>JASDDO010000012.1:428805134-430005134 GCA_030015575.1 Agapanthus africanus
ACGACTTTTACTTTGGTTTATTTTTCTTGCATTAATTTTAATGTGTCCCATCAATCAATCCTACCATTGCAGAAAACAACGAAAATATGACGTACGCTTATGCCATCCGCCTTCGCCACGGGGTCCCGTCATCACCCTTTAGTTTACTTAACTAACGATAGAGCGGGGGCTGGACTAGCGCGGATGCAAAATATAAGCAACGCCTAAATAGATATCTACTTATAGATATATACATTCGTCATATGCAATGATAGCCATTCCAGATCACAGATGAATACATTGGATATACTAGAAATCCGTATTCCGTTCGAGCCTGTAACGAAGAGCGGATTACACGGTCGCGATGAATAGCCAATACCCCACCCTAGACCCCTACGGGTGCGGCAAACTACCCGCCAAGTATCCGAAGTGAAGCAACCTCCCTCAACGACGTGAGTAGGCCACTCGGCACTTCGAGGTACCCTGTAGTTTGTGCACCCCACCTTGGGTCTATCCTAGGAGCAAAAACAGTAAAAAGAAATTATACAATGACGGCTACAACCCCGACCCGGTTGTGCGGCCATACAAATAATATTACATCAATTTACATATTACAAGAATTGAAAGACAAATAAAACTCTCATCTCACAACCACCGGCTATTCATCCGCGACAATTCAACGAATTCATATACACAAACCATCAACATTACAGATCACAGATATGTATAACCCCCACTAATCGACGTATAGCGATTAGCAGACGTTCAATACATATATAACATTACAGATACAACCCATTAGCCAAAGTCTACAGAAAATCGACCAAAATACGGATTTGTAACCACCCCAAAAACAAACTTGTTCTCTGGAAATTCTGGGCAGAAACAAACCATCTGAAAAATCACAAAACACCAACAGGAGAAACCTGCAGGAGAAACGATCCACGGCCGAGTCAACTCGGCCGCGGAACCGCGGTGAGTTGGTCGGTTCGCTAGATCTTTTTTCTTGCCTGTTCATTAAAAAGCCTGAGCCGATTTTTAAGACATGATTTATTTTTTTTGAGCAGAAATAAAAATCAGCAGAAACTTGATATTTTTAACGTGTTTTGCGGTTTTTCGTCCGATCGAAATTCTAGATACTTTCCTAACATGCTAGGGTGTGTTTAGCTAGGCTCTGATACCACTGTAAGTCCACGTTACCTCTCCCGGTTCTTTCGGGCTTGCGGAAATGATGAAAAACGATTTTTCGGGTCATGGCAACATGGACTATAAAACACGGATCTTTGCTAAACTACACACTAGCAACTAACAAGAGTTATTGCTACTTGGTTAGGGGTTATACCTCAACTTGAACTCCTTCTCTTTGACTCTTGATGGTGGTCGGATGGTGCTTTCCTCGTTGCCTTCTCTCGTCGAAGATGGATCCACCTGAGGGTTTCTACCTTGAGCTCCTTTCTCAATCTTGAGAGAACTAAAGTGTCCGGCTTCCTAGACCTTCAACCTTAGGATGAGTAGAGAGTGGCTTTGGGTGTTTAATCTCCAAGGAAAGGTTTCTCAACTCATGAGAATGATTCTCCTTGAACTAGAGGAAGAGGAAGAGCAAAATGGAGGAGAGAGAATGGTTATCATAGAATGAGAATAGTTTTACAACCATATCAAATATATGTGAATTAATCTAATTAATAATATTAATCAAAATGAAAAAGGTGATGGTTGGTTTGATAAGACCATTATCATTTCACATTAAATGTTTTTGCAAAGATCAAAGAGCATCTTGAAAAGAAATGATGATGGTCAAAGTTTCAACCATGGTCAACCTTGGTCAACAAGTCAACAAACCCAACCATGACACAATTTCATTTAAATAACATTATCAATTGATATTACACATAATCATTAGGGTTTGGTAAACGACAACCGTCAACTGTGCATACACACCCGTACCAAAACCTAATGAGAATCCTCTTCCTCTGCCTCAGTCAACTGTGCATACAAACCCGCATTCGTGTTCCGAGGAGCACGAATACTATGAGATAAAACTAACCCCAAAGCATATACTAGGATCTGGCTCAAACCAGAGCCCGCTAGTAATGTCTGTCCGGACGCCAAACGTGCACAAGTGCGCGGATGTGAACGAACCCTGTCGCAAAACCATGCGACCTCTACTCTGTTTTGCCCAAAAGCGAATAACCCTCTGTGTGGGACTCTAAAGACTCGACACTACACTGGCAGTGGGTTTAACCACAGACCGCAAGCGGCACTAGCTGTACGTAACGGTCCCCAGGTAGATGCCGATAAGAAGACGGACGAGGTGAAACCCATCTGAACTCCTACTGAGTCTGAATGTAACAATCTACGTACAGTCCGGTCTGTTCGTCTAAGAACATCGCATGGCTGGCCTGAGGGGCGGTAAACGTCAGTCCCCTACTAGCGGTACAAGTCATGTCAGAGTGTAGCCCAGAACACCTGAGATAACACTAAAAACCTACCAGTCTATCTCGCTTTCCCTGGCCAGGGACTTTGTGTAATGGCTCTCCTAGACACAGCGCGATATCAACCCCCAATACCGGGAGAGACGAATCCTGTCTAACCCTCATTTCCTCCAAGTGCTTCGGGACTGCACCTAAAAACTACCTGTTTGCATGACTCCTTTGAGCCGTGGTAGGGTAGTAATCAAAGTACAGTGGGAACACACTCGAGGCGAAGTGACAGTGTCAAGTCAACGGACTAAGCTGTATTCATGTCACCTGGGAACTGATAACTGACGATAGGTATAGTACCAACCAACAGTTCCCGACGAGTCATGTCCAGTGTACTCGTAACCTAACGAGCACCCGCATACTATCTCAAGTACGGCGTACTGACGGCTGTGGGACAGACCGTCTCCCAAGCTGGGATGAGAAGCACATACGCTAGTTTACTCCGGAGTATCGATGCCCTGTCTCGATAGTCCTACGACTAGGGACCTGCATAAGGATGTGCTTGTGGATTACCCAGCCCCCACGAGTGTGACTGCCATCACAACGCTGGTAATCAAGCAAAGATCCTAAGGGCTCCACTAATGTGTAAAGGCGATATGCTAAAAGAAACACATGCACACATTTAAGCAGAAACAAACCAAGTAGCATACTACTATATTGAGCATGATTGTCTATACAAGGTGAATATCCCAAGCTTCCATCAAGTAATATACAAACTAGTATGATACAGTAATAGCCTCTAGGGCATATACACTAACACTAGGTTTACCCCGCGACGGAGTGCACGGATAGCCGGATTCTAGGGGGCGACGGAGTGCACGGATCTCATGGCTTTGAGACGGAGGGGGCCTCACTCTATAATTGGCAGGCTATTTGCCGCACTCGTAGGGGGTACAAGTTGACCCAAGGAGGGGTGCTCAAGTTACCGGATTCCGTGAGGTGCTTGGTGGTCCATTCACTTTGTTGAAGGGGGCTGCCTCGCTTCAGGTTTTGGCGGGTAACTTGCCGCACTCGTAGGGGTCTAGGTTTCATTACACAGGCTATCCACACGACCAGGGGAACGTCGGGTTTCAGTAGCTGCTCTATGAAACCCGGGGATCCCAGCTTATCTATATTGTTCTGTGATGCTTATTACTTTTCTGTAATGTTGCATTTATCACGCCTGGAGCGATTATTGTATGTTGGTATATATACTAGTAGATGTTGTATATGTTTTACACCCGCGCTAGTCCAGTCCCCGCTCTGTCGTTAGTTAAGTAACCTAACGGGTGATGACGGGACCCAGTGGCGAATGCGGATGGCATATACATACATTTTATTTTCATTCTTTTCTGGTGTGATTAATTGATGGGATTGCGTTGATTCTGATCAATGCAAAAAAAAACAAACATGTTGGATGTTGTTGGAACATTTTTCAAAAAGCTGTTATTGTAAGGACGTTCTCTTTTATTTTGCACAGAGGTATTCAGTTATGAATATCCAGCACCTCATTCGACGAGGCAAGGGCCGAGATCCCTTCACCGGGAGTGACCTCTTGGACAGAGGTTTGCGTCAGAGTAATAACTTCACTATAGTCGATTACTTTTTTCTTTGCATCGTGGTATTCAGTTTGGAATATCGTGCACCTTATTCTACGGGGAAAGAGCCGAGATTGCTTCACCGGGAGTGACCTCTTTAGCAAAGGTTTTCACCACTATATTTTTGTAAAAAGCTATCAGGTTCCTTCAACGATATCAAGTTCATTACGTTAAAAGTTTTACGCCAAAAACCAGCTGTAACCCTCCGTCATTTCAGATGGGTAGCACTTAGTATTCATGCTATGTTTGATGGCCTTAGTCAAGGTATAGTGTATGGTAGCTGCTTGTTACCTTTCTGTTGCATAGATAGATGCGTTGGTTTAGGACAGTCGTATAGCCTTGTTGGCCTTAGTCAAGGGCTTGTACGGGTGGGTTCAAATTAACCTGGACAATGATGGGCAAAACTTGACATGTGACTTATGATTTGTTGGCCTTAGTCAAGGTCATAAGAGTATGGGGTAAAAATCACATCGGGAGTTTCTAAAGAAACTGAAACTTGCCAGGCATGCGCATACCTTCTGGAGTGTGATAACGTGAGTGGATTCCATCACGTTATCATGCGATGATAGTTGGATCCCGATTCCCACTGATGAGTTAGTTTACTCTTCGGGTGATCCCGATTAATTCTTCTTTCAGGGTTGGAGGAGAATTTGAGGATACAGTAGGAGGTTTCCTGATTAGATAAAGTGATAACCATTTTGATCTAGGTTAAAGTGCAGGCAGAGTGTTTCTTTTCTCTCTCTCTCTTTGCAAGCGACCATGGCCCGACCCTAGACTATGACTGAGTAACCAAGTTGACCGAACTTTCTTAAAACACTGGCTTTTGGATTGTCTGAGTTGCATACATCATTGCCACTCTTTCTTTTACCCTTTTCATTTCTCCATAACACCTCGTATTACTACGAACATCCACTTCCATTGGATAAATCCATCGTATGGTTATATACGAACTCGAAGGAACTTGTTCCAGATTTAAGGATGGATTCAGGTTTTGGAGAAATTGAATAGGACTATTCAGTTGTCTTTTCCTTTTACCTTCTCTCAGGTTGCGAGGGCTCCTTGGTTTAGGAGAGTACCCCTATTACGCTTATTGGATAGTCTTCTTCCAAACCATAGGCAGGTGCCGAAAGGTAGGGAATGAAGAAAACCAATTAGCCTAAGTGTGGTGTGCAGAAGTTAATAAGTAAAGACATATGAATGGATTAGAAAGAGGGCAAAGTAAAATACGACAGGTATCATTCACGACCAAACCGCGTATTTCATCGCTACTCCTACTTCACCTTTGCTTTTCTCCGGTTCAGGAGAAATAGAATAAGGTTTACTCAGTTGTCTTCTATCATCACCTTCTCTCAGGTTGCGAGTACTCCTAGGATTAGGAGAGTACACCTATTATGCTTATTGGATAGTTTTCTTCCAAACCAAAGGCCGGTGTCGAACGGTAGGGAAGGAAGAAAACCATTAAGCCTAACGATGGTGTACAGAAGGTAACGACTAAAGAAAAATAAAGGGATTTGGAGAGATGGCAACGAAATATACGGTTACAGTCATGAATCTGGATAATGGAAGAGGCATTACTAGGAATACCAGGATACCCCTTCGAAACATTTTCATGTTTCAGTTTCACTGTACATTGTTAATTGAAAACTGATTTCCCAATTAGACACTTGCTCCAGGGTATGTATTTACCAGGTTTCATTATCATATCTGTATGATTTTACAGATGATGAGTGGGAGTAAGTTATTGGGAATTAGGTGATCATCCTCATTATATCGGAATTCGTTATAATTCGTGATATTTGAGGAAATCGCATGGGTTTTTGCCGGACGACAAGTTTTTGGTTTAGAGTATCCGCAGTTGTGCACCAATTTCAAACTGATATATCTGTACGTTTATTTTTGTAAAGTGAGATATAACTTTTTGAAATTATGTCGATGACATTTACCTATATCAGTTGATGGTTAGGTAAGGAGCATTGATCAGTGGTATAATTCTTCATAACCATAAGTACAGTTTTTAACCTACGACACGCAGGTTTTGAGTTATTTCAACTCAGTGGACTTATACAAAGTACTGTATGTTGTCCAGTGTCCATTAGGACAAAGGGGTTGGTACTCGTACTATATTCTATTTACTTGTGACTTCTCCAATGTTAGACATGTGTTTCGTAGAAATACAAGGTCTAAGTTTTGAGAAGTTATAGGTACAAGAATAAAGTAGAGAACCAGGTGTCGCAAGTATCGGGATTCTTCAAAGAGATCCAAGATGTAGATACTTGTGATTGGTATTCAGTTGATAGTAATGGTTTTGAGAAACTTGTTTCTCTTTCAGGTTACACATAATTGGATGAATTCCTAAGTTGAGTAATGCTGATTAGCCTCTCTCCATTTTGTTGACATGCACTGGAGACAGCTGCATGATTTGAATCTGGTTCCAATTAAATCAATGCCTATGTTTCTATATGGTATATTGAATGGTTCATATCTTAACGATATTAAGGTATGGGGATTTGTCCGGCTTATGCTTAAAACCAGACTCTGAATAACTCAAGGCACGTTTCTGTAATAGAAGTTTGTGGGTTGACCCGGGCTTAAACGAGGGTTGATTTTCTACCATCTGGAATATCAATAGTGATATTGTTCTTGACTCGCCACAGTTGTTCCCCCAATCTGAGCAAGGCTCATTTGAATTTTGAAAATTCAAATTTTCTGAAGCAACGCTTCAAATTCCGTGCGTTGCGCAATGCGCAAGCGGTCCACAGTGCGACACGTGTCTGCGCAGTTGAGCAAGCGCACCGCTGCGCGACACGTGTCTGCGCAGTTGCGCAAGCACTGTTGCGCAAGTGCACCGCTGCGCGACACGTGTCTGCGCAGTTGCGCAAACACTGTTGCGCAAGTACACAACTGTGCGACACGTGTCTGCGCAGTTGCGCAAGCACTGTTGCGCAAGCCTTCCACTGCGCGACACGTGTCATTCATTGGGGAGTTGCGCAGAAACAGAATGAAAATTTAATGAAATCTTTTCTGTTCTTTCCAAAACCAGTAGATTTTCTTCTGCCTTTGGATCAAAGATCCAGCGGTGGGAAAATTCCCAAAATCACTCAGAAAAGATCTTGTTAACAAATTCAACAAATTTGTGAGCACTATAAATAGGACCCCAGACCTCATTCGATTGGCATCAACTTCGATAATCGACTTCTAGCAAAAAAAAAGAAGAAAAGAGAACTCTTGGAGATTATTCAAGAACAAAAAAAAAAAGGTAAAAACCCTTTTTTAAGAGAAAAATCTCTGAAGAACAAAGGATTTAAAAAAAAAGGGGAAATAAATGAAAATAAATAAATAGTGCCTTGCACTTGTTGTGAACCCTTGGTTCTGTGAAATCAGGGAAAACAAGAAAAAAACTTGTTTTCCTTTGATCCAAATTTAGATCAAAAGTGCTATGCACTTTTGTTCTTAAATCTGAAAAATTCTTGATGTTCTGCACAAATGCAACCCATTATTTAAAAGGGCCTGGCCCAAATCAAATTGCAAAATAATAAAGGGGCAGAGCCCTGTTTGGATTGATTTTCTAGTCGGGCAAAGCCCAAAATAAAAAAAAAAAATTGGACTTAACCCAATCCTGGCTGTAAGTCCTTAAATTAAATTGATTGAGCAAAATGGCTCTCCTAAACCAATTCACGACCGGTTCGAGGGTTCATCTCCGAACTCCTTTGACATCCCTCGTTGTAATTCCTCAACGACATCAAAGAGGTGACGGGTCCCAATGACCACACATCCAAATGGACTGCGGGGTCCTTAAACTCGTGGACCGAAACGTCCCTAAACTAATATCGGACCGAGACGTCCCTAAACTAATATCGGACCGAAACATCCTTAAACTAACGTCCTTAAACTAATATCAGACCGAAACGTCCCTAAACTAATATCGGACCGAAATGTCCCTAAACTAATATCGGACCAAAACGTCCCTAAACTAATAACGGACCACCACGTCCCTAAACTGGCGATGGACCACCACGTCCCTAAACTGGAATACGGACCACCACGTCCCTAAACTGGAATAATAGAGCCTCCAAACGCTCTTTTGCCGGATCTAAACGGTCCCGTTTAAGTTGATCTTAGCCCTAAACACGGCTAACGTATCCTTAAACATTCAAATGGATTATAAAACTCCCAATTAACTCTGGTTCAAGGGTACATCTCTGAACTCCTCTGACACCTGTCGCTGTAATCCCTCAACGACGTCAGAGAGGTGACGAGTCCCGACGGCCAGATATTAAATCGATTACTACGTCAAGTCGATCTTAGTCCAAAACAGGATTAATGTATTCTTGACGAACGTTTAAGTTGATCTTAGCCGCAACGCGACTAATGTATCCTTAAACTAAAACACCAAACCCAAATCTAAGCAAACACGGATTTGGACTAATCCACGTCCTACGGGCGACGGTATTATTCAGTCTCCGTATACAATCCACGGGCAACCACAAACAAAACAAACACACACGACACGAAGTGAAATTCTGGAGAAGGAGAAAGTTGTTACCGCGATGCGGTAGCGTAATTAACTGCAGGGGCTTGCGCCTGCAGGGAAGAGCGTCCCCACAATCAAAAACCCCCTCACCCTGAGGGGGAATCTGACGAAGTCTGCTACATCGGCCGCATCTGTCTAAACCTCTGATACACGGTGTCATAAATCAACTTGGCATCTTCGGAGAGATAAACGGATAAAACTAAATAGCATCTGCCCCTAACCTCAGGCACAGACGCACTAACGTCCAGGCCGCCGTTCGGAGGGGAACAGATTCTGGCACGCCCGGTGGGACCTTTTCCTCTTTCCACTCCACACTTCGTGTGTCGTCGTCGCGAACCAATCGCGGTTTGTTAAATGGTTGTCTTCGGATTTCAAGGTACTAAGATCTGGTCTTTTGCCTGGCGCAGAATTCAAGATCCAATGGCCACCAATTGCACCAAATGCGCGAAGCACCACTGCAACGGACGCTCCACCTCACCGACAGGTGTAACATATGGGCCCCAAGCGGCCTCTTTCCTCGCTCTGCCGGTTGAATAGGTGACTCAGGCCACCACTGGCCTGTTTTTCGGGACCATGGTCCCACCTACAAGCTTCTCTATGCCGATATCCGCACCGGAAGCGAACAAGAAGTCGGTGTTCGACCGGCTCACTACTACCACGACCCCTGTCAACGGGTCGCCCGCTACTAAGCCGACAGCCTCCGTTTTCACCAGGCTAGGTCAGAACTATAAAGTGGCCGTCCCAAAGAGGGCAACGGCCGCTGCTTCAGGAGTCGTTAAAGCGGCTTCTCCCATCAGAGAGTCGGTCTTCACAAGATTGACGGTTCCCACTCCTCCCCCAGCTGGTCAAAAGGCATCAGTCTTCGATAGGCTGACATCGGCAGTTACCCCACATTCTAACAAGGGGCAACAAGAAACCATCTCGATTTCCGAGCCAGTCCCAACGGCTCGTCATGCGCGACGTCGCCATTGGCAACGAGTAAGGAAAGCAGGGGGCAACTCCCCCTCAGGGCTAACCCCACCTGCTCCAGTGGTGGAGGTAAACGCTGCTGTTCCAACCGGGAACAGCTTTGAATTGCTGAGGAAGGTAAGAAAGAACTCTCCAATTGCTACATTGAAAAGATCTCCTCCGCCTATGAAAAAAGCTCCGGAGACAAAGCAGGAACAGCCCCCTCAACGGCTGTCGTCAAAAATTTATAAAGTTTGGCGGAGGGTTCAAGACTCAGTGATTGACCCAGACCACTTTCGTCACCAGAAAAAGGCAAAGGTGGAAAAGGACAAAAACCGCCCCATTAAACAGCAGGGGGCAACAACGGCTCCTTCAACCTCAATGGTCCACAAAAGGAAAAGGCCAGAGAAAGCTCCCGTGACACTGACAAAGTTTAAAAGTGGTGAACCTAAACGCCCCAAGTCAGGGAGCATAACAGTTCATACGGTCTATATGGCTTCTAGAAAGGAAGAAAGTCGTACTTCTACGGGTCACCGACCGCTCACCCGATCCGTGACGAAAGCCCAGGAGCAGCAACAAAAGCTCCAGGAGATGATGACTACAATGGCTGCACTCACGGAGCCAAAAGAGAACCCTAGGACGTCCTTAGATGAACGCCAAGAGGAAGAGACCGACGCCGAGTTCCTCCGCCGAGTACTGGAAAAGAGAGACAAAGAGGCTGCTGAACAAGCAACCAATATACAGCGTATGGGCCTCCTCTTCCAGGACATGATAGGGATGATGATACAACCAGATCCCCCAACTGAAGAACCCCTGATTGTCCTTGGGGATGATAGGGGAGAGACATCAAACCCTCAACCCGTTTTATCAACGGCTAGAGAGGATACAACCTCTAAAACTGATCTGGACGAGTATATAGCCCAGCAAATAAAGGTTCATCACGCGGCCGAAGCAGCCGGCCACGTCGTAAAAACGGGGCGACCGTATCCAGGCTGGTATGACCAAATCAAATACCCGCCGGGTTACACAATTCCCAAGTTTCATGTCTACAAAGGGACCGGAAATCCCCATCAACATGTTGCCCAGTTCAGGGCGCTTTGCGGTAACACCGGCGGCGACGACAAGCTTTTGCTTCGCCAGTTCGTTGGAAGCCTATCAGATACGGCGTTCGAATGGTATTCTGAGCTCCCCAACGACTCTATTAAAACCTTTGCGGAGATGGAGCTACTCTTCACCCAACGTTTTGCAAGTGCCAGTGAGCGTACCCCGATGACGGCGCTGATTAACGCCAGGGTAAAACCCGGCGAGACGTGGGTTCAGTACGCTATACGGTGGCGTAATCTATGGTCGAAGTGTGAGCAGCGCATAGAAGAAGCCCCTGCGGTGGGAATGTTTGTTGGAACCCTCGATCCACAAGCAACCATTTCACAGTTTATGATGTTCTTCAAGCCGACTTCCTTCCAGGCTTTGATCGACAAATTAGCACAGATGGACCAGATGGGCCATAAACCCCCTCTCCCGAAGCCGGACTCTCGAAACGATAAAGGAAAGGGAAAGGCGATCATTGTCGTTAATGCCCAACAACAACCGAGCGACTCGAAGCCGGTTGCTCGTCCAAACAATACACGCCCATACGTACCCCTTGAGGACAGGATGGGACGTTCTTATTCCTTCCCCCGCGATAAGACGAGGAGGCTATTCGAGCTGGCGTTGCGCAACAGACTCATAAATCTGCCAGATCCAAAACGCCCGTTGCAACCAAGTGACGTCAACGAGCCTAATTACTGCCCCTATCACCGAGTGCTAGGCCATCCGATTGAGGATTGCTACGTTTTCAAGAATTGGCTTGAGAATCAGTACCGTCAGGGCAAATTTGCGCTATCTGACAAATGGAAGGTGAATCCCCCGCAGCCCCACACCTCTAAGGGGACGAGTGCGCCGGGGGCAACATGCTCCGTCATTGAAGAAGCTCCTTGGGAGGTTGTATTATCAGCCAAAACGAGGAGAATGCTAAATGATCTTCAGACCTGTCCAGCGGTCAAGTGGAAGAACCCCTTGGAACCGCAGGTTATTGAGGGGATGTTGAAGCCACGACCGACTCTGAAAACCGATGGTGGTAGTTCAAGCGTTCATAGCCAGCCGTCAAAATCTTCGAAAAAGAAGAAGAAGAAATCTAAGAAGCCCGTGAAGCCTGACGACAAGCGCACGGACTTACAAAAGCAAATCGACGCGCTGGATGAATATAACCAAAAGGCGCGGACTCCCATTACGCTCCAAGATTTCCTTGATCACGTCTTTCAAAAAGAAGATGAGGGAGAAAGTTCATCGGATGAATCCGAGGAATATGTGGCGAGCTGTCATATGATCTCTCATTCGGTCACGAACGATGAAGAGACTTCTGACACTGAAACGCTGGGGGCAAATGCCGAATCAAGGGCTCCAGGGTTATCAGTTGAAATGATTGGCGCGTTTCTTAATGAAGCTCGATTGAAAAGTAAAGCTGATCGAGAACGCGAGACGGCTATATTCGAAAGGGCCAAGCGCCAGCGACTTGAGGAAAGAGCTGAGATGATCCCGCTGGAGCAAAATGCCTCCACCGCTGACAAAAGCCAATTCAAGATAAAAAGGAAGTTTGCTAAGGCCATATCGATGGGCATGAAGCTACCACCCTCTGAAGAAAAAGTTACTGGCATGGTAGAAATGCACCCCTCTTATTGCTTATATCATCAGAAGGTCTCGCATTCCACCCAGGATTGCAAAGCTTTCGATAGATGGTGGCAAGGATACGTCGCTAATCAACAACGCTTTAAACGGGAAAAGCGTAAAATTCGTCGGGAGCAAAGAAACATGACCAAAGAGCTTGAAAGAACTGCCGACAATTGTCACATGGTTAACACTACCGGGTCACAAGTGCCTACATTTGGGAGCGACTCTGATGAGGAGCTAGAACTTGCCCCTCTCTTTAAAGAGTCAACTTCGGGAAAAGAAGAGGAGCCAGTGGTTTGCGAAAATATCCGGCTGCGGAATCGGACACTGCCTGAAAGAACCTCGGACCCTCGAATAGAAAAGATAAAGGGAAAGAAAAGGTCTCTGAAGACATCGTCTTAGATGACCAAGTTCTGGAAGAGCTAAACGCCGAAAACCCGCCGAAGAGAAGTAAGGTGGATTACAACGTTCTGGCACATCTGAGGAAACTGCCCTCTCAGCTCAGCATCCTTGATGCCTTTTTACTATCAAAAGAGGCGAGAGACTCTTTGATTAAGGCGCTACAAGATCCGGACCAGTTCCAAGCCTTCTTAGCCGAAGAAAAGATGAAAGACGAATTAGAAGAAGTGCATACAGCCGACGTTGCTTTTGGTGATGAAGACCTTCTCCTCGGGACGTGTGAACACAATCGCCCCCTTTATGTCTCAGGATACTGCCATGACATAAAGATAGGTAAAATCTTGGTCGATAACGGATCGTCTATCAATTTACTCAATGTGCGAGTGTTAAAGGAGATTTGCATGAGTGTCCAACACCTCGCCCGAGACAAAATCACTATCTCCGGTTTCGACTCCCAATCCTCAAAGACTTTTGGATCTGTGATATTGACGCTGCGCTTCGGGTTGCTCGTCACAGACATCAAATTCCATGTTATAGACGCCAAGACGTGCTACAATGCTCTGCTCGGCCGACCATGGCTACACGAGTACAATATCATCCCTTCTACACAGCATCAGTGCATGAAGTATTGTAGGAATGGCCTCGAGTACACAGTGGCGGGAGAGTTGAATCCGTTTTCCGTAAATGAAGTTCGCAAGTATGAAGATGCCAAATACTTCTTACCAAGTTTCGAAGACACGGAAAGGTGTCACAAACCGGAGAACAAAGCTAACGCCACCATCCCTATCTTCGGCAGTGACACCGAGGAGGAGGAGGATATAATTTATTCAGGTCCATCCCAATCCACCAGGCCAGGACCATCCGTTCCTTCATTGATCTTCGGAAGTGATTCAGAAGATGAAGTTCACGCTGTATTCCCCGCTTGGCCTTCAATACGGGTTTCCGCTGATGAAGAGCGAAGTCTGCAGATAACCATGGTGCCGCTTGAACATTACAAAGAACTGGATGCACTCGACACCAACAGCATAGAAGAATTGCAGACATTCTATATCCCTCCCGGACGAAAAGGCGAGAAAGCAATCCTATTCTACCGTTCTGAAGAAAACAAGGTGGAAAAAGAAATTTGGCATGGCGCGGTTCCATGCTCGACAGGCTTCAGCCTATCCGTCTTCCCAGATATTATACCGAAGGTTTGAAGAAACTGCTGAAACGCCAGGGGATGTCCTTCACACAGACCGTTAGAAAAGCCAAATTCTATGACAAGGTCTGGAACATTCCCGGGACTCAATGCAAACTGCCTAACGGGAGAGTAGAAACAAAAGGGCTTGGGTACATCCGGTCAAAGAAACGGGAGCTAGTAAATAGCTGTTATGTTATGTATGACTTCGATGAAGAGGCGGATGCTCAATGGGAGGACGCTAATCCTGAGCCAGCAAAAGTTCCTGATACAAAACCGCCCAGTCCATCGTTTAAAGACCAGATGAGCAAACTTATAAGGGATGCGAGTCAAAAAGCCCGAGATGATCACGATCGTGAAATGGCAATCTATGAGAAAGCCAAGACACAGCGCCTCCTTCAACAAGCGGTGAAGGATGGAAATGCCGCTCCTTGTCAACCTGCTACAAAAAAGGTTCGACGCGAAAGCAAAAACAAGTCGAAAGGCAAGAAAGGCGCTCGACAACCACAAAGCAGAGCTAAGAAGCCACGCATCAGAGAGTCGAGCGTTATTGACTTAGCCCTCAAGAAGAAAATGGGTCGAGCATACTCATTTCCTCGGAACAAAACAAGGAAAATACTTGATCTTGCTCTAAAACATCAAATGCTTACACTGCCAGAGTCTAAACACCCTGAGCAAGCGGGCGAAGTCTCCAACCCAAATTATTGCTCGTACCATCGAGTAGTAGGGCATCCGCTTGAAGATTTCTTCACCTTTAAGAATTGGGTTGAGGACCAATATCAGCTTGGCAAATTCGCGTTGTCTGACAACTGGAGGGTAACGCCGCCGCAAAAGCACGAACCCGAAAACACGAGGATAGAACCAACTCCGCATTGGGATTGGCAGAAAATTTGCACTTGCCACGTGGTAACAATATTAAAAGAAGAGTCCGAGGACATGAACAGCCTTCCTTGGTGCTTTGAAAACAGCAGCGATGAGGTAATCTCAGAATTTCCCCCAGCTCCGAAAGAACTGGAGGATGGAATCCATACCACTGCAGATAATCTCAAGAAAATTGAGTTGGGGACGGTAAATGATCCGCGACCGACATTCGTCAGCGAGCTGCTGTCTGAAGAGAGGGTGGCTGCGTTAAAAGACATCCTTGTACAGCATAAAGATTGCTTCGCATGGAACTATTCCGAAATGCCGGGACTAGATCCAGAAATTGCTGTGCACAAATTGGCGATATCCCCGGACGTCAAGCCGGTCAAACAGGCGCCGAGAAGAATGCGGCTCGAGCTTGAAATGAGCATCAACGACGAAGTCAAAAAACTGATAGACTCCGGCTTTATCCATGAAGTTCAATACCCTGAATGGATCGCTAACATCGTCCCGGTGATGAAGAAAAATGGGACGGTGCGCATATGCGTGGATTTTCGGGATCTTAATAAAGCCTGCCCAAAAGATGATTTCCCAGTGCCAGTCACCGAACTGATGATAGACAACACATCCACCCATGAGGTTTTCTCCTTCATGGAAGGCTCATCGGGGTATAATCAAATAAAAATGCATCCTGAAGATCAGAAGCATACGGCTTTCCGGACTCCTTTGGGGATATTCTGTTACAAGGTGATGCCCTTCGGTTTGAAGAACGCCGGTGCCACCTACCAGAGGGCCATGACGAAGATCTTCGACGACCTTATACACGAAATCGTCGAATGCTATATCGATGATCACGTGGTTAAAAGCAAATCATACGAGGAACATCTCGAACATCTGAAGACTGTATTTCAACACCTTCGACAATACAACTTGAAGATGAACCCTCTTAAGTGTGCATTCGGAGTTTCCTCAGGCAAATTCTTGGGATTCGTTGTTCGACACCGAGGGATTGAAATAGATCCGTCAAAGATTAAAGCGATCATGGAAATGCCTCCGCCGAGGACTCTCAAGCAGCTGCGGTCTCTCTAAGGGAAACTCGCATACATACGGCGATTTATAGCCAACCTTTCAGGAAAGTGCCATCCTTATAGTCACCTGATGAAGAAGGGAACCCCATTCGTTTGGGATCAAAAATGCCAAGGCGCACTGGACGAGATCAAGCAATACCTGCAGAACCCGCCGGTGTTGGCTGCTCCGGTTAAAGGGAAGCCTCTCATTCTTTATACAACCGCCCTCGAAGGTTCCTTAGGCGCATTATGGGCACAAGAGAACGATCAAGGGAAAGAAAGAGCACTCTACTACTTAAGTCGAGTTCTGCTGGGGGCAGAAAGCAACTACTCTCCCATTGAAAAACACTGCCTGGCATTGATCTTCGCAATAACAAAGCTTAGGCACTATGCATTAGCACACGAAGTCCATCTCATTTCAAAGGTGGACCCTCTCAAATATTTAATGTCAAAGGCCATCTTGACGGGACGACTCGCTAAATGGGCTCTGCTCTTAATGGAGTTCTCGATAACATATCGACCCCTCAAGGCAGTGAAGGGTCAGGCCATAGCCGACTTCCTCGCTGAACACCCGATACCTGCCGATTCCCCTCTGAATTGCGATTTGCCAGACAAACATGCGTTTGACACAATCGACGGTGGTGATACTCGTTGGGAACTTTATTTCGATGGAGCATCTTCCATGAAAAAGCACAAGCAAACTACGCCAATGATCAAATCGGGGGTAGGACTCGTCTTTGTGACCCCACAAGGAGGAATAATGCGCTTCGCCTTCTCCTTAACAGAGCCAAGAACGAATAATGAGGCTGAATATGAGGCTTTGATAGCAGGCCTCGAGATCGCCATTGACATGGGAATTGAAGACCTCCTCATATATGGGGACTCCCAGCTAGTCGTCAGTTAAGTGAACGGCGATTACCAGACATGCAAACCGGAATTGGTAAAATACGGTGAAAAAGTGCAACAACTACTAACCCAAATTCCCTCCTATACTTTGGAGAGCATACCGAGCGCGGAAAACAGCAAAGCAGACGCACTAGCCAAACTTGCTAAAGAACTGGCTGACAAGAACCTCGACGACGTTAGAATCGTGGTACAAAGCCGTCGAGTGCTTGCCCCAGCAGAAGTATCTCCGGAATCGTCTGAAGAAAAAGGAGCGAAAGAGGAGACAACCCTGCAAATAAAAGACTGGGAAAATGCCGAAGTCTGGAGAGAAGTCTTCATAGATTACTTCAAGTTCCACCGAATGCCTGAAGAAGCGTCCATAAGACATCAGCTCGTGAAACGAGCTCTGTCTTTCGCCTTCGTCAATGACACTCTATACAAGAGGTCATTCGATTCTCTGTGGCTGAGATGCCTAGGACCTGACGAAGCGAGAAGGGTCGTCCAAGAAGTTCACGACGGACTCTGCGGTTCCCACCAAGCAGGCCCTAAGATGAAGTTGAAGATAAAACGGATGGGCTACTACTGGCCCACGATAATGCAGGATTGCCTGGAATACGCGAGGCGATGTCATTCATGCCAAATTCATGGGGACTTCATCCATCAGCATCCCAATCCGCTACACCCAACAGTGGCTAGCTGGCCTTTCGAAATGTGGGGGACTGATATAGTTGGCCCCATCGAACCAACATCGTCTAAGGGACATCGTTTCATCCTAGCGACGACTGACTACTTCTCCAAATGGGCAGAGGCGGTACCGTTGAGGGAAGTGAAGACGGAGAACATCCTCCATTTCTTCAAAACGCATGTCATATACCGGTTTGGAACCCCGAGAAGGATCATCTCTGATAATGGGCCAGCCTACCGAAGTCATAAAATTAGCCGCTTCGCACAGCAGCACAATATAGACTGGAGATATTCCTCAGTTTATAATCCGCGAGCTAATGGTCTAGCTGAGGCCTTCAACAAGACCTTGACAAAAATCATGAAAAAGACGGTGTCCCGAAACAAGAGGGACTGGCATGAGAGGTTGCAAGAGGCTCTTTGGGCGTATCGAACCACGTTCAAGACGGCTACGAACGCAACGCCATACGCGTTGGTGTTCGGTACAGAAGCAGTACTCCCTCTCGAGATAGAATTACCCTCTCTACGAGTGGCAGTCCACTACGAGCTGACAGACGAAGAAAATGCTCACCTTCGGTTTGAAGAGCTTGACGCCCTTGATGAAACCCGGCTCATAGCACAACAAAATCTGGAAGCCTATAAAGCGAAGATGACGCGCTCATATGAAAGATTGAGCCGGCCGAGGACATTCCACCAAGGCGAACTCGTGTTAGTGGTCAAAAGGCCCATGATCCCCAATCGCGCCAAGCGGGGAAAGTTTGAGCCAAACTATGAAGGACCGTACATCATTGATAAGGTCTACCAGGGTGGGGCCTATCTACTCATGGACATGCACGGTGAAAGGCCTTTCAGGCAAATAAACGGTCGCTTCCTAAAGAAATACTACGCTTAATGAGTCACAGCCTAGGTCAATGGTAGATGACGACGACTATGTCCGCTCGCTATCTTCCTAAGCTCAAGCTTTATAAGCAGTAGCCAGCCCTCTCAATGCCGGACCGAAATGTCCTTAAACTAATAGCAGACCGAAACGTCTTTAAACTACTACCACAGCATCCTTAGGCTGACGAGATGAGTAAAAATAAAAAAATAAATATATAAAAAAAAATATATATATATATATATAAAAAAAGGTAAGTCCATAAGCAAAATGGGCACGGATGAAAACCCGAAAGGGCTCCGTGAGTAAAAACAGCAAGGGCTACCGGCGAGTGTTTGTGAAAACCTGAAAGGGCACAACCTCGTTAAAGAACCCTTATGGAGTCCTCTCGACCGTGTAAGGAGAAACCACCTGCGTGAGATTCTTACGACTCACAAAGGAGCAACACACTTAGGAATCCCCACGATTCCTAAGGAGAAAATACACTTGCGAGATCCTCACGACTCGTAAGGAGAACTCTCTTATGGGACCCTCACGGCTCATAAGATTTGAAAGTCTTAAGTTACAGAGATCTAAACCTGTGCTTAAGCAAACCCCCACAAACTTCCAATATTGCCCTACAAGTGGTCCAATATTGACCCTTGTATACAATCCACGGGCGCGAATAAACATTTCCCTAGCCAAATTTCATCCGTAATTGGGAATACGTTCGCATGGTGAACAACCCTTATAAATCCCCTAGATTTATGAGGAGAAAACCCTCCTGTAGGATTCTTACGACTTACAGAGGAACAAAACACATAGGAACCCTCACGATTCCTAAGGAGAAAATACACCTACAAGATCCTCACGACTTGTAGGGAGAAATACCTTTATGAGACCCTTACGGCTCATGAAATCGATGTAAGTCGATGTAGTACACCCCAGTACTTGTGGGGAGGCGGAAATTTCAAAAAACGATCATGTTTAAAGAACGAACATCGACTAACCGCTTGAATCGAAGCTAAACGATAACTAACCAAACATATAGTTGTTCTAAACTACTATGCTTAGGGATTATACCTATCGAAACCGGTCCTTCGTCTTTGCGATCTCCTTGTTCTCCTCGGCCTTCTCTAGGTAGTAGACGATCCACCCGAGAGCAAAACTCCAAGCTAAACGTCTAAACTTGAGGCAACTAACCTTCTTGGATTGCTAATCAAAGAAGTTAGAATGAAATAGAGTGATGGTTATGGATTGTTTAGTCTAACTAATCCTTTGATCTCAACTCATGAGGTGTAAGGATTAGGGTTTGAAGATGAGAGCTTGAGGAGAGAGAAGGTGAGAAATTATCTTATGAGAATAGTAAATCTATCATAATATATATGAACCTTTAAAATTCATCCATAAAAGAAAAACTAAATGATGAATAATGAAGTTTCATAAATATCTAGTGGTGATTCATAACCATGACTCATTAAGCATTTATCATGCATTAATGATATGCATGAATCACCCTCATGACTCACTAAACTCATTTAATGCAAATGACACCTAAACCTTCTTAGTCACCACTTCTAGAAGCTTCTCGTACAATTACGAGAACGCCCCTCCAATCCGCAAAAATACGGAAAAACTTTAGACTGTAAAAATCCAATAACCGGATACCAGTAACTGGCTTAAACCAAAGCCGACTGGTAAAAACTGTCCGAAAGTCATACGCGCGTAAACGCACGTATGCGTCCGAACCCTTTGTCGCAAAACCATGCAACCTCTATATCGTTTCGCCTGGAGTAGGAAACTCTCTGTGTGGGACTCTAGAGACTCGACTACTACGCTGGCAGTGGGTTTAACCACAGACCGCAAGCAGCACTAGCTGTACGTAACGGTCCCCAGGTAGTTGTCGATAAGAAGGCCGATGAGAAAACCCATCCGAACTCCTACTGAGTCTGATGTGACAATCTCCATACAGTCCGGTCCGTTCGTCCAAGACTATCGCATATCGGGCCTAGGGGGGCGGCAAGCGTCAGTCCCCTAATAGCGGTATAAGTCGTATCGGAGGGAAGCCCATTACACCCTGAGAAACTACTGGAACCTACCAGCAAATCTCGCTTACCCTGGCCAGGGACTTTGCGTAATGGCTCTCTGACACAGCACGATATCTACTCCCAATACCGGGAGGGACGAATCCTGTCTAACTGCCACTGCCTCCAAGTGCTCGGGACTGCACCCAACTGCTACCTGTTTGCACGACTCCTTTGAACCGTGGTAGGGTAGCAATCTAAGAACAGTGGGACACACTCGAGGCGAAGTAGCAGTGTCAAGTCTGCGGACTACGCTGTACTCATGTCACCTGGGAACTGTTCACTGACGACTGGTATCAAACCAACCAACAGTTCCCTGTGAGTCCGGTCCGGTGTACCCGTAACCTAACGAGCACCTGCATACTATCTCCAGTACGACGTACTGACGGCTGTGGGACAGACCATCTCCCCAACTGGGATGAGAAGCGTACACACTAGTCTACTCCGGAGTATCGATGCTCTGTCTCGATAATCCAACGACCAGGGACCTGAATAAGGATGTGCTTGTAGACTACCCAGCCCCCACTAGTGTGACTGCCATCACAACGCTGGTAGACAAGCAAGATCCTAAGAGCTCTATCAATACGTACACTCACATATTAAGATAGAAAAACCAAGTAGCATACTACCATGTTTAGCAAGA
Source organism: Agapanthus africanus (assembly GCA_030015575.1). Classification (NCBI taxonomy): domain Eukaryota; kingdom Viridiplantae; phylum Streptophyta; class Magnoliopsida; order Asparagales; family Amaryllidaceae; genus Agapanthus; species Agapanthus africanus. The sequence goes on from JASDDO010000012.1 coordinate 428,826,009, forward strand.
CTGTTATATACATGTGAATATCCCAAGCTTCCATTAAGTAATATACAAGCTAGTATGATACAGTAATGGCCTTCTAGGGCATAAACACTAACAATCTCCCACTTGCACTAGGGCCATGTACTGGCATATCGTAGACCAATGATCTCGAGCAGCCTCTCGAACGGAATCTGAGGAAGGGCCTTTGTGAATGGATCAGCAATGTTCTCTTCTGAAGCAACTCTCCGAACCTCGATCTCCTGACGATCAATGATCTCCCTGATCAGGTGATACCGCCTCAAGATGTGTCTGGACTTCTGATGGGACCTTAGTTCCTTCGCTAAAGCTATAGCTCCGTTGTTGTCGCAATACAGAGGTATTGGATCAACTATGGTAGGAACCACCTGAAGTTCTGTTAGGAACTTCTTCATCCAGACTGCTTCTTTTGCGGCATCGCAAGCAGCTATATACTCCGCTTCCATCGTCGAGTCGGCAACGGTGTCCTGCTTGGAGCTCTTCCAGCACACCGCCCCTCCATTGAGGGTAAAGACATAACCCGACATGGACTTGGAATCGTCCTTATCACTCTGGAAGCCGGAATCAGCAAAGGCCTCCAACCTGAGGTCTTTTCCGCCGTAAACCAAGAACATCTCCTTAGTCCTCCTCAGGTACTTGAGAATGTTCTTTACTGCTATCCAGTGTTTCTCCCCTGGGTCTGACTGATACCGGCTTACCACGCTCAGTGCGTAAGCTACATCTGGTCTGGTACACAACATCGCATACATTATAGAGCCTACCGCAGAAGCGTATGGTATAATAGACATGCGTTCCCTTTCCAAATCATTCTTGGGAGACATCTCTTTGGAGAGGGTGATTCCGTGACAAGCCGGTAGATTACCGCGCTTAGAATCTTCCATACTGAATCTTTTCAGTACAGTGTCGATATACCTGGACTGCGAAAGTCCCAACATCCTCTTGGATCTATCACGATAGATCCGGATCCCCAGAATGTAAGAGGCATCACCCAGGTCTTTCATGGAGAACCTGTGTGACAAGAATCCTTTGACAGATTGTAGCATAGGAATGTCATTTCCTATCAATAGAATGTCATCCACGTACAAGACGAGGAATAAGACACTTCTGGCTATAATTTTACTATATATGCACGGCTCATCTGGATTTTTGATAAAGTCATATTCTTTGACTGTCTCATCAAAACAGATGTTCCAACTCCGCGATGCCTGCTTTAGTCCATAAATGGACTTAAGCAGCTTGCATACTTTCCCGCTGCTCCCACTCTGATTGAAACCCTCTGGCTGATCCATATAGACGCTCTCTTCTAAATTTCCATTCAGAAAAGCCGTCTTTACGTCCATCTGCCAGATTTCATAATCATGGAAGGCAGCAATAGCAAGAAGGACCCGAATGGATTTGAGCATAGCCACTGGAGAAAAAGTTTCGTCATAGTCCAAACCAGGTCTTTGACGAAAACCCTTTGCAACAAGTCTAGCCTTATAGGTTTCCACCTGTCCATCTACACCAATCTTTTTCTTGAAGATCCATTTGCATCCTATGGGTTTTACCCCATCTGGAGCAAAGTCCAAAGTCCATACTTTGTTGGTGTACATGGACTCCATTTCGGTCCGCATTGCATCTAGCCATCGTACCGAGTCGCCGCTCTGGATGGCCTGCCGGAAGTCAGTAGGTTCATCATCTTCTATGATGCAATCCTCTCTATCCCCGTCTATGAGAAAACCGTAGTATCTCTCAGGCGGATGAGACGGCCTACTACTCCTGCGAAGGGGTGCGGGAATGTTCTGTTCTTCTTGAACTTCTGGTTCTACCAGACTTTCAGTAGCAGCTTGTGGTTCTGGAATTTCTTCCAGTTCTATTTCGCTCCCACTCTTCTGATTTTCTAAAAATTCAGTTCCTAAGAAGTGGGCATGACGAGAAAAAGTGGGCATGACGAGAAACAAAAACCTTTTGTTCCTCTGCGTAATAGAAATAATATCCCTTAGAGTTCTTTGGATATCCCACAAGCTTACACTGTACTGAACGTGCCTCGAGCTTGTCCACATGCTGCTTTTTTACAAAAGCTGGACACCCCCATGTCCTAAAATGTTTTAGACAGGGTTTCTTCCCACTCCACATCTGATATGGTGTGGTAGGCACAGTCTTGGTTGGAACCTGGTTCAAAAGATATGCCGCTGATTCTAGCGCATAACCCCAGAAAGATCGCGGTAACTCAGCATTACTCATCATGGATCGTACCATATCTAATAGGGTTCGATTCCGTCTCTCCGATACACCGTTATGCTGTGGAGTGTACGGAGGAGTAAGCTGAGAGAGAATTCCTTTCTCTTTTAGGTAACCTAGGAACTCGGCACTCAAGTATTCACCACCTCGATCAGATCTAAGTGTCTTAATACTTTTGCCGGTTTGGTTTTCTACTTCATTCTTATACTCCTGGAATTTCTCAAAAGCCTCGGATTTATGTTTCATTAAGAAAACATATCCATACCTAGAGAAATCATCTGTAAAAGTAATGAAGTAGGAATAACCACCTCTTGCCTGTGTAGACATTGGACCACATACATCGCTGTGTATGAGTCCTAAGAGCTCGCTCGCTCTTACTCCTTGTCCAGTGAATGGAGTCTTTGTCATCTTTCCTTTGAGACAAGATTGACAAGTGTCATAAGTTTGATATTCGAACGTGTCCAAATATCCTTCTCTATGCAACTTAGTCAACCTTCTCTCATTGATGTGACCCAGTCTACAATGCCATAAGAAAGCTTTATTTAAATCTGGAGACTTTCTTTTTAGTGTGTTCTGGACATTGAAAATTTGGAGTTGGTTTAAAACATATATGCCGTTATTTAATGTACCTGACCCAATCAAACCATGATTAAGGTGGATGTTGACAACATCTCTTACAAACGTGAAATCATAACCTTTATTTGATAACAAGGAAACTGATATGATATTACACGTTAAGCTTGGTACAAAATAACAGTTATGTAAAACCAAAATGTGTCCACTCGTCAATCCTAGGTGATAGTCCCCGACGGACGCAGCTCCCACGCTAGCTCCGTTAGCAACCTTAGGGTCATATCACCTTCCTTCAGCACTCTACGGTTTCTCAGTGCCTGCAATGAATTGCAAATATGAGATCCTGATCCGGTATCCAATACCCAGGAAGTAGAGTTGATCGACAGACAATTCTCAATTACAAACGCACCTGAAGTCGAAGCCACAGCTTGCTTCGGTTCCTGGTTCTTGGCGTTCCACGCCTTGCAATCCTTATTCCAGTGCCCTTTCCTGTGACAATGGAAGCACTCATCCTGACCAACTATCGGTACTGCTTTCTTTTTCTTTCCCTTCCCTCCCACCTTACTAACACCTCTTCTAGGTCTGGGTGCGGCCTTCTTCTTCGTTCCTTTGGCCCTAGCCTTGGACCCGGAAGAAGATGTACCGCCAACAAACATAGCGGGTGTTTCCCTTGCCTTCTGCAAGGTGCCCTCTGCACTCCTTAACATGTTCAGGAGTTCCACAAGTTCAACTTCTTTTCCTTGAAGATTGAAGTTGAGGATAAACTGGGCGTAGGTGGGAGGAAGGGACTGGAGAATAAGGTCTGTATAGAGCTCATTATCCAAAGTCGTCCCAAGGTCTGCGAGCTCTTCTATATAGCCGATCATCTTTAGGACATGTTCACCTACCGATGACCCGACAGCCAACCTCGCTCGAAACAAGTTCTTAGAGGTCTCGTATCTTGCTATACGAGATTGCTCTCCATAAAGTTCCTTTGTATGGAGAAATATGCCATCTAGGGACATATCCTCGTGCCTCCTCTGATGTTCATTATTCATCGAGGCAAGCACGATGCACTTGGCTCTCGCGCAATCTAAATCCTAGGTTTTGTGGATTTCCTTATCCGCATTGCTGGATTTGGGACCAGGGACAGCAGGTGCCGTAGCGGTGAGGACGTACCCCAGTTTGTCATAGGTCAAAGCCGTTTTGACATTCCGCAGCCAATCTTTATAGTTTGGCCCCGTCAGTATATTTTTCTCTAAAAGTAACTTAAGTCCAGTCATTTTCAGGGTCGCTGCAATTAGGAGAGAGAGAAGAAAACTCTTTAGCATGATGCTCTTGCAAGTTTAGAGTGGTTTTTAGTTTATCTAAACTGGATGGCTCCCACTGTTTCTCGAATCCTTCCTCAAACCATAAAAGAAGAATTAGCCAAGACTATTCTCACCGTACAATACTTGCTTAACCGTTCAGCCAGGCTGGTGTCGGTACTTCGAGGGAGGTTTTCCAATGCTTTCGCGAAGTTCCTTAATTAAATAACCTCTTTTCTCTGGAGGCGTAACCCCGCTGACACTTTTCTGGACACCTACTAGGTTTATAGCATTGATCGTTAAGTGACGAATATCCTGATAAGTAGCATATACTCACAGTAGGATCGGGATCCAAATATCATCGTATGATAATGTTGAAGGAATCCTACCAACATTCATCAAACTCCAAATGGTATGCATCTCTTTGCAAATTTCAGTTTCTTTAGAAATTCCCGATATGGATTTTTGCCCCATGCTCTTATGATCTTGACTAAGGGCCAACAAATCATAAGTCACATGTCAAGTTCTGCCCATCATTATCCTGTTGATTTGAACCCATCCGTATACTCTTGACTAAGGGCCAAACAAAGTAATACGACTGTCCCAAACCAACTCATCTATCTATGCAACAAATGAATACCCCAGCACCTACCAATCACTATGTCTTGACTAAGGGCCAAACAAACATAGCTTGAATACTACTGACCATTCATAAGAAATGACGGAGGGCTACGACTGGTTTTGGCGAAACCGTAAACGTAGTGAACTTGATATAACCGAAGGAACCTGATAGCTTTTAAAAGGAGTGGTTAAATCTCCGCATTTAAAAATATCTGTTAAAAATAACCGAGTGGTTTCTTTTAAATTGTTCCAACGATTTAAACTTGGTTTATTTTCTTTGCATTACAGATAATGCGTCCCATCATTAACCTATCATTGCAGAAAACAACGAAAATACAACGTCCTCTTATGCCATCCGCATTCTCCACGGGGTCCCGTCATCACCCGTTAGGTTACTTAACTAACGACAGAGCGGGGTCTGGGCTAGCACGGGTGTAAAACATAAGTGACGTCTAAATAGCTACAATATATATAGATATTTTACATTCGTCTGACGCAATGATATTCATTCCAGAACACAGATAAACAATATTGGATTTGCTAGCAATCTGTATTTCTTTTGTGCCTGTAAGAAAAGACAGATTACACAGTTGTGATGAATAGCCGTTACCCCACCCTCGACCCCTACGGGTACGGCAAACTACCCGCCCGGCAGTTTGTGTACCCCACCTTGGGTCAGTCCTAGGAGAAAAAACAGTAAAATGAAATAATACAACGGTGGCTACAACCGCAACCTGGATGTGCCCCGCAAAATAATATTACAACAAATTACATTTACAACAAATGAATTAAACAATAACCCATTGCAAACCCCGGCTATACACCACAACAGTCCAATACAGTTTATATGCACAAACAGATATAACCATTTCAGAAATGTGCAACCCCCTGCCAACCGACATACTAGCAGTTGGGGGAGGTTTACGAACACATTTATCAATCACGGATATAATCCAACATGCAAATACTGTACAATTTCGATCGATTAAACATCTTTAATATTGCTCCAAAATCTGCTCTGTTAACTGGAAACCTGAGCAAAATTAAAATATTCCAGAAAACCCCAAATACCAGAGAGGACCCACACATGAAAGATGAGTCCATGACTCGGCAACTCGGCCGCGGAACCGCGGCGGATCGGTGGGATCCGCCGCCCTTCCGCGGCGCTTTAGCCGAGTCATGGGCTCAAATTTCATGGGTGTTCTCCTGGACTCTTTTCTAGCTTTCTGAGCAACCCTGAACAATTTTAGGACATCATTTTAAACTCGACAGAAACTGAAATATTTTAGGGTTTTCCGGCTTCGTTTTTCCGTTCGAAATTCGTACAAATTTGCAATTAAGTTATTTATTGTTTAGCGAGGCTCTGATACCACTGTAAGTCGATGTAGTACACCCCAGTACTTGTGGGGAGGCGGAAATTTCAAAAAACGATCATGTTTAAAGAACGAACATCGACAAACCGCTTGAATCGAAGCTAAACGATAACTAACCAAACATATAGTTGTTCTAAACTACTATGCTTAGGGATTATACCTATCGAAACCGGTCCTTCGTCTTTGCGATCTCCTTGTTCTCCTCGGCCTTCTCTAGGTAGTAGACGATCCACCCGAGAGCAAAACTCTAAGCTAAACCTCTAAACTTGAGGCAACTAACCTTCTTGGATTGCTAATCAAAGAAGTTAGAATGAAATAGAGTGATGTTTATGGATTGTTTAGTCTAACTAATCCTTTGATCTCAACTCATGAGGTGTAAGGATTAGGGTTTGAAGATGAGAGCTTGAGGAGAGAGAAGGTGAGAAATTATCTTATGAGAATAGTAAATCTATCATAATATATATGAACCTTTAAAATTCATCCATAAAAGAAAAACTAAATGATGAATAATGAAGTTTCATAAATATCTAGTGGTGATTCATAACCATGACTCATTAAGCATTTATCATGCATTAATGATATGCATGAATCACCCTCATGACTCACTAAACTCATTTAATGCAAATGACACCTAAACCTCCTTAGTCACCACTTCTAGAAGCTTCTCGTACAATTACGAGAACGCCCCTCCAATCCGCAAAAATACGGAAAAACTTTAGACTGTAAAAATCCAATAACCGGATACCAGTAACTGGCTTAAACCAAAGCCGACTGGTAAAAACTGTCCGAAAGTCATACGCGCGTAAACGCACGTATGCGTCCGAACCCTTTGTCGCAAAGCCATGCAACCTCTATATCGTTTCGCCTGGAGTAGGAAACTCTCTGTATGGGACTCTAGAGACTCGACTACTACGCTGGCAGTGGGTTTAACCACAGATCGCAAGCGGCACTAGCTGTACGTAACGGTCCCCAGGTAGTTGTCGATAAGAAGGCCGATGAGAAAACCCATCCGAACTCCTACTGAGTCTGATGTGACAATCTCCATACAGTCCGGTCCGTTCGTCCAAGACTATCGCATATCGGGCCTAGGGGGCGGCAAGCGTCAGTCCCCTAATAGCGGTATAAGTCGTGTCGGAGGGAAGCCCATTACACCCTGAGAAACTACTGGAACCTACCAGCAAATCTCGCTTGCCCTGGCCAGGGACTTTGCGTAATGGCTCTCTGACACAGCACGATATCTACTCCCAATACCGGGAGGGACGAATCCTGTCTAACTGCCACTGCCTCCAAGTGCTCGGGACTGCACCCAACTGCTACCTGTTTGCACGACTCCTTTGAGCCGTGGTAGGGTAGAAATCTAAGAACAGTGGGACACACTCGAGGCGAAGTAGTAGTGTCAAGTCTGCGGACTACGCTGTACTCATGTCACCTGGGAACTGTTCACTGACGACTGGTATCAAACCAACCAACAGTTCCCTGTGAGTCCTGTCCGGTGTACCCGTAACCTAACGAGCACCTGCATACTATCTCCAGTACGACGTACTGACGGCTGTGGGACAGACCATCTCCCCAACTGGGATGAGAAGCGTAAACACTAGTCTACTCCGGAGTATCGATGCTCTGTCTCGATAATCCAACGACCAGGGACCTGAATAGGGATGTGCTTGTAGACTACCCAGCCCCCACTAGTGTGGCTGCCATCACAACGCTGGTAGACAAGCAAGATCCTAAGAGCTCTATCAATACGTACACTCACATATTAAGATAGAAAAACCAAGTTGCATACTACCATGTTTAGCAAGACTGTTATATACATGTGAATATCCCAAGCTTCCATTAAGTAATATACAAGCTAGTATGATACAGTAATGGCCTTCTAGGGCATAAACACTAACAATCGAAAGCCTTAGTCGACAGGTCCCTAACCCTGATCGCTAAGCCTCCTTTGTTCGACAATGACAGAGGCAAATGATGATTCGCTCCTGGCAATATCCCAGTTGCAGCGGTGCTGATGCCAAAATCGGTGTCCAATTTCAGGTTTACGGCGAAAGCCAGTAGGCCGCTCATGCATACGAAATAGCCGAAATGATAGGGCATCTTGCAATAAAAAGCAGCAAGATAAAATGTATGCATGCAAAATAGCCGAAATGATTGGGCAACTCGTAATAAAAAGCAACGAGTAAAAATAAAAAAAAAAATATAGCCGAAATGATTGGGCACCGAGAGAAATAGCCGAAATGATCGGGCAGTCGCGACCTTCGCGATATAAAAGCTGAAATGATCGAGCATCGCGGAAATAAAATAAAATAAAAAGAAGAAATGATAAAACTTTGGCCCTACATTTAAGATCACATCGATCCCTGTATACAATCCAAGGGCGTAAACAAAGAATGAACCATACTTTCCCAGTGGATTCCGTCAGACGACGAACCCCAAACCTCACTGGTTCATTTCAACCGAAGAAGCCAGTGACTTCAGCAAACTCCTCGACTCACGGATACAAACTCTCCTTGACGAGAGCTTCCTGATCCGCGTCGACCCGCAGAGCCACCAGAGCCCCCGTGGGAACCCTCGACTCGTTTCAAACCCCAAGGAAACAAATAATCCTTGGCGCTTGGGAAACAAATAATCCCGGCAAATTCCTCGACTCACGGATACAAACACTCCTTGACAAGAGCCTTCTGATCCGCGTCGACCCGCAGAGCTACCAGTGCCTCCGTAGGAACCCTCGACTCGTTTCAAACCCCAAGGAAACAAATAATCCTTGGCGCTTGGGAAACAAATAATCCCAGCAAACTCCTTGACTCACGGATACAAACACTCCTTGACGAGAGCTTCCTGATCCGCGTCGACCCGCAGAGCCACCAGAGCCCCCATGGGAACCATCGACTCGTTTCAAAACCCAAGGAAACAAATAATCCTTGGCGCTTGGGAAACAAATAATCCCAGCAAACTCCTCGACTCACGGATACAAACACTCCTTAACGAGAGCTTCATGATCCGCGTCAACCCGCAGAGCCACCAGAGCCCCCGTGGGAACCCTCGACTCGTTTCAAACCCCAAGGAAACAAATAATCCTTGGCGCTTGGGAAACAAATAATCCGGGCAAATTCCTCGACTCACGGATACAAACACTCCTTGACGAGAGCCTTCTGATCCGCGTCGACCCGCAGAGCCACCAGAGCCCCCGTGGGAACCCTCGACTCGTTTCAAACCCCAAGGAAACAAATAATCCTTGGCGCTTGGGAAACAAATAATCCCGGCAAATTCCTCGACTCACGGATACAAACACTCCTTGACGAGAGCCTTCTGATCCGCGTCGACCCGCAGAGCCACCAGTGCCTCCGCAGGAACCCTCGACTCGTTTCAAACCCCAAGGAAACAAATAATCCTTGGCGCTTGGGAAACAAATAATCCCTAGCAAACTCCTCGACTCACGGATACAAACACTCCATGACGAAAGTTTCCTAACTCATGTCAACTGTTCCGCTACAACTGTAAACAGATCCCCGATTCGTCTCAATTTGTAAGAAGAAGTCTTAGACAGCAAGGATTGAAAAGCTAGCTTTTTGAGCAATGGGGCCCTGCAAGTCAATCCAAACTGGTCTCTTGCATACTATTCACGGGTCTCACTCTCCGAAGTCGAATTTCGACGAGGAGGGAAACAACCTCTTACGAATCCTCTCGATTCGTAAGAGGGAAAATTCTCCTATAAGATCCTTACGACTTATAAGAGAAAACCACACTTAGGAATCCTCACGATTCCTAAGGAGAAAATCCACCTACGAGATCCTCTCGATCCGTAGGGAGAAAAGTCTCTATGAGACCCTCACGGCTCATAGAGTTGAAAAGCCTTAGGCGGCAGACCTGAACCTGCAACCTAAGCCATCGCTACCTCTCGGAGAAGTTAAGTTGCCCGCCGATCAGGTTCATCGAAAACACCATAACAAAAAGGGAAAAAGCGAAGAAATAGTACCAAACATTGCAAGAAAGAATGTGTCTTTATTCATAAATTCAATCAAAATACAAGGCGGATCGTATAAAGAATAAAGAATGCGTATATGCTATATACAAATTACAGGTGTGTAAACGATACAAAAATATTCAGGGAGAAGGAAGCTTCTTGAACAACTCTATCAATTGCTCGCGTACTTCCTTCCACGCCTTCTCCTGATCAACTACCACTGCCAGTTCAGCCTCTACTTGAGCCCGCTGCTGCGTGAAGGATGCGAGCTGTTCCTCAACAACCTGCTGAGCTGCTTCTTGGCCTCGGGCATCGCGCTCAGCGGCATCAAGCTTCCGCTTCAGTGCTAGCCCATTAGATATACGCTTGAGAAGACCTTCAAAGACGACTTTCACATCAGCAGCATTCGTCCTAACTTCAGCACGAAGGCGAGCGGTCGCGTTGGAAGATTCCCGATGCGCCTTTAGCCATAAAGCTGCCTCCTGCTCCAAATGGCGGAGATAAGAAACGCTTTGCTCAAGCCAAGCTGTCCGTTGGGCGCTCGCGGCCAAAACCTCGGGAGAAGGGCGCGTCGACTCCAACCGATGCAGGCGAGCCTCGATCTCTCTGCAGTGGTTAACCCACGATTCGACGACGCCTTCGTTATGAAAAGTTACGAGCGCCGCCAACATTGGATTAACATCCACAGCGAAATCTACGGCAGAAGGGAGAGCATCCATGTTGAGCTCTTCGATGTACCCATTCAACATGCCCAGACTCATCACAGCACCCTTTGAAGACGGGCGTCTCAAGAAAGGGCCTGCCGGTAGAGGGACGCGAGACTCAAAAGGGACCGGAGCCGGAACAATAGCTGCAAAACAGAACATGGTCAAACGATGGTTCAAGAGATATTTAAGGATTACCAAAAAAAAATAGGAATTTGCTATACCAGCAGCAACGGACGGCAGAGCCGGAAGGGCCGGTAGCGCGACAGGTCTGGCATCCCCTCCTTCGATTTGTGGCACTGCAGTAAAGAAAGGGAAAAGTCAGAAATCATTCAATTGCTAGAAAAAGGGGATGAACAAAGATATTGTATTGAACGTACACTCACCAGCGCCACTAGAGGGAGAAGCATGCTCGGATGGGAAGGAGAAGTGTGGGAGCAACACTTGGTATAGATGATCGAAGAGCACTCCTGAAAAGAGCATAATGGTATAACGTTAGTACATAAGCTACACGTTAAAAGATTAATGCATAAGTCGTAAATTCATACCTTCCAACATCCGCGATGGCACAAGGGAAGGCTGAGGAGCGACCACCGCCAAAGCAGTAGTTGACGGTGTGCCTTCAGGCAATGGAGCATCGGCACTAGCCGCACCTGCGTTTAAAACAAAGACAAACTGGTTAAAAGAGATTGTGAGGTATATATAAACGAAGAACATTGGTCATTCAAAATTTACCCGACAAGCTGCCAGCAGAAACGGAGGCAATCCCTTCCTCCACTGACGGAAGGCCACCGCCTGTAGCTTCATCACCCGACTCGAGGGGAACCGTTGTTATGCTCGCAAGCTCTACAGGCGGCGGGGGACCATAGGCAGGGAGGGCTATGATAGGAACATTGCCAGATTCCTGAGAAGGAGCGCCTAGCCCGTCTTCGGGAATCATGGCCGCCTCACCCGCTGCTCCCTCAGGATCGGCGGTCGCAGCTGCCTCGTCCATCGGCACCACGAGGTCCCCAGCCTCAAGCACCTCGCCCTCTACCGCCTTCGGCTCGGTTGAGACAATCATCTCATCTGCCGCCACTTCAGGTGCGACATCAATGACCCTCTCCGCGGCATGTCCCTCAATCTCGGCTCCAGGCCCCATGACCCCGACAACGTTGCCCACTGACAGTTCGGGTTCAGCAAGTGCCGCTTCCTCCGCTCCCCTGGGTTCGACGGTCGTCTCCGCCTCCCCCTCAGTTGGACTTGGCCCTGCAAGATGGAATACGTATGAGCCAATATCTTTACAATTCGTACAACAAGGTTCTGAAAGGAGTACTACCTGAAACAGATTTATCATTGGCGCTCCGAACCGCGCGCGCCACTTGCCGACGAGCAGTAGACAGGGCAACAGGGGGCTCTTCGGAAGGAGTACTAGCGCGAGGAATGGTGCTAGGGCCCGCTCCCGTGGCCAAAGCAGCTTTCCGCGCCTTTGCTTCACGTCTCAACCGCTTCCGCTCCTCCCGAGCCGTTGAGACGGATGCCATTAGGGCGGCCTTAATTGAAGCATCCTTATCCGTATAGAGGGATGCCTCCAGATTTTTCAGAGCATCCCTCGTCGTTGCGTCAAGCCGGGGCTCTTGCGGCAGCTTCGACGGAGCCGGGGCTTCGGTGGCAAGCTCGGGAAGGATCCCCGCATCAACTGATATAGCCCCTGTAAAGAAACAAAAGAAGGTTAAATTGACCACCAGAAGAAATAACAAACTTTCCCTAAAAAAAAAAAAGAAAAGGGGTGGAGCATACCAACACCTGCCAGGGCACGCCTTTCCTCCACTTTCTGGAAGGTTTTCAGGGAGGCAGCAATAGCCTCTTCGGTAGAAACACCTGTTGAAAAGGGAGCAAATATCAGTTAAAGGTAATGATAAAAAAATGCAATGAAATGACAAATAAAGCGGCTGATGATTACCCGACTCAGCGAGTTTGCTTAACATCGCTTCAAGCCTCGCCGATCGCTCCGAAGCTGCGATGGGGGCAGCTAAATTGGTGTCCTCAGGGTCCACCACAAAGCCCTCATTGCTGCCGTACTCGCATATGGCCTCGGCAGGAGAAGCCGCAGGCTTTGAGCTGAGGATCGCATCGAGGGATAGGGTGGACTTCTTCTTCTTCTGTCCGCCAGCTTTAGATCTACTCGGAACAGCTTTGCGCTTGGCAGTCACTTTCGGGCGGCGAGTCCCGATATCCGCTCCTGCGCCCGACTCTGGCGACACCACTTTAACCGTCTTTGTCGGAGCACGGGGCACCGTAGTAGACAGTGGCAATCCACGCGGAGGGGCCAACACGCGTGGTCGGTCAGCTCCGGCATCTTTTATCGGGAGGGTGACGTGGGTCCTTGGCTGCAAGGGAGCCTTGTGATCACCGCCAGGAGGCGCACCCCTACGGTCAACCAGCAGGCGTTTCTCCATTAAAATGATTGGGCCCATAGCGTGCGCATACCAGGCCACATATGAATTAAGCATCTTAGGGACACAGCTGGGTTCACTAATGAAGAAATAGGAACCCGTGTTAAGCCGTATAAAGTGATGCATCGCATTCTTTATCCCCTCTGGGCCAACCACGGGCGTTTCCAAAAAGGCTTCCATCGGGATCCCTTGGTTGTAGCTTGATTGCTGGGCAAATCGATGCGGATTATACCTCATAAACAAAGCCGTCTCATTCTACCGAAACACTAGGTAGCCCGGCCGAATGGAGTAGAGATGGAGGATTTCCCGAGCCTTCAGTACAGAAGCCCCGCCCTTAAACTCGTCACGTAGGGGTACCACCGACTTAGTAGTCTCCGAGCCTATGGTGATAACCTTATCCACGAAAGAAATCGTCGCTCCGACCAAATGTGGGCGCAGGAGGAGTCCCCTAGAATCCCGCGGGGATGCAAACACAATTGAAGCCCCGACTAACCGTATGACTCTCGGGAGTCTGTACTTCTCGAAGAATGGAGGAGTCTTGTGGGCGCCAAACACCCCTCGCACGTGCATCTCCATCCAAGAAACAAAGTAATGCATCGGGAAGTTAGCAGGCTGTGCCCCAGGATCATTGGCGTCCGCCGCTACGCTGAGTCCATGATAAAGGTAAGCTAACCCAGCAATTCCTACCGACAACTGCAGACCGGCCACCATCCGATGCGCCGGGTAAAAGACAGAGAGCCGCATGAAGCGCGGGTGCATGGGGAGCGCAAAGTTGCATAACCACAAGCCCAAGAACCCAATAAAGAAGGTTTCCTCATCCATGCCGGGGACGGCGATTTCCGAGAAAGCGACGATGGCAGCATTGGGGAGATAGAAATCCCTCTGGTTATTTTCCAATACGGGTCGGCGATCCAAACCGAAACCAAAGGGGTCGTCAAGCTGAGCGAACTTCTCGCTCTGCTCTGATAAGAACTCCGGGCGGATAAAACGAGCAATGAAAGCTGCGAAACTGACGCCCCTGTCGCCCGATTCCAAATGGAGTTCCTCATAGATCTCCAACACCTTCACCAAACCCGGATGCTGATGCTGAATGGCATTCTCCGGGGTTAAGTCAAATACCAGCTGCTTGGTGGCAAAGACATACTCGTCAGAAGGAAGCAACTCCTCGTAGTGCTCTCCCCTCATTGGCAGACCTGAAATTTCGGCAAATTCCTCCAAAGAGATAGAGACTTCCTTATCCGCCATCAGGAAGGTATGGGTGGGGATATTCCATTGTTCAACGAAGGCCTTTATCCACCACGTTGGAGGAGAGGGGTACTCGAAAAGCGAGATGAAGACGGCCGAGTATAGACCATTCTTCGTTAGGTGGGTCCTCTTCGCCGATAGAATGTACCGGGCCCACTGCAAATATCCGGCGGGGGGTCTCGGGATCATTCCAATGTTATAAGCCTGTCCCCAAGGGCGTGCTTCGCCCTGACAGATTCGCCTCCCCAGAATATCTATCGCCGGCGGCGGCTGCACGGGGATGGCGCCGATTGCAGGCTGAAGGAGGTCATCGGAATTCCAATTCTTAACCTCCACGGCATACTTCACCGGGGGTTCGTCCGCATAAGGGATCGTAACTGTGGGCTCAGAGGGCGCGGCAGAACTAAAACTGCGACGGCCTTGGATGATCTGGCTATACCACCTTCCCCACAAATGGAGCTTTTTGCACTCAGGATCGTGAGCTTTAATAAGAGCGAACACCACCCGATCCACTGGCGAATGGGGGAACCCTCCTTCCGAGCGAACGAAGGGAAAAGACAAGTCGTCAGACATGTTTTCTGTGAAAAAAATATATATCATTAGTGGCCTAACGCTTGGCATTTTAAAAAAAATAAAAATCTTGCTCCACACTGTGATGCAGTGGGTAGGGGACCAAAGGGGGACCCACAAAATCTGGATGAGGTGCATCATTTAATAAGACAATCCCATCATTAGATAGGACTGTCAATTCATAAAAAGTTCCCAATAGGATACACCCATTGGTGGGGAAGTCCCTAGAGACAAAGAGAAAATCTCCTCTTTTAGAGCAAAGCTCTGTCACAGAGTGACATTTGTCAAACTCTAGTCTCAGGGGAACAAGATTCCTTAAAAGAGCATGGCTCTGTGGTAATAATCGAAAATCCATCAACACTTAGAAGAATTGAAGTTTTTGAATCCTGAAAAATCCATGAAAACTCATAAAAAAAATTTCAGTTCATCCAAGAGCAAAGCTCTGTTCATGGGTCAAAACCCATGAACAGGACCTCTGTAAATCTTGAGAGCAAGGCTCTGGTGAAGAAGCCCCAATGGGGTTTTCTTTAGATCAAAGATACCAAGAGCAAGGCTCTGTTGAAGAAACCCCAAAGGGGTTTTCTTTAGATCCAAGATCTACAAGAGCAAGGCTCTGTCAATTAAATTTAATTTGAATTAATTTGATTTTTTTTTACCTAGAAATTCTAAGTTCTGAACTTGAAAGTTCTTGAGAGAAATCAAGAGCAAGGCTCTGAAATTTTTTAAGCAAGAGCAAGGCTCTGAGAGTTAAAATTCTTGAAGATGGTAAGAAAAAATTACCAAGGACCAAGGGTCCTATTTATATAGGCGCCTGCGCCCCTTCAACTGACCCCCCTTGATCCAACGGCTAAGATCTCGCCACCGTTGCACTCACGTCGCGCCACGTAAGCACAACGGTGGAGGGGCATTTGTTCCCCCAATCTGAGCAAGGCTCATTTGAATTTTGAAAATTCAAATTTTCTGAAGCAACGCTTCAAATTCCGTGCGTTGCGCAATGCGCAAGCGGTCCACAGTGCGACACGTGTCTGCGCAGTTGCGCAAGCGCACCGCTGCGCGACACGTGTCTGCGCAGTTGCGCAAGCACTGTTGCGCAAGTGCACCACTGCGCGACACGTATCTGCGCAGTTGCGCAAACACTGTTGCGCAAGTGCACAACTGCGCGACACGTGTCTGCGCAGTTGCGTAAGCACTGTTGCGCAAGCCTTCCACTGCGCGACACGTGTCATTCATTGGGGAGTTGCGCAGAAACAGAATAAAAAGTTAATGAAATCTTTTCTGTTCTTTCCAAAACCAGAAGATTTTCTTCTGCCTTTGGATCAAAGATCCAGCGGTGGGAAAATTCCCAAAATCACTCAGAAAAGATCTTGTTAACAAATTCAACAAATTTGTGAGCACTATAAATAGGACCCCAGACCTCATTCGATTGGCATCAACTTCGATAATCGACTTCTAGCAAAAAAAAGAAGAAAAGAGAACTCTTGGAGATTATTCAAGAACAAAAAAAAAAGAAGAAAGGTAAAAACCCTTTTTTAAGAGAAAAATCTCTGAAGAACAAAGGATTTAAAAAAAAAGGGGAAATAAATGAAAATAAATAAATAGTGCCTTGCACTTGTTGTGAACCCTTGGTTCTGTGAAATCGGGGAAAACAAGAAGAAAAACTTGTTTTCCTTTGATCCAAATTTAGATCAAAAGTGCTATGCACTTTTGTTCTTAAATCTGAAAAATTCTTGATGTTCTGCACAAATGCAACCCATTATTTAAAAGGGCCTGGCCCAAATCAAATTGCAAAATAATAAAGGGGCAGAGCCCTGTTTGGATTGATTTTCTAGTCGGGCAAAGCCCAAAATAAATTTAAAAAAATTGGACTTAACCCAATCCTGGCTGTAAGTCCTTAAATTAAATTGATTGAGCAAAATGGCTCTCCTAAACCAATTCACGACCGGTTCGAGGGTTCATCTCCGAACTCCTTTGACATCCCTCGTTGTAATTCCTCAACGACGTTAAAGAGATGACGGGTCCCAACGACCACACATCCAAATGGACTGCGGGGTCCTTAAACTCGTGGACCGAAACGTCCCTAAACTAATATCGGACCGAAACGTCCCTAAACTAATATTGGACCGAGACGTCCCTAAACTAATATCGGACCGAGACGTCCTTAAACTAACGTCCTTAAACTAATATCAGACCGAAACGTCCCTAAACTAATATCGGACCGAAATGTCCCTAAACTAATATCGGACCGAAACGTCCCTAAACTAATAACGGACCACCACGTCCCTAAACTGGCAATGGACCACCACGTCCCTAAACTGGAATACGGACCACCACGTCCCTAAACTGGAATAATAGAGCCTCCAAACGCTCTTTTGCCGGATCTAAACGGTCCCGTTTAAGTTGATCTTAGACCTAAACACGGCTAACGTATCCTTAAACATTCAAATGGATTATAAAACTCCCAATTAACTCTGGTTCAAGGGTACATCTCTGAACTCCTCTGACACCTGTCGCTGTAATCCCTCAACGACGTCAGAGAGGTGACGAGTCCCGACGGCCAGATATTAAATCGATCACTACGTCAAGTCGATCTTAGTACAAAACAGGATTAATGTATTCTTGACGAACGTTTAAGTTGATCTTAGCCGCAACGCGACTAATGTATCCTTAAACTAAAACACCAAACCCAAATCTAAGCAAACATGGATTTGGATTAATCTACGTCCTACGGGCGACGGTATTATTCAGTCTCCGTATACAATCCACGGGCAACCACAAACAAAACAAACACACACGACACGAAGTGAAATTCTGGAGAAGGAGAAAGTTGTTACCGCGATGCGGTAGCGTAATTAACTGCAGGGGCTTGCGCCTGCAGGGAAGAGCGTCCCCACAATCAAAAAACCCCTCACCCTGAGGGGGAATCTGACGAAGTCTGCTACATCGGCCGTATCTGTCTAAACCTCTGATACACGGTGTCATAAATCAACTTGGCATCTTCGGAGAGATAAACGGATAAAACCAAATAGCATCTGCCCCGAACCTCAGGCACAGACGCACTAACGTCCAGGCCGCCGTTCGGAGGGGTACAACAGTTTTAGTAAAATGGATTTTTTTTAGAAAACATTAGTGGGAGTATGGTAGAACTTGAAGTGATTCCAGAACCGCAAACGATTATAGAAAATTTAATAGGACCTAAAGATTCAATCAGTTTGACATTCCATTAGCCACTCCGCAGATATGGTGGGTAACCTCAGGCACCCGAGAGGTACTTCGGTAGCCTCAAGGACGGTGACAAGGAGGTTCTTGTTTACCCACACTACCGGTGTTCCAGGTTATGAGACCCAGCAGGAAGATGAGTATAGCATCTTTCTAAACTAGCTTTAGAAGTGCACGTGTATATGACTCTGGCAGAGGGTTGTCGTAGTCAGTGGGAGCAGCGGAAGCATTGTGGGCAAGTAGCTTGTGACTATTTATAGACTAAAGCAGATATAACGGAGATAGATCATCTATTTTTTATGTGACAGTCATGGGCTTTGACTTCATCAGAATAGGGGATGGATCTGTTAAGAAAGTAGTAGGGTGTGATGTCCTGGTATTTAGATGACATACACAGAGTAGGAAGTGAAATTCCTACACTACGATCGGTAATACTTTGGTTGCCACACAGTAGTTTATCCACACAGGATATGGATATTATATCAGACATTCTGGTTACTAGATCTATGGTTTTAGATCTAGATTTGGGTAGTTTCCTAATCTGGGTACTTTGACAGTATTCTAAAGGTGTTTTAGAATGGATGACTCCTGGCATGGTGGTGTACCTGCAGGTGATGGAGCCACCCTCTCTAAAGGTGTCTTACAGACTAAAGGAGATAGGGAAGTGCATGATTAGCAGATCACTTGCTTTGGCAATTGAGTTGATCATAAGATGTCAAGTACCACACCAGATATTGTTTTTGCACTAGATGCAATAGGTTGATACTAATCCAATCCTGGAGAAACGTTGGGAAGCAGTTTTAGAACATAAGTGGATGTTCTAGGGATTTGATAACGGCAGCCTCCTTTGGGAGACGGTTATCATTCCAGGCTTCCAAGGTGACAAGGATGACAGAGTGACTGTCAGAGTTATAGTTTTCCCTCTGACGAGGGGCAGTAGTTTGGACAGGTGGTCCAATCGGATACCGAAGGAGGCATGGTGCAGGATACTGATTAGGTTCAGTTGACAATACAGTCTAAGAAATTTGGATTTGGAGTTCATTTATGAACTAGGTCCCATCAGACATCCAGACATATTCTAAGACAGGTATTACTCAATTCGGGATATGGCTTTCTCTGCGAACTTGAGAAAAAAAGAGACATAGAAAGAAACATCAGGACGGATCAACTCACTGAGGCTATTTCTTGAACATAATAGATTTACAAACGAGCTTTGTGAAACTGATTAGTAGAGGAGTTGGATGTTCGGTATCACACGGGCTGTGAGTATGCGACATTGCAATAATTAGCCTTAAGTGCAAGTGGGAGATTGTTGGATATAGTGCCCTCAAAGTCAATTATTGGATCGCAGTTATGTGATTGCAATGATTCGGGGAGGACCTATACCGGTAGGACAGTCTTACTCGAGATGATAGTATGCTAACTGGTTTATCTTTATCATCGTGTACTACTTTAGGTGACATTACAGATCACTATTGCACGTTGATAGAGCCCGTAGGATTCTTGCTTGACTACCGACAGTATGATGGAGATCATATACGTGAGAGTTGGGGTCTATAAGCACATCCTTAAAAGTGGTCCCTAGTCGTGGGAGTTTCGAGACAGGGCATCGATACTCCGGAGTAGACTAGTGTATACAGTCGAGACCCCGACGATGGACGGTGGCTGGTCTCATAAGCCATTGGTATCGGTTGGATCACATAAGATGTATACAGGTGCTCATTGGGTTATGAGTGCACCGGACAGGACTAGCCGGGAACCTGCTAGTTGGTATTATACATGTCGTCAGATAGCAGTTCCCTCGTGACATGTGTACAGGTTAGTTCATCGGCCTAAGATCGTCATTTGTCTCGTGTGAGTTCCCACTGTGCTTTGATTATTACCCTACCACAGCTCAAAGGAGTCATGCAAACAGGTTTTAGTTGGGTACAGTCCCGAGCCACATAGAGGCAGTGAGCGGATCGGAAGGGGATTCGTCTCTCCCGGTATTGGGGGTGAGATCGTGCTGTGTCTGGAGAGCCATTACACAAAGTCCCTGGTAGGTACTCCAGTAGTATCTCAAGGTGTTATGGGCTACACTCTGACACGACTTATACCGCTATTGGGGGTCTGACGTTTACCAGCCCCCTAGGCCCGATATGCGATACTCATAGACGAACAGACCGGACTGTACAGATATTGTCACTGATTGGCTCAGTAGGGTTTCTAGATGAGTTCGCTCATCAGCCTCCTTTTCTTCAATACATGGACAGCCGTTACGTACAGCTAGTACCACTGACGGTTTGTGGTTAAACCCACTGCCAGAGTATTGACGAGTCTTTAGAGTCCCCCATAGATTGTTTCCCAAGTTCGGGCGAAACGTTATAGAGGCCATATAGTTTTATGGCAGGGTTTGAACATACACGTGCACTTGTGCACGTGTCATGGTTCGGATAGATAATACTAGTGGACTTTGGTTTAAGCCGGATCCTGTATTATATTGTGTAGGAATATTTTTGTCTCTCTGCATTTCGTATTCGGTCGGAATACAAATGCGGGTATATATATACTGTTGCAGGGTAATCCAGTAATTCGTTACGGGATTACTTTTGAAATTGCCAGTTTTTCTCTGCTTGATTTAACATTAGTTTTTAATGTTTAATTAATGGTTTCATTTTGGCCATTTTCTTGCATGAAATGTATTGGCCGAAATTTGGGGCTGCCCACTTCTTTTGGTGAGTCATGGCTTTTTAGCATTAAAAAGGCATGGTTTTAATTTGTGAGGTGGCTAAAGCATTTATTGCTTCTGTAAAGCTTAAGGATATTTGTTGTGATATTTTTTTGATGGATATTTTGTAATGGTCACCACATGATTCCTATGCTCACCTCCCCAATCTCTTTCCCAGTGAACATTTCCTGCACATTTGGGCCGAGCACTATTTGTGCTGATTTTGGCCCGCTCACCCCACCCATTTGAGTGTGAGCTCAATTTTTGTTAATCTCCATGGCAACTTCAATTTACCATCACCCAATCCATCGGGTGCCTTGAGACAAAGTATTCTACACTCTCTCTACTTCAATTTTGGACATAAATACTAGCAAACTTCATGTCCGAGTTGCCTCGGTATAGAGACGGTGTTAGGTCCACGTTACCTCTCCCGGTACTTTCGGGGTTGCGGAAACGGTAAAACAAAAATTTTCTAAACATGGTAACATGGACCGAAAAGCCGGATCTTTGCTAAACAATACACTAGCATCCTAACTAGAGATTTATCTACTCGGTTAGGGGTTATACCTCAACTTGAACTCCTTCTCTTCTTGTTGTTCTTCTCCTTGCTTGCTCCGAGGCTTGATCCGGACTTTGGTCACCTCCGCGGCCTCCTTGAGTCGAAGACGATCCACTCGAGAGATGTACACCGAGCTCCACCTCGAGCCGAGGTAACTAGGGCAAAGAGATTGCTAATCTAGAAGCCCTAGGTTGTGTAGAAGTGATAAAGGGATGGTTTTGTCTTTGTGGGATCTTTATCTCTCAACACATGAGATCAAAAGATGAATCAAGAGGAGGAAGAAGAAGGAGGATCTAGCAACCATGGTTCATTTTTTTTTCTTCTCACTTGAAAAGGCAAGAGAGAGAATGAGAAAAGAATTATGAGCTAAAGAAAATGAAATGGTTCAATAATGCACAAACATTATCATTACTAATCCCATCAAGATAAAGTTTGATGGCTACATTGAAATGACCATTATCATAAACAAAATAGAAAAAGAAAAAGAAAAGAAGAGTGTAGATCTCTCTTGAAAGTCAATGGTCAACACGGTCAACCGGTCAGCAAAGTCAAGAGAGGTCAAGAAGGTCAAATGGTCAATGCAATTAGCCATCATAAAATTATCACTAAAAGGATTAGTAAATGATGTCCGCGGCTCATAATGGTTTTGACCAAACGAACTGACAAAACCCTAATGAGTCCGAATCAACTGTCAAAACCCTAATGAGCCTGCCACATAACGGTTTTGGCCGAACCAACTGCCAAAACCCTAATGAGGCACCTCCTCCGTCATCGCTACGGAAAACTGTGCATACACACCTGCATCCGCATTCCGTAGAATGCGGATGCACAGAAGACAAAACAAATCCATCCATGCAATACTAGGATTCGGCTTAAACCAAACCCCACTAGCATTGCCTGCCCGAACACCGTACGCACACAAGTGTACGTAAGTGATCGCAGCCCTGCCGTAAAACCATACGGCCTCTACACGTTTCGCTCAGTGCAGGGAAACTCTCTGTGTGGGACTCTAAAGACTCGACACTACGCTGGCAGTAGGTTTAACCACAGACCGCAAGCGGCACTAGCTGTACGTAACGGTCCCCAGGTAGATGTCGATAAGAAGGCCGATGAGGTAAACCCATCCGAACTCCTACTGAGCCTGAATGTGACAATCTCCGTACAGTCCGGTCTGTTCGTCTGATACATCACATGGCGGGCCTAGGGGGCGGTAAACGTCAGTCCCCTAATAGCGGTACAAGTCGTGTTGGAGTGAAGCCCAGTACACCCTGAGATAACACTGGAAACCTACCAGTATATCTCGCTTGCCCTGGCCAGGGACTACTCGTGTAATGGGTCTCCTAGACACAGCGCGATGTTAACCCCAATACCGGGAGAGACGAATCCTGTCTAACCGTCACTGCCTCCAAGTGCTTCGGGAATGCACCCAACTACTACCTGTTTGCACAACTCAGTAGAGCCGTGGTAGGGTAGTAATCAAAGAACAGTGGGAACACACTCGAGGCGAAGTGACAGTGTCAAGTCAGCGGACTAAGCTGTACTCATGTCACCTGGGAACTGATAACTGACGATAGGTATAATACCAACTATCAGTTCCCGATGAGTCCTGTCCAGTATACTCGTAACCTAACGAGCACCCGCATACTATCTCAAGTACGGCGTACTGACGGCTGTGGGACAGACCGTCTCCCGTGCTGGGATGAGAAGCGCATACGCTAGTCTACTCCGGAGTATCGATGCCCTATCTCGATAATCCCATGACTAGGGACGTGTATAAGGATGTGCTTGTAGATTACCCAGCCCCCACGAGTGTGATCGCCATCACAACGCCGGTAATCAAGCAAAGATCCTTAGGGCTCTACTAATGCGTATAGGTGATATAATAAAGAAACACACACATGTACACATTAAAGCAGAGACAAACCAAGTAGCATACTACTATATCGAGCAAGATTGTCTGTACAACTGTGAATATCCCAAGCTTCCATCAAGTAATATACATACTAGTATGATACAGTAATGGCCTCTAGGGCATAAACACTAACAATCTCCCACTTGCACTAAGGCCATGTACTGGCGTATCGAAGACCTATCATCTCGATCAGCCACTCGAACTGAGTCTGGGGTAAGGCCTTCGTGAATGGGTCTGCTGTGTTGTCCTTTGTGTCCACTCTCCGCACCTCGATCTCCTGGCGATCAATGATCTCCCTGATCAGGTGATACCGTCTTAAGATGTGCCTGGATTTCTGATGGGACCTTGGTTCCTTCGCTAAAGCTATAGTCCTATTGTTATCGCAATACAAAGGTATTGGGTCAACAATGGACGGAACCACCTGAAGTTCACTAATGAACTTCTTCATCCAGACCGCCTCTTTTGCGGCATCGCTTGCAGCAATGTATTCAGCCTCCATCGTCGAGTCTGCGACGGTATCCTGTTTGGAACTCCTCCAACATACCGCCCCTCCATTGAGGGTAAACACAAAACCCGAGACAGACTTGCTGTCATCTTTGTCACTCTGGAATCTTGAATCGGTAAAGGACTCGACCCTGAAGTCTCCATTACCGTAAACCAGGAACATCTGCTTAGTCCTTCTCAAGTACTTGAGAATGTTCTTCACTGCTGTCCAATGGTCCTCACCTGGGTCTGACTGATACCGGCTTACCGCGCTCAGCACGTAAGCTACATCTGGTCTTGTACATAGCATCGCATACATTATAGATCCTACCGCCGAAGCGTAGGGTATAGTGCTCATGCGAACCCTCTCCGTTTCAGTCTTAGGAGACATCTTCTTGGAGAGGGTAATTCCATGCAATGCGGGTATGTTACCGCGCTTAGAATCCTCCATACTAAATCTCTTTAGTACGGTCTCTATGTACCTGGACTGCGAAAGTCCCAGTGGTCTCTTGGATCTATCTCTATAGATCTTGATCCCCAGAATGTACGAGGCATCACCCAGGTCCTTCATGGATAACCGTTGTGACAAAAATAGCTTGACTGATTGTAGCATAGGAATGTCATTTCCTATCAAAAGAATGTCGTCCACGTACAAGACTAGGAATACGACAGTTCGTCCTACAATCTTCTTATAGACACAAGGTTCATCTTCGTTCTTGATGAAATCAAATTCCTTGATTGCCTCATCAAAACAGATGTTCCAGCTCCGCGATGCCTGCTTTAATCCATAAATGGATTTAAGCAACTTGCACACCTTCCCGCTGCTCCCACTGTCTACGAAACCTTCTGGTTGATACATGTAAACGCACTCTTCCAAACAACCGTTTAGGAAAGCCGTTTTAACATCCATCTGCCAGATTTCATAGTCATGGAAGGCAGCAATGGCAAGTAGGATCCGAATGGATTTGAGCATAGCCACCGGAGAACAAGTTTCGTCATAGTCCAAACCAGGTCTTTGACAAAAACCTTTTGCAACGAGTCTAGCCTTATAGGTTTCCACCTGCCCATCTACACCAAGTTTCCTTTTGTAGATCCATTTGCATCTAACGGGTTTTACCCCAGATGGAGCAATATCCAAGGTCCACACTTTATTGGCATACATGGACTCCATTTCGGATTGTATTGCTTCCTGCCACTTATCAGAGTCCCTACTGATAATGTCCTGACTGAAACTGGTAGGGTCATCTTCTTCCAAGATGCAATCCTCTCGATCCCCGTCAATGAGAAAACCGTAGTATCTCTCGGGCGGATGAGAAATCCTACCAGATCTGCGGAGTGGCTGAGGTTCGTCTGGGGTTATTGAATTCTGAGGTTCTGTCAAATCTTCAGTTTCAGTTTGTGGTCGCTGAATTTCTTCCAATTCTACCGTGCTCCCACTAATTTCTTTTGCAAGAAACTCCGTTTCTAAGAAAACGGCATGCTGAGCAACAAACACCTTCTGTTCCTCGGTGTGGTAGAATAGATATCCATAACCATTCTTTGGATATCCCACAAACTTACATAAAACTGACCGTGCCTCTAATTTATCTGGTTTATGCGTTTTAACATAAGCCGGACAACCCCATATCTTAAATCTTTTAAGATATGGCCTTTTTCCATTCCATATCTCGAACGGAGTCTTAGGCACTGATTTAAACGGAACATCATTCAATAGATATGCTGCTGTCAAAAGCGCATGTCCCCAAAATGAAAGAGGCAACTCGGCATTACTCATCATGGAGCGAACCATATTCAGAAGGGTACGATTCCTCCTCTCCGATACACCGTTGTGCTGTGGTGTATAAGGGGGAGTAAGCTGAGAGAGAATACCATTCTCTTTTAAGTAATCTAGGAATTCCGTGCTTAAGTACTCCCCTCCTCTATCAGACCGGAGGATCTTGATACTTTTGCCAGTCTGGTTCTCTACTTCGTTTCTGAATTCCTTGAATTTCTCAAAAGCTTCAGATTTGTGTTTCATCAGATACACATATCCGAACCTAGAGAGATCGTCAGTGAATGTGATGAAGTACGAGAACCCACCCCTTGCATGTATAGACATCGGACCGCATACATCACTATGTATGAGTCCCAAGAGCTCTGCTGCTCTTTCTCCATATCCGGTGAACGGAGATTTGGTCATCTTCCCTTTGAGACAAGACTGACAAGTTTCATAAGATGAAAACTCGAACGCATTCAAGAGTCCATCTTTATGCAACTTACTCAGTCTTTTCTCTCCGATATGACCAAGTCTACAATGCCACAAGTAGGATTCATTCGTATCTGAATTCTTCCTCTTGCGTGTGTTTTGTATATTGAGAACTGTATTCTGATTTAGAACGTAGATACCATTACACAGTGTACCCTCTGCAACCAGTACCTTATGAAGGTAAATGTTCATGATATTTCTATCAAGAACAAAGTTATATCCTTCTTTATCGAGTAAAGAAACTGATATGATGTTGCAAACCATGGAGGGTACATAGTAGCAATCATTCAAAATCATAGTCTTGCCATTTGGCAATACTAGGTGATATTCACCGACGGCTGCCACATTAACTTGTGCTCCGTTCGCTACTCTGAGTGACATATCACCCGGTGCAACTTTCCTACTTTTTCTCAGTCCCTGCAATAAATTACAGATATGAGATCCTGATCCGGTATCAAGTACCCAGGAGGTAGGGCTGACCGTAAAACAGTTCTCAATTACAAGAACACCTGAAGTAGATGCAAAGCCATGCTTCTTCTTCAACTGGGTATCCTGGGAATCCGTATAATCCCCTTTCCCTTGCTCATACTTATGACTGTTGTCACAAGTCAGAGCTGAACCAACGTTTCCCAGCCCCGAATAAGAATTCGGATCGGTCAAGCGATACATTTTATTATCTTGATTAGGGCGTGAAATGGTTACTACCTGGAGAGAGAGAAAAGAAACACTCAGCGTGCGCTCTTGCAAGATTAGATTGGTTTATTAGTTTATCTAATCAGGATGTCTCCCACTGTTTCCTCAAATTCTTCTTAAAACCTTTAAAAGAAGAACTAGTCAGGATTTAATTCACGTCACAATACTTGCTTAACCTTTCAGCCAGGCTAGTGTCGGTACTTCGAGGGAGGTTTTCCAACGCTTTCGCGAAGTTCCTTAATTTAAGAACCTCTTTTCCCTGGGGGTGTAGCCCCACTAACACCTTTCTAGACACCTACTAGGTTTATAGTATTGATCGTTAAGTGAAAGTAATCTCCCAAGAGTAATCCAACTCATCAGTGGGATCGGGATCCAACTATCATTGTGTGATGACCTAGATGGAATCCACTCTAGTCACCACACTCCAAAAGGTATGCTAAATCTGCAAGTTTCGGTACTTTTGAAACTCCCGATATGCTTTTTGCCCCTAACGGTTCATGACCTTGACTAGGTCAACAAGCCACAAACTGTTAGTCAAGTTCTACCCGTCATTATCCTGATTGCATTAGACCCACCCGTACGTGCCCTTGACTAGGTCAACAAGGCCGCACGACTGTCCTAACCAATCACATTTGCAATCCACAGAAAATATTATTTAGCTACCGTTCACTACGCCTTGACTAGGTCAACAAACGC
Organism: Agapanthus africanus; assembly: GCA_030015575.1. Lineage (NCBI taxonomy): Eukaryota > Viridiplantae > Streptophyta > Magnoliopsida > Asparagales > Amaryllidaceae > Agapanthus > Agapanthus africanus. The sequence goes on from JASDDO010000012.1 coordinate 428,853,523, forward strand.
AGCACGAATACTAAATAATATTAATCCGAAACGACGGAGGGCTACAGCTGGGTTTTTGGCGAAAAACCCGTCAACGTAATGAACTTGATATCGTTGAAGGAACATGATTGCCTTTTTGAAAAATATAGTGGCGAAAACTTTTGCTAAAGAGGTCACTCCCTGTGAAGGGATCTCGGCTCTTTCCTCGTCGAATGAGGTGCAGGATATTCCAAACTGAATACCTCGATGCAAAGCAAGAATAATCGACTATAGTGAAATTATTACCCTGACGCAAACTTTTGTCTAAGGGGTCACTCCCGATGAAGGGATCTCGGCCCTTGCCTCGTCGACTGAGGTGCTGGGCATTCATAACCGAATACCTCGATGCAAAACAAAAGTGAACGTCCCTGTAATAACAGCTTTTTGAAAAATTGTTCCAACAACGTCTTTTAGGTTTATTTTCTTGCATTAGTTCTTTTAATGCGTCCCATCATTTAAATCCTACCATTGCAGAAAACAACCAAAATATGACGTACGGTTATGCCATTCGCATTCACCACGGGGCCCCGTCATCACCCGTTAGGTTACTTAACTAACGACAGAGCGGGGGCTGGGCTAGCGCGGCTGTAAAACATAAGCAATGCCTAAATAGTTATTATATATAGATATATAGCAATGATAGCCAATCCAGATCACAGATGAACACTTTGGATATACTAGGAACCCGCGATTCGTTCGAGCCTGCAACGAAAAACGGATTACACGGTCGCGATGAATAGCCAATACCCCACCCAAGACCCCTACGGGTGCGGCAAACTACCCGCCAAGTACCCGAAGCGAAGCAACCTCCCTCAACGCCGTGAGTAGGCCACTCGGCACTTCGAGATACCCGGTAGTTTGTGCACCCCCTCCATGGGTCTATCCTAGGAGCAAAAACAGTAAAAAGAATTATACAATGACGGCTACAACCCCGACCCGGTTGTGCGGCCATACAAATAATATTACATCAATTTACAAATTTATTACATGAATGAAAGAAAAAGAAACTCTCATCTCACATCCACCCCGGCTATTCATCCGCGATAATCCAACGAGTTCATATACACATACCATCAACAACACAGATCACAGATATGTATAACCCCCACTAATCGACGTATAGCGATTAGTAGACGTTCAATATACATATAACATTACAGATATAACCATTAGCCAAAGTCTACAAAACATCGACCAAAAATACGGATTTTTGAGCCCCAAAAACAAATTTTGCTTTCTGAAAAATCTAGGGAGAAAAGTCATATATCAAAAATCCCAAAATGCCCATATAAGAATACTGCAGAAAAGAAAATCGCCAACCGAGTTAACTCGACCGCGGTTCCACGGCATAAGCAAGCTTATGCCGCGGAACCGCGGCGCTTTAACCGAGTTAGGTGACCATTTTTCTTCAGTATTCTATAAAAAGCCTGAGCCGATTTTTAGTGTATGATTTATTGATTTTGGAACAGATCTGAAAATCGGCAGAAACTGAATTTTTCGGGGTGATTTTGCGGTTTTTCGTCCGGTCGATATTCTAAATACTTTGCTAACATACTATGGTGTGTTTAGTTAGGCTCTGATACCACTGTTAGGTCCACGTTACCTCTCCCGGTACTTTCGGGGTTGCGGAAACGGTAAAACAAAATTTTTCTAAACATGGTAACATGGACAGAAAAGCCGGATCTTTGCTAAACAATACACTAGCATCCTAACTAGAGATTTATCTACTCGGTTAGGGGTTATACCTCAACTTGAACTCCTTCTCTTCTTGTTGTTCTTCTCCTTGCTTGCTCCGAGGCTTGATCCGGACTTTGGTCACCTCCGCGGCCTCCTTGAGTCGAAGACGATCCACCCGAGAGATGTACACCGAGCTCCACCTCGAGCCGAGGTAACTAGGGTAAAGAGATTGCTAATCTAGAAGCCCTAGGTTGTGTAGAAGTGATAAAGGGATGGTTTTGTCTTTGTGGGATCTTTATCTCTCAACACATGAGATCAAAAGATGAATCAAGAGGAGGAAGAAGAAGGAGGATCTAGCAACCATGGTTCATTTCTTTTTCTTCTCACTTGAAAAGGCAAGAGAGAGAATGAGAAAAGAATTATGAGCTAAAGAAAATGAACCATGGTTCAATAATGCACAAACATTATCATTACTAATCCCATCAAGATAAAGTTTGATGGCTACATTGAAATGACCATTATCATAAACAAAATAGAAAAAGAAAAAGAAAAGAAGAGTGTAGATCTCTCTTGAAAGTCAATGGTCAACACGGTCAACCGGTCAACAAAGTCAAGAGAGGTCAAGAAGGTCAAATGGTCAATGCAATTAGCCATCATAAAATTATCACTAAAAGGATTAGTAAATGATGCCCGCGGCTCATAATGGTTTTGACCAAACGAACTGCCAAAACCCTAATGAGTCCGAATCAACTGTCAAAACCCTAATGAACCTGCCCCATTCCAACAATACAAAATTTTATCATTTCTTTATTAATAAAGAGACTGATATGATTTTGTATATCAGGTTCGGTATCTAATAACATTCGTTCAGAATCAAAGTATTGGTAATACAGGGTGACAGTGACCGACAAACTTGGCTGCAACTCTTGCCCCGTTTTCTGCCTCATGAAACTTATCACCCGTTCTCAGTTCTTTACCTATCTGTAGCCCATGTTACATATTACATATGCGGGATCCTGATTCGGTATCATATACCCAGGACGTAAAGGATATAGAGAAACAGTTCTTTGTAATGAACACACCCGAAGATGATGCATCATATGCACTTTCTACGTTTGGGCGGCACGGGAATTCTGGTAATCCCCAATTTCCTGCTCTGTCTTATAACAATTATAAGTTGGAGCGGGAACAACGTTCCTCAGCTCAGTATAACAAGCGGGTTCGGTCAATTTATCCGTTTTATTATCTTGATTAAGGCGTGACATGGTCGCTACCATGAGAGAGAGAGAAGAAAACACTCAGCGTGCGCTCTTGCAAGAATAGATTGGTTATTAGTTTATCTAATCAGGATGGCTCCCACTGCTTTTTATCAAATCTTCCTTCAAACCCTAAAAGGAAAGACTAGCCGGGATTAATTACACGCTATAAGTTCGTCGATCTTTCAGCCAGGCCAATGTCGGTACTTTGAGGGAGGTGCCCCGTGCTTTCGCACGGACCTAATTAATGTAAACCTCGTTTTCCCAGAGGCGTAACCCCGTTGACACCTTTCTAGACACCTACTTGATCGGCTAATTGTAATGTGTAAAACTCTCCCAGGAGTAACAATTACTCGCAGCGGATATGGGGATCCAACTATCTCATAGAAGGTATGCAATCTCATTGCAAATTTCAACACTTGAAATTCCCGATAATATTTTGCCCCTAGCAGCTATATGACCTTAACATAGTCAACAAATCATAAGTGCTAGTCAAGTTCAACCCGTCATTTCCCGATTGAATTAAACCCACCCGCACGACCCTTAACATAGTCAACAAAGTCGCACGACTACCCTAATCCAATCACATCATATGCTTTTGCAGATAAGCACTAATTAGCTACCGCACACTACGCCTTAACATAGTCAACAAACGTAGCATGAATACTAACTAGTACTTATCTGAAATGACGGAGGGCTACGACAAGTTTTTCTGAAAACCTATTGCGTAATGAACTTGATATCGTTGTAGAATCAAATAATTTTAAAAATGGAGTGCTTTTGAGGCTTTTCTAGTTTTGCTAAAGGAGTCACTCCCGGTGAAGGGATCGTCGGTCCTTTCCTCGTCGAATGAGGTGCGGGATATATCATATATATCACTGTGCAAAGCAAAAACTTTTAAAAGCAATCAAAAGACAAACCGAGTGTGTAGCATCTACCAGTTATTGCTAAAGGAGTCACTCCCGGTGAAGGGATCTCGGTCCTTTCCTTATCGAATAAGGTGCAGGATATATCATATATACCGCTGTGCAAAGCAAGAACTGTAGCTACCTGTTTTATTTTGAAATTCGATTCTACAACATCTTAGGTTTCTTTTATTTCATTAATCTCATTAATGAAGTCCCATCATTTAAGTACCTAAACATCACAGATAAATACGACGTACACTTATGCCATCCACATTCGCCTCGATGTCCCCTCGTGCACCGTTAGGCTAGGTGACTAACGGCAGAGCGGGGCAGGGCTAGCGCGGGTGTAAAACAAAAGTAACGCCTATATAATATATCATATATACTATATACTGTATCTATCACAGAACATCACATGATCACATCACAGATATCGCAGCAGAAGAAACATATGAAATATTGGATATACTAGGACGTCCGTGTTTTTAATACGAGCCAGTATAAAACACGGATTCCACGGTCGTGATGAATAGCCAAACCCACACCCCAAGACCCCTACGAGAGCGGCAAGCAACCCTACCAATTCTGGAGTTAGGAGACCCGGACTCGACTCCTCGAGTTGGTCTCCCACTGGACTCCAGAACCCGGTTACTTGTGCTCCCCTCCTTGGGTCTATCCTAGTGCGGAAAAGTAAATAATATACATCAACGGTGACAACTTCCGCAACCTGGAAGTGCCCCAATAAAAGAATATTACATAAAAGTTTTTACATGAATGAAAATGAAAAACACTCATCTCACATAAAAAAAAACCCCGGCTATTCAAACACGACGATCCAATATAACATATCCAGCAACACATAACATCACATGTCATCAACGTAAGTAAATATGCGCATCCCAATTGTCGTTGACATATAGCAACGAAACCGGGGATATCACATATTACACTTACGGTCACAGAAAAGAAAGTGCAAAACTACAACAGTTGGAATCCGCAACCACCTCAGACATCGCATGCCTGACCGAATGAATTCTTTAGACATCACATGCCTAACTATTATAAACCCCGCATTTTAGTCTCATTATCGAAAACTCTTTTCAATATCAAGTCGGGGAATTCAACAAGATTCCCGACATCCTGATCGAATGCTCGTCGCAAACTTTAGTAGGCGGCCGCACCCCCGATGCCGTCGACAAAGTGCAACAAGGCGGAACACCGCTACCGCGAGCACCCGAACGGATGCTTTCAGCGACGGGGTTCTCCTACAGTCACTTGGTCGGGGCTATGGAGTGAGGCTGTCTATTAAGTTTACCCGGCGAGTATCCGCGTACGCTACGTGATTGCGACGGACTTTTGATCGCATCAAAATTCCGTGGCAACCGATCAAGTAAGACTAAACTGCTATGTTTATAACATTCATTCAGTTATCTCATAACTATTTGTGAATTCCAATTGTTGTATCACATTCCAGATAATTAGAAAATGCTAAACTTTCCGATCGAACATTCAAACACCCAAGTTTTCCCGATACAGATCAATACATGAAACAAGTCTAAAAACATTCAGTTCGTGCCTCGGTACCAACGGTCCAGCCGTAGAAGGGTCAAGCCAATGCCTCACATGTGGCACGCCGTACTGCCCTAAACCCGAAGGTTAAAAGGGCAGTTCAAGACGGTCACATAATCGAGTTAAGGTTTGTTGTCTTCTAGAGGGTCCATCGAGTTACTTGCACTATTTAGAACGTCTTTAAACCACGAAAAAATCCAACACTTGGAAATTTCCCGGCAGGGAAAAATTTGGGTATTTATATCCGGTCGAACTTTTTAACATATTCAAAAATTATCCGGAATCCACATAGACAAAATCTGATAATCCGATCGAATCATCGAATCCCCAAAACAACCCCAGAAAATTCAACTCTTGAATAATATTTAAAAATACCCAGAGAACTCAGCACTGAATAAAAGAAGTTACTGTGCAAAATTGGGAGGGTGACGTCACACTTTAGCCGCGGAACCGCCGCATAAGCTAGGCTTATGCCGCGGTTCCGCCGCGCATTAGAGGGTTCAGGAGATAAATTTTGCGTCGTAATTCTTAGAATTCCCTGCTGAATTTTTTAAGCATTTTTAATCTGGAAAAACCCCTGTTTTTAGAAAAAGTCCAGAGAGCATCAAAAAGTTAAGGTTTCGGGTTCGATCGGGTTTCAAACATCGTCTAAGCATCGCCTAAGGCTCTAGCTAGGCTCTGATACCACTGTAGGGTTCCTAGGCACTCTCAAGAGGTCTCACAAGGCATCAACCATGCCAATTTCAAATTTTACGGTGCCGAGAAACCCTAATACGGATCGTTAACTAGAATTTTAGGCGACAAAAGCAACTAGTTAACAACTTAACTACAAGAACGGAAATACAACCTTTGTAGATCCGGTTCTCCACCTCCATAGCTCCGCAATGAAGTCTCCTCGCTGTCCAAATCCAATCCCGGGCTCTAGCGTCGGCTTCATCGGAGAAATGGGCGGGCTAGGTCGTCGACGTCGATGCCGAAGATGATCTACGTCGAGGCATCACTAGATCAAGCTCCCACTTCACCAAGTCATGAAACTTGTGAAGAAAACACCCTATACTACTTGGCAAGAGGTAGAGGATGAAGAAATAGGAGGTGGGTTCACTTTAGATTTGGATTTCTCACTCTTTTTCATCAATCACCATTGATGGATGCAAGGTTCTTCATCTTCAAGAAGAAGAAGAAGAAGAAGAAGAAGATAATAATATGATAAGTTCAATAAAAACAAAAGAAAAAAGAATACTTATCATAATATTAACCATGGTTATGTGTAGAGAGTTAACTTGAGTTAGGTTGAATGGTTAGGGTTAGAGAAGAAGACAAGAATGGTTGTTTTGGTCAAAGCTTCATGAAGCTTCAATTACAAACAAAGAAAGCCACCATTCTTCTCTTTAATCTTTTCCAAAATAAATAAATAAATAAATAAGTATGAAAAACAAAACCCTAACCATTTAAATAACCATGGTTCAATCTTTACACAAACTCAAGTAAACATGTATCATCAAACATGATACATTCAAGTGCACAAAACTATATCACATATACAATGTACACATGAAGTGAGAAAATCCATTTAAAGTGAACCAATACTAGTTAATGCAAAGTAATATATCAAATATATAATTATAAATTAAATCATTAAATCAACACTTGATTTAACGATCCGGTCATATCGCATATAACCGACTAATATCAATAGTAACAACTTATCGAATCAACACTTGATCCGATAACCCGGTTATATCGCATATAACCGATCAATGTCACAATTCATGAGAATCGAATACAGTATCACATACTAGTATTATTCTCGGTCCCACACATATCTCATATGTACTTCTATTTCGTTCCGCTTGAGCCAGGAAACCTCTGTGTATGACTCTAAAGACTCGTCAATACGCCGGCAGCAGGTGATGATCATATCAAGCACCCACAAGCCGCAAGCGGTCTGCTAAACGTAACGGCCACCCGGGTATTGAGCAATCAGAAGATCGACGAGCAAGCCCGCTCACACTCCAGTGAATCCAACCAGTAACACTTACCGTACAGTCCGGTCTGATCGTCTGATATGTCGCATATCTCGCCTAGGGGTGGTAAACGTCAGACCCCAATAGCTCGATAAGTCGTGTCAATATGAGGTCTATAACAGTTCGAGAAACTACTGGTAACACTTACCAGTATATCTCAGCAACCCTGGCCAGGGATTTCCGGTTATAGCCAATCGAACACAGCGCAACATCAACCCCCTATACCGGGAGAGACGAATCCCCTCCTATCGCTCATTGCCTCCATGTGATTCGGGACTGTACCCAAAAACCACCGTTTTGCATGCCCTCTTGGACGTGGTAAGATGGAAATCAAAGCACAGTGGGAACCACACAAGACTCTATGACGATCTCGGGTCAACAGACTACTCTGTACCAGTGTCACCTGAGAACTGCCATCTGACGTAAGGTATAATACCATCTGGGAGTTCTCGGCGAGTCCGTCCAGTGTACCCAGTCTCCACTGAGCACCCGTATATCATCTCTGATGTCAAACACCGATGGATATGGGATCATCCATCGCCCATCTGTATGGGTCGAGAAGGTATACGCTAGTCTACTCTGGTATATCGATGCCCCGTCTCGATACACCCACGACTAGGGACTTTGAAGGATGTACTTATGGACTACCATGTCCCCACTAGTATGATCCGCATCATAGTCCAGGTAGTCAAGTACACATCCTAAGGGCTTTACCAACATGTAATAGAGAGACAATCAGTATACACGTTAAGGTAAAGATCAACCAGATAGCATACTATCATGTCGAGCAAGAAAGTCCTCCCTATATATGTCCCAGCATCCACTACAATATACATCCAATGTACAGTAATGGCCTCTAGGGCATACATATAACTAACAATCTCCCACTTGCACTAAGGCCATCTGATAGCAGTGGTTATAGTATCTCATACTCAACCATCCCATAAAAGTCTCTCTCTGGGAATAGGCCTTCGTGAGTGGATCCGCCGTGTTATCTTCTGAGTCTGCTCTCCTAACCTCGATCACCCTGGAGGTCAACTATCTCCATGATCAGGTGATACTGCCTTAGAATATGTCTGGATCACTGATGGGACGGACGTTCCTTGGCATAAGCCACAACTCCATTGTCACACAATGGGAGGAACATAGTTCATCTCATGAACCATTATACATCCAAACAGCCTCTTTGGTAGCATCTTAAGTAGCGATGTATCCTGCCTTTATCGTCTAGTATGTCACGGTATCTAGCTTGGAACTCTTCCAACATACCGTCCCTTTACTGAGGGTAAAGACAATGCCTGTGATTGACACTCAGTCATCTTTATCACCCTGAAACACTTCCAGTGATTTTCCCCAGAATCAATCGATACCATCTCACTACATTTAGTGAGAATTCTAACATCCATTTAGATTTATCTCATAGATCCAAAATCCAGGATTTAGTAGGTATCACTTTGATCCTATGTGGAGAATCATTGTGATAAGCGGAGATTGACCGAGCGTAGCATAGGAAACTCCTTCCCTATCAAGAGTATGTCATCCACGTACTCTACGAGGATCGTCACCATACTCCCTACTACCTTTTTGTATATACAAGGATCATCTACCATTTTGATGATGTCAACTTCTTTGACTGATCCATCAAAACAGATGTTCTAACTCCGCGATGCCTGCTTTATCCTATAAAGCATCTTGCACACGTTTCCGCTGCTCCCACTGTCTACGAGGCCCTCTGGCTGTGTACTTATAGACGCACTCTTCTAAAACTTCATTTAGAAAAGCAGTCATGACACCCAACCACCAGATATCGTAGTCATGGTATGTAGCCGTGACAAGTAGGATTTGGATGGACTTAAGCATAGCTCCTTAGAAAAAAGGTTTCAACATAATCCATGCCTGGTCAATGATGCAAACCTTTAACAAGTCCATCTTTGAAAGTCTCAACTTTTCCATCTACACCAAGTAATCTTCTCAAGATATACTTGCTCCTGATGGGGATTTAACCCTTCAGATATAGCAGCCAAAGTCCATACTTTGCTGGTGTATAAGGATTCCATCTCAGATCACTAAGCATCCAGCCATTCTTACAGAGTCTTACTCCTGATGGCCAGCTCGAAGCTAGTTGGGTCATTATCTCATGATGCAATCCTCGCTCCCACTGTCATAGAGAAACAGAAGTATCTCTCAGGTGGGTGAGGAACCCTACTAGATCGGCGGAGAGGCTGAGGTTCGTTGGAATCTACTGAATCCTTTGGTTCTACCAAATCATCTGTTGTAGTTTGTATAGCTGGAATCTTTCCAGTTCTACATTACAGACCTTGCCTCGAGTTTGTCCGGATTTTGCTTTTAGACATAGGCCGGACAATCCCAAATCTTAACTAACTTAAGACATGGGCTCTTCCCTTTCCATATCACATATGAAGTGGTAGGCAACTGATTTGATTTGAACCAATTCAATAGGTATGCAGCTTCTCAAGTGCATAACCCCCTAAAAGGAAACAGGTAACTCAGTAGTACTCATCATAGAGCACACCATATCAAATAGGGTGTGATTGCTCCGCCCCGATATACCATCGTGCTATGGTGTATACGGAGGAGTAATGCTGAGAGAGAATCTCATTCTCCTTTAGAATAGTCCAGGAATTCCATGCACAAGTATTCTCCTCCCTGATCTCATCACAGGACATAATACTTATACCCATTTTGGTTCTCTACTTCTAACTTATATTCTGTGAATATCTTAAAAGGTTCGGACTTGTGTTTCAACAGGAACATAGGTCTGAATCTCGAAAGATTATCAGAGAATGTAATGAAGTAAAAAGAACCGGTCTTGGTATGTGTAGACAGGGGACTTACATATATCAACATGTATAAGTCCCAAGAGTTTATTAACTCTTTCTCTGTTTCCAATAAACAGGGCTATGGTCATCTTATCTCTGTGACATGACTGGCAAGTTTCACAAGATGTAAATTCAAACTGATTTAAATATGCATCTACATGTAACTTCAGCTAGTCGTGTCGCATTGATATGACCTAGTCTACAATGCCTCAAGAAGGATTCGTTCATTTCTGAACTCTTCCTCTTGTGTGTGTTCTGTATACTAAGAACTGTAGTTTGATTTAGAACATTAATGCTTTTAGATAACGTGCCTGAACCGATCAACTTTTGATATAGGAAATGTCCAAAACATTATCCAACAATACAAAATTTTATCGTTTCTTTACTAATAAAGAGACAGATATGATTTTGTATATCAGGTTCGGTATCTAATAACATTCGTTCAGAATCAATGTATTACAATACAGGGTGACAGTGACCAACAGACTTGGCTGCAACACTTGCCCCGTTTTCTGCCTCATGAAACTTATCACCCGTTCTCAGTTTTTCTACCTTTCTGTAGCCCTATATAACAGATTACATATCTGGGATCCTGATCTGGTATCACATACCCAGGACGTAGAGGATACAGAGAAACAGTTCTTTGTAGTGAACACACCCGAAGATGATGCATCATATGCACTTTCTTCGTTTGGGCGGCACGGGAAATCTGGTATTCCCCAATTTCCTGCACTGTCTTATAACAATTATAAGTTGGAGCGGGACCAACGTTCCCCAACTCAGTATAACAAGCGGGTTCGGTCAATAATCCGTATTATTATCTTGATTAAGGCGTGATATGGTCGCTACCTGGAGAGAGAGAGAGAAGAAAACACTCAGCGTGCGGTCTAGAAAGAATAGATTGGTTATTATTTTATCTAATCAGGATGGCTCCCACTGTTTTTATCAAATCTTCCTTCAAACCCAAAAAGGAAAGACTAGCCGGGATTAATTACACACTACAAGTTCGCTAATCTTTCAGCCAGGCCAGTGTCGGTACTTTGAGGGAGGTCCCCCGTGCTTTCGCACGAACCTAATTAATGTAAACCTCGTTTTCCCAGAGGCGTAACCCCGTTGACACCTTTCTAGACACCTACTTGATCGGCTAATTGCAATGTATAAAACTCTTCCAGGAGTAACAATTACTCGCAGCGGGTATCGGGATCCAACTATCTCATAGAAGGTATGCAATCTCATTGCAAATTTCAACACTTGAAATTCCCGATAATATTTTGCCCCTAGCAGCTATATGACCTTAACATAGTCAACAAATCATAAGTGCTAGTCAAGTTCAACCCGTCATTTCCCGATTGAATTAAACCCACCCGCACGACCCTTAACATAGTCAACAAAGTCGCACGACTACCCTAATCCAATCACATCATATGCTTTTGCAGATAAGCACTAATTAGCTACCGCACACTACGCCTTAACATAGTCAACAAACGTAGCACGAATACTAACTAGTACTTATCTGAAATGACGGAGGGCTACGACAGGTTTTTCTGAAAACCTATTGCGTAATGAACTTGATATCGTTGTAGAATCAAATGATTTTAAAATGGAGTACTTTTGAGGCTTTTCTAGTTTTGCTAAAGGAGTCACTTCCGGTGAAGGGATCGTCGGTCCTTTCCTCGTCGAATGAGGTGCGGGATATATCATATATATCACTGTGCAAAGCAGAACTCTTAAAAGCAATCAAAAGACAAACCGAGTGTGTAGCATTTGCCAGTTATTGCTAAAGGAGTCACTCCCGGTGAAGGGATCTCGGTCCTTTCCTTATCGAATAAGGTGCAGGATATATCATATACACCGCTGTGCAAAGCAAGAACTGTAGCTACCTGTTTTATTTTTAAATTCGATTCTACAACATCTTAGATATCTTTTATTTCATTAATCTCATTAATGAAGTCCCATCATTTAAGTACCTAAACATCACAGATAAATACGACGTACACTTATGCCATCCGCATTCGCCTCGATGTCCCCTCGTGCACCGTTAGGTTAGGTAACTAACGGCAGAGCGGGGCAGGGCTAGCGCGGGTGTAAAACATAACTAACGCCTATATAATACATCATATATACTATATACTGTATCTATCACAGAACATCACATGATCACATCACAGATATCGCAGCAGAAGAAACATATAAAATATTGGATATACTAGGACGCCCGTGTTTTTAAAACGAGCCAGTATAAAACACGGATTCCACGGTCGTGATGAATAGCCAAACCCACACCCCAAGACCCCTACGAGAGCGGCAAGCAACCCTACCAATTCTGGAGTTAGGAGACCCGGACTCGACTCCTCGAGTTGGTCTCCCACTGGACTCCAGAACCCGGTTACTTGTGCTCCCCTCCTTGGGTCTATCCTAGTGCGGAAAAGTAAATAATATACATCAACGGTGACAACTTCCGCAACCTGGAAGTGCCCCAATAAAAGAATATTACATAAAAGTTTTTACATGAATGAAAATGAAAAACACTCATCTCACATAAAAAAACCCCGGCTATTCAAACACGACGATCCAATATAATATATCCAGCAACACATAACATCACATGTCATCAACGTAAGTAAATATGCGCATCCCAATTGTCGTTGACATATAGCAAAGAAACCGGCGATATCACATATTACACTTACGGTCACAGAAAAGAAAGTGCAAAACTACAACAGTTGGAATCCGCAACCACCTCAGACATCGCATGCCTGACCAAATGAATTCTTTAGACATCGCATGCCTAACTATTATAAACCCCGCATTTTAGTCTCATTATCGAAAACTCTTTTCAATATCAAGTCGGGGAATTCAACAAGATTCCTGACATCCTGATCGAATGCTCGTCGCAAACTTTAGTAGGCGGCCGCACCCCCGATGCGGTCGACAAAGTGCACCAAGGCGGAACACCGCTGCCGCGAGCACCCGAACGGATGCTTTCGGCGACGGGGTTCTCCTACAGTCACTTGGTTGGGGCTATGGAGTGAGGCTGTCTATTAAGTTTACCCGGCGAGTATCCGCGTACGCTACGTGATTGCGACGGACTTTTGATCGCATCAAAATTCCATGGCAACCGATCAAGTAAGACTAAACTGCTATGTTTATAACATTCATTCAGTTATCTCATAACTATTTGTGAATTCCAATTGTTGTATCACATTCCAGATAATTAGAAAATGCTAAACTTTCCGATCGAACATTCAAACACCCAAGTTTTCCCGATACAGATCAACACATGAAACAAGTCTAAAAACATTCAGTTCGTGCCTCAGTACCAACGGTCCAGCCGTAGAAGGGTCAAGCCAACGCCTCACATGTGGCATGCCGTACTGCCCTAAACCCGAAGGTTCAAAGGGCAGTTCAAGACGGTCACATAATCGAGTTAAGGTTTGTTGTCTTCTAGAGGGTCCATCGAGTTACTTGCACTACTTAGAACGTCTTTAAACCACGGAAAAATCCAACACTTGGAAATTTCCCGGCAGGGAAAAATTTGGGTATTTATATCCGGTCGAACTTTTTAACATATTCAAAAATTATCCGGAATCCACATAGACAAAATCTGATAATCCGATCGAATCATCGAATCCCCAAAACAACCCAGAAAATTCAACTCTTGAATAATATTTAAAAATACCCAGAGAACTCAGCACTAAATAAAAGAAGTTACTGTGCAAAATTGGGAGGGTGACGTCACACTTTAGCCGCGGAACCGCCGCATAAGCTAGGCTTATGCCGCGGTTCCGCCGCGCGTTAGAGGGTTCAGGAGATAAATTTTGCGTCGTAATTCTTAGAATTCCCTGCTGAATTTTTTAAGCATTTTTAATCTAGAAAAACCCCAGTTTTTAGAAAAAGTCCAGAGAGCATCAAAAAGTTAGGGTTTCGGGTTCGATCGGGTTTCAAACATCGTCTAAGCATCGCCTAAGGCTCTAGCTAGGCTCTGATACCACTGTAGGGTTCCTAGGCACTCTCAAGAGGTCTCACAAGGCATCAACCATGCCAATTTCAAATTTTACGGTGCCGAGAAACCCTAATACGGATCGTTAACTAGAATTTTAGGCGACAAAAGCAACTAGTTAACAACTTAACTATAAGAACGGAAATACAACCCTTGTAGATCCGGTTCTCCACCTCCATAGCTCCGCAATGAAGTCTCCTCGCTGTCCAAATCCAATCCCGGGCTCTAGCGTCGGCTTCATCAGAGAAATGGGCGGGCTAGGTCGTCGACGTCGATGCCGAAGATGATCTACGTCGAGGCATCACTAGATCAAGCTCCCACTTCACCAAGTCATGAAACTTGTGAAGAAAACACCCTATACTACTTGGCAAGAAGTAGAGGATGAAGAAATAGGAGGTGGGTTCACTTTAGATTTGGATTTCTCATTCTTTTTCATCAATCATCATTGATGGATGCAAGGTTCTTCATCTTCAAGAAGAAGAAGAAGAAGAAGATAATAATATGATAAGTTCAATAAAAACAAAAGAAAAAAGAATACTTATCATAATATTAACCATGGTTATGTGTAGAGAGTTAACTTGAGTTGGGTTGAATGGTTAGGGTTAGAGAAGAAGACAAGAATGGTTGCTTTGGTCAAAGCTTCATGAAGCTTCAATTACAAACAAAGAAAGCCACCATTCTTCTCTTTAATCTTTTCCAAAATAAATAAATAAATAAGTATGAAAAACAAAACCCTAACCATTTAAATAACCATGGTTCAATCTTTACACAAACTCAAGTAAACATGTATCATCAAACATGATACATTCAAGTGCACAAAACTATATCACATATACAATGTGCACATGAAGTGAGAAAATCCATTTAAAGTGAACCAATACTAGTTAATGCAAAGTAATATATCAAATATATAATTATACATTAAATCATTAAATCAACACTTGATTTAACGATCCGGTCATATCGCATATAACCGACTAATATCAATAATAACAACTTATCGAATCAACACTTGATCCGATAACCCGGTTATATCGCATATAACCGATCAATGTCATAATTCACGAGAATCGAATACAGTATCACATACTAGTATTATTCTCGGTCCCGCACATATCTCATATGTGCTCCTATTTCGTTTCGCTTGAGCCAGGAAACCTCTGTGTAGGACTCTAAAGACTCGTCAATACGCCGGCAGCAGGTGATGATCATATCAAGCACCCACAAGCTGCAAGCGGTCTGCTAAACGTAACGGCCACCCGGGTATTGAGCAATCAGAAGATCGACGAGCAAGCCCGCTCACACTCCAGTGAATCCAACCAGTAACACTTACCGTACAGTCCGGTCTGATCGTCTGATATGTCGTATATCTCGCCTAGGGGTGGTAAACGTCAGACCCCAATAGCTCGATAAGTCGTGTCGATATGAGGTCTATAACAGTTCGAGAAACTACTGGTAACACTTACTAGTATATCTCAGCAACCCTGGCCAGGGATTTCCGGTTATAGCCAATCAAACACAGCGCAACATCAACCCCTTATACCGGGAGAGACGAATCCCCTCCTATCGCTCATTGCCTCCATGTGATTCGGGACTGTACCCAAAAACCACCATTTTTCACGCCCTCTTGGACGTGGTAAGATGGAAATCAAAGCACAGTGGGAACCACACAAGACTCTATGATGATCTCGGGTCAACAGACTACTCTGTACCAGTGTCACCTGAGAACTGCCATCTGACGTAAGGTATAATACCATCTGGGAGTTCTCGGCGAGTCCGTCCAGTGTACCCAGTCTCCACTGAGCACCCGTATATCATCTCTGATGTCAAACACCGATGGATATGGGATCATCCATCGCCCATCTGTATGGGTCGAGAAGGTATACGCTAGTCTACTCTGGTATATCGATGCCCCGTCTCGATACACCCACGACTAGGGACTTTGAAGGATGTACTTATGGACTACCATGTCCCCACTAGTATGATCCGCATCATAGTCCAGGTAGTCAAGTACACATCCTAAGGGCTTTACCAACATGTAACAGAGAGACAATCAGTATACACGTTAAGGTAAAGATCAACCAGATAGCATACTATCATGTCGAGCAAGAAAGTCCTCCCTATATATGTCCCAGCATCCACTACAATATACATCCAATGTACAGTAATGGCCTCTAGGGCATACATATAACTAACAATGTTCAGTCCCCTAATAGCGGTACAAGTCGTGTCGGAGTGAAGCCCAGTACACCCTGAGATAACACTAGAAACCTACCAGTATATCTCGCTTGCCCTAGCCAGGGACTACTCGTGTAATGGCTCTCCTAGACACAGCGCGATGTCAACCCCCAATACCGGGAGAGACGAATGTTGTCTAACCGTCACTGCCTCCAAGTGCTTCGGGACTGCACCCAACTACTACCTGTTTGCACGACTCAGTAGAGCCGTGGTAGGGTAGTAATCAAAGAACAGTGGGAACACACTCGAGGCGAAGTGACAGTGTCAAGTCAGCGGACTAAGCTGTACTCATGTCACCTGGGAACTGATAACTGACGATAGGTATAATACCAACTATCAGTTCCCGATGAGTCCTGTCCAGTGTACTCGTAACCTAACGAGCACCCGCATACTATCTCAAGTACGGCGTACCGACGGCTGTGGGACAGACCGTCTCCCGTGCTGGGATGAGAAGCGCATACGCTAGTCTACTCCGGAGTATCGATGCCCTATCTCGATAATCCCAAGACTAGGGACGTGTATAAGGATGTGCTTGTAGATTACCCATCCCCCACGAGTGTGATCGCCATCACAACGCCGGTAATCAAGCAAAGATCCTAAGGGCTCTACTAATGCGCATAGGTGATATAATAAAGAAACACACACATGTACACATTAAAGCAGAGACAAACCAAGTAGCATACTACTATATCGAGCAAGATTGTCTGTACAACTGTGAATATCCCAAGCTTCCATCAAGTAATATACATACTAGTATGATACAGTAATGGCCTCTAGGGCATAAACACTAACAGACGGGAGCCCGTATAAAGATTCGTTGACGTGGTGCCACCTCGACGAGGAGACCGGAGATTGAGCGAGATCGGAGATGCCGCGAGGAGCGTGGGATGATAGCTAAAGACCGAAAGACACGGATCGATCGGTATAGCTATTCTATCATTTTGTAGTTTGCTAGTTTAGTGTTAATGGCACGATCCGGGTTATAGTCTGCGTTAGCGCCAGTTAATAAAAGTTTTTGTTCCGTATTTGGCGTCGGATTGACGGCCGGGGCGCTACCGTAGACTCATAGTTTGTTAACCCAACCTTAACCCTTGACCTTGGTTTATTCTCTACATGAGTTAGGCATGATACTTACTCACCCATGGTTGCAATTCTAACCTCACTCTCTCATGAGTTTCATTTATTCTTCTTCTTCAACAAAAGAAAAAGCTTGCTAGGTTTTTTCCAAGTCAAGAATTAGTGTGAGAAAAATAAAACTAAAGTGAGTCCACTTCCTACTTCATCATCCTCTATTACTTGCCATTTAGTTTAGGGTATTTGCTTCACTAATCTCACCACTAGTGAAGAGATAGCTTGGGTTAGTGTCTCTTCAATGTAGATCATCTTCGGCCTCGAAAACTTCGATGCAAGCTTGTCCGTTTCTTCATGGGAGACTCTCTAGAGTCCGGGAGTTCGTGACCGCAGCGAAGAGACTACTACACGGAGCTATTGAAGTGAAGGACCGGTCTACAAAGGTTGTATTCCTTGTTCACTTTAGATGTAAAGTGTTTGCATAATGTTTCGTCGGATTTTCTAGTAGCGATTCTAGGGTTAGGGTTTACTAGAACGACAATTTTTTAAATATGGCATGGATGATGCCTCCCAATAACTTGCTGCCGGGCTAGGCAACCCTACAGTGGTATCAGAGCCATGCTAGAAAATTAGACGATGGTTGCTAGGATTACGAAACCGAAACTACTCCGAAACACCCGATACGAAAACTTGGTTTATGTCGATTTTAAAAAGTCTTCAAATTTTTTTTAAACAACTGCATAATGTTGTATGTGATATGACATGAGCACAGAAGAAATTCGAGGCAATTTGGAGAAATTTGGGCTGGCCACATGCATGGAAAATCCGGTGTGCTCAGTTTTTTCATGGGCATTTGGCTTCAAATTTCTTCTGTGTTCCAGTCTTTGGGTTTTGGTGTTTCAGGTGTTATTTGTTTTTGCTAAATTTTCATGTGATGTTAACTTTCTGCAAAAGCAATTCGGAGTGTTTCATAATCGCAATTCTAACATGTATTCGGGTTATTTATACGATATTAAAAAGTTTGAACGGATATCAATAACCCAATTTTTCCCTTCTGGAAATTTTTTCAAGAGTTGGATTTTTTCCGAGTTTAGAAATTTCAGAAAATCATGCAAGCGATTCTGTGGACCCTCTAGAAGAAGAAACTCTAACTCGATTATGTTACCGTCAGGACCGCCATCAAACCCTAGGGTTTGTGGTAGTTCAGCGGTGCCACATGTGAGGCATTGGTTAACCTTTCTACGGCTGGTTCATAGGAGCTGTGGCAGTTTCTGGGTACTTTTTGAACTCCGCTCAAGTGTTGAGCTTATTGGGAAATTTTGGGTGCTTGATTATTCAATCGAAAAGTTTAACTTCGTCTAGCTATCTGTGATCGTGATACAATACTTGGAATCCACAAATGGTTATGTGATAACTAGTTTGAATTTTATAAATCTAGCAGTTTAGTCTCATTTGATCGGTTGCCACGGAATTTTGATGTGGATCAAAAGTCAGTCGCAATTACGTAGTGTACGCGGATACTCGGCGGGTAACCTTACTAGATAGCCACGCCCCATAACCCCGACCAAGTGACTGTAGGAGAACCCCTTCTCCAAAAGCATCCGTTTGGGTGCTCGCGGCAGCGATGTTCCGCCTTAGTGCACTTTGTCGACGGCATCGGGGGATGCGGCCGTCTAATAAAGCTTCCGACGAGCATTCGATCAGGTTATCGGGAATCTTGTTGAATTACCCGATAGGTTATTGGAAATTGTTTTCAATATCGAGACTAAAATGCGGGGTTTATAATTGTTAGGCATGAGATGTCTAAGGAATTCATTTTGTTAGGCATGAAATCCAAAGTATGTGATACATTGGGTTTATGATGGCTAAGGTGGTTGTGGATTCCAACTGTTGTAGTTTTTCACTTTCTTTTCTGCGATCGTAAGTGTAAAATGTGGTGTATCGCCGGTTTCGGTGCTATATGTCAACGACAACTGGGATACGCATATTTACTTACGTTGATGACATGTGATGTTATGTGTTGCTGGGATATGTTATATTGGATCGTCGTGTTTTGAATAGCCGGGGGTTTTTATGTGAGATGAGAGTTTTTCATTTTCATTCATGTAAAAGCTTGTATGTAATATTCTTTTATTGGGGCACTTCCGGGTTGAGGATGATGTCACCATTGATGTATATTATTTACTTTTCCGCTTTAGGATAGACCCAAGACGGGGAGCACAAGTAACCGGGTTCTAGGGTCCAATGGGAGACCATCTCGAGGAGTCGAGACCGGGTCTCCTAACTCTAGAATTAGTAGGGTTGCTTGCCGCTCTCGTAGGGGTCTAGAGATGTGGGTTTGGCTATTCATCGCGACCATAGAATCCGTGTTTTATACTGGCTTAATTTAAAACACGGAAATCCTAATATATCCAATATTTCATATGTTATCTTCTGCTGCTCTGTGATGTGATCACTGTGATATGTTCAGATGAATTCCTATATTATATATATGAGATATAATTAATATTGCTGCTTTCGTTTCTTCTATGATGCTTAGGAAGCATAATTGATGGAACTTCATTAATGAGATTAATGAAACAAAAGAAACCTAAAAATTTTATAGAAACTTGTTTATAAACTGGTAGCTCTAGTTATTGCTTTGCATAGCGGTATTCCTTGTAGAATATCCAGCACCTTATTCGATAAGGAAAGAGCCGAGATCCCTTCACCGGGAGTGACCACTTTAGTGAAACTGGCAGATGCTACGACCCACTTAGTTTGTCTTTTGATTGCTTCTATAGTTTTTGCTTTGCATAGTGGTATTTGTGAAATATCCTGCACCTTATTCGATAAGGAAAGAGCCGAGATCCCTTCACCGGGAGTGACCTCTTTAGCTAAACTAGTAAAAGCCTCAAAAACACTCCTTTTTCAAAATCACTCGATTCTACAACGATATCAATTTCATTACGCAAAGGGTTTTCTTAAAAACCTGTCGTAGCCCTTCGTCATTTCAGATAAGTACTACTTGGTATTTGTGCTACGTTTGTTGACCTCCGTCAAGGCGTAGTGTGCGGTAGCTGACTAGTGCTTATCTGCTCCATACGATGCGATTGGATTAGGGTAGTCGTGCGGCCTTGTTGACCTCTGTCAAGGGTCGTGCTGGTGGGTTTAATTCAATCATGAAATGTACGGGTAGAACTTGACTAGCAGCCTATGGTTTGTTGACCTCCGTCAAGGTCATAGGATGCTAGGGGCAAAATATTATCGGGAATTTCAAGTGTTGAAATTTGCAATGAGATTGCATACCTTCTATGAGATAGTTGGATCCTGATACCCACTGCGAGTACGAGTTACTCCTGGGAGAGTTTTTCACATTACAATTAGACGATCAAGTAGGTGTCTAGAAAGGTGTTAACGGGGTTACGCCCCTGGGAAAACGAGGTTTATTTTAATTAGGTCCGTGCGAAAGCACGGGAAACCTCCCTCAAAGTACCGACACTAGCCTGGATGAAAAATTGGCGAACTTATAGGGTGTAATTAATCCCGGCTAGTCTTACCTTTTAGGGTTTGAAGGTAGATTTGACTAAAACAGTGGGAGCCATCCTGATTAGATAAACTAATAACCAATCTAATCCTGCAAGAGCGCACGCAGAGTGTTTTCTTCTCTCTCTCTCCTGGTAGCAACCATGTCACGCCTTAATCAAGATAATAATATGGATGCATTGACCGAACCTGCTTATTATACTGAGTTAGGGAACGTTGGTTCCGCTCTATCTTATAACTGTTATAAGTCCGAGTAGGAAATAGGGGAATATCCGGATTCCTATGCCACCCAATCGAGGAATAATCATGTTGATGCATATTTTTCGGGTGTGTTCGTTACCGAGAATTGTTTCTCAGTATCCTCTACGTCCTTGGTATGTGATACCGGATCAGGATCCCGCATATGTAATATGTTACATGGGCAACAGAAAGGTAGAGAACTGAGAATCGGCGATATGTCTCTAAGTGTTAGAAAATGGCGCAAGTGTTGCAGCCAAATCAGTTGGCAGATATCACCTTGTATTAATACATTGATTCTGAACGAATGTTATTACATACCGAACCTGATATACAACATTACATCGGTTTCGTTAATGAGTTAAAGAAGGATATAATTCTGTATAGGAGGATAATATTATGAACATTTTCCTTAATTAAAAGTTGATTGGATCAGGCATGTTATGTAATAGCATATACGTTCTAAATCAAACCACAGTTCAAAGTATCTAGAACACACACAAGAGGAGTAGTTCAGAAATGAACGAATACTTCTTAAGGCATTGTAGACTAGGTCATATCAATGCGACATGACCAGCTAAGTTACATAAGGATGAATATGAGAATCTGTTCGAATTTTCATCTTATGATACTTTCCAGTCTTGGCTCGTAAGATGACCAATACTTCATTTACTGGAAACAGAGAAAGAGTTAGTGAACTCTTGGGACGGATACATGATGATGTATATGGTCGTACGTTTACAAATTCCAGGGTTGGTTCTTTTTTACTTTATTACATTCATCGACTATCTCTCAAAATTCCGACATATGTTCCTGTTGAAACACGAGTCTGAAACTTTTTGAGAAATTCAAGAAATATAAGCTAAAGATAAGAACCAGACGGGTATAAGTATTATGTCCTTTGATGTGATCAGGAAGGGAATACTTGGGCATGTAATTCTTGGGGTTTCTAAACTGAGAATATGATTCTCTCTCAGCTTACTCCTTCGAGTACACCACAGCACAATGGTGTATCGGGGTGGAGGTATCACACCCTATGAGATATGGCGCGCTCTATGATGAGTACTATTGAGTTACATGTTTTCTTTTGGTGTTATGCACTTGAGAAGCTGCATACCTATTGAATGGGGTTCCATCCAAATCAGGGCCTACCACTACATATGAGATATGGAATGGGAAGAGACCATGTCTTAAACGAGTTAAGATATGGGATTGTCCAGCATATGTTGAAAGGCAGAATCCGGACAAGCTCGAGGCAAGGTCAGTTCTGTAAGTTTGTTAGAATATCCCAAACATTTGTGAGGAAATATTTTCCACCACTCTGAGGAACAAAAGATGTTTTGTTTCTCAGCATGCCACCTTTTTAGAAAAGGAATTTCTTGTGAAGAAATTAGTGGTCATGAGGTAGAACTGGAAGGAGTCCCAGCTAGACAAACTAACAGCTGATAATTTGGTGAAACCAAAGGATTCAATAGTCTCCAACAAACCTCAGCCTCTCTGCGAATCTGGTAGGGTTCTTCATCCACTTGAGAGATACTGTGGTATTCTCGGTGACAGTGGGAGCGAGGATTGCATCATGGTTGATGATGGCCCAACAAGGTTCAGGCAGACCATCACGAGTGGCGACTCTGTGAAATGGCTGGATGCTATACGATCGAAGATGGAATCCATGTACACCAACAAAGTATGACTTTGCATGTTGCACCTAAAGGGGTAAAACCCATTGGGAGAAAATGGATCTTGAGAAGATTCTTGGTGTAGATGGAAAAGTTGAGACTTTCAAAACTATGCTTAAGTCCATCAGGATCAATGCAAACATCGCGGAGTTGGAACATCTGTTTTGGTGTGATAGTCAAAGAGTTTGACTTTATCAAAATGATAGATAAACCTTGTATATACAAGAAGGTTGTAGAAAGTAAGGTTGTCTTCCACGTATTGTACGTAGATGGCATACTCTTGATAGGAAAGGGTTTCCTATGCTACAATCGGTCAAGCTCCTCTTATCATGAGAATTCTCAATAGAAGATTTGGATGATACCTACTACATCTTCTGAATTATGATCTATAGTGATAGATCTAAGTGGATGTTGGGAGTGTCCCAAATCTAGGTACATTAACACCATGCTAAAGGGGTTTAGTGTGGAAGATTCTAAGCGTAGTGGTTCGCCCACTTACTGAGAAATCACTCACTCCAAAAAGATGTCTTCTAAGACTGATTTGGAGAGAGCTCGCGTGCAAGGGATAACTTATGCTTCGGTAGTAGGCTCTATCAGAGTATGCGATGTTATGTACCAGACTAGATGTAGATGACTCACTACGAGTAGTGATAAGGAAGCAATCGGATCTTGGGAGAATCACTGGATAGCTGTGGAGGACATTCTTAAGTACTTGAGAAGCACTAAAAGAATGTTCTTGGTTCGAGCTTCCAGAGTGATAAGGTCGACTAAAAATCAGTCACAGGCATTGTCTTTACCCTCAATAGAGGGACGGTATGTTGGAAGAGTTCCAAGCTAGATACCGTGACATACTAGACTATAAAGGTTGAATACATTGCTACCAATGATGCTGCCAAAGTGGTTGTCTGGGCATTTCTTGTTCATGAGATGAACAAGGTTCCTGCCATTGAGTGTCCAATAACTGTTATTGTGACAACAATGGAATTGTGGCTTTGGCCTAGAAACATGTTGGGTATATATGCCTTAAAGGCCTTCATTGTATCGGATGCTAGGGATATGTATGTACATGACAATCTTGCTTGATATGATAGTACACTATTTGGTTTGTTTTTATCTTAAATGTGATATATTTTACTTTGTATTTCAAATACATGCTGATAAAGCCCATAGGGTGTTTGCCTGACTACCGGCGTTATGATGGCAGTCATACTTGTGGGAGCTGGATGGTCAATAGGCACATCCTTAAATGTCCCTAGTCACAGGAGTATCGAGACTGGGCATCGATACTCAAGAGTAGACTAGTGTATACATATCTAGACCCTGACGAGGGGCGATGGATTGGTCCCGCAGCCATTAGTGATGTGCACCTAAGATTGTATACAGATGCTCACTGGGTGTGAGTACACCGGAAGGACTCGCTGAGAACTGACTAGATGGTATTATACCTAGCATCAGATAGCAGTTCTTAGGTGACATGTGTGCAGATAGTCTGTCGACTTGAGGTCATCATTTTTCTCATGTGAGTTTCTACTATACTTTGATTACTAACCTACCACGGCTCAAAGGAGTCGTGCAAACAGGTTTTAGTTGGGTATAGTCCCGAGCCATATGGAAGCAGTGAGCAACTGTTAGGGATTCGCCTCTCCCGGTATAGGGAGTCGATATCGCACTGTGATCTGTTGGTCATTACCATAAGTCCCCGACCAGGGCTGATTGAGAATTACTGGTGGACTGACCAGTAGATTCTCGGATGGTCTTGAGCCACACCGGCACGACTTGTACGGTTGTTAAGGGTCTGACGTTCACCACCTCCCTAGACCATACATGCGATACTCTCATACGAACAGACCGGACTGCACGGATATTGTCACGGACAGACTCAGTAGGGGTTACGGACGAGTTCACTCGTCGGCCTCCTTTTCGACAGGTACCTGGGTTGCCGTTACATACAGCTAGTTCCACTGACGGACTTGTAGTTAAACCCACTGCCAGCGTACTGTCGAGTCTTTAGAGTCCCACACAGAGGGTTTCCTGGATCAGGCGAGACGATGTAGACGTCGTATGGTCTTACGGCAGGGTTTCGATCGCATTCGTGTACTGGCTGCTCGAATGACGTTCGGACAGATAATACTAGTGGGCTTTGGTTTAAGCCGGATCCTAGTATTATTGTATTGGATTTTACTGATCTTAGTGTATCCGTATTTTTTGGAATACGGATACGGGTATGAAAATACGGAAAAGGGCATTCTTGTAATTTCACAAGAATGAACTTCTAGAAGGAGACACCTCATTATTGTTTTATTCTTTTTTCATAAAGGATTAATGAGGTGGAAATGAGGAGATTTTTGAGGCATGGGTTGAAAGCATGGATAAGCATGGATAAGCATTTGTTTATTCACTTTGGAGCTAATATTCAAGTAAGGTTGTAATTTGTGAGATTAAATAATTCCATGGTTGAATTATTAGCCAAATACTTAGCCATTCTCACAACTCATTCTCTACTCATTCTAAAAATTGCATTCTTTCTCCTAGGTTTTCTTCTCTCCTTCTTCCTCAAGCTCATACACTTGCATGTGTTGCAAAACAATGAGCTTTGAGATCAACTAGTCCAATACACATTCTCTCTACATCTACTTAGTCATCTTCCCTAGCAAGCAAGATCACTAAGTTATCTCATGGAGGTTAGAGCTTGACCATAGGCCCTCGGGTGGATCCATCTTCGACACAAAGGAGACCGGCAACCGAATCCGTTCAAAAGCCAAGAAGAAGCCAAAGCAAGGAGATCAAGAAGAAGGAGCTTGAACCAAGGAGCAAAGAACCACTTGAAGAACCGAAGGACTAGATCAGGTTTAATCAAGATCCACAAGGTGGAACAAGTCTATGTTGCAAAGCAAAAACAAGTTTTTTTTCTTATGATAAAACCATTTTTAAAGTATTTCGCCTCCCTGCGAGCCGTGGGGTGTGCTACATAGATTTATATTCCCCATTCTTAATCATATTACACTAAATAGGTGCTTTTGATCCATGTCTGCTAAATAGTTGCAGATTACAGGTTCTCAGAACAATTCATTGAAATTCATGAAAAGATGTTACAAAAGTGAGAGTACAACCAACAATAGATGAATCCATATGATGCCGCCTAACAGTTCAAGGAACAAATGAAGATCAACAAACAGTTCAATTGCATAAAGCACAAGGGCAGCACAAGATTCAAGACTTCAATGTGAAGCTTATGGTAAAAGTCCACAAATTATGCACTGTTGGAAATCCGGAAGAGAATTGAAGAGATTCTGAGAGACGAAGTGAAGAAAACAGAAGATAAAAGCAACTTGAAGAAACCCTAAAGAATTGGGCCCATGAGCCCACCAAATGGCCCCGGATCCGCGGCCAAACAAGGCTTATGGCCGCGGTTCCGCGGCCGTGCAGTGCACGTGTCGGTGCAAAGTGTCGGTGGTGTCGGTGCTTTGACCCGGCTTTCTTAGGGTAGTATTGTAATTTCAGATGTGGATCAGATGTAAACCCTAGGGTTTCTCCTATCTATAAATAGGAAAGCCTACAGCCTCTTTTAGGGTGTGCCTCTTTTGGGTGCCTCTTTTGAGATACCTCTTTTTATTTTCTAGATTAAATTTTAATTTCCTTGTATCGTCAAGAGGTCATCAATAAAGGTATTTTTTTATCTCGCATTCTTTTTATCCGAATTTTATTTTTCTGCAATTTTTTATCTGTCTTTATTTATCTGCAAGTTAATTAGGTTATTAAAAGAAAATTATAAAAATGAATTTCATCGTAACATCCCTAATGAGTGAGTAATTCATCACTTGTTAGGGTTAGGATAGGGAAGGTTTGAGAGAAGGAAATCTCTCCCCTTCCTTTCTTTGCCCAAATAATTTTATTTAAAGGACTCTCTTTAAATCAACCACACACCGCTTACTACGGCACCCTATCCTACAAGATAGTGGTGATTCCCTAGTTAGACTGGTTACAGTTGAATTAACCAGAGGTTAGGGCTAAGATCCAAGAACGGACGGACAAGGACCAAAGGGAAGAAACTTAGTTTCTTCCAGATCGTGCTAATCCCCGTTGTTGACTATTACCCTAACACCTATATTCTTAATTAGGGCATTGATAGAAGCGAGAAGAATCCCTTTTTCGAATCAGCCTAATCCTAACCCTAGCAAGCCTTTTAATCAATTTAATCTCATTCTTAGATCGTAAAACAAAACCCGACTTGATCGGATTAACTCGTTAAAATATAATGAAAAGGAATCCATCTCCCTGTGGACCGACCCGTACTCAACCGGCTAGCTACTAAGCGACACCGTTATTGATTGCGGTATATTCTTAATTTTTTATCTATCTTTTTAAATGCTCGCACATGCAAAAGCACTCTCAATCAAATGGCGTCGTTGCCGGGGAGACGGTAGTCTCTTTCTTTGTGTAATTTCGGGTTAAAAAAATAAAAATTGAAAAATTGAAAAATTATAAAAATTGAAAAATTATAAAAATTGAAAAATTTAAAAAAAAAAAAATTCATCATGTTCTTTTTGAGAGGTATTGTGTGAATTGCGCAGGAAAAGAAGATGGACTGATTCAGATCTGGAAAAAGCCAGTGAACAAATCAACAAACAGAAGATCTGAACAGACAGAGAAGAATCACAACAGACAACAGAAAAATTTTGGAGATCCAAACGAACTTAACCACCGCGGAACCATGGCAGATTCAAGCGTTAAACCGCGGAACCGCGGTCAACTGCTGACGTCAGCACCCCAAAATTTTCTGTAAGTATTTTTGTCCCCTCTCCTACCCTGAGCTCCACTGAAAAATTTTCCTGCAGGGTTCTTTGCGCAAAATTCTTCTCCCTCTCCAATAAATTGTTTTTGTGCAGGATTCTTTGCGCTGCCAAATAAAAAAAAATTTGCAAGTGTTTTAGATTTTTGGTGTGTTAACTGCTTTGCATAATTAATACGGAATCTAAGGGGCTATAACACCAACTCAGATTGGGTGGGGATTTCATCACCCTTCCTAAGACCCCAAAAATCACAAAAAGCATATGCATCAACCCTCGAGTTAATTAAAAAATATTTAGACTCAGCCAATAAGGATTGTCGCGCTCATTAGGACAAAGGAAGGTTGTGGGCAATCGGTCGTTTATCTAAACCTGACTTTGTGGTGTCTAGGCTAGATAAGTAGGAAATGTAATTTTAAAAGGCCCGTCTCACGGTGATTCGTGAGCGGATCTCTCCTTTCTTTACTTGTGCTTACCTGGCCACAATTGACTGTGAAGAGGCGATTTGAGGGATATCTCACAACTTGCCCTTTGGAACAGTTAGAAGCAGTCTAGTTGACTTAGGAGACCCTAGCTCTAGGCTTGATTGTGCATGTATAAATTGTGATTGTTTGAAATTGTGTCGTAGTTCCGTACAAATTTTTGCAAAACTCTTTCTAAAAAAACACTTTCAAAAATTTCAAAACTCCAAAAACAAACAAATTTTTTTAAATTAAAAAAAATTTAAAAAAATAAAAAATCATCACATTCTTTTTCTTCTCCTTTCTCACATCATGGGTACCCCACCTTGCAAAACTCTTGCCGAACTTTTGTATCCTCAACCAGACATTACTTCCTACGCTCATTGTTTTGGTCGAATTTCGGACGACCCCTCCATGCCCAAAATTTCTTTGAAAGATCGAATAGACGCGTCTAGGAGAAATAGTTGGACTCCTTAATCCACTTTGTATCAACCGTTTCAACCTTCACCACCTTCTTACATTGATACCCCTTTTGAGAGTCCGGTGGTAACTCCGAAACCCATGTCTATTGCTGAACATATTGAACAATCTCGTAACCGATCTTTCACTCCTTTCAACACTTCCAGTTCTTGGGATCAACAATTACATTCACCTTTTTATCCAAATGTTGATCCTAATACTGTCCAATCATTCAATTCCTATCCATCTTACCCAACTGTTGCACCTTCCCTAGACATTGCTTCTACACAGCCATTTGAGAGTTTCCAGAATCCAAACAACTTTGAATCTTTTACTGAAACCCCTTCACAACCCATGTCTAGTTTGGAACAGTCGTTGGAAGATTTTATGGTAGCGTCAAGACAACAGATGATCGATTTGAATGCGTCCATGGCCGTCCTTATACAACCTAGTGACCCGGTAGCTAGTTTCCAACTAGCTCCAAATTTTCCAATATATGATGAGGCGGTTGGACAGATTGAGAATTTGAGTGGTGAGAGTGAGCTGTACACACTTCCAAATCAAACCTACCCATCCCCAATTGAATCCCATAACTCCGGTTTTGAATGTTTATCAAGTGTTCCAAATGATTCACCAGTTGGAGATAAAACGTCTAATGAGTTGTGCGACTTTGTAGTGTTTGATTTACCTGATTGTGAAGGGTCCCTTTCGAGTGAAACCACCACAAATCCTTTTGACCTCTACACCTCCACTCTAGAACCTGAATTGATTAATATCCATTCTTTTGATGAGGTGTCTGAGAAATTTAATTTTCACTTGTTCGAGGATATTGACGCTGGGAATATTTTGGATGATGAACCTACAAATTTGGATGAGTTTTTATTTCTAATTCATCATCCCGAGACATCAAATGTTTCTCTCGAACTTCATATGCGTATTGAATTTGATGAGAATTGCATGGATAAGCTAAATTTTGAGGAGAGTATTGAGGATAGTATTGAGGATGAACCAGTTTTGTTTGATGAGTCGGATTTTCCAATTCATCCTCCTGAACCTTTAACTGTTACACTTCCTAAATCAATCCCCTTCATCATTTCTGTCGTTCCGACCGCGCAAGAAACCGTATCCCTTTCAATGTCTGCTTTACCAAGTTCGACGTACCCATGTTTTCTCACGAATCTTGAAGGATTTGACCTCATTTCTCAGTGGGTTGATAGATTAGCACAATCGATTTTTACACATCGGTCATTACAAATTGTGCTAATTTATACACTCCATCTCCACCCTCAAGTTCGTATTCAACTTCTTTCTCCAACTTTCTCAGGTTCCTCTTCTATTCTTCCTATAATTTCAGTGAGTATTGATAAATCACAATCCGATAATTCAAGTTTGATCATTCCAGAAAGCCAACTTGATTTGGATACTTTTTGAAAATGAGGTAGATGAGTTTTTCGAGTCTCCTACCTCCATAATTTTTGACAAATCAAGTATGATAAATTCTGGCACAAAACTTACTGACAGCAAAATGTTCAATTACATCGATGGAAGTTTTCAAGAACTTTTTGCTGACGAACTTGCATTTCTAAACGACACGGATTTTGTGATTAATTAACCCCCACATGAAGAAGTCGAACCACCACCATTTCTTTTTCCCTTCCGTCATTCTTCTCCTCCACCGAGACTGTATACTGCTTCTATCTCCACATGGTCTCATGTGTTTCTCATTTCTTTTCTCTACACTCCATTTTTTCACCAACCACACTATTATAACGATAAAATTTTTGAATGGTTGGTGCTAACCTTTGGCCTGTGTAAGGCCTTGTATAGCTTGATACTATGTTTTTTCTCCTCCCTAACTCTGAACTTTAATGCTTCAACAGTGGAAACATTGTTTCACTTAAGTTTGGGGGGGGCCTTTTGTGTATATATATTTTGTTTTCTTTTTCTATTAATAATAAATTAAAAAAAATAAATAAACATGGGAGTGCCGACAATTTTGACCCTCTTGGTGTAGCCTGACAGTGAGGACACTGTCAAGTTTAAGTTTGGGGGTGTGCTCGGTAAGCTTTCTTCCTTCGCATTCATATGTATAATTTTACATTTGCATACTTATTTTAAAACCCAAAAAAATTGAAAAAAATTTAAAAATTATAAAAATTGAAAAGTTCAACTTTGGCCATATTTGACTTAAGTTCAACATGACGGTTGAATAGTAGGGAAAAACTAGATCCTAAACTTAGTAAATTAAAAACCCTAAAAATAACCTTTCTTAAAATTTAACTGTAGAAAATATATATCCTTCTAGTTTATTTAGAAATAGGCAAATTTTGAGTTCTGTTCTTGGGCTAAGTCAAAATAAGGGAAGAGTATTAAAATTTTTATTGAAGTGTAAGTATGAAAAATAATTCCGAACCTTTAGTCTAAATTTTGAAAATATATACCCTACAACTTACACAAACACACACCTTGAAACTTGGAATGGTAAAGGATACCTTGAAATGCTCTTGTCTAAAATCCTTAGTATGAAGGAAAATAAAATAAAAGTACAAGTGTGAATAAAGAGATATAAAAAAATGAACACTGGTTTTGTAATTATTTAAGGCTGCATAAATAAAATATTATATAGCGAGGGTGCTTTATCACCTAGTGCCTTAGACCAACTGGTTTGGGAGTCACTGCTAAGCCTTAGGTATTACAAGACGAGGAATTACGCCTAAATGCGCAAACACATTTTGTAATCGGTCGTTAGTACCTCAAGAAGTATTAACGGTCGCATGAAGAATGTGTGAGCAATTTCATCTAAAATTCACCAACTAAAAGTACTTTGGACAATGGACAAGAGTATGATAGCTTGAATTGAATTTCCAAGTGTAGGGGTGATACATACACACACGTAGGGGTATATGATTGGGGTTTGGATGAAAGATAGGGCTTATACCTTCAGTAGAGATGATAGAAATTCCTATGTTGAGATAGAACCTTAGAAGGAAAATGCAAAAGATGCTGAAAGCTTAATAAATTTGCAAAACATATACGATCTTAAGTTAAATGATAAGTGAGTGTGAAAAATAGGGGTTGATGATTTCTAAGTTGAAGATAATAGAATTTCTTACTACAATACCAAATTGAAGAATGAAAATTAAACAGGCCAAATTGATCGGATTTTGTGGGTAGTATCCGCTGAAAACCCTCAGGAGACAACACTCCTCCTACTAGGGACACCTAGAGGTTTAACGGCTTGTTGCACGAGCTAAGTGCAATCGTGATTCCCTGCGAAAGTGAGGATAGGATTTTTCGAGAATAACATTGGTTTTGCTCGGGACGAGCAAAAGATAAGTTTGAGGGTATTTGTTCATATCAGAATTTTGCATTATTATATTCCCCATTCTTAATTATATTACAAATAAATAGGTGCTTTTGATCCATCTCTGCTAAATAGTTGCAGGTTACAGGTTCTCAGAACAATTCAGTGAAATTCATGAAAAGATGTTACAAAAGTGAGACTACAACCAACAATAGATGAATCCATATGATGTCGCCTAACAGTTCAAGGAACAAATGAAGATCAGCAAACAATTCAATTGCATAAAGCATAAGGGTAGCACAAGATTCAAGACTTCAATGTGAAGCTTACGGTAAAAGTCCACAAATTCTGCACTGTTGGAAATCTGGAAGAGAATTGAAGAGATTCTGAGAGACCAAGTGAAGAAAACAGAAGATAAAAGCAACTTGAAGAAACCCTAAAGAATTGGGCCCATGAGCCCACCAAATGGACGCGGATCCGCGGCCAAACAAGGCTTATGGCCGCGGTTCCGCGGCCGTGCAGTGCACGTGTCGGTGCAAAGTGTCGGTGGTGTCGGTGCTTTGACCCGGCTTTCTTAGGGTAGTATTGTAATTTCAGATGTGGATCAGATGTAAACCCTAGGGTTTCTTCTGTCTATAAATAGGAAAGCCTACAGCCTCTTTTAGGGTGTGCCTCTTTTGGGTGCCTCTTTTGAGATGCCTCTTTTTATTTTCTAGATTAAATTTTAATTTCCTTGTAATCGTCAAGAGGTCATCATTAAAGGTATTTTTTATCTCGCATTCTTTTTATCCGAATTTTATTTTTCTGCAATTTTTTATCTGTCTTTATTTATCTGCAAGTTAATTTGGTTATTAAAAGAAAATTATAAAAATGAATTTCATCGTAACATCCCTAATGAGTGAGTAATTCCTCACTTGTTAGGGTTAGGATAGGGAAGGTTTGAGAGAAGGAAATCTCTCTCCCTCATTTCTTTTCCCAAAGAATTTTATTTAAAGGACTCTCTTTAAATCAACCACACACCGCTCACTACGGCACCCTATCCTACAAGATAGTGGTGATTCCCTAGTTAGACCGGTTGTGGTTGAATTAACCAGAGGTTAGGGCTAAGAGCCAAGAACGGACGGACAAGGACCAAAGGGAAGAAACTTAGTTTCTTCCAGGTTGTGCTAATCCCCGTTGTTGACTATTACCCTAACACCTATATTCTTAATTAGGGCATTGATAGAAGCGAGAAGAATCCCTTTTTCGAATTAGCCTAATCCTAACCCTATCAAGCCTTTTAATCAATTTAATCTCATTCTTAGATCGTAAAACAAAACCCGACTTGATCGGATTAACTCGTTAAAATATAATGAAAAGGAATCCATCTCCCTGTGGACCGACCCGTACTCAACCGGCTAGCTACTAAGCGACACCGTTATTGATTGCGGTATATTCTTAATTTTTTATCTATCTTTCAAAACGCTCGCACACGCAAAAGCACTCTCAATCAACTTACAATGGTATCAGAGCCAGCTTAAACCTTAACTAACTTGTTAGCAAAATGTTAGAAATTCGATCGCCGGAAAAATCCCGAAATCACATCCGAAAATGCATGTTTCTGTCGATTTTGAAATCTGGTCTTAAAATTTTTTCAGAAGGCTTAAAAATACATGCACGGTTTTTTAAGAACACAGAAGAAATTTGGGCTCATGAATCGGTCAGACCACCGCGGAACCGTGGCAGAACCTAGCGTTCTGCCGTCGATCCGCGGCCGAGTCGTCTCTGATTCGGTCCAAATTTTTTCCGATTTTCTTATTTTCTGGATTTGTGATTTTTGGGATATTTTGCTTCTACCCAGATATTTTGTGTACTGTGTTAAACTTGGGGTAGATTCAAATTTGCTTAATCGATCGAAATTCTAATTGCTTTAGCTAATCGGTTCTTCTGTAATGTTATATGTGTTTTGAAACATCTGCTAATCGCTATATGACGATTAGTGGGGGTTGCACATATCTATGTTGATTGGTTTGTGTATATGAATCTTATTGGATCGTCGATGATGAATAGCCGGGGGGGTGAGATGAGTGTTTTCTTTTCTTTCATTCAATGTAATTTGTAAAATTGATGTAATATTATTTTTGCAGGGCACATCCGGGTTGAGGTTGTAGCCACCGTTGTATTATTTCTTTTACTGTTTTTGCTCCTAGTATAGACCCAAGGTGGGGTGCACAAACTACAGGGTACTTTGAAGTGCTAAGTGGCCTACTCACGTTGTTGAGGGAGACTGCTTCACTTCTGGTACTTGGCTGGTAGTTTGCCGCACCCGTAGGGGTCTAGGGTAGGGTTTTGGCTATTCATCACGACCGTGGAACCCGTCCTTCGTTATGGGATTAAACGAAGTGCGGAATTTCTAGTATATCCAATATGTTCATCTGTGATCTGGAATGCCTGTTATTGCGTGCGACGAATGGATATATCTTTATATGATATTTATTAGGCGTTGCTTATGTTTTACACCCGCGCTAGTCCAGCCCCCGCTCTGTTGTTAGTTAAGTAACCTAACGGGTGATGATGGGGCCCAGTGGCGAATGCGGATGGCATAAGCGTACGTTGTATTTTCGTTGTTTTCTGCAATGGTAGGATTAAATGATGGGACAGCATTAATTCATTAATGCAAAGAAAATAAACATAAACTAAATCGTTGGAACAATTTCAAAACCACTCGGTTTTCTTCAAAAAGCAAATTTTAAATGTGGAGCTTAAACCACCCCTTTTAAAAGGCTATCATGGTTCCTTCGATCATATCAAGTTCACTACGTTAACGGTTTCGCCAAAAACTAGCCGTAACCCTCCGTCATTTCAAATAAACAGCACATCGTATTCATGCTATGTTTGTTGGCCTATGTCAAGGCATAGTGGATGGTAGCAATGTGTTGCTTATTTGTTGCACAGATAGATGCATTAGTTTAGGACAGTCGTACAGCCTTGTTGGCCTACGTCAAGGGCTAGTATGGATGGATCTAAATTAATCAGGACAGCGACGGGTAGAACTTGACTTGCATCTTATGATTTGTTGGCCTACGTCAAGGTCATAAGAGCTTGGGGTAAAAATCACATCGGGAGTTTCAAACATAAAGGAAACTTGCAGATTTAGCATACCTTCTAGAGTGTGGTGACTAGAGTGGCTTCCATCTAGGGCATCATACGATGATAGTTGGATCCCGATCCCACTGATGAGTAGGATTACTCTCGGAAGATTTTCTCACTTAACAATCAATGCTATAAACCAAGTAGGTGTCTAGAAAGGTGTTAGTGGGGCTACGCCTCCAGGGAAAAGAGGTTATATAATTAAGGAACTTCGCGAAAGCGTTGGAAAACCTCCCTCGAAGTACAAACACTGGTCTGGCTGAAAGGTTAAGCAAGTATTGTGACATGTGATTAATCCTGACTAATTCTTCTTTTAGGGTTTGAAGAAGGATTTGAGGAAACAGTGGGAGCCATCCTGTTTAGATAAACTAATAAACCAATCTAAACATGCAAGAGCATATGCTGAGTGTTCCTTTTCTCTCTCTCTCTGGCAGCTACCATGACAGGACTAAAACTATTACTTGAAAAGAATACACTGACCGGGCCAAACTATAAAGATTGGCTAAGGAACGTCGACATTGCACTGACTTATGACAAAGTTGCATATGTTACCACCGCTGTTCCTCCCCCTATCCCAGGACCAGATTCCTCAGTTGCGGACAAGGAGGTCCGCAAAACTTGGGATCTAGACTGCGAGAGAGCTAAGTGTATCGTGCTGGCGTCCATAAACAATGAACTCCAGAAACAGCATGAAAGTATGGATATTATATCAATCTTTCTCTATTGCAAGGAACTGTATGGAGAGCACTCCCGTATCGCAAGGTACGAGACCTCAAGGAAACTATTCCAGATGAGGTTAGCTCTAGGATCACCTGTAGGAGAGCACGTCCTGAAAATGATCAGCCTCGTTGAGGAACTCGCAAACCTGGGATGCGTTCTAGAGAATGAGTTATACATCGACTTGATTTTGCAGTCCCTTCCCCATACCTTCTCTCGGTTCGTGCCGAACTTCAACATGCACGAAATGGAAGCTGATCTTCCAAAGCTCCTCAACATGTTGAGGGTAGCAGAGACCTCCTTGAAAAAGGAGAAGACCCCCGTTCTGTATGTTGGCCAATCATCCTCTTCTAAATCCAAAGCGTAAGCTAAAAGGAAGAAGAAGATGAAAGCCACCAAACTGAAAGGCGGGGTCAAGAAGGTGCAGGGAACGAACAAGACAGGAAGGGTGAAGGCGGATAAGAATGAATGCTATTATTGTCACAAGCAAGGGCACTGGAAGAAGGATTGCATGGCTTTCAAAGACAAGGACACGAAGCAAGCTGCTGCTTCTGCTTCAGGTGTGTTTGTAATCGAGAATTGTCTTTCAGTAAACTCTACATCATGGGTACTTGATACCTGTTCTAGTTCTCACATCTGTAATTCTTTGCAGGCTCTAAGAAACCATAGAGCACTGACGACAGGTGATATGACCCTCCGGATGGGCAATGGAATGAACGTAGATGCTTTTGCAATGGGGGAATATCACCTGGGGTTGACTAGTGGGCACATTTTGGTGTTGTACAACTGTTTTTGTATTCCCAGTATGCTGTGTAATATTATATCAGTATCTTTGTTATCTAATGAAGGATATAATTTTGCACTTGAAAGAAATGTCATGAATATTTTCCTAAATCAAGAAATGATTGGGTTTGGCACACTGGAAAATGGCATATACATACTTAATCAACCTCAAGTTTTCAATATTCAAAACACGCTTAAAAGGAAGGATCCAGATTCAAACCAAGTCTTCCTATGGCATTGTAGACTTGGTCATATAAATGAAACAAGATTTACTAAGTTACATAAAGATGGATATTTAGATCCGTTTGAATATTCATCATATGCAACATGTCAATCATGTATCAAAGGAAAGATGACCAAATCTCCGTTCACCGGACACGGAGAAAGAGCCACGGAACTCTTGGGACTTGTACACAGCGATGTATGTGGTCCTATGTCTACACATGCACGAAGCGGTCACTCCTACTTCATCACTTTTACTGATGATTTTTTGAGGTATGGACATGTGTTTTTGATGAAGCATAAATCCGAGGCCTTTGAGAAATTTAAGGAGTATAAAAATGAAGTGGAGAAACAGACTCGTAAAAGTATCAAGACACTTCGATCTGATCGAGGTGGAGAATACTTAAGTACCAGTTTCCTTGAATGCTTAAAAGAGAATGGAATTCTCTCTCAGCTTACTCCACCGTATACACCTCAGCATAATGGTGTATCAGAAAGGAGGAATCGCACGCTACTGGACATGGTGCGTTCAATGATGACTAGTGCTGAGTTGCCACTTTCCTTCTGGAGTTTTGCGCTAGAATTAGCAGCATACCTATTGAATAGAGTTCCGACTAAGTCTATGCCTACCACTCCATATGAAATGTGGAGCGGGAAGAGACTATGTCTCAAGTATATCAAGATATGGGGGTGTCCGACATTTGTTAAAAAGCATAATTCAGACAAGCTCGAGGCATGATCGGTTTTGTGCAAGTTTGTGGGATACCCCAAGCATTCAAAGGGATATATTGTCTACCACACTGAAGAACACAAGGTGTTTGTCTCTCGCCACATTGTCTTCTTAGAGAGCAAATTTCTTGCAAAATAAATTAGTGGGAGCGCGGTAGAGCTGGAAGAAATTCCAGAACCTCAAACTACTGCCGAGGACTTAGTAGAACCTCAGGTTTCAATAAAGCCCGACGAACCAACGTCGCTCCGTAGATCTGGTAGGCTTTCTCGTCCTCCTGAAAGATACTATGGGTTTCTTGTAGATGGGGATCGAGAGGATTGCATCATCGATGATGATGAGCCTACTAATTTTCAGCAGGCTATCACGAGTAAAGACTTGGTGAAGTGGCTGGATGCTATGAGATCCGAAATAGAATCCATGTACACCAATAAAGTATGGACTTTAGATGTTGCTCCTCCTGGGGTGAAACCAGTTGGATGCAAATGGATCTTCAAAAAGAAGATTGGTGCATTTGGATAAGTGGAAACCTACAAAGCTAGACTCGTTGCAAAAGGTTTTCGTCAAAGACCAGGATTGGACTATGATGAAACCTTTTCCCCAGTAGCTATGTTTAAATCCATTCGGATCCTGCTTGCCATTGCTGCCTTCCATGACTATGAAATATGGCAGATGGACGTAAAAACAGCTTTTCTAAATGGACATTTAGAAGAAAGTGTTTACATGGATCAACCAGAAGGTTTCTTAGACAGTGGGAGCAGCGGAAATGTGTGCAAGTTGCTTAAATCCATTTATGGATTAAAGAAAGCATCACGGAGTTGGAACATCTGCTTTGATGAGACGGTCAAAGAATTTGACTTCATCAAAAATGTAGATGAACCATGCATTTATAGGAAGATTGTAGAAGGAGCAGTAGTCTTCCTCGTTTTGTACGTCGAAGACATACTACTGATAGGGAATGATGTCCCTATGCTACAATCAGTAAACCTCTTTTTGTCACAGAAATTCTCCATGAAAGACTTGGGAGATGCACCCTACATTCTGGGCATTAAGATCTATCGTGATAGATCCAAAAGGATGTTGGGACTTTCACGGTCCGGGTACATTGACACTATACTAAAGAGATTTAGTATGGAAGATTCCAAGCGCGGTAATTTACCCGCTTGTCACGGGATCACCCTCTCCAAAGAGATGTCTCTAAAGACTGATGAAGAAAGGGCTCGCATGGGCATTATACCCTACGCTTCGGCAGTAGGATCCATAATGTATGCGATGTTATGTACCAGACCAGATGTAGCTTACGCACTTAGTGTGGTAAGAAGGTATCGGTCTGACCCAGGTGAGAAGCATTGGATAGCGGTAAAGAACATTCTCAAGTACCTGAGAAGGACTAAGGAGATGTTGTTGGTTTACGGTAATGGGGACCTCCAAGTCGAGACTTTTACCGACTCCAGCTTCCAAAGTGACAAAGATGACTCTAAATCCGTTTCGGGTTTTGTGTTTACCCTCTATGGAGGGGCGGTATGTTGGAGGAGTTCCAAACAGGATACCGTCGCAGACTCAACTATGGAAGCTGAGTATATAGCTGCTAACGATGCCGCGAAAGAGGCTGTCTGGATGAAGAAGTTCATCTTTGAAATTCAAGTAGTTCCGTCCATTGACAATTCAATACATTTGTATTGTGATAACAATGGGGCTGTAGCATTAGCGAAGGAACCAAGGTCCCATCAGAAATTCAGGCATATCTTGAGGCGGTATCACCTGATCAGGGAGATCGTGGATCGCCGAGAGATCGAGGTACGGAGAGTGGACACAAAAGACAACACGGCAGATCCATTCACCAAGGCCATCCCTCAAGTCTAGTTCGAGAGGCTGTTTGAGATGTTGGGCATGCGGTACGCCAGCAACTGGATCTAGTGCAGACAGTGGGTACTCATTGCGCCAATTACAGGCCTCAGTGCAAGTGGGAGATTTTTGGATATATATGCCCTAGAGGCCTTCATTGTATAGGATGCTAGGGATATGTATGTACATGACAATCTTTCTTGATATGATAGTACGCTATTTGGTTTGTCTTTATCTTAACATGTGATATATTTTACTTTGTATTTCATATACATGTTGATAAAGCCCATAGGGTGTTTGCCAGACTACTGGCATTGTGATGGAAGTCATACTTGTGGGAGATGGATGGTCAATTGGCACATCCTTAAATGTCCCTAGTCGCAGGAGTATCGAGACTGGGCATCGATGCTCCAGAGTAGACTAGTGTATATATATCTAGACCCTGACAAGGGGCGATAGATTGGTCCCGCAGCCATTGGTGATGTGCACCTAAGATTGTATACAGATGCTCACTGGGTGTGAGTACACCGGACAGGACTCGCCGAGAACTGACTAGATGGTATTATACCTAGCGTCAGATAGCAGTTCTTAGGTGACATGTGTGCAGATAGTCTGTCGACTTGAGGTCGTCATTTATCACATGTGAGTTCCTACTGTACTTTGATTACTACCCTACCATGGCTCAAAGGAGTCGTGCAAATAGGTTTTAGTTGGGTACAGTCCCGAGCCACATGGAGGCAGTGAGCGAATGTTAGGGATTCGTCTCTCCTGGTATACGGAGTCGATATCGCACTGTGATCGGTTGGTCATTACCATAAGTCCCTGGCCAGGGCTGATTGAGAATTACTGGTGGACTGACCAGTAGATTCTCGGATGGTCTTAAGCCACACCGGCACGACTTGTACGGTTGTTAAGGGTCTGACGTTCACCACCTCCCTAGACCATACATGCGATACTCTCAGACGAACAGACCGGACTGCACGGATATTGTCACGGACAGGCTCAGAAGGGGTTACGGACGAGTTCGCTCGTCGACCTTCTTTTCGACAGGTACCTGGGTTGCCATTACGTACAGCTAGTGCCACTGACGGACTTGTGGTTAAACCCACTGCTAGCGTACTGTCAAGTCTTTAGAGTCCCACACAGAGGGTTTCCTGGATCAGAAGAGACGACGTAGACACCGTATGGTCTTACGGAAGGGTTTCGATCGCATTCGTGTACTGGCTGCTCGAATGACGTTCGGACAGATAATACTAGTGGGCTTTGGTTTAAGCCGGATCCTAGTATTATTGTATTGGATTATACTGATCTTAGTGTATCCGTATTTTTCGGAATACGGATACGGGTATGAAAATACGGAAAAGGGCATTCTTGTAATTTCACAAGAATGAGCTTCTAGAAGGAGACACCTCATTATTGTTTTATTCTTTTTTCATAAAGGATTAATGAGGTGGAAATATGGAGATTTTTGAGGCATGGGTTGAAAGCATGGCTAAGCATTTGTTTATTCACTTTGGAGCTACTATTCAAGTAAGGTTGTAATTTGTGAGATTAAATAATTCCATGGTTGAATTATTAGCCAAATACTTAACCATTCTCACAACTCATTCTCTACTCATTCTAAAAATTGCATTCTCTCTCCTAGGTTTTCTTCTCTCCTTCTTGTTAGTTATATGTATGCCCTAGAGGCCATTACTGTACATGCGATGTATATTGTAGTGGTTGCTTGGACACATATAGGAAGGACTTTCTTACTCAACATGATAGTATGCTATCTTGTTGCACTTTATCTTAACATGTAAACAAATACTGTTTTGTGATCACATGTTGATAAAGCCCTTAGGATGATTACTTGACTACCAGGATTATGATGCAGATCATACTAGTAGGGACAGGGTAGTCGATAAGTACATCATTCAAATGTTCCTAGTCGTGGGAGTATCGAGACAGGGCATCGGTACTCCAGAGTAGACTAGCGTATCCGCTTCTTGACCCATATGATGGGCGATGGATGATCCCATATCTATAGGTGTTTGACATCAGAAAAGGTATACGGGTGCTCAGTGGAGACTGGGTACAGTGGACGGACTCGGCGAGAACTCCTAGATGGTATTATACCTATCGTCGGATAGCAGTTCTCTGGTGACACTGGTACAGGTTAGTCTGTAGACCTGAGATCGTCATAGAGTCTTGTGTGATTCCCACTGTGCTTTGATTTCCACCATACCACGGTCAAGAGATCATGCAAAACGGTGGCTTTTGGGTACAGTTCCGAATCACATGGAGGCAATGAGCAATAGGAGGGGTTTCGTCTCTCCTGGTATTGGGGGTTGATGTTGCGCAGTGCTCGATTGGCTATAACAGGAAATCCCTGGCTAGGGTTGTTGAGATTTATTGGTAAGTGTTACCAGTAGTTTCTTGAACCGTTATGGATCTTGTACCGGCATGACTTATCGGGCTATTGGGGTCTGACGTTAAACCACCCCCAGACTGCGATATGCGACATATCAGACGAAGAGACCGGACTGTACGATAGTGTTACTGATTGGATTCGCAGGAGTTATAACAGGCTTGCTTGTTGATCTTCTGATCGCTCAATACCCGGGTGGCCGTTACGTTTAGCAGACCGCTTGCGGCTTGTGGGTGTTTGATATGATCATCACCTACTGCCGGCGTATTGACGAGTCTTTACAGTCCTACATAGAGGTTTCCTGGTTCATGCGAAATGGAGTAGGAGCGCATATTTGATATGTGCGGGACCGAGATTAATGCGAGTATGTGATACCGCATTCTAATCTCGTGATTTGTGATATCGGTCGATTATATGTATTATAGCCGGATTATTAAATCAAGAGTTGATTTAATAATTTAATGTATAATTATATATTTGATATATTATATTACATTAACAAATATTTAGCTCACTAATGATTTCTTTTCTCACTTGATGTGCACATTGTATATATATGTGATATGTATATTTGTGTACATGTATTGTGTCATGTTTGATGATACATACAAGATGGGTGTATGAGACTTATACCATGCTAGGGTTAAATTAGGGTTTTGATTATTTCTTAAGTTATTAAAAAAGAGAAAAAGACTTGGTCAAAGTTTTAAGCTTGGAGAAGCTTGTAGAACTTTGACAAAGTCCACTCTTTTGTCATTCCTTAGGATATTTTACTTGACCCAACCCTTAACCATAGCCATGAGTTAAGCATGATAGCTTTAACTCAACCATGGGTGCAATAATTTATTTGGATGAATTATTCATGAGTTCTTCTTCTTCATCATCAAGCTCTATGAAAAGCTTTCTAGCTTCAATGAAGGTATGAGATAAAATGTGAGAAAATGATTTTTAAAGTGAGCAAACTTCCTACTTCATCATCCTCTACTACTTGCCATTTAGTAGAGTGTGTTTGCTTCACTAATCTACACAATTAGTGAAGAGATAGCATGAGCTAGTGTCTCCTCGACGTAGATCATCTTCGGCCTCGAAGACTTCGAAGCAAGCTTGTTCGTTTCTTCATGGGAGCCTTTCTAGAGTCCGGAAGTTCGTGATCGCAGCGAAGGGACTACTACACGGAGCTATTGAAGTGAAGGACCGGTCTACAAAGGTTGTATTCCTTGTTCACTTAGATGTAAAGTGTTTACATATCATGTTTAACCCTAAGTCTCTAGTTAAGATCTTGGTTAGGGTTTGTTTAGCACCCCAAAAAATTTAAAGTAGCATGATTGATGCTTACCAAAACCTTGCTAAGATGCTAAGCTAACCCTACAGTGGTATCAGAGCCAAGCTAGAGCACTAGGCGTCGTGTTGGTGAAGTTTAAAGTTCGATCGAACTCCGAAACCCCGAAAAATTCCACTTTCTGGAAAAAAATTCAAAAGTTGAAATTTTTCATATTAAAAATACTCAAAAAATCATGCAGGGAATTCTAAGGATTACTGTGAAATACGAAGCCATGACTCCCTCAAGAGACAGCGGAACCGCGGCCAAACCATGCGTTTGGCGGCGATTCCGCGGCCAACTTTGGGAGTTTGAGGCTAATACTTCAGGGGTTTATTCTTGGGTGCTTTTTCGTACTTCTGGGAATTTTTAATTCTACTCAAGTGTTGAGATTTCTTAGAAATATTGGGAACTCGTTGATTCGATCGAAAAGTTTAACTTCGTTTAAGTTTTTCCGGGTAATTTAGAACGTGTTAAAAGGTTCGAACGGATATCAATAACTCACTTTTTCCCCTGTCGGAAAACTTTCAAGTGTTGGATTTTTTCTGAGTTTAAAACTTTCAGAAAATCATGCAAGCAAATCTGTGGACCCTCTAAAAGAACGTAACCTTAACTCGATTATGTGACCGTCAAAACCGCCACTGAACCATATAGTTTGTGGTAGTTTAGCGTTGCCACATGTGAGGCGTTGGTTTGACCCTTCTACGGTTGGTTCATAGCGGCTGTGACATGTTCTGGGACTTTTTGAACTCCGCTCAAGTGTTGAGCTATTTGGGAAATCTTGGGTGTTTGTTTAATCGATCGGAAAGTTTAACATTGTCTATTTATCTGGAATGTGATACAATATGTGGAATTCATATTGTTAGGCATGAAATGCGAAGTATGTGATATTTCGGATTTAAGATGTCTAAAGTGATTGTGGATTCCAAATATTGTAGTTTTACACTATCTTTTCTGTGACCGTAAGTGTAATATGTGGTGTATCGCCGGTTTCGGTGCTATATGTCAACGACAACTGGGATACGCATATTTACTTACGTTGATAATATGTGATGTTATGTGTTGCTGTGATATGTTATATTGGATCGTCGTGTTTTGAATAGCCGGGTTTTTTTATGTGAGATGAGAGTTTTTCATTTTCATTCATGTAAAAGCTTGTATGTAATATTCTTTTATTGGGGCACTTCCGGGTTGAGGATGATGTCACCATTGCATATTATTTACTTTTCTGCATTAGGATAGACCCAAGGCGGGGAGCACAAGTAACCGGGTTCTAGGGTCCAGTGGGAGACCATCTCGAGGAGTCGAGACCGGGTCTCCTAACTCTAGAATTGGTAGGGTTTCTTGCCGCTCTCGTAGGGGTCTAGGGATATGGGTTTGGCTAT
This sequence comes from Agapanthus africanus, assembly GCA_030015575.1. Lineage (NCBI taxonomy): Eukaryota > Viridiplantae > Streptophyta > Magnoliopsida > Asparagales > Amaryllidaceae > Agapanthus > Agapanthus africanus. The sequence continues at coordinate 428,898,109 of JASDDO010000012.1, forward strand.
TCATCGCGACCGTGGAATATGTGTTTTATACTGGCTTAACTTAAAACACGGAATTCCTAGAATATCCAATATTTCATATGTGTTTCTTCTGCTGCAATGTTCTGTGATGAGATCATATTACTGCCTGAGACGAATGCTTATGCTATATATATATGATATATAAATATCATTGCTTTCGTTTCTTCTGTGATGCTTAGGAAGCATAAAAAAATGGGACTTCATTAATGAGATTAATGAAAGAAAAAGAAACCTAAAGATGTTGTAGAAACTTGTTTAAAAACTGGTAGCTCTAGTTCTTGCTTTGCATAGCGATATTCCTTGTAGAATATCCAGCACCTTATTCGATAAGGAAAGAGCCGAGATCCCTTCACCGGGAGTGACCTCTTTAGCGAAACTAGCAGATGCTACAAACACGGTTTGTCTTTTGATTGCTTCTATAGTTTTTTGCTTTGCATAGTGGTATTTGTGAAATACCCTGCACCTTATTCGATAAGGAAAGAGCCGAGATCCCTTCACTGGGAGTGACCTCTTTAGCGAAACTAGAAAAGCCTCAAAAACACTCCTTTTAAAATTCACTTGATTCTACAACGATATCAAGTTCATTACGCTCATGGTTTTCTTTAAAACCTGCGTAGCCCTCCGTCATTTTAGGAAATAGAATACTTAGTATTTGTGCTGCGTATGTCGACCATAGCCGAGGCGTAGTGTACGGTAGCTAAGTGATGTTTTTCCTATACAGCATATGATGCGATTAGTTAGGACAGTCACATGATTATGTCGACCATAGCCGAGGGTCATGTGGGTGGGTCTAATTAACCACGAAATGACGGATAGAACTTGACTAGTGCTTATGATATGTTGACCATAGCCAAGGTCATAGGTACTAGGGGTAAAAAGTATTATCGGGAATTTCAAGTGTTGAAATTTGTAATGAGATTGCATACCTTCTATGAGATAGTTGGATCCCGATACCCACTGCGAGTAAGAGTTACTCCTGGGAGAGTTTTACACATTACAATTAGCCGATCAGGTAGGTGTCTAGAAAGGTGTTAACGGGGTTACGCCCCTGGGAAAACGAGGTTTATTTTAATTAGGTCCGTGCGAAAGCACGGGGAACCTCCCTCAAAGTACCGACACTGGCCTGGCCGAAAGATTGGCGAACTTGTAGGGTGTAATTAATCCCAGCTAGCCTTACCTTTTAGGGTTTGAAGAAAGATTTGACTAAAACAGTGGGAGTCATCCTAATTAGATAAAATAATAACCAATCTAATCTTGCAAGAGCGCACGCAGAGTGTTTTCTTCTCTCTCTCCTGGTAGCAACAATGTCACGCCTTAATCAAAATAATAATATGGATGCATTAACCGAACCTCCTTATTATACTGAGCTAGGGAACGTTGGTTCCGCTCAATCTTATAACTATTATAAGTCCGAGCAGAAAATAGGGGAATATCTGGATTCCCATGCCACCCAATTCGAAGAAAGTACATGTTGATGCATATTCTTCGGGTGTCCTTATTACCGAGAACGGTTTTCCAGTATCCTCTACGTCCTGGGTATGTGATACCGGATCAGGATCCCGCATATGTAATATGTTACATGGGCTACAGATAAGTAAAGAACTGGGAAAGGGTGATATGTCTCTAAGTTAGAGAATGGTGCAATTGTTGCAGCCAAGTCAGTTGGCAGATATCACCTTGTATTTAATACATTGATTCTGAACGAATGTTATTACATACCGAACCTGATAAACAACATTACATCAGATTCTTTATTAAGTTAAAGAAGGATATAATTATGTATTAGAGGATAATGTTGTGAACATTTTCCTGAATCAAGAGTTGATTCAATCAGGCACGTTATATAATAGCATATACGTTCTAAATCAAACCACAGTTCAAAGCATACAGAACACAGATAAGAGGAGTAGTTCAGGAATGAACGAATCCTTCTTGATGCATTATAGACTAGGTCATATCAATGCGACACAACCAGCTAAGTTACATAAGGATGAATATGAGAATCTATTCGAATTTTCATCTTATGCTACTTGCTAGTCTTGTCTCAAAGATAAAAAGACAAATACTCCATTTATTGGAAACAGAGAAAGAGTTATTGAACTCTTGGGACAGATACATAATGATGTATATGGTCCCATGTCTACAAATGCCAAGGTTGGTTCTTTTGAGAACCAAACGTGTAAAAGTATTAAAGTCCTACGATGTGATCGAGGAGGCGAATACTTGCGCATGGAGTTCCTGGAGTTTCTAAAAGGATAATGTGATTCTCTCTCAGCTTACTCCTTCGTATACACCACAGCACAACGGTGTATCGGGTCGGAGGTATCTCACCCAATGAGATATGGTGCGCTCTATGATGAGTACTGCTGAGTCACCTGTTTTCTTTTGGGTGTTATGCACTTGAGAAGTTGCATACCTATTGAATAGGGTTCCATCCAAATCAGGGCCTACCACTACATATGAGATATGGTATGGGAAGAGACCATGTCTTAAACGAGTTAAGATATAGGGTTGTCCGGTCTATGTTGAAAAGCAAAATCCGGACAAGCTCGAGGCAAGGTCAGTTGTGAGAGTTTGTCGGGATATCCCAAACATTAGTAAAGGAATATCTTCTACCTAACTAAGGAGCAAAAGGTGTTTTGTTTCTCAGCATGCCACCTTTTTAGAAAAGGAATTTCTTATGAAGAAATTAAGTGGTCATGAGGTAGAACTGGAAGAAGTTCCAACTAGACAAAATAACAGTTGATGATTTGGTAAAACCAAAGGATTCAATAGTTTCCGAGGAACCTCAGCCTCTCCGCAAATCTTGTAGGTTTCCTCATCCACTCGAGAGATACTACGATCTTCTCGGTGACAGTGGGAGCGAGGATTGCATCATGAGATGATGGCCCAAGCGGGTTCAGGAAGCTGGAACGTCTGTTTTGATGTGATAGTCAAAGAGTTTGACTTTATCAAAATGGTAGATGAACCTTGTATATACAAGAAGGTTGTAGAGAGTAAGGTTGTCTTCCACGTATTGTACGTAGATGACATAGTCCTGATAGGAAATGGTTTCCTATGCTACACTCGGCCAAGCTCCTCTTATCACGGAGATTCTCAATATAAGATCTGGATGATACCTACTACATCTTGTGGATTATGATCTATGGTGATAGATCTATGAGGATGTTGGGAGTGTCCTAAATCCAGGTACATAAACACCATACTAAAGGTGTTTAGTATGGATGATTCTAAGCGTGGTGGTTCGCCCACTTACTCATGGATCACTCTCTCCAATACTGATTTGGAGAGAGCTCGCGTGTAAAGGATAACCTATGCTTCGGCAGTAGGCTCTATCAGAGTGTGCGATGTTATGTACCAGACTAGATGTAGATGACTCACTAGGTGTAGTGATCAGGAATCAATCGGATCTTGGAGAGAATCACTGGACAGCTGTGGAGGACATTCTTAAGTACTTGAGAAGCACTAAAAGAAAGTTCTTGGTTCCAGCTTCCAGAGTGATAAGTTGACTGAGAGTCAGTCACAGGCATTGTCTTTACCCTCAGTGGAGGGACAGTATGTTGGAAGAGTTCCAAGCTAGATACCGTGACATACTAGACGATAAAGGCTGAATGCATTGCTACCAACGATACTACCAAAGTGGTTGTCTGGACATTTCTTGTTCATAAGATGAACAAGGTTCCTACCATTGAGCGTCCAATAACTGCTATTATGACAACAATGGAGTTGTGGCTTATGCCTAGGAACGCAGGTCCCATCAGCGTTCCAGACATATTCTGAGGCAAGTATCACCTGATCAAGGAGATGGTAGATCTCCAAGGGATCGAGGTTAGGAGAGTAGAATAGAAGGTTGACACAGCAGAACCACTCACAAAGGCCTTACCCCTAGAAAGACTTCTCTACAATGGTTGAGTATGGGATACTACAACCTCTGCTATATTGTTGGGTATTGGATACTACAACAAATGGCCTTAGTGCAAGTGGGAGATTGTTAGTTATATGTATGCTCTAGAGGCCATTACTGTACATGCGATGTATATTGTAGTGGATTCTTGGACATATATAGGACGGACTTTCTTGCTCAACATGATAGTATGCTATCTGGTTGCACTTTATCTTAACATGTAAACAAATACTTTTTTATGACCACATGTTGATAAAGCCCTTAGGATGATTACTTGACTACCAGGATTATGATGCAGATCATACTAGTGGGGACCGGGTAGTCGATAAGTACATCCTTCAAATGTTCCTAGTCGTGGGAGTATCGAGACAGGGCATCGGTACTCCAGAGTAGACTAGCGTATCCGCTTTCTGACCTATATGATGGGAGATGGATGATCCCATATCTATTGGTGTTTGACATCAGAAAAGGTATACGGGTGCTCAGTGGAGACTGGGTACACTGGACGGACTCGCTGAGAACTCCTAGATGGTATTATACCTATCGTCGGATAGCAGTTCTCTGGTGACGCTGGTACAGGTTAGTCTGTAGACCCGAGATCGTCATAGAGTCTTGTGTGATTCCCACTGTGCTTTGATTTCCACCATACCACAGTCAAGAGATCATGCAAAACGGTGGCTTTTAGGTACAGTCCCGAATCACATGGAGGCAATGAGCGATAGGAGGGATTTCGTCTCTCCCGGTATTGGGGGTTGATGTTGCGCAGTGCTCGATTGGCCATAACAGGAAATCCCTGGCCAGGGTTGCTGAGATTTATTGGTAAGTGTTACCAGTAGTTTCTTGAACCGTTATGGACCTTGCATCGGCATGACTTATCGGGCTATTGGGGTCTGAAGTTAAACCACCCCCCAGGCTGTGATATGCGACATATCAGACGAAGAGACTGGACTGTACGGTGGTGTTACTGATTGGATTCGCAGGAGTTATAGCAAGCTTGCTTGTTGATCTTCTGATCGCTCAATACCCGGATGGCCGTTACGTTTAGCAGACCGCTTGCGGCATGTGGGTGTTTGATATGATCATCACCTACTGCCGGCGTATTGACGAGTCATTAGAGTCCTACATATAGGTTTCCTGATTCATGCGAAACGGAGTAGGAGCGCATATGTGATATGTGCGGGACCGAGATTAATGCGAGTATGTGATACCGCATTCTAATCTCGTGATTTGTGATATCGGTCGGTTATATGTATTATAGCCGGATTATTAAATCAAGAGTTGATTTAATAATTTAATGTATAATTATATATTTGATATATTATATTACATTAACTAATATTTATCTCACTAATGATTTCTTTCCTCACTTGATGTGCACATTGTATATATATGTGATATGTATATTTGTGTACATGTATTATGTCATGTTTGATGATACATACAAGATGGGTGTATGAGACTTATACCATGCTAGGGTTAAATTAGGGTTTTGATTATTTCTTAAGTTATTACAAAAGAGAAAAAGACTTGGTCAAAGTTTTAAGCTTGTAGAACTTCGACAAAGTCCACTCTTTTGTCATTCCTTAGGATATTTTACTTGACCCAACCCTTAACCATAGCCATGAGTTAATTCCCGACATAAGTTAAGCATGATAGCTTTAACTCAACCATGGGTGCAATAATTAATTTGGATGAATTATTCATGAGTTCTTCTTCTTCTTCATCAAGCTCCGTGAAAAGCTTTCTAGCTTCAATGGAGGTATGAGATAAAATGTGAGAAAATGATTTCTAAAGTGAGAAAACTTCCTACTTCATCATCCTCTACTACTTGCCATTAAGTAGAGTGTGTTTGCTTCACTAATCTACACAATTAGTGAAGAGATAGCATGAGCTAGTGTCTCCTCGACGTAGATCATCTTCGGCCTCGAAGACTTCGAAGCAAGCTTGTTCGTTTCTTCATGGGAGCCTCTCTAGAGTCCGGAAGTTCATGATCGCAGCGAAGGGACTACTATACGGAGCTATTGAAGTGAAGGACCGGTCTACAAAGGTTGTATTCCTTGTTCACTTAGATGTAAAGTGTTTACATATCATGTTTAACCCTAAGTCTCTAGTTAAGATCTTGGTTAGGGTTTGTTTAGCACCCCAAAAATTTTAAAGTAGCATGATTGATACTTTCCAAAACCTTGCTAAGGTGCTAAGCTAACCCTACACTTCTTCCTCAAACTCATACACTTGCATGTGTTGCAAAATAATGAGCTTTGAGATCAACTAGTCCAATACACATTCTCTCTACATCTACTTAGTCATCTTCCCTAGCAAGCAAGATTACTAAGTTATCTCATGGAGGTTGGAGCTTGACCATAGGCCCTCGGGTGGATCCATCTTCGACACAAAGGAGACCGGCAACCGAGTCCGTTCAAAAGCCAAGAAGAAGCCAAAGCAAGGAGATCAAGAAGAAGGAGGTTGAACCAAGGAGCAAGGAACCACTTGAAGAACCGAAGGACTAGACACGAGGGTATAACTTCTCAACCTAGTAGTTAGCACTCTCTAGTAGTTTAGTTTTGTTAGATCAGGTTTAATCAAGATCCACAAGGTGGAACAAGTCTATTTTGCAAAGCAAAAACAAGTTTTTTTTCTTGTGATAAAACCATTTTTAAAGTATTTCGCCTCCCTGCGAGCCGTGGGGTGTGCTACATAGACTTACAAAACATCCGTCCCATCTGCGATCCAGACATATTCTGAGGCAAGTATCACCTGATCAGGAAGATGGTTGATCTCCAAGGGATCGAGGTAAGGAGAGTAGATTTTGAGGTTATCACGGCGGATCCACTCACCAAGGCCTGCTTCCCCAAATACTATTTGAGAGATTTTTAGGATGGTTGTGTATGGGATACTACAACCACTGCTAAATTGTTGGGTATTGGATACTACAACATATGGCCTTAGAGCAAGTGGGAGATTGTTAGTTATATGTATGCCTTAGAGGCCATTACTGTACATGTGATGTATATTGTAGTGGATGCTTGGACATATATAGGGAGGAATTTCTTGCTCGATATGATAGTATGCTATCTGGTTGCTCTTTGTCTTAACATGTTGACTTGTATACGTGATACTGTCTTGCTCTCACATGTTGACAAAGCCCTTAGGATATGTACTTGACTACCAGGACTATGATGGAGATCATATTCGTGGGGCCAAGGGTAGTCCACAAGTACACCCTATAATCATTCCTAATCATGGGAGTATCGAGACAGGGCATCGATACTCCAGAGTAGACTAGCGTATACGCTTCTCGACCCATGTGATGGGCGATAGATGATCCCATATCCATTGGTGTTTGACATCATAGAAGATATACGGGTGCTCAGTGGAGACTGGGTACACTTGGCTACTATTATATTAGTAGATAAAATGGACGGACTCGCCGAGAACTCCTAGATGGTATTATACCTATCGTCGGATAGCAGTTCTCTGGTGTCACTAGTACAGGTTAGTCTGTAGACCCGAGATCGTCATAGAGTCTTGTGTGATTCCCACTATGCTTTGATTTCCACCAAACCATGATCAAGAGATCGTGCAAAAAGGTGGTTTTTGGGTACAGTCCCGAGTCATATGGAGGCAATGAGCGATAGGAAGGGTTTCGTCTCTCCCGGTATTGGGAGTTGATGTTGCGCTATGCTCGATTGGCCATAACATGAAATCCCTGGCCAGGGTTGCTAAGATTTACTGGTAAGTGTTACCAGTAGTTTCTCAAACCGTTATGGACCTTTCATCGGCCTGACTTATCAGGCTATTGGGGTCTGACGTTATACCACCCCCAGGCTGTGATATGCGACATACCAGACGAAGAGACCGGACTGTATGGTAGTGTTACTGAGTGGATTTGCAGGAGTACGAGCATGCTTTCTTGTTGATCTTCTGATCGCTCAATACCCGGGTGGCCGTTACATTTAGCAGACCGCTTGCGGCTTGTGGGTGTTTGATATGATCATCACCTACTGCCGGCGTATTGACGAGTCTTTAGAGTCCTACACAGAGGTTTCCTGGCTCAACCGAAACGGAGTAGGAGCATATATGTGATATGTGAGGGACCGAGATTAATGCATGTATGTGATACCGTATTTTATTCTCGCGATGTGTGACATGATTGGTTATATATGATATAGCCGGGTTATCGGATCAAGTGTTGATTCAATAAGATGTTACATTTAATATTAGTCGGTTATATGTGATATAGCCGGATTATTAAATCAAGTGTTGATTTGATAATTTAATGTATAATTACATATTTGATATATTACATTACATTAACTAGTATTAGCTCACTTAAGATTTCTTTTCTCACATTTGGTACACTTTACATATATGTGATATATGTATTGTTTTCTATTTGTACACAAAATATATATGTGATATATATTGTTGTGTCATACTAGGTTACAATTGCAACATGAATGTATGAGACTTATACCATGCTAGGGTTAAAGCTAGGGTTTGATATTTATCACTTAAGTTATCACAAAATAGTGAAGACTCAGTCAATGTTTCAAGCTTGGATGAAGCTTGTAGAACATTGACCAAGTCCACTCTTTTGTCATTCCTTACGATATTTGTTAACCCAACCTTAACCCTTGACCTTGGTTTATTCTCTACATGAGTTAGGAATGATACTTACTCACCCATGGTTGCAATTCTAACCTCACTCTCTCATGAGTTTCATTTCTTCTTCTTCTTCAACAAAAGAAAAGGCTTGCTAGGTTTTTTCCAAGTGAAGAATTAGTGTGAGAAAAATAAAACTAAAGTGAGCCCACTTCCTACTTCATCATCCTCTACTACTTGCCATTTAATTTAGGGTGTTTGCTTCACTAATCTCACCACTAGTGAAGAGATAGCTTGGGTTAGTGTCTCCTCGACGTAGATCATCTTCGGCCTCGAAGACTTCGATGCAAGCTTGTTCGTTTCTTCATGGGAGCCTCTCTAGAGTCCGGGAGTTCGTGATCGCAGCGAAGGGACTACTACATGGAGCTATTGAAGTGAAGGACCGGTCTACAAAGGTTGTATTTTTTGTTCACTTTAGATGTAAAGTGTTTGCATAATGTTTCGTCGGATTTTCTAATAGCGATTCTAGGGTTAGGGTTTACTAGAACGGTAATTTTTTAAATATGGCATGGATGATGCCTCCCGATAACTTGCTGCCGTGCTAGGCAACCCTACATCCCACTGCTTTTATCAAATTTTCTTTCAAAACCTCAAAAAGAAAACTAGCCACGATTAATTACATTCTACAGTTTCGCTAACCGGTCAGCCAGGCCAGTGTCGGTATTTTGAGGGAGGTTCACCGTGCTTTCGCACGGACCTAATTAAAATAAACCTTATTTTTCCAGAGGTCTAACCCCGTTGACACCTTTCTAGACACCTACTGGATTAGCTAATTGTAAAATGCAAAACTCTCCTGGGAGTAACTCTTACTCATAGTGGGATCGGGATCCAACTATCATATAGAAGGTATGCAATCTCATTGCAAATTTCAACTTCTTGAAACTCCCGATATGGTTTTTACCCCTAGCTGCTTATGACCTTGGCTATGGTCAACATATCATAAGTACTAGTCAAGTTCTACCCATCATTTCGTGATTAACTAGACCCACCTATATGACCCTTGACTATGATCAACATAATCTCATGAATGTCCTAACTGATCGCATCATATGTTTTGTAGGAAGACATCACTTAGCTACCGTACATTACGCCTTGACTATGATCAACATACGTAGCACGAATACTAAGTACTCTGCTTCCTAAAATGACGGAGGGTTGCGGATGGTTTTTTATGAAAACCTTTAACGCTTTGAACTTGATCTCGTTGTAGAATCTAAATAGTTTAGAAAAGGAGTGGCTTAAGCTCCGTATCTTTTGAAACTTGCATTTTTCATAAAAAGGCCGAGTGTGTTTCAAATCCGATTCTACAACATCTTTAGGTTTCTTTTTCTTTACATTAATCTTATTAATTTAGTTCCATCATTTAAGATCCTAAGCAATCACAGAAAAGAAACGAAAATAGAACGTACATTTATGCCATCCGCATTCTCCACAATGTCTCGTTATGCACCATTAGGTTACTTAACTAACGGCATAGCGGGGCGGGACTAGCGCGGATGTAAAACATAATCAACGTTTATTATATATCATATATATAATAATAATCCATTCGTATCAGATATTAAGTAATCACATCACAGAATATCAACAGCAGAAGCACATATGAAAATATAGGATATCTAAGAGGTCCGTATTTTGTATTTAGCCAACAATAGAAAATATCGATTCCACGGTCGTGATGAATAGCCAAGCCCACATCCCTAGACCCCTACTAGAGCGGCAAGTGACCCTGCCAATTCTAGAATTTAGGAGACCCGGTCTCGACTCCTCGAGATGGCCTCCCACTGAACCCTAGAACCCGGTCACTTGTGCTCCCCTCCTTAGGTCTATCCTAATGCGGAAAAGTAAATAATATACAATAATGGTGACATCATCCTCAACCCAGAAGTGCCCCAAATAAAAGAATATTACATACAATTAATTTTTACATGAATGAAAATAAAGACTCCCATCTCACATAAAACCCCCGGCTATTCAATCACGACGATTCTGCACATCATATCTCAGCAACACATAATATCATATATCATCAACGTAAGTAAGTATGCGTACCCTGATTGTCGTTGATGTATAGAAACGAAACCGGTGATACATCACATACTACACTTACGGTCGCAGAAAAGAAAGTGAAAAACAACAATAATTGCAATTATCACATATATCCAGACGATGTTAAACATTTTGATCGAATCAACAAACACCCACAAATTACCTCGAGAGCACAATACTTGAGCAAAGTTAAAATATCCAAAAACGTACCACAGTGTCTATGGACCAGCCGTAGAAGGGTCAACCAATGCCTCACCTATGGCACCACGGAACTACGGTAAACCCTAGGGTTTGGTCGCGGTTCCGTGGACATAGAATCGAGTTAAGGTTACGTTCTTCTAGAGGGTCCATAGGGATACTTGTACGATTTTCCGAATACATTTAACTTGGGAAAATTCCAACACTTGAAAATTTCAGCGAGGGTCTAGACATGAGGTTTGAAGTTCGTTCGAACTGTTAAACATTGTCTAGGTTACCATTACGGTGTTAAAATATACAACTATGAAACACTACGAATTAGCCCGTAAGCAAAATAAAAATCACATGAAATTTTGGGCTAAACAAACAATACCTAAAACCCCAAATCCTACAGAACAGAGCACTGGTGAAATACGAGGTGATTTGAAGAAGAGGGGGCCGGCCAGGCCGGTTTTTTATGCTCGGCCAAAATCTGAGCAATGGGCCTCGTATTTCACCTATATTCATTATGTATCACATACAGTCTTCTGCAGTTGCTTAAATAATTTTAAGACGGCTTTTTAAAAAAATTATAGAGAGCAATTTCTAGGGTTTCAAATATCGTATTTTTCGGAGTTGTTTTCGTTTTCGTAATAGTTATAAAACCGTGTCTAAATTTCTAACTTGACTCTGATACCACTGTTGGGATTCCCTAGCACCATGCCTAGGGTTTGCAAGCATCATACATGCCACAATAAATATTTTGGGGAGGTGCTAAGCAATTTAACCATGAATCGAAACTAGAATTTTAGGGTAACACTAATAGTATCTCATACAACATAGAAACTATCACTAAGTGGGATGAATATAACCTTTGTAGTCCTTCTTTAGTGACTCCTTGGATCCTTGAATGTTTGAACCGGCTTGCTAGAGATCTTTCAGGTCCACGATGATCCACCCGAAGTCCCTTTGATCAAAGCTCCTTGCTTCACTTGATCAAGAATGAAGATGAAGCAAACACTTTACACTAATGGGCTAGAGTAGTGTAGAATGGTGATGTGGTTTGTTTTCTCACTTCAAAACCCTTTCTTTTTAACTAACTCGCTCACTAGAAATCTCAAGAGAGCAAGAGAGAGGACGAAGAAGAAGATGGCAAGCTTGAGCTCAATGTTGTGATAATTTCTAATAAAAATGAGAATGAATATTATAAATAAAAGTCACTCTCACAATTAACCGTGGGTTAATAAATATCTAGATATTTATTTTGCAGTCAAAGCAACTAAGGAAAATAAACTCAAGGTCAAAGAAAGGGTTAAGTTAAGGAAGTGTGTAGAATTATCAACTATGAGAGAATTTTCCTTTTCTTTAATCCAAATATATATATATATATATACAAAATTACTCCTATGTTAGTCTTGCATTGCCACCACTAGTGTATCAACAACCATGATACCATATATGCATGTATGTGTCCATACACATCAACATGTGCATACATGCCTGCATACATCAAAGTAGAAAAGGGTTTAACAAAAGTGAGCTATAAAGTCAATGTTAAATCTTGATTTAACAAACCGATCATATCAAATACGACCTGACCAATAGAAAAATGCCCGATTAATATACGATATCACATACACGCATTTAATCTGGTCCCCGCGCATATCTCATATGCACACCACATCGTTTCGCCTGAGCTAGGAAACTACTGTATGGGACTCTAAGACTCGTCAATACGCAGGCAGTGGGTGATGATCATATCAAACACCCATAAGCCGCAAGATTTCAGCTAAACGTAACGGCCACCCGGGTATTGAACGATTAGAAGAAAAACAAGCGAAGCTGTCAAAACTCCCGTCGAGCCAACTGGCAACACTTACCGTACAGTCCGGTCTCTTCGTCAGATATGCTGCATATCGAGTCTAGAGATGGTATCATCGACCCCAATAACTCAATAAATCATGCCGGTGTATGGCTCATAACAGATCGAGAAACTACTGATAACACTTATCAGTAAATCTCAGCAGCCTTGGCCAGGGACTTCCTGTTATAGCCAATCGAGCATAGCGCAACATCAACCCCTAATACCGGGAGAGACGAAACCCCTCCTATTGCTCATTGCCTCCATGTGCCTCGGGACTGTACCCAAAATCCACCTATTTACACGACTCAGTAGAGCCGTGGTAGGGTGGAGATCAAGGTACAGTGGGAGGACACACAACTCTATGACGATCTCGGGTCTACAGACTAACCTATACCAGTGTCACGAGAGAACTGCTATCCGAAGATAGATATAATACCACATAGGAGTTCTCAGTGAGTCCGTTCAGTGTACCCAGTCTCCACTGAGTATACAATCTTTGGTGTCATCACACCAGATGGATATGGGATCATCCATCGCCCATCATATGGGACAAGAATGGTATACGCTAGTCTACTCTGGAATATCGATGCCCCGTCTCGATACACCCACGACTAGGAACTGTTCAAGGACATGCTCATAAACTACACGTGTCCCACTAGTATGATCTGCATCATAGTTGAAGTAGTCAAGCAAATATCCTAAGGGCTTTATCAACATGTACCAAATGAGTAAGATGCATGATCAAAAGAACATGTCAAGATAAAGTAAACCAGATAGCATACTTTCATGACAAGTAAGAAAGTCATCTGTAAATATATATATATATATATATATATATATATATATATATGTCCAAGCATCCACTATACATATAATGGCCTCTACGGCATACATATATCCAACAAATCGGACGGTTGATAATACTAGCGGCTTAGGACTAAGCCGAATTATTAAATCAGGTTTTGATTTAAAAATTTATATATGTATTTATATATATATATATGTATTCTAGTATTATTGTTCACTATTCATTTTCTCTCTTAGCTATTCGTATTTTTATACGAATGAGCGTATATGTATTTCAATACGTGTACCGGATTGGATTCCGTATTTATACGGAATAGCTTCTAGAAGATGGCCACCTCATTATTTGATTTTCATTTTAGAAAATCAATTTGGGAAATGAGGTGGAGGGTGAGTTAGCATGAGCATGGGCTTGGCATGTAGAGAGGCATGGCTCTCATTTGTTTATTGGAAAATTGGAGAAGATATTTTCATTACATGGTTGTAAATTGTTGGAGCCATATTCTTTACATGCCATCCAGGTATTTTTCCTTCACTTGATGATGATCTTCTCTCTTGAGAGACTTAGCCATTTTCCATGGTTGCTCATGCCATTGTTTTTTTCCTCACCCCTCATTCTTCTTCTTGAGTTGCTCTTTGGAGCATTTTTTATGAGAGAAAAATTATAGTGAGATAATCCTACACCTCCACTCTCTATTGCTAGCAACCTTGGAGCATCGGTTTCCTTGCTAGGCAAGGCTGAAGCTTGCACCGTTTCCCTCGAGTGGATCATCGTAGATGGAGGAAGACCGTCAACCAAATTCGATCCGCGACCACTAGAAGATGGTTGAAGACCCAAAGGACTTGGTTCATTCGGTATAACCATTCCTAACTCTTTATATTGCTTTCCAGTATAGGGTTAAGTGTAGATCCAGGCATCGGGTTGTGGTAGCGCCAGTTTTGAAAAAATTTGTTCCGCATTTGGCCACGGTTTGATGGCCAGGGCGCTGCCGTAACCCAACATGGTATCAGAGCTAACCCTTAAACCCTTAGCTAGCTAGTTTAGACGATGTTAAAGTGTCGAAACCGAAACAACTCCGAAACAATACCATGCAAATTCCAGTCTCTGTCGATTTTTCAGAGTCTTCAAAAAAAATTTTAAGCAATTGCATAAGGCTATTTTTGGAATCTCTAGAACACCCTACAAAATCGAGCCCCATTCACCGGATTTGACCCGGCGAGACTTGAAAAAAAACGGGTGTGGCCGGTTTTTTATTGGAGTTGGGACTTGAATTTTGCAGGGTTATCTAGTCTCTGGAATATTGGTGCAATGGTATTGTTTGTTTTGCCCAGTTTGGATATTTTGTTGTCTTTAGTTCAGGGGCAATTCGGGGTGTTTCGAAGTCGATATTTTAGCATTGTTTAAATGTTTACAGTACATGCATTACTATCTGCGACCGTGAATGTCATTAGAGCTTTACAACTTGTCTGATTGCTATATGTCTTTTAGACGGGTTTGCGAACGTGACATTCACGTTGATGTTCGGTGTTGTGTTGTGTTGTAGTTGGATCGTCGTAGTGGATAGCTTGGATGCAATGGTAGTACAGTTTAGATTCATTTGTACATTTGATATTGCGGGGAGAGCGTCCAACCTGTGGACTGCCATCACTGCCGGTTTGTATATTATTTGTTTGGGGCACAACCGGGTTGAGGTCGATGTCACCCTTGTACATATTATTTTCTTTTTTGTACTAGGATTACACCGCGGTGGAGTGCACGAATAGCCGGGTTCTAAAAGACAACGGGTCTGCATCTCATGGCGTTGAGATGGAGGGGACCTCACTCTAGAATTGGCGGGCTATTTGCCACACTGGTAGGGGGTATAGGTTGACCCACGGAGGGGTGCTCAAGTTACCGGATTCCGTGAAGTGCTGGGTGACCCATTCACTTTGTTGATTGGGGTTGCCTTGCTTCTGGGATTGGCGGGTAACTTACCGCACTCGTAGAGGTCTAGGTTTTCATTGCACAGGCTATCCACATGACAGAGAACGTCGGGTCTCATTTGCGACTCAAGTGAAACCCGATGCTCCAGGATTATCCACCATTCTGTGTTGTTGGCTGAGATTCTGTGATGTTGCTTTATATCATGCCTGGGATGATTGTTATATATATTTATATATATACTAGTAGATGTTGTATATGTTTTGCACCCGCGCTAGTCCAGCCCCCGCTCTGTCGTTAGTTAAGTAACCTAACGGGTGATGACGGGGCCCTATGGCGATGCGGATGGCATATACGTACATCGTATTTTTTGTTCTTTTCTGGTGTGATATGTTAATTGATGGGACTGCATTGATTCTGATCAATGGAAGGATAAAACAAACCTATATATATATGTATGATGTTGTTGGAACCAAGATTTTTTAAAAACTGATATTACAGACGATTTCTTTTGCTTTGCACAGTGGTATTCGGTTATGAATATCCAGCACCTCATTCGACGAGGCAAGGGCCGAGATCCCTTCATCGGGAGTGACCCCTTGAGCAGAAGTTTGCGTCAGCATAATAACTTCACTATAGTTGATTCTTTTACTTTGCATCGTGGTATTCAGTTTGGAATATCCTGCACCTCATTCGATGAGGAAAGAGCCGAGATCCCTTCACCGGGAGTGACATCTTTAGCAAAAGATTGCGCCACTATATATTTGTAAAACCACTCGATTCCTTCAACGATATCAAGTTCATTACGTTAAAGGTTTTCTCCAAAAACTAGTCGTAGCCCTCAGTCATTTCAGATTAGTATTGCTTAGTATTCGTGCTACGTATGTCGTGTATTGCCGAGGCGTAGTGTTCGGTAGCACTGTAATGCTTTTCTGTCGCATGGATATGTGGATTGGTTAGGACAGTCGTACGGTTATGTTGGCATTGTCAAGGACTCGTACGGGTGGGTTTAACGCAATCAAGATAATGACTGGTTGAACTTGACTAGGACTCTTTGATATGTTGGCATTGTCAAGGTCACTTGGGTCCTAGGGGTAAAAACACACATCAGGAGTTTCAAACATATAGGAAACTTGCCAGGAATGCGCATATCTTCTATAGTGTGGTGACTTGAGTGAATTCCATCAAGTTATCATGTGATGATAGTTAGATCCCGATTCCCACTGATGAGTAGGATTACTCCTCAGGAGATTTTAGATGATCCCGACTGATTCTCCTTTTTGGTTAAGAGGAGAATTCGAGGAAACAGTGGGAGCCATCCTGATTAGATAAAGTGATTAACCATTATGATCTAGGTTAGAGTGCATGCTGAGTGTTTCTTTTCTCTCTCTCTCTCTCTCTCTCTCTCTCTCTCTCTGGCAGCGACCATGGCCCGACCCTAAACTAAAACTCATGAACCAAGTTAACCGAACCTTCTTAAAACACTTTGGCTTTTGGATTGTCATTTAGTCGCATAAATCATTGCCGCTCCTTCTTTCGCTTTGAATTTCTCCAGAACACTCCGTATCACTACGAAGATCCATATTTCTTGGATATTCCATCGTAAGTTACATACGAACTCGAAGGAACTTGTTCCATATTCGAGGATGGATTCTGGTTTAGGAGAAATGGAATAGGATTATTCGGTTGTCTTTTCCCTTTACCTTCTCTCAGGTTGCGAGAGATCCCGATATTAGGAGAGTACACCTATTGTGCTTATTGGATAGTCTTCTTCCAAGCCATAGGCAGGTGTCGTAAGGTAGGGAAGGGAGAAAACCAATTAAGCCTAAGTGTAGTGTACAGAAGGTAATAAGTAAAGACATATAAAGGGATTAGATTGAGGGCAAAGGACATTGCGACTACTATCATTCACGACGAAACCACGTATACCCATACCACTCCTAGTTCACCTTTTCTTTTCTCCGGAACATTCCATATCACTACGAAGATCCACATTTATTGGATATTCCATCGTATAGTTACATACGAACTCGAAGGAACTTGTTCCATTTCGAGGATGGATTCTGGTTCTGGAGGAATAGATTAAGGATTATTCAATTGTCTTTTCTCTTTACCTTCTCTTAGGTTGCGAGGGCTCCTGGTATTAGGAGAGTACACCAATTACGCTTTAGATAGTCTTCTTCCAAACCTTAGGCTGGTGCCGAAGGATGGGGAAGGAAGAAAACCAATTAGCTTAAAGGTGGTGTACATAAGGTAATAAGTAAAGACATAATAAAGGGATTGGAGTGAGGGCATAGAACTATACGGTTACAATCATGTATCAGGATAGTGGAAGAGGCATTACTAGGAATACCAGATTACCCCTTTGAAACATTTTCATGTTTTAGTTTCATTGTGAGATGTTAAATGAAAACTGTTTTCCCAATTGGATTCTAACTCAGGATATGTATTTACCAGGTTTGATTCTCACATCTGTATGACGTTACAGATGGTGAGTGGGAGTAAGATATTGGGAATTAGGTGATTATATCCTCATTATATCGGAATTCGTTGTAATTGGTGATATTTGAGGAAATCACCTGGGTTTTTGCCCGACGGTAAATGTTTAGTTTTGAATATCCATTGTTATGCACCAATTTCAAACTGATATATCTGTACGTTTATTTTATAAAGTGAGATATAACTTTTTGAAATTATGTCTATGATATTTACCTATATTAGTTGGTAATTGGGTAAGGAGCATTCAACAACGGTGTAATTCTTCTTAACCATAGTACAGTTTTCAACCTATGACGCACAGGGTATGAGTTATTTAACTTAGGGGACTTATACAATGTATTGTATATTGTCCAGTGTACACTAGGACAAAGGGGTTGGTACTCATACTATATTCTGTTTACTTGTGATTTCTTTAGTTTTTAGATATGTGTTTCACTGAAATACAAGGTTCAAATTTTGAGAAGTTATAGGTATATGGATAAATTAGAGAACCACAGGTTGCAAGTATCAGGATTCTTCAAGGTGATCAAAGATGTAGAGACTTGTGCTAGGTATTCCGTTGACAGTAATGGTTTTGAGAACTTGCTTCTTTTTCAGGTTACTCATATGTGGATGCAATCCTAGATGAGTAATGTTGTTTGGCCTCATTCCACTTAGTTAACAAGCAATGGAGACAGCTGCATGATTTGAATATGGTTCCAATTAAATTAATGCCTCTGTTTCTATATTGTATATAGAATGGTCCATATCTTAACGATGTTAAGGTATATGGAGTTGTCCTGCTTATGCTTAAAACAAGACTCTGGATAAACTCAAGGCACATTTCGGTAATGGCAGTTTGTGGGTTATCCCGGGATTTGACGAGGGTTAATTTTCTACCATCAGAAAGATCAATATTTATATTGTTCTTGACTCGTCACCGGTTTTAGTAAAATGGATTCTTTTCAGAAAACATTAGTGGGAGTATGGTAGAACTGGAAGAGATTCCAGAACCATAAACGATTACTGAAAATTAATAGAACCTGAGGATTCAATTGGTTTCGACATTCCATTAGCCACTCTGCAGATTTGGTGGGTAACCTCAGGCACCCGAGAGGCACTTCGGTCTTCTCAGAGACGGTGACAGTGAGGTTCTTGTTTACCCAGACTTGCCATTGCAGCTGCTCTAGACTATAAGACCCAGCAGGAGGATGAGTATAACGTTGTTTTAAACTAGCTTTAGAAGTGCACGTGTATATGACTCTGCCAGAGGGTTGTTGTAATCAGTGGGAGCAGCGGAAGCATAGTGGGCAAGTAGCTTATGTCTATTTATAGACTAAAGCAGGTATAGCGGAAATTGATCATCTAGTTTTGATGTGACAGTCATAGAGTTTAACTTCATCAGAACAACAGATGGATCTGAATTTGAGAAGGTAGCAGGCAGAGATGTCCTAGTATTTGGATGACATGCTCTTGATAGGAAGTAATATTCCTATACTACGATCGGTTATACTGTGGTTGTCACAAGGTGTTTCTCCACATAGGATCTGAATAAAATATAAGGAATTCTGGTCGCTAGATCTATGGTTTTAGATCTAGATTTGGGAAGTGTCCCAATTCGAGTACTTTGACACTATTCTAAAGTGTTTTAAAATGGAAAACTCCTAGCAAGATGGTGTACCCGCAGGTGATGGAGTCACCCTCTCTAAAGAGATGTCTTCTAGACTGATGAAAAGAGGGATTTGCATGATTGGAATATCACTTGCTTAGGCAATTGAGTCAATCATGAAATGTTAAGTATAACACCAGATATTGTTTTTGCACTAGCTGCAATAAACATATATTAATCCAATCCTGGAGAAATATTGGGAAGCAGTTATGAACATAAGTGGATGTTCTTGGTATATGGTAACGACAGCTTCTTTCGGGAGGCGGTTATCATTTCAGGCTTCCAAGATGACCTGGATGACAGAGTGACTGTTAGAGTTATAGTTTTCCCTCTTCTGAGGGGCAATATGTTGGACGGGTGGTCCAAGGGGATACTGAGGCAGGCATGATGCAGGATACTAATTAAATTCAGTGGATGATACAGTCTAAGAAGTTTGTTGGATTTGGAGTACATTTGTGAACTGGTTCCCATCAGATATCCAAACAAATTCTAAGACAGGTATTACTTATTTTGGGAGATAGTCTTTCTCCGCGAAGTTGAGATATAGAGAGATAAAGATAGAAACACTGGAGCGGATCCACTCACTGAGGCTATTTCTCGAACGCAATAGTTTCGCAAACGGTCTTTGCGAGACTGATTAGTAGAGAAGTTGGGTGTTCGGTATCACACGGGCTGTGAGTATGCGACACCGCAATAATTAGCCTTAAGTGCAAGTGGGAGATTGTTGGCTATAGTGCCCTCAAGTCAATTATTGAATCGCAGGCACGCGATTGTGATGATTGAGGGAGGACCTATACCGGTAGAACAGTCTTACTCGAGATGATAGTATGCTATCTGGTTTGTCTTTATCATAATGTACAGCATTAGGTGGCATTATAGATCACTATTACATATTGATAAAACCCATAGGATTCTTGCTTGACTACCAGCATTATGATGGCGATCGTATACGTGGGAGCTGGGTGGTCTATAAACACATCCTTAAATGTCCCTAGTATAGGGTTCCTATCAACGGCAGCAAGGTTTCGGGAGGCATCGTCCATGCCATTTTAAAAATTTTGTCGTTAAAGGGAACCCTAAACTAGAATCGTTAGCTAGAAATATAATACACAAACATAGTAAACCATTTACTATCTAAGTGAAAACGAAATACAACCATTGTAGATCGGTCCTTCACTTCAAAAGCTCCTTGTTGCAGTCCCTTCGCTGCGATCATGGTTCTCCCGGACTCTTGCATGGCTTCACGATGCTAAAAGAGGGACCTTGCTTGAAGTCTTCAAGGCCGAAGATGATCTACGTCGAGGGGATGCCAACTCAAGCTACTACTTCACTAACTAAAGAATTGGTGAAGCAAACACCCTATACTAAAGTGCTAATCTAGTAGAGGATGAAGAAATAGGAAGTGGGCTCACTTTAGAATTTCTTTTCTCACAATATTTCTCACTTTTGATCAAACCCTAGAAAGCTTTTGGCTTTGAGGAAGAAGATGAACAAATAGATGAGAATGAAAAAGATCAAGTGAGTGAGCTAACCATGGGTGAGTGGGTATCATATACTAACTCATGTAGAGACATAACCATGGCTAATTAAAATGGTTAGGTTAACAAATATCTAAAGTAAAACAAACCTAGTGGACTCAGTCAATGCATCCACAAGCTTCCACCAGCTTCATGCATATTTCTAATTTTCCACTAATTTTGTAATTACTTTAAATACTAAACCCGGCATGATAATTAGCATGGTGTAAGTCTTGTACACCCATGAAAGTTGTATCAACAACCATGATACAAAACTATGCACAATTTAATATATATCCCATATATAATAAATGTGCACATGTGAGAAAAATAAATGCTTAAGTGAACCAATGTTAGTTAATGTAAATTAGTATATCAAATATACAATTATACACTAAATTATCAAGTCAACTCTTGACTTAATAATCCGGCTATATCACATATAACCGACTAACATCCAATGTATTGTCTTATCGAATCAACACTTGATTCGAAAACCCGGCTATATCACATATAACCGACCGATACAAAAGTCGCGAGAATAGAATACGGTATCACATACACGCATTATTCTCGGTCCAGAACATATCACATACGTGTTCCTATTTCGTTTTGCTTGAGCCAGTAAAACCTCTATGTAGGACTCTGAAGACTCGTCAATACGCCAGCAGTAGGTGATGATCACATCAAGCACCCACAAGCTGTCAGCGGTACTAGCTGGACGTAACGGCTACCCGGGTATTTAGCGATCAGAAGATCAGCAAGCAAGCCCGCTCCAACTCCTTCAAAAGCCTGACGGTAACACTTGTCGTACAGTCCGGTCTCCTCGTCTGATATGTCGTATATCAAGTCTAGGGGTGGTAAACGTCAGACCCCAATAACCGATAAGTCATGCCGATGTGAGGCTCATAACGGGTCGAGAAACTACTGGTAACACTTACCAGTAAATCTCTAAATCAGCCCTGGCCAGGGACTTCCCTGTTATGGCCAATCGAGCACAGCGCAACATCAACTCCCAATACCGGAAGAGACGAAACCCCTCCTATCGCTCATTGCCTCCATGTGACTCGGGACTGTACCCAAAATCCACCGTTTTGCACGCCCTCTTGGATGTGGTAAGGTGGAAATCAAAGCACAGTGGGAATCACACAAGACTCTATGACGATCTCGGGTCTACAGACTAACCTGTACAAGTGTCACCAGAAAACTGCCATCTGACGTGAGGTATAATACCATCTGGGAGTTCTCGGCGAGTCCGTCCAGTGTACCCAGTCTCCACTGAGCACCCGTATACCATCTTTGATGTCAAACACCAATGGATATGGGATCATCCATCGCCCATCTCATAGGTCGAGAAGCGTATACGCTAGTCTACTCTGGTATATCGATGCCCTGTCTCGATACACCCACGACTAGGAACATTAAAGGATGAACTTATGGACTACCATGGCCCCACTAGTATGATCTGCATCATAGTCCTGGTAGTCAAGTACACATCCTAAGGGCTTTACCAATATGTAACTATAAGACAGTATCAAGAGACAAGTATACATGTTAAGATAAAGAGAAACCAGATAGCATACTATCATATCGAGCAAGAAAGTCCTCTCTATATATGTCCAAGCATCCAATATAATATACATCATCTGTACAATACTGGCCTCTAGGGCATACATACAACTAACACCTAGTTATGGGAGTATCGAGACTGGGCATTGATACTCCAGAGTAGACTAGTGTATACTGATCGAGACCCCGTTGAGGGGCGGTGGCCAGGTCTCACAAGCCATTGGTGTTAGTTTATTCACCTAAGATAGTATACATGTGCTCATTGGGTTATGAGTACATTGGACGGACTCGCCGGGAACATGCTAGTTGGTATTATACCTATTGTCAGATAGCAGTTCCCAGGTGACATGTGTACATGTTAGTCTGTCGACCTGAGATCGTCATTTATCTCATGTGAGTTCCTACTGTGCTTTGATTACTACCCTACCACAGCTCAAAGGAGTCGTGGAAACAGGTTTTAGTTGGGTACATGCCCGAGCCATATGGAGGCAGTGAGCGGATCGTTGAGGATTTGTCTCTCTCGTTATTGGGAGTTGATGTCGCGTAGTGCATGGGTGGCCATCACCAAAAATCCTTATCCAAGGTAGTCGAGAATTACTGATGTAGGATCAGTAGTTTCTCAGGCGGTGATGGGTTTCATACCGACTTGAATTATCGTGTTATTAGGGGTCTGACTTTATCCACCCCTAGACTCGATATGTGATACTCTTAGACGAACAAACCAGACTGTATGGAGATTGTCACTGTCAGGCTCAGTAGGGGTACGGATGAGTTTGCTCATCGGCCTTCCTTTCACTCAATACCTGGGTGGTCGTTACTTACATCTAGTGTCACTGACGTGCTTGTGATTAAACCCACTGCCAGCGTATTGACGGGTCTTTAGAGTCCCACACAGAGGGTTTTCATAGTTCGGGCGATATGGTGTAGATGACGTATGTTGGTACATACAGGTGTTCGATTAAATATGTGTACAGGCTGCACAGACATTAATCGGACGGTTGATAATGCTAGCGGCTTAGGACTGTTAGTTATGTGTATGCCCTAGAGGCCATTATTGTACATATGATGTATATTATAGTGGATGCTTGGACATATATAGGAATGACTTTCTTGCTCGACATGATAGTATGCTATCTGGTTACTCTTTATCTTAACATGTACACGTGTACTGTCTTTCTGTTACATGTTGATAAAGCCCTTAGGATGTGGACTTGACTACCAAGACTATGATGAAGATCATACTAGTGGAGCCAGGGTAGTCCACAAGTACATCCTTTAATTGTTCCTAGTCGAGCGAGTATCGAAACAGAGCATCGATATTCCAGAGTAGACTAGTGTGTACGATTCTTAACACTGTATAGGGCAATGGTTGATCCCACAACCATTGATGTTTGACAACAAAGAATGTGCACAGGTGCTCATTAGAGAATGAGTACACCGAACAGGACTCGCGGAGAACTCCTCGATGGTTTTATACCTGACGTCAGATAGCAGTTCTCTGGTGACACTGGTACAGGTTAGTCTGTAGACCCGAGATCATCATAGAGTCTTATGTGATTCCCACCGTGCTTTGATTTCCATCATACCATGTTCAAGAGAATGTGCAAACCGGTGGCTTTTGGGTACAGTCCCGAATCACAAGGAGGCAATGAGCGATAGGAGGGGTTTCGTATCTCCCGGTATTCGGGGTTGATGTTGCGTTGTGCACGATTGGCTATAACAGGAAGTCGCTGGCCAGGGCTGATAATGAGATTTACTGGTAAGTGTTATCAGTAGTTTCTCAACCCGTTATGAGCCTCACATCGGCATGACTTATCAAATTACTAGGGTCTGACGTTTACCACCTTTAGACTCGATATGCGACATGTCAGACGAAGAGACCGGACTGTACGGTAATGTTACTGATTGGATTCGTAGGAGTATGAGCGGGCTTGCTTTTTGATCTTCTGATCGCTCAATACCCGGGTGTCCGTTATGTTTAGCAGACCGCTTGCGGCTTGTGGGTGACTGATATGATCACCACCTACTGTCGGCGTATTGACGAGTCTTTAGAGTCCTACATAGAGGTTTCCTGGCTCAAGCGAAACGAAGTAGGGCACATATGTGATATGTACGGGACCGAGATAGATACGTGTATATGATACTGTATTCTGATTTTGCGATATAGGTTATATGTGATATAACCGGATTGTTGAATCAAGTGTTGATTCGATGATTTAACAATAGTCGGGTATATGTGATATAGCCGGATTGTTAAATCAAGTGTTGATTTAATAATTTAATATATATATATATTAGATATATTAATATATATTAACTAATATAAATTAGCTCACTTAAGAATTTTCTTTTCTACATTTACATTTAACATATATATATATATATATATATATATATATATATATGTATGTATGTATGTATGTATGTATGTATGTATGTATGTATGTATGTATTTAAGAATATTGTATCATACTTGATGATACATAGAACTTGGGTGTATGCGACTCACACTTAAACTAAGATAATGTGGGGGGTTTATTATTTAGAGAAAATAAAAAAGAAGTGGAAATTAGCATGGTTGTGAAGCTTGGAGATGCTTGGAGAAACCTTGACTAAACTCCACTTGACGTTTGTTTTACTCTAGATATTATTTAACCTAACCTTATCATAGCCTTAGTTAAGTTTTTACAAGAGTTTATATTAGATATTTTCTCACCCTTGGTTAACTAGATGCTTCATCTTCTTCATCTCAATTTTTTCTTGACTTGATTTTCTTGAGGTGAAAAGAAAGAGAGGAAAAATATTTTAAAGTGAGCAAAATTCCTACTTTATCAATCTATACCATATTAGCCATATAGTGTAGGTTGTTTGCTTCACTAATTCATTGATTAGTGAAGAGGTAGCTTGAGTTAGAGTCTCCTCGAAGTAGATCATCTTCAGCCTCGAAGATCATTGAGCAAGCTCGTTCATTTCGACTAGTGGAGCCTACAGAGAGTCCGGGACACCACTACTTAGAGCGAAGGGACATCTACATGGAGCTTTTGAAGTGAAGGACTGCTACAAAGGTTGTATTCCATATTCACTTAGTGTAATGTTTGATTACTTGCTACAAAACCCTAATTCTCTAGTCTGATTCTAAGTTTGAGTTCATTAGCACACTTAATTTTTAAAATTGTATACTTGATGCGCCTTTAAACCCTAGTAAGAGTGCTAATAAACCCCAACATGGTATTAGAGCCAAGCTAGAGCATTAGGCGTCGTCTAGGCGAAGTTAGAAGTCCGAACGAACACTGAAAACCCAAAATTGACCCCCTCTCTGGAAATTTTTCCAAACGTTGGAATTTTTGAACTTAAAAATATTCAAAAAATCATGCAGGTAATTCTATGGACCCTCTTGAATAACGAAACCCTAACTCGATAACTTGACTGCGGAACCGCGGCCAAATAGTGGTATTTGCGGCGGTTCCGCGGCGCCAAGTGTGAGGCTTGGGTTGGCACTTCAACGGATGGTCCATAAATACTGTGGCATGTTCTGGGTATTTTTTAACTGTGCTCAAGTGTTGAGCTCTCTGGAAATTTTAGGAATTCATTGATTCAATTGAAATGTTTAACGTCGCCTAGCTATTTGTGATTTGTGATACAATATTTGGAATCCACAATAATTAGTTTTGTGAATACTGGTTTGAATCTTATAAATCTAGCAATTTAGTATAGAATCATCGGTTTCCACGAAGTTTCGATTTGGATCAAAACATCGTCGCAATCGCGTAATGTACGCGGATACTCACCGGGTAACATTACTAGATAGCCACGCCACATAGTCCTGACTAAGTAATTGTAGGAGAACACCGTTACCAAAAGCATCCGCTCGGGTGCTCGCGGCCGCGGTGTTCCGCCTAAGTGCACTTCGTCGACGGCATCCGGGGTGCGGCCGTATACTAAGGTTTCTGGCGTGCATTCGATTAAGTTGTCAGGAATCTTGTTGAATTGCCCGACTAATTATTGAAAAGTGTTTTCAAGTCGAGACTAAAATGCGGGGTTTATAAAGTTAGGCATGAAATTCAGAATATGTGATATTCCGGGTTTATGATGTCTAAGGAATTTACTGTGTTAGGCATGAAATCCGAAGTATGTGATATATTCGGGTTTATGATGTCTAAGGATGATTGCGGATTCTAGTTTTTATAGTTCGCATTTCTATTCTGTGATCGTAAGTGTAATATGTGGTGTATCGCCGGTTTCGTTGCTATACGACAACGACAATTGGGATACGCATATTTACTTACGTTGATGACATTTGTTGTTATGTGTTGCTGTGATATGATATATTGGATCGTCGTAATAGAATGGCCGGGGGTTTTATGTGAGATGAGAGTCTTTCTTTTCATTCATGTAAAATTCATTGTATGTAATATTCTTTTATTAGGGCACTTCCGGGTTGAGAATGATGTCACCATTGATGTATATTATTTACTTTTCCGCATTAGGATGGACCCAAGGTGGGGAGCATAAGTGACCGGGTTCTAGGGTCCAGTGGGAGACCATCTTGAGGAGTCGAGACCGGGTCTCCTAACCCTAGAATTGGTAGGGTTACTTGCCTCTCTCGTAGGGGTCTAGGGATGTAGGTTTGGCTATTCATCACGATCGTGGAATCCGTGTTTTTTATTGGCTTAATTTAAAATGCGGAAATCCTAGTATATCCAATATTTCATATGTTGACTTCTGCTGCAATGTTCTGTGATGAGATCATATTACTGACTGAGATGAATATTTTATTATTATATATATAATATATAATAGACGTTGCTTATGTTTTGCATCCGCGCTAGTCCCACCCCGCTATGCCGTTACTTAAGTAACCTAACGGTGCATAACGGGACAAAGAGGAAAATACGGATGTCATAAGCGTACGTTGTATTTTTGTTTCTTTATCTGTGATGCTTGGGAAGCATAGATGATAGGACTTCATTAATGAGATTAATGAAAAGCAAAGAAACCTAAAGATGTTGTGGAATCAAATTTTCAAAAAGGGTAGCTCTAGTTCTTGCTTTGCATAGTGGTATTCCTTGTAGAATATCCATCACCTTATTCGATAAGGAAAGAGCCGAGATCCCTTCACCGGGAGTGACCTCTTTAGCGAAACTAACAGATATTACAACCCACGCGGTTTTGTTTTTGATTGCCTTTTTAGTTTTTACTTTGCATGGTGGTATTCCTTGTATAATATCCAGCACCTTATTCAATAAGGAAAGAGCCGAGATCCCTTCACCGGGAGTGACCTCTTTAGCGAAACTAGTAAAAGCCTCAAAAACACTCCTTTTCAAAATCACTAGATGTTGGAGATAATGCCCTCAGAGTCAATTATTGGATCACAGGCACGTGATTGTGATGATTGAGGGAGGACCTATCCCGGTAAGACAGTCTTACTCGAGATGATAGTATGCTATCTGGTTTACCTTTATCATCGTGTACTGCTTTAGGTGACCTGACAGGTCGCTATTGCACGTTGATAGAGCCCCTAGGATTCTTGCTTGACTACCGGCAGTATGAGGGCGATCATATACTTGGGAGCTGGTAGTCTATAAGCACATCCTTAAAAGGTCCCTAGTCGTGGGAGTTTCGAGACAGGGCATCGATACTCCAGAGTAGACTAGTGTATACAGTCGAGACCCCGACGTGGGGCGGTGGCCGGTCTCACAAGCCACTGGTGTCAGTTGGTTCACCTAAGATGTATACAGGTGCTCATTGGGTTATGAGTACACCGGACAGGACTCGCCGGGAACATGCTAGTTGGTCTTATACCTGACGTCAGATAGCAGTTCCCTGGTGACATGTGTACAGGTTAGTTCATCGACCTGGGGATCGTCATTTGTCTCGTATGAGTTCCCACTGTGCTTTGATTACTACCCTATCACGGCTCAAAGGAGTCGTGCAAACAGGTTTTAGTTGGGTACAGTCCCGAGCCACATGGAGGCAGTGAGCGGATCTTCAGGGGTTCGTCTCTCCCGGTATTGGGGGTGAGGTCGCGCTGTGTCTAGGAGAGCCATTACACGAAGTCCTTGGCCAAGGCAGGAGATTTACTGGTAGGTATTCCAGTAGTATCTCAGGGTGTTCTGGGCTACACTCCGACACGACTTGTACCGCTTTTGGGGGTCTGACTTTTACCAACCCCCTAGGCCCGACATGCGATGCTCATAGACGAACGGACCGGACTGTACGGATATTGTCACTGACAGGCTCAGTAGGGTGTCAGGATGAGTTCGCTCATCGACGTCCCTTTTAGTCAATAGCTGGTGGCCCGTCACGTATTGGCTTATACCTCTGACGTGCTAGTGGTTAAATCCACAGCCATAGTATTGATGAGTCTTTAGAGTCCACCACACTTTCAGTTACTCAAGCTTTCGGGCGAAACGCTGTAGAGGCCGTATGGAGATATGGCAGGGTTCGATCAGATACGTGCGGTATTGCACGGATCGTGATCGGACGGTTTTTACTAGCCGGCTTTGGCTTAAGCCGGATCTTAGTATTTGATTGTGTAGTTTTGTCTCTTTGCATTTGTATTTCGGTCGGAATACAAATACGGGTGTGTATGCACAGTATCGGGGTTTTCCTGTAATTTATTACGGGACCAGTTTTCTGGAGTTGCCAGTTTGCCTTCCGCTCCGGCCGGTTTTTCATTGTTCCTTCACAGCCGGACTTTTCGTTGGAGGGTGTTATTTGCAGTTTGCAAATAACATTTTGTGGAGGGGGTTTATTGTGATTGTGACCTCTTCATTAAAAGAATTCTTTTTTTTTCCCACTTGTCCTTTGATGTGGCCGGCCACTGTTTGTAGTATGGGAGGGGTTAATTTTTGGTGGAAAATTTCCTTCTTGATTATTGGTGGACCCCCCCCCCTTATGAGTGCACTGGTTTTTGTTGTTTGTGGAGAGATTGCATTATTTGATTTATGATGGCAATGAGATTAATTGAAGGGGCTGATTTTCTTTTCACAGCGAGAGAGAGAGAGGTGCTTCATTTCATTTTCCAGTGAGCACAAACAGGGGCTGGCCGAGCTCAATCTTTGATGGATGCTCCATTTTTCCTTAAGCATCCATGGAAAATTCTATTACACAAATTCCTCCATCATGGCAACTCCTTCAACCCCAATAGAGACAATAGCTCACTACACATTCTACAGCAAATCTTGGGCACGTCGACTAGCCAGCTTCGTGCCCGAGTTGCCTCGGCATTGAGGTGGGAGCCCGTAAAAGACGTAGGCGATGTGGTGCACTTCCGGCGACGGGGTGGAGACAGGACATTCCGCGGGAGATCGGGATGACGACGAGAAGACCGGAGGACTCGGATCAGTCGGTATATCTTTCTTCCCCATCTTGTAGTTAGCTAGATCTAGTTTAATGGCACGATCCGGGTGTTTAGTGTGCGGGGGTGCCGGTTTGCTAAGTCCGCAAAATTAAAGTTTATCACCGTTTCCGCATTTGGCCGTCGGATTAACGGCCGGGGCGCCGCCGTGCACTTACAGTGGTATCAGAGCCACGCCATTAACATAGTCTAGCTTGGTTTAATGTGTTTTGCATTTCCGATCGACCAAAATTCCAAAAACTACATTTTTGCTAGCGACAGTTTTCTGTTGAAATTTTTTGGTCTCCAAAAATTTTTCAGGTTGTAAAATATTGATGTACGGGAATATCTAAGAGCTCTGTAAAAATTCGATGAAGTGACTCCAATGTGGGAGCGCGGAACCGCCGCAAACACCCCCTCCTCGCCGCGGTTCCGCCGCACTACTTTGGATTCGCTGCACCAATTTTTTACAGAGGCTTTCAGGGATGAAAATAGGGGTTTTGGAATAATTACATTGGGCCCAGAATTTCTTGATCTGCTACAGTATTGTTTGGGGGCCCACTTGTTAAAATTTGATTGATCGGATATTTTAAACACATTATTTCACAGTATTTACATTATATCTGCGACCGTGAATGTCACTCGATCGGTAAATCCGGTCTAACTGCTATAGCCCGGTTAGACGGATTTGCGAACGTGACTTTCACGTTGATGTTCTGTGATTTTGCTGTGATGTTGCGGATCGGTCGTGGGGGATAGCCTGGATGCAATGCTAGTACAGTTTTGTTTTATATGTACATTTGATATTGCGGGGCGAGCGTCCGACATGTGGGCTGCCGTCACTGCCTGTTTGTATTATTCTTTTGGGGCACGACCTGGTTGCGGTCGATGTAACCGTTGTATGTATATTTTACTTTCTGTACTAGGATTACCCCGCGGAGGAGTGCACGGATAGCCGGGTTCTGGAAGGCAACAAGCCCGCATCTCATGGCATTGAGACGGAGGGGGCTTCACTCTAGGATTGGCGGGCTATTCGCCGCACTCGTAGGGGGTATAGGTTGACCCAGGAGGGGTGCCCAAGTTGCCGGATTCCGTGAAGTGCTGGGTGGTCCATTCACGGAGCTGAAGGGGGCTGCCTCGCTTCAGTTTTTGGCGGGTAACTTGCCGCGCCCGTAGGGGTCTAGGATTTCATTGCACAGGCTATCCACACGACCAGGGGAACGTCGGGTTTCAGTAGTGGCTCTGTGAAACCCGGGGATCCCAGATATCTGTATTGTTCTGTGATGCTGTACATTTCTGTGATGTTGCATTTTTATCACGCCTTGAGCGAAATATAATATATTGGTATATATATTAGTAGATGTTGTATATGTTTTTCATCTGCGCTAGTCCAGTCCCCGCTCTGCCGTTAGTTAGCTGACCTAACGGGTGATGACGGGACCAAGTGGTGAATGCGGATGGCATATACGTACGTCAGTATATTTTCGTTCTTTATTGGTGTGATCAATTGATGGGACTGCGTTGATTCGGATCAATGCAAGTTAAACAAACCTATTCTGATGTTGTTGGAACACTTTTCTAAAAGCTGTTATTGCAAGGACGTTCACTTTTGTTTTGCATCGTGGTATTCATTTGGAATATCCTGCTCCTCAGTCGACGAGGCAAGGGCCGAGATCCCTTCACCGGGAGTGACCCCTTGGACAAACAGTTTGCGTCAGGGCAATGACTTCACTATAGCCGATTACTTTTGCTTTGCATCGTGGTATTCATTTGGAATATCCTGCACCCCATTCTACGGGGAAAGAGCCGAGATCCCTTCACCGGGAGTGACCTCTTTAGCGAAGGTTTTCGTTACTATATTTTCTAAAAAGCTATCCGTTCCTTCAACGATATCAAGTTCATTACGTTAAAGGTTTTCGCCAGAAACCATTCGTAGCCCTCCGTCATTTCATATGAATGGTCAATAGTATTCAAGCTGTGTATGTTGGCCAAAGTCAAGGCACAGTGTTTGGTAGCGATTGGGGTATTCATATGCAGCATAGATAGATGCGTTGGTTTGGGACAGTCGTACTGCCATTTTGGCCAAAGTCAAGGGTATGTACGGGTGGGTTCAAATTAACCTGGAGAATGACGGGTAGAACTTGACATGTGACTTATGATATGTTGGCCAAAGTCAAGGTCATAAGAGCATGGGGTAAAAATCACATCGGGAGTTTCAAAAGTACTGAAACTTGCCAGATATGCGCATACCATCTGGAGTGTGATAACGTGAGCGGATTCCGTCACGTTGTCATGCGATGAGAGTTGGATCCCGATTCCTACTGATGAGTTAGTTTACTCCTCGGGTGACCCCGACTAATTCTTCTTTCAGGTTTGGAGGAGAATTTGAGGTACAGTGGGAGGTTTCCAGATTAGATAAATTGGTAACCATTCTGATCTAGGTTAGAGTGCACGCTGAGTGTTTCTTTTCTCTCTCTCTCTTTGGCAGCGACCATTGACCCGACCCTAAGACTACGACTCAGAGACCAAGTTGACCGAACCTTCTTAAACACTGGCTTTTGGATTGTCAGAGTTGCTGACCTCATTGCCACTCCTACTTTTACCCTTTTCTCCAGGACACCCCGTATTGCTACGAACGTCCACTTCCATTGGACAAAACCATCGTATGGTTAGATACGAACTCGAAGGAATTCGAGGATGGTTTCCGGTTCTGGAGAAAACGGATAGGATTATTCAGTTGTTTTTCCCTTTTTGCCTTCTCTCAAGTTACGAGTACTCCTTAGTTTAGGAGATAGTACACCTATTACGCAAATTGGATAGTCTTCTTCCAAATCTTAGGCTGGTGCCGACCGGTAGGGAATGAAGAAAACCAATTAGCCTAAACGGTGTGCAGAAGGTATTAAAATTAAGACAAAGTAAGGGATTAGTAAGAGGGCAGAGTAAATTGCGACTGATATTCACGACCAAACCAAATATTTCTTCGCCAATCCTAAATCACCTTTGTATTTCTCCAGGACACTCCGTATCACTACGAAGATCCACAGTTTATTGGATACTCCATCGTATGGTTATATACGAACTCGAAAGGAACTTGTTCCAGTTCGGGGATGGATTCTGGTTCAGGAGAAATAGGAATAAGGTTTATTCGGTTGTCTTTTATCTTCACCTTCTCTCGCATTGCGAGTGCTCCTAGGACTAGGACAGTACACCCATTATGCTTATTGGATAGTCTTCTTCCAAACCGTAGGCTGGTGCCGAACGGTAGGGAAGGAAGAAAACCATTTGGCCTAAGGGGTGTGCAGAAGGTAATGACTAAAGACATATAAAGGGATTTGGAGAGGTGGCAAAGAATTATACGGTTATAGTTGTGAATCTGGATAATGGAAGAGGCATTACTAAGAATACCGGAATACCCCACCGAAACATTTCAATGTTTCAGTTTCACTATGTAATGTTAAAAGAAAACTGATTTCCCGATTAGATACTTACTCTAGGGTATGTATTTACCAGGTATGATTCTCACATCTGTATGGTTTTACAGATGATGAGTGGGAGTAAGTTATTGGGAATAGGGTGATCATCCTCATTATATCGGGATTCGTTGTAATCGGTGATATTTGAGGAGATCATCTGGGCTGTTTGCCGGTCGGCAAATATTTGGTTTTGAATATCCGCTGTTGTGCACCAATTTCAAATTGATATATCTGTACGTCTATTTTCATAGAGTGAGATATACCTTTTGATATTATGTCGATGACATTTACCTATATCAGTGGATGGTTAGGTAAGGAGCATTAAACAGCGGTGTAATTCTTCTTAACCATAAGTACAGTTTTCAACCTACGACGCACAGTGAAAGAGTTGTTAGACTCAGCGGACTTATACAGAGTATTGTATGTTGTCCAGTGTCCATTAGGACAGAGGGGTTGGTCCTCATACTATATTCTGTTTACTTTTAACTTCTCTAGTTCTTAGACATGTGTTTCGTAGAAACACAGGGTCTAAGTTTTGAGGAGTTATAGGTATTTGAATAGAGTAGAGAACCAGGTGTAGCAAGTATCGGGATTCTTCAAAGTGATCGGAGATGTAGATACTTGTGTATGGTATTCAGTTGATAGTAATGATAAAGAGAAATTGCTTCTTTTCAGGTCACTCATAATTGGAAGCATTCCTAAGTTGAGTAACGCTGATCGGCCTCTCTCCATTTAGTTGACATGCACTGGAGACAGCTGCATGATTTGAATCTGGTTAAATTAAATCAGTGCCTCTGGTTCTATATTGGATATAGAACAGTTCATATCTTAACGTTGTTAAGGTACGGGGAGTTGTCCGGCTTATGATTAAAACCAGACTCTGGATAACTCAAGGCACGTTTCTGTAATGGCTGTTTGTGGGTTGACCCAGGCTATGACGAGGGTTGATTTTCTACCATCTGGCAGATCAATAGAAATATTGTTCTAGACTCGCCACAGTTTTATTAAAAATGGATTTCTTCAAAAACAGTAGTGGGAGTATGGTAGAACTGGAAGTGATTCCAGAACCGCAAACGATTACTGAAGATTTGATACTGAACCTAAAGATTCAATCTGATTTGACATTCCATTGGCCACTCCGCAGATAAGGTGGGTAACTTCAGGCGCCCGAGAGGTACTCCGGTAGCCTCAAGGACGGTGACAGGGAAGTTCTTGTTTACCCACACTTGCCATTGTTGTTGTTCCAGGCTGCGAGACCCGGCAGGAGGATGAGTATAGCGTCGTTCTAAACTAGTTTTAGAAGTGCACGTCTATATGACTCTGGCAGAGGGTTGTCGTAGTCAGTGGGAGAAGCGGAAGCATTGGTGGACATCAGGCTTATGTCTATTTATAGACTAAAGCAGATATAGCGGAGATAGATCATCCATTTCTGATGTGACAGTCATGGGTTTGACGTCATCAGAATAGGGGATGGATCTGTTGAGAAGGTAGTAGGGTGTGATATCCTGGTATTTGGATGACATACACAGAGTAGGAAAAGAAATTCCTATACTACGATCGGTTATACTTTGGTCGTCACACAGTATTTTCTCCATATGGGATTTGGACATTATATCAGACATACTGGTTACTAGATCTATGTTTTTAGATCTAGATTTGGGTGGTTTCCCAATCTGGGTACCTTGACAGCATTCTAAGAGTATTTAGAATGGACGACTCCTGGCACGGTAGTGTACCTGCAGGTGATGGAGTCACCCTCTCTAAAGGTGTCTTACAGACTAAAGGGGAGAGGGGTGTGCATGATTGGCAGATCACTTGCTCAGGCAATTGAGTCAATCATGAGATGTCAAGTACCACACCAGATGTTGTTCTTGCAGTGGGTGCAATAAGTTGATATTGATCCAATCCTAGAGAAACAGTCGGAAGCAGTTTTAGAACATAAGTGAATGTTCTAGGGATATGATAACGGCTGCCTCCTTTAGGAGACGGTTATCATTCCAGGCTTCCAAGGTGACCTGGACGACAAGGAGGTTGTCAGAGTTATAGTTTTTCCCTCTGACAAGGGGCAGTATTTTGGACAGGTGGTCCAAGGCAATACTGAGGGTGGCATGGCGCAGGATACTGATTAAGTTCAGTTGACGATACAGTCTAAGAAGTTTGGATTTGGAGTTCATTTATGAGCTCGGTCCCATCAGACATCCAGACATTCTAAGAGAGGTATTGCTCATTTCGGGAGATGGCTTTCTCCGCGAACTTGAGATATAGAGAGACATAGAAAGAAACATCTACGCGGATCCACTCACTGCGGCTATTCCTCGAACGCAAGAGTTTCGCAAACAGGCTTTATGAGACTGACTAGTAGAGGAGTTGGGTGTTCGGTATCACACGGGCTGTGAGTATGCGACATCGCAATAATTAGCCTTGAGTGCTAGTGGGAGATTGTTGGAGATAATGCCCTCAGAGTCAATTATTGGATCACAGGCACGTGATTGCGATGATTGAGGGAGGACCTATCCCGGTAAGACAGTCTTACTCGAGATGATAGTATGCTATCTGGTTTACCTTTATCATCGTGTACTGCTTTAGGTGACCTGACAGGTCGCTATTGCACGTTGATAGAGCCCCTAGGATTCTTGCTTGACTACCGGCGGTATGAGGGCGATCATATACGTGGGAGCTGGTAGTCTATAAGCACATCCTTAAAAGGTCCCTAGTCGTGGGAGTTTCGAGACAGGGCATCGATACTCCAGAGTAGACTAGTGTATACAGTCGAGACCCCGACGTGGGGCGGTGGCCGGTCTTTCAAGCCACTGGTGTCAGTTGGTTCACTTAATATGTATACAGGTGCTCATTGGGTTATGAGTACACCGGACAGGACTCACCGGGAACATGCTAGTTGGTCTTATACCTGACGTCAGATAGCAGTTCCCTGGTGACATGTGTACAGGTTAGTTCATCGACCTGGGGATCGTCATTTGTCTCGTGTGAGTTCCCACTGTGCTTTGATTACTACCCTACCACGGCTCAAAGGAGTCATGCAAACAGGTTTTAGTTGGGTACAGTCCCGAGCCACATGGAGGCAGTGAGCGGATCTTCAGGGGTTCGTCTCTCCCGGTATTGGGGGTGAGGTCGCGCTGTGTCTAGGAGAGCCATTACACGAAGTCCTTGGCCAAGGCAGGAGATTTACTGGTAGGTATTCCAGTAGTATCTCAGGGTGTTCTGGGCTACACTCCGACACGACTTGTACCGCTTTTGGGGGTCTGACTTTTACCAACCCCCTAGGCCCGACATGCGATGCTCATAGACGAACGGACCGGACTGTACGGATATTGTCACTGACAGGCTCAGTAGGGTGTCAGGATGAGTTCGCTCATCGACGTCCCTTTTAGTCAATAGCTGGTGGCCCGTCACGTATTGGCTTATACCTCTGACGTGCTAGTGGTTAAATCCACAGCCATAGTATTGATGAGTCTTTAGAGTCCACCACACTTTCAGTTACTCAAGCTTTCGGGCGAAACGCTGTAGAGGCCGTATGGAGATATGGCAGGGTTCGATCAGATACGTGCGGTATTGCACGGATCGTGATCGGACGGTTTTTACTAGCCGGCTTTGGCTTAAGCCGGATCTTAGTATTTGATTGTGTAGTTTTGTCTCTTTGCATTTGTATTTCGGTCGGAATACAAATACGGGTGTGTATGCACAGTATCGGGGTTTTCCTGTAATTTATTACGGGACCAGTTTTCTGGAGTTGACAGTTTGCCTTCCGCTCCGGCCGGTTTTTCATTGTTCCTTCACGGCCGGACTTTTCGTTGGAGGTTGTTATTTGCAGTTTGCAAATAACATTTTGTGGAGGGGGTTTATTGTGATTGTGACCTCTTCATTAAAAGAATTCTTTTTTTTTCCCACTTGTCCTTTGATGTGGCCGGCCACTGTTTGTAGTATGGGAGGGGTTAATTTTTGGTGGAAAATTTCCTTCTTGATTATTGGTGGACCCCCCTTATGAGTGCACTGGTTTTTGTTGTTTGTGGAGAGATTGCATTATTTGATTTATGATGGCAATGAGATTAATTGAAGGGGCTGATTTTCTTTTCACAGCAAGAGAGAGAGAGGTGCTTCATTTCATTTTTCCAGTGAGCACAAACAGGGGCTGGGCGAGCTCAATCTTTGATGGATGCTCCATTTTTCCTTAAGCATCCATGGAAAATTCTATTACACAAATTCCTCCATCATGGCAACTCCTTCAACCCCAATAGAGACAATAGCTCACTACACATTCTACAGCAAATCTTGGGCACGTCGACTAGCCAGCTTCGTGCCCGAGTTGCCTCGGCATTGAGGTGGGAGCCCGTAAAAGACGTAAGCGATGTGGTGCACTTCCGGCGACGGGGTGGAGACAGGACATTCCGCGGGAGATCGGGATGGCGACGAGAAGACCGGAGGACTCGGATCAGTCGGTATATCTTTCTTCCCCATCTTGTAGTTAGCTAGATCTAGTTTAATGGCACGATCCGGGTGTTTAGTGCGCGGGGGTGCCGGTTTGCTAAGTCCGCAAAATTAAAGTTTATCACCGTTTCCGCATTTGGCCGTCGGATTGACGGCCGGGGCGCCGCCGTGCACTTACACTAGATTCTGCAACGATATCAAGTTCATTACGCAAAAGGTTTTCTAAAAAAATCTGTCGTAGCCCTCCATCATTTCAGATAGGTACTATTTAGTATTCGTGCTGCGTTTGTTGGCCTGCGTCAAGGCGTAGTGTGCGGTAGCTGATTAGTACTTATCTGCTAGCATGTGATGCGATTGGATTAGAAAAGTCATACAACTTTGTTGGCCTGCGTCAAGAGTCATGCGGGTGGGTTTAATTCAATCAAGAAATGTACGGACTGAACTTGACTAGTGTCTTATGGTTTGTTGGCCTGCGTCAAGGTCATAAGACGCTAGGGGCAAAATATTATCGGGAATTTCAAGTGTTGAAATTTGTAATAAGATTGCATACCTTCTATGAGATAGTTGGATCCCGATACCTGCTGCGAGTAAGAGTTACTCCTGGGAGAGTTTTGCACAACACAATTAGCTAACCCATTAGGTGTCTAGAATGGTGTCAATGGGGTTATGCCCTTGCCCCGGTCGCCGTTCCACTCGTTAACTTGCCTATCCATTCCGCTGCGCTTCACTCGTTGAACTCTTCTACTGATGATGAAAAAACGAGTTTTTCTGGGTAAACGAGGTTTATTTTAATTAAGTCCATGCGAA
Organism: Agapanthus africanus; assembly: GCA_030015575.1. NCBI lineage: Eukaryota > Viridiplantae > Streptophyta > Magnoliopsida > Asparagales > Amaryllidaceae > Agapanthus > Agapanthus africanus. The sequence continues at coordinate 428,936,803 of JASDDO010000012.1, forward strand.
AGCACGGGGAACCTCCCTCAAAGTACCGACACTAGCCTGGCTAACCGGTTAGCGAACTTGTAGCGTGTAATTAATCCCGGCTAGTCTTACCTTTTAGTGTTTGAAGGAAGATTTGATAAAAATCAGTAGGAGCCATCCTGATTAGATAAGATAATAACCAAATCTAATCTTGCAAGAGCGCACGCAGAGTGTTTTCTTCTCTCTCTCCAGGAAGCGACCATGACATGCCTTAATCAAGATAATAATATGGATGTATTGACCGAATCTGCTTATTATACTGAGCTGGGGAACGTTTGTTCCGCTCTTCCTTATAACTGTTAAAAGACTGAGCAGGAAATAGGGGAATACCAGGATTCCCATGCCACCCAATCGAGGAAAAAGCATGTTGATGCATATTCTTCGGGTGTGTTTATTATCGAGAACTATTTCTCAGTATCCTCTACGTCCTAGGTATGGGATACCGGATCAGGATTCCACATATGTAATCTGTTACATGGGCTACAGAGGTAGAGAACTGAGAATGGGTGATATGTTTCTAAGTGTTAGAGAATTGTGCAATTGTTGCAGCCAAATCAGTTGGCAAATATCACCTTGTATTACCAAATGGTAAAAACATTGATTCTGAACAAATGTTATTACATACCGAACCTGATATATAACATAACATCATATTCTTTATTAAGTTAACTAAAGATATAATTTTGTATTGGAGGACAATGTTGTGAACATTTTCCTAAATCAAGAGTTGATTGGATCAGGCACGTTATGTAATGGCATATACGTTCTAAATCAAACCACAGTTCAAAGTATATAGAACACACACAAGAGGAGTAGTTTAGAAAAGAATGAATCCTTCTTATGGCATTGTAAACTAGGTCATATCAATGCGACACGGCTAGCTAAGTTACATAAGGATGGATATTTAAATCCGTTTGAAATTTCATCTTATGAAACTTGCCAGTCATGTCTCAAAGGTAAAATGACCAAAACTCCATTTACTGGAAACAGAGAAAGAGTTATTGAACTCTTGGGACGCATACATGATGATGTATACGGTCCCATGTCTACAAATGCCACGGCTGGTTCTTTGTACTTCATTACCTTCATCGACGATCTCTCAAGATTCGGACATGTGTTCTTGTTGAAACACAAGTCTGAAACTTTTGAGAAATTCAAGGAATATAAGCTTGAAGTTAAGAACCAGATAGGTAGAAGTATTAAAGTCCTTCGATGAGATCGGGAAGGCGAATACTTGGGCATGGAGTTCCTGGATTTTCTAAACAGAGAATGGGATTCTCTCTCATCTTACTCCTTCGTATACACCACAGCACAACGGTGTATCGGGGCGGAGGTATCACACCCTATGAGATATGGTGCGCTCTATGATGAGTACTGTTGAGTTACCTGTTTCCTTTTTGGTGTTATGCGCTTGAGAAGCTGCATACCTATTGAATAGGGTTCTATCCAAATCAGTGCCTACCACTACATATGAGATATGGAATGGAAAGAGACCATCTCTTAAACGAGTTAAGATATGGGGTTGTCCGACCTATGTTGAAAGGCAGAATCCGGACAAGCTCGTGGCAAGGTCAGTTCTATAAGTTTGTTAGATATCCCAAACATTTGCGAGGGTATATCTTCTACCACACTGAGGAGCAAAAGGTGTTTTGTTTCTCAGCATGCCACCTTTTTAGAAAAGGAAGTTCTTGTACAGAAATTAGTGGTCATGAGGTAGAACTGGAAGATTTCCAACTGGACAAACTATAGGCTGATGATTTGGTGAAACCAAAAGATTCAATAGTCTCCAACGAGCCACAGCCTCTCCGCTAATCTGGTAGGGTTCCTCATCCACCTAAGAGATACTACGGTTTCCTCGGTGACGGTGGGAGCGAGGATTGCATCATGGTAGATGATGACCCAATTAGGTTCAGGCAGGCCATCACGAGTGGGGACTCTGTAAAATGGCTGGATGCTATGCGATCAAAGATGGAATCCATGTACACCAATAAAGTATGACTTTGGACGTTGCACCTGAAGGGGTAAAACCCATTGGGAGCAAATGGCTCTTGAGAAGATTCTTGGTGTAGATGGAAAAGTTGAGACTTTCAATGCCAAACTATTAGTAAAAGGCTATCGTCAATAACCAGGTATGGTTTATGATGAAACCTTTTCTCCAGTGCCTATGCTTAAGTCCATCAGGATTAAAGCACGCATCGCAGAGTTAGAACATCTGTTTTGATGTGGCTGTCAAAGAGTTTGACTTCATCAAAAGGTAGATGAACCTTGTATATAAAAGAAGGTTGTAGAGAGTAAGGTTGTCCTCCACGTATTGTACGCAGATGACATACTCTTGATAGGAAATGGTTTCCTATGCTACACTCGATCAAGCTCCTCTTATCACACGGATTCTCCAAAGAAGCTCTGGATGATACCTACTACATCTTGTGGATTATGATCTATGGTGATAGATCTAAGTGGATGTTGGGAGTGACCCAAATCCAGGTACATTAAAACCATACCAAAAAGGTTTAGTGTGGAAGATTTTAAGCATGGTGGTTCACCCACTTACTCAGGAATCACTCTCTCCAAAAAGATGTTTTCCAAGACTGATTTGGAGAGAGCTCGCGTACAAGGGATACCCTATGCTTCGGCAGTAGGCTCTATCATGTATGCGATGTTATGTACCAGACCAGATGTAGCTGACTCACTAGGAGTAGTGATTAGGAATCAATCGGATTTTGGGAAAATCAATGGAAATCTGTGAAGGACATTCTTAAGTACTTGAGAAGCACTAAAGAAGTGTTCTTGGTGTATGGTAACGGTGAACTCCAGTGAGAGTCCTTTACCGATTCGAGCTTCCATAGTGATAAGGTCGACTGAAAGTCAGTCTTAGGCTTTGTCTTTACCCTCAGTGGAGGGACGGTGTGTTGGAAGAGTTCCAAGATAGATACCGTGGCAAACTAGAAGATAAAGGCTGAATACATAGCTACCAACGATGCTACCAAAGAGGCAGTCTGGATATTATTGTTTATGAGATGAACATGGTTCCTACCATTGAGCGTCCAATAACTGTTATTGTGACAACAATGGAGTTGTGGCTTTGTCCTAGGAACGCCGGTCCCATCAGCGATCCAGATATATTCTGAGGACAATATCACCTGATCAGGGAGATGTTTGATCTCTAAGAGATCGGGGTAAGGAGAGTTGACGCGAAGGATAACACGGCGGATCCACTCACATAGGTCTTTCCCTAGAGAGACTTTTATGGGATGTTGGGTATGGGATACTACAATAACTGGCCTTAGTGCAAGTGGGAGATTGTTAGTTATATATATGCCCTAGAGGCCATTATTGTACATATGATATATATTATAGTGGATGTTTGGACATATATAGGGATGACTGCTCGACATGATAGTATGCTATCTGGTTACTCTTTATCTTAACATGTATGCTTGTACTGTCTCTCTGTTACATGTTAATAAAGCCCTTAGGATGTGGACTTGACAACCAGGACTATGATGAAGATCATACTAATGGGGCCAGGATAGTCCATAAGTACATCCTTTAATTATTCCTAGTCGAGGGAGTATCGAGACAGGGCATCGATATTCCAGAGAAGACTAGTGTGTACGATTCTTGACCCTATATAGGGCGATGGTTGATTCCACAACCATTGGTGTTTGACATCAAAGAATGTGCACAAGTGCTCATTAGAGAATGGGTACACCGAATAGGACTCGCTGAGAACTCCTAGATGGTTTTATACCTGACATCAGATAGCAGTTCTCTAGTGACACTGGTACAAGTTAGTCTGTAGACCTGAGATCGTCATAGAGTCTTGGATGATTCCCACTGTGCTTTGATTTCCAACATACCATGTTCAAGAGAACGTGCAAACCGGTGGCTTTTGGGTACAGTTCCGAATCACATGGAGGCAATGAGCGATAGGAGGGGTTTCATCTCTCCCAGTATTGGGGTTTGATGTTGCGCTGTGCACGATTGGCTATAACAAGAAGTCCCTGGCCAGGGCTGATGATGAGATTTACTGGTAAGTGTTATCAGTAGTTTCTCGACCCGTTATGAGCCTCACATATGCATGACTTATCAAGTTACTGGGGTCTGACGTATACCACCCCTAAACTCGATATGCGACATATCAGACGAAGAGACCGGACTATACGATAGTGTTACTGGTTGGATTCGCAGGAGTATGAGCAGGCTTTCTTTTTGATCTTATGATCGCTCAATACCCGGGTGGCCGTTACGTTTAGCAGACCGCTTGCGGCTTGTGGGTGACTGAGATGATCACCATTTATTGCCGGCGTATTGACGAGTCTTTAGAGTCTTACACAGAGGTTTCCTGGCTCAAGCGAAACGAAGTAAGGCACATATGTGATATGTGCGGGACCAAGATAGATACGTGTATATGATACCGTATTCTGATTTCGCGATATAGGTTATATGTGATATAACCGGATTGTCGAATCAAGTGTTGATTCGATGATTTAATATTAGTTTGGTATATGTGATATAGCCGGATTGTTAAATCAAGTGTTGATTTAATAATTATATATATATATATAGAGAGAGAGAGAGAGATAGATAGATAGATATTAGATATATTAATATATATATATATATATATATATATATTAACTAATATAAATTGGCTCACTTAAGAATTTTCTTTTCTACATTTGCATTTAACATGTGTGTGTGTGTGTGTTTAAGAATATTGTATCATGCTTGATGATACATAGAACTTGGGTGTATGAGACCCACACTTAAACTAAGATAATGTGGGGGTTTTATTATTTAGAGAAAATAAAAAAGAAGTGGAAATTAGCATGGTTGTAAAGCTTGGAGAAACTTGTAGAAAGCTTGACTAAACTCTACTTGACTTTTGTTTTACTCTACATATTATTTAACCTAACCTTATCCTAACCTTAGTTAAGTCTCTACAAGAGTTTATATTAGATATTTTCTCACCCTTGGTTAACTGGATGCTTCATCTTCTTCATCTCAATTTTTTCTTGACTTGATTTTCTTGGGGTGAAAAAGAAAGAGAGGAAAAATATTCTAAAGTGAGCAAAATTCCTACTTTATCAATCTATACCATATTAGCCATATAGTGTAGGTTGTTTGCTCACTAATTCATTGATTAGTGAAAAGGTGGCTTGAGTTAGACTCTCCTCGAAGTAGATCATTTTCGGCCTCGAAGATCATTGTGCAACCTTGTTCATTTCGACTAGTGGAGCCTACGGAGAGTCCGGGACACCACTACTTGGAGTGAAGGGACTTCTACATGGAGCTTTTGAAGTGAAGGACCGGTCTACAAAGGTTGTATTCCATATTCACTTAGTGTAATGTTTGATTACTTGCTACAAAACCCTAATTCTCTAGTTCGATTCTAAGTTTGAGTTCATTAGCACACTTAATTTTTAAAATTGTATACTTGATGCACCTTTAAACTCTTGTGAGAGTGCTAATAAACCCCAACAAGGACTAAGCCGAATTATTAAATCGGGTTTTGATTTAATAATTTATATATGTATTCTAGTATTATTGTTCACTATTCATTTTCTCTCTTAGCTATTCGTATTTTTGTACGAATACTCGTATATATATTTCGATACGTGTACCGGGTTGCATTCCGTATTTATACGGAATAGCTTCTAGAAGATGGCTACCTCATTATTTGATTTTGATTTTAGAAAATCAATTTGGGAAATGATGTGGAGAGTGATTTGGCATGAGCATGGGCTTGGCATATAGAGAGGCATGGCACTCATTTGTTTATTGGAAAATTGAAGATATTTTCATTGCATGGTTGTAAATTGTTGGAGCCATATTCTTTACATGCCATCCAAGTAATTTTCCTTCACTTGATGATTCTCTTCTCTCTTGAGAGACTTAGCCATTTTCCATGGTTGCTCATGCCATTGTTTTTTTCCTCACTCCTCATTCTTCTTCTTGAGTTGCTCTTTGGAGCATTTTTTATGAGAGAAAAATTATAGTAAGATAATCCTACACCTCCACTCTCCATTGCAAGTAACCTTGGAGCGTCGGTTGCCTTGTTAGGCAAGGCTGAAACTTGCGCCGTTTCCCTCGGTTGGATCATCATAGATGGAGGAAAACCGGCAACCAAATTCGATCCGCGACCACTAGGAGCTTGGGATGATGGTTGAAGACCCGAAGGACTTGGTTCATTCGGTATAACCATTCCTAACTCTTTATATTGCTTGCTAGTATAGGATTAAGGGTAGATTCGGGCATCAGGTTGTGGTAGCCCCAGATTTGAAAATTTTTGTTCCGCATTTGGCCACGGTTTGATGGCCGGGACACTGCTGTAACCCAACATCACGTGCTTCCCACGTGGACGCCCCTAAAAAAGGACTCAGTGCCTCACGTGAAAAACACGTGAGCGTCCAAAATAGAAGGCCAGCGCCTCACGTGAAATACACGTGAGCGCAGAGTAAAGTGCTTATCACTTCATATGCAGCCAAAATGGCTGAGTGCTTAGCATTGATTGGGCAACTCCCAGCGCCTCACGTGAAAAACACGTGGGCGCCCAAAAAAATAAAATAAGACAGCGCCGCACATGCTTCTCACGCGGACGCTATATAAAAGTGTTTAGCACTACATATTCAGTCAAAATGACTAAAGTGCTTAGCATTTATTGGGCAGCGTCCATGACTGAGTGCTTCATATGATACACACGTGAGCGCCAGAGCTCTAAACAAGTGTGTAGCACTCCTGCAAAAAAAAGGATGCTGAGAAAACAGGACCCAAATAACTGCTTAGCACTTTTGAATAAAAAAAAAAGAATAAAAGACTGAGCAGACCAGGCCCAAATTGGCTAAGCCCCTCAAGAGTCAATTGCAACTGAGCCTAAATGCTCTGTTGTTGGATCTCAACTAAAATTTGATGGTCTTAAATAAGACTAGTCTACTCTAAAATATCGATACCCTGTCTCGATACTGTTTCGACTAAGAACTATTAAGGATGTGCTTGTAGACTATACAAGCCTCACTAGTATGATCTGCATCACAGTCCTAGTAGTCAAGCCAACATCCTAAAGGCTCTATCAACATGTATCAAAGAGACAGTAAACTAAAACAAGTGCACATGTTAAAATAAAGAGCAACCAGATAGTATATTATCATGTCAAGCAAGAAAGTCCTCAATATATATATGTCCAAGCATCTATTATAATATACAATAATGGCCTTTAGGGCATACATATTCCTAACAGGTACTGTTTTGATCAAAATTTACAAAGGAGGTGCTGCCCAAATTTCAAATGACGAAATCATTTTCAAATTTTAGTACACTACCTACTTGTATTTCTATAAACTTTACTTATATTTTAAAAGCGGAACTTGATTTCATTTATACCCTTTTCAAAACTTCACCTCCACTATTTTCTGAAAAAAAGTTTAGATTCCTTGTTTTCGGCTTACTTGGGTTACGGTGGGGTTCTATAGACTTCACGTGACTCAAATGCCGGTCATGTGCCATTTCCGGTTCGTGACATTAGGTGTGATCATGGAATTAGAGTTGGGTCCATTCGAAGAAGAAGAAGAAGCATCGAAGCTCTGTTTAAGTAGAAGAATATGTGGTACAGGCTCAGGTGAAATGTTTGGTGGAAGCAATCAAGAAGGAGGCAGCGAAGAAGAAGAAGGACCAAAAGGTAATCATTGTTATATACACTTAGCATTGTTATCAAACACTTTTTCGGATCTCAACGTTGTGACAGCGACCACATGATGAATTTGGTCTCATTTTGTTTTCATCGGGTACATAATTTCTGGATTAGAATCTCCTAACCAGCCGTGGATTTGCGGTGAAAAACACTAGGTCGGCCGGGATCGCATGGAAGTATGACCAATCCAATCATGTCTTTGGCTCTGAGCTTCTATATACTTAGGCTTCTTTCCATCTCCTCAGAATATTTTTAAGCCCCACCTAGTGCTCTCTGTTCCTGTACACTAAACAAAACTAGTCAAAAATAACAAAGAGGGATGTTTTATGATTTTTATAGGTTTTGGGTTTTATTTATTCACAAAAATAAAAAATAAAAAAAACACGAATAAGAAAACTATCAATTGAGCCGCCTCCCCAGCAACGACGCCAAATTCGTTAATGATTTTTTCTATATGATCATGCTAATAAATCCATCTCAAAAGAGGTTTGAAAAATAAGAGATTTAGAAAGAACAGATCATATCGTCTCTATTACCGCACCTAACAACCTTGTGATGAAAAGGTGGTGAGTACGGGTCGTTCGCTAGGAGGTGGCTTATCAATTGGCTTTCTTTTAGACGGGTTGCTAAAGGGAAGAGTGAGAGAGAGTGATTATTACTACAAAAATCGCTAAAAAGGGGAGAAAACTTTAGTGGAGAAAAAAACTTGCTAAGGGATTGGATTGAATGGTTAGAATGACTACTATCTCTCGTTACTTTCCTTTGATTATATGCTTAACAAGACACAAATGGTTTGTGAAGAGAAGAACAATCAATCACTCACCTCAATGGGTGATGAAGTATAATCATCAAATCAACAATCCCACTTGTTTCTTGCAAAGTTTATATTCCTAACAAGCTACTAGTCTAGGGTTATGAGTATGGTTAGTCAATCCACCTCATTCTACACCAAATTAGTAACTAATTAGAATGAATTATACTAACACCAATTTGAAAAAGTATCTGTGAGTCTAGCCAAAGCCTTCTATGCGCTAAGCTCTCACACACGTCCCTTGTTCCTTCCATTCTTTCATCTTGTTGCTAACCCTTGACTTCATCTATCACTACTAATCTTGATAGGATCACGGAAACATGCTAGCCTCTCTACTCTTGGTTCGGACTAGAGAGGAGACGATGCCCATCAAGAGTTAGTAATGAAAATCAAGTTAGGATTCAATTCTATTAGATTAAATAAAAAGAGAAGTAAAGGAATAGTAAACATCCTTCACTATCCTCTCTCTACCCCATTGCAAGCAACACAACTATTCACACTTCATATATTCACACTTCATAGAAAGAGAAAAAGATATCAAGAATGGGGATCAATGAAAACATCATAGAGAAAGATTTAGTTGCCAGCTATTAGGACTCTCTTACAAAGAAAAGATATCAACAATAAGCATCATAGCAACAATCAAATAGATGAAGGAGAGATATATCAATAAAAACACGTTCTCTAATGTTATTACAACCAATTCTCACAATCACATACAAATTCACCACAGGGTTACAAATTTCCATGCAAATCAACCGCAAAATCAAGCAAATTGAGAAGAGAAATCAATTTCTATTTATCAAATTAGAATTCAAGTACAAGATTTAAATAGAATCTACAATCTAAAATTGAAAGAGGCTAACTAACCTAACTAATCTCCTTCTTCAAGCTTGGAAGCTATGGTGAAGTAAACAAGCAAAAAGATGAGAGAATATCCTAAATTCTAATCTAAACCCTAATAAAATGAAAGCTAAATTGTTCCGCTCTATACGCATCTATTTATAAGAATCTCATATTGGTTATGAGGAGCTTAATGGGTCGCTTTAGATGTGACGAAGCAATGGGTCCAATTCGATTTTGATCTACGCAACTATGACCACGGATCAAGACCGACTAAGAAAGAATGTCCACAAATCTGCGGCCAAAGTCGAATAGATTTTGGTCGAATTTGGATCCATGTCTTGTAATATCCTCTAGACTTCATTTCTGGTCTCTGAATCTTTTTATGAGAACTTTGGAAAAATCCAGCAGAGAGCACTTCTTAGATATTCGTATCGTGTCGGTTTTTTGCTCAAAAATCTGTCTTCTGCTCTTTTGAACCTGTAACATGACTTTTGATGAAAAAGGGGTTAATAGCACTTATTTATATACAATATGAATAAGAATGAGAGGTATATAATGCAATATTATGTTATGAATAGTGGGCAAGCTCATTAGAAAGAAGAGCGATTCTTTAGTTGCCCTGAATCCTAAACTTCAATCAAGCGAGAATCTGGGATCTTTTTTTTTTAGAGAACGGCCTGCCTAAATACGTAAGTGGTAAGAGAGCGGCTCAAGCTTAAGTTCCAGCTCTATCTCCCTAACGGGACGCTAATTTTAGATGGAAAACTAATAAAGGAATTCTTTTAGTGAAATTTAAATGTATGTGAGGGTCTTTTTAAGTAAATACGAAGTATGAGGAGGCTTTTTAGTAATTAGAGAAGTATGGAGGGTTTTTTTAGTAAAATTAATGTTATTTTGGTTTAAATATGTGACCGAGTCAAACCTTCACAATGAGTGAAGGGATGCATGTTTAAATATGAAGTTTTGGAGATACAAAAGTTATTGGGGTGATATATAAGAAAATCTCTATATTAAAATTCAAAGATCCTATTTATTTCTTGGATATTTAATCCTCTTAATCATATTGCATGTACCAAAATGCTAGTAACTTAAATGTATAGCTTTGAAAAACTTTATATATAACAATAAATTAGACATCTAATATATTAAATTTAATTTAATGTCTACAATTATCTCTCAACCAAAAATTTAATTGAAACCACCTGCTGTTTGGGCCAAATAGAAGAGGTTTGAACTCAGACAATGCTGAGTTGATTCTGGATAATACTAAATTAACAGAATCATTGAGATATATCTTCAGCTCTGCTTAAAGACAGAGAAGACATTGACACTGAGAACTTAATATGGTTTTTTCTATATGTTATCCCCAAAACTTGCTAATTTCTAAATATCACCAAATCTCATTGACACTGAGCCCACCAAATCTCATTTCACCCTCTTCTTCTCTTTATTTTTTTAAACCCAGCAATCCTTCAGTCCATCAACCTAACAATCCTGTCTCATTCTTCCTTTAACCTGGTGAACCCAACAATTTTCTCATTAACTCTACTTTTTTAATTCCTAATTTTAAAGAATTTTGAAAAGTCTTAATTTTTACCTATTAGCTATTGGGCCTAATCCGGCCCAATATCCCTCCGTATAAATGAGTACCTTATATATACACACATATAGGAGGTTAGGGTTTGGTATGGATGAAACATAAAAGATATTATATTTCTAGAGAGAAATATCAAGAGAGCCTTTGTTTCAATTTTCATCCTATTCTACTAAGGGTTGGCTTGCGGGATGAATAAGATGGGGATTCTCGTTTCTATCAAGTGTGGTTTCCCTCCGGCTGTTGCGTGGAGACGAAAGCGATAGGATCTACAACGTGACGTTGGCGAGAAACGATCATACAAATCAGATCAGGTATATCGGCAAACATTTAGGATAGATATAATGTATTTCCATTTTTGTATCTGTGTATCTAAAGTGAACATTGGTATCAGATCCTTGCATGCCCACGTTCGTAGTTTTATAGATCTGTGTTTTTGAAAATATTTGCAACTCAAAAGTTGTATTTTTTTAATCTAAACTTAGATCAAATTTTTTTAATGTCTTTTTAATCATAAATCTATGCTTTCAGGGTTACCATTATGATATATCTTTAAAGATTTATCTATTTTGCATCATTGTATCACCATAGATTAGATCTTCTTTTTTTTACGTTTTGATATAGTTTTTTTTTAGTTCGTTGATGTGAAATAACCCATGGAACAAAAATGAGATAAATTTTATGAAGATTGGATTTTTTGTGTGAAAAGAAAATTTTAATTTCTCTTTTTTTGTGAGCATTAATAATGGATAGGTCGCAATTTTTTTCAAAACCCTATCCTTATTTTGCATAAAAACTTGAGAATATTTTTTTTGGGTAATTGGTTGAGAACCAAATATTTTTTTGGGGGATTTTGGTAAAGAGCCAAATATTTTTAAATAAAACAAACATATTTCTGAAAAAGGTTTTTCCAAATTTTTTAAAATGTTTTTTTGGGATTTATTTTTTTTAAATAAAAAATCCAGAAAATCAAAACAGTTATTTTTGAGGGAAAAAATTCGGGGTTGGCCAATCTCGAGCCCGTGCCCGTCGGCAGACTGGGTCTGCCGATGCTGGCCCGGTCAGCCCAGGGTACATGCCCACCCGCAGGCTGGGCCTACGGGTGTTGGCCCGGCCAGCCCGTGCCTACCCGCAGACTAGGCCTACGGGTGCAGGCGGAGCTGGGACCGATCCCACCCGCAGCCTGGGCCTGGGGGCGTCGGGCTGGCCTTGCTGAATTTTATATTTATAATACATGAAAAAAATTAGGATAAACCGGAGCCGGGCTCGGGTGTGTTTGGACCGAACCGGGCTCGGTCAACCGAGCTGGGCTCGGGCCGAGCCGCAACAAAGTTCAATTTTTTAAATAAAAAATGTTTTTTCCTTCCAAAAAAATCCAGAAAATTAATATTTTTTTTTGTTTTCTTATTTTTGGAGTTTCCCATTCAAGTTTTGGATTAGTTGAGTATTTTACTATTAATTTTGGAAGTTATATTTTTTTGAAAATCTAGTTTGCTCTCCAAAAGTTTCAAACTTTTACTCTCACATAAAATTTTGGAGATTTGCTGGATAGTTGTTCGAATGGGAGCGCCTGAGGCACGTGTCGATTTCACGAAAAAAACAAAAACCATAATAAAACAGACAAGATTAGATAGGGTGGGTTTTTTTAATAAAAAATGAAATTTTGTTAGATTAATTGTTGCATTTGTGATATGCACAGCATACTCTATATATAAGACGCATGCTGCATTAATCTGATAAATTTCAAGTGGGAGATTTAATGAGGAGACGGGAGTCTAGATTTAACTACCTAATTTACTCCGTTTCAAAAAAATATGTATTCTTTTATTCAATCATTTTAACATATTTCTAAATTTTATACTTTTGAAGGATGTGGTTGGGGTCGTTGGTTTTCTTCTTTTTCTTCAGAGTGAAAAATTTATTATTTTTATTAAAATGGCTTGAAGACGAAGCGTACTTTTGAAAAGAACGGTACTTTATTATTTGCCTATAGTCTTAACGCACTTATAAATGTTTTATTTCCTGATCGGATGTCTTCCAAATCTGTTATTGCCGATCTCACCAATGACAACAAGTTGAACGGTGATAATTTCTTCAATTGGCGTCGAAAGATCCGCTTCCTACTGAATGAGCAAGAGTTGCAAGATTCTACTGAGGCAGAAATGCCTAAACAGGAGGAGGGCTCCACTCAGCAGCATAGGAGGGCTGCAGAGGAGTACAAGAAATGGGTCTAAAAGGATCGTTCAGCGCGGTATATCATGTTATCCGCGATGAGGAATGATCTCATTATTGAGTTTGAGGATTATCCAACAGCGAAGAGACTCTGGGAGGCTCTTAAGACTCGACATGGAAATGTTTCACTGATGAGGATCCGAGAACTGGCTATTAAGTTGGATTCGTACAAGATGTCTGCTGGGCAGGACATCAAGTTTCATCTTCGTATGATATCATCGATGATCAGGGAACTCGTAATTGTTGGCTCGAAACTTATTAACGAGTAGCAGATTCAGGCCGTCATCCGGGTTGCCCGATTCCTAGGATGATCTCAAACTCCTTTTCCTATTCTGAGAACGTGAAAACGTTCGAGAATGTGAGGGCTAAAGTTGAATTTGAAGCAAAGCGCATGAACACTCTCAGGCCTAAGAAGCCATCATCCACAGCTGTGGCAGCTGAAAACTTCAAGCCCAAAGCCAAAAGGCATCGACACAAGGGTTCTTTAAGGGATCAAATAAATAGACGAAGGATGAAAAGGTGCAACCCAAGAAACCTGCTAAGCGCAGGAAAAGATCGGCCAAGAGAGATGGTTGCTTCAACTGTAGGCAACCAGGTCATTTTGCTCATGACTGTCAAGGGCCTGAAAAGGTAAACTCTCACTCTTTTCACTATACTGTATTGGTTGCTAGTATAGTGATGATGGATAACTCTAAAAATTTATGGAATGTAGATTCGGGAGCCTCGGACCACATCTCTCGAGACAGAAAAGGGTTCGTAGAGTACAGGATAGTATCCACCGGGAGCCGAAAGATTACATGGGAAACGAGTCATATATCGAGGTGCAGGGCATCAGAATATATAGGCTAACTATGAGTTCAGGGAACAAGTGGTTTCTCCATGATATTTTATATGCTCCAAGGATGCGGTGGAACCTTTTATCAGTTGCTAGATTAGTGAGTAGGATTTAGCATTTTATTTGAGAACCATTCTGTTAGACTTATCTTAAATAATTCTTTATTTTGTGTTGGACGCCTTAATAATGGCCTTATTATTTTGGATTGTGACTCTATTAGTAATAAAGATGTTTTATTTTCAATTCGTATCCTGTAAATAGTTCTACAGATGAATCTAAATTATGGCAAAGCAGATTAGGTCACATTGGACAGGATAGGATGATAAGGCTTGCCAGCGACGGCCTACTTGGCACACTTGCCAAGATTGACATGTCCACGTAGGAGTTTTGTATCGCAGGTAAGGCCACAAAGAAGCCATTTGGAATGACAAAGAGAGCGACTGCTGCATTACAATTTATTCACTCTGACACATATGGACCAGTCAATGTGAAGGCACGAGGCGATGCTCCTTATTTCATTACTTTCATAGAGGATTACTCCCGTTACGGGCAGGTGTTTTTGATTTCCCATCGGTTTGAAGCTTTGGATTGTTTCAATTGCTATATCAGCTGTTGGCTATAGTGCCCTCAAGGAAATTATCATAATCGCAGGCAGATGATTATGATGATTGAGGGAGAACCTATACCGGTAGAACAGTCTTACTCGAGATGATAATATGCAATCTGGTTTGTCTTTATCATCATGTACATGCTTTATGTGGTATTTGTTCATATCAGAATTTTGCATCATTATATTCCCCATTCTTAATCATATTGCAAATAAATAAGTGCTTTTGATCCATATCTGCTAAATAGTTGCAAATTACAGGTTCTTAGAACAATACAGTGAAATTCAGGAAAAGACGCTACAAATGTGAGACTACGACCAACAAATAGATGAAATTACAAGATACCGCCTACCAGTTTAAGGAACAAATGAAGATCAATGAACAGTTCGATTGCACAAGATACAAAGGCAGCACAAGATTCAAGACTTCAACGCGAAGCTAACGGTAAAAGTCCACAAATTCTGCACTGTTGGAAATCTGGAAGAAAGTAGAAAAGATTCTGAGGAACCAAGTGAAGAAAACATAAGGAAAAAGCAACTTGAAACATCACAGAAAAATTGAGCCCAATAGCCCACCAAACGGCCGTGGAACCACGGCCAAAGAGGGCATTCCGCCGCGGATCCGCGACCCTGCTATGCACGTGTCGGTGCATGTGTCAGTGGGTGTCGGTGCTTTGACCCGGCTTTCTTAGGGTAGTCTTGTAATTTCAGATGTGGATCATGTAAGACTACGGTAGCGCCCCGGCCGTCTGTCCGAGGCCAAAATGCGGAAACGAAAACTTTTTCAAACTAGAAACCGGCGCTATCGTATGCTTAAAACCCGAATCGAACCATTAACCTACAACTAGCTATCAAGAGAAGTGATAGAAAGGCTATACCGATCGATCCGTGTCCTTCGGTCTTTGGCCACCATCCCAAGCTCCTCGCGGTAACTCCGGTCTCGATCTCCTCGTCGGAAAGGGCACCACATCATCGATTCTTTTTACGGGCTCCCGCTTCATCCGAAACAACTCGGGCACGACGAGTGCTAGCCGACGTGTCCAAGGCGATGTAGATAATGTGTGTGATCACTTTGTCTCTTGCATCCATTGATTTGGATGGAGGTTAGAGGTGTTGCCATTGATGGAGATAATGAGCTAGAGGAAGAAGAAGAAGAAAACCTTTTCTTTTTCTTATGTTCTATGTTGATAATGAGAGTGAGAATGTGAACAATAATATGAGAGCTAACCTTACCCTTGGCTGCCCCCATCTCTCCTCTCATCAAATCAATCCATCATATAATGTGACATTAGCACATAAAAAGAAACCATGAGTCACTAATGTGTCCATGTCATATTTAATGCATGTCATGATGAATTCTAGCTTATAATTTCCATATGCAAACATTAATCCAAATGTTTGCAACAATAAAAAGATACGACAACATCTAAAGTAAACTTGTGACGGATCACAAGGATACCCCTCACCTGTATATACATACCTGCATCCGCATTCCGACTGAATGCGAATGCGATGAGACTAAAGTAATCCAACAAATCTAATACTAGGATCCGGCTTAAACCAAAGCCCACTAGTATGATCCGTCCGATCAAGATCCGTGCACTAACGCACGTATAAGATCGAACCCTGCCATATATCATACGGCCTCTACAACGTTTCGCCCGAAACTTGAGAAACTGTCTGTGGGGGACTCTAAAGACTCGTCAATACTTTGGCTGTGGATTTAACCACTAGCACGTCAGAGGTATTAGCCGTACGTAACGGGCTACCAGGTATTGACCAAGCCGGGAGAGACGAAACCCTGTCGATCCGCTCACTGCCTCCATGTGGCTCGGGACTGTACCCAACTAAAACATGTTTGCACGACTCCTTTGAGCCATGGTAGGGTAGTAATCAAAGCACAGTGGGAACTCACACGAGACAAATGACGATCTCAGTTCGATGAACTAACATGTACACATGTCACCAGGGAACTGCTATCTGACGTCAGGTATAATACCAACTAGCATGTTCCCGGCGAGTCATGTCCGGTGTACTCATAACCCAATGAGCACCTGTATACATCTTAGGTGAACCAACTAACACCAATGGCTTGTGAGACCGGCCACCGCCCCTCGTCGGGGTCTCGACTGTATACACTAGTCTACTAATGGAGTATCGATGCCCAGTCTCGAAACTCCCACGACTAGGGACCACTTTAAGGATGTGCTTATAGACTATCCAACTCTCCCGTATATGATCGCCATCATACTGCTGGTAGTCAAGCAAGAATCCTAAGGGTTCTATCAACGTGCAATAGTGATCTGTACCATCACCTAAAGAAGTACACGATGATAAAGATAAACCAGATAGTATACTATTCTTTATCAACGTGTAATAGTGAACTACAATGTCACCTAAAGCATGTACACGATGATAAAGGCAAACCATATAGTATACTATCATCTTGAGTAAGACTGTCCTACCGGTATAGGTCATCCCTCAATAATTGCAATCACGTGCCTGTGATCCAATAATTGACTCTGAGGGCACTATATCCAATAATCTCACACTTGCACTCAAGGCTAATTATTGCGATGTCACATACTCACAGCCCGTGTGATGCCGAACACCCAACTCCTCTACTAATCAGTCTCACAAAGCCCGTTTGCAAAACTATTGCATTCGAGGAATAGCCTCAATGAGTGGATCCGCCCTGATGTTTCTTTCTTTGTCTCTCTTTTTCTCAAGTTCGCGGAGAAAGCCATCTCCCGAAATGAGTAATACCTGTCTTAGAATATGTCTGGATATCTGATGGGACCTAGTTCAAAAATGAACTCCAAATCCAAACTTCTTTGACTGTATCATCAACTGAAACCAATCAGTATCCTGCGCCATGCCTCCCTCAGTATCTGCTTGGACCACCTGTCCAAAATACTGCCCCTCGTCAGAGGGAAAACTATAACTCTGACAGCCACTCTATCATCCAGGTTACCTTGGAAGCCTGGAATGATAACCGTCTCCTGAAAGAGGCTGTCGTTATCATATCCCTAGAACATCCACTTATGTTCTAAAACTGCTTCCGAATGTTTCTCCAGGATTGGATCAATATAAACTTATTGCATCTACTGCAAAAACAACATCTGGTGTGGTACTTGACATCTCATGATTGACTCAATTGCCGAAGCAAGTGATCTGCCAATCATGCACATCCATCTCCCCTTTAGTCTGTAAGACACCTTTAGAGAGGGTGACTCCATCACCTGCAGGTACACCACTGTGCCAGGAGTCGTCCATTCTAGAACACCTTTAGAATGCTGTCTAAGTACTCAGATTGGGAAACTACCCAAATCTAGATCTAAAACCATAGATCTAGTAACCAGAATATCTGATATAATATCCAAGTCCTGTGTGGAGAAACCACTGTATGACAACCAAAGTATAACCGATCGTAGTATAGGAATTTCACTTCCTACTCTGTGTATGTCATCCAAATACCAGGACATCACACCCTACTACCTTCTTAACAGATCCATCCCCTATTCTGATAAAGTCAAACCTATGACTGTCACATCAGAAATAGATGATCTATCACCGCTATATCTGCTTTAGTCCATAAATAGACATAAGCTACTTGTCCACCATTGCTTCCGCTGCTCCCACTGACTACGACAACCCTCTGGCAGAGTTATATACACGTGCACTTCTAAAGCTAATTTAGAACGACGCTATATTCATCCTTCTGCCGGGTCTCACAGTCTGGAACAACAGCAATGGCAAGTCTGGGTAAACAAGAACCTCCCTGTCACCGTCCTCGAGGCTACCGGAGTACCGCTCGAGTGCCTGAGGTTACGCACCATATCTGCGGAGTGGCTAATGGAATGTCAAACCAGATTGAATCTTTAAGTTCTTATCAAATTTTCAGTAATCGTTTGCGGTTCTGGAATCACTTCCAGTTCTACCATACTCCCACTACTGTTTTCTGAAAAAATCCATTTATATTAAAACTGTGGCGAGTCAAGAACAATATCACTATTGATCTTCCAGACGGTAGAAAGTCAACCCTCGTCATAGCCCGGGTCAACCCACAAACAATCATTACAGAAACGTGCCTTGAGTTGTCCAGAGTCTGGTTTTAAGCATAAGCCGGACAACTCCCCGTACCTTAACATTGTTAAGATATGAACTATTCTATATCCAATATAGAAACAGAGGCACTGATTTAATTAGAACCAGATTCAAATCATGCAGTTGTCTCCAGTGCATGTCAACTAAATGGAGAGAGGCCGATCAACATTACTCAACTTAGGAATACATCCAGATATGAGTAACCTGAAAGAGAAGCAAGTTCTCATAATCATTACTATCAACTGAATACCATACACAAGTATCCACATCTTCGATCACCTTGAAGAATCCTGATACTTGCAATACATGGTTCTCTACTTTATTCATATACCTATAACTTCTCAAAACTTAGACCTTGAATTTCTATGAAATACATGTCTAAGAACTAGAGAAGTCATAAGTAAACAGAATATAGTACGAGTACCAACCCCTCTGTCCTCATGGACACTGGACAACATGCAATACTCTGTATAAGTCCCTTGAGTCTAATAACTCATTCCCTGTGTGTCGTAGGTTGAAAACTGTACTTATGGTTAAGAAGAATTACACCGCTGTTTAATGCTCCTTACCTAACCATCCACTGATATAGGTAAATGTCATAGACATAATTTCAAAAAGTTATATCTCACTTTATAAAAATAAACGTACAGATATATCAATTTGAAATTGGTGCATAACAACGGATATTCAAAACCAAATATTTGTCGTCCGACAAACAACCCAGGCGATTTCCTTAAATATCACCAATTACAACGAATCCCGATATAATGAGGATGATCACCCAATTCCCAATAACTTACTCCCACTCATCATCTGTAAAACCATACAGATGTGAGAATCAAACCTGGTAAATACATACCCTGGAGCAAGGACTAATTGGGAAATCAGTTTTATTTTAACAGTACACAGTGAAACTGAAACATGTAAATGTTTCGAAGGGGTATCCGGGTATTCCTAGTAATGCCTCTTCCATTATCAGATTCACAACTGTAACCGTATATTTCTTTGCCATCTGTCCAAATCCCTTTATATGTCTTTAGTCATTACCTTCTGTACACCCATTTAGGCCAAATGGTTTTCTTCCTTCCCTACCGTTCGGCACCAGCCTATGGTTTGGAAGAAGACTATCCAATAAGAATAATGGGTGTACTCTTCTAATCCTAGGAGTACTCGTAACCTGAGAGAAGGTGAAGATAAAAGACAACTGAATAAACTTTATTCCTATTTCTCCTGAACCAGAATCCATCCCCGAACTGGAACAAGTTCCTTCGAGTTCGTATATAAACATACGATGGAGTATCCAAACAACTGTGGATCTTCGTAGTGATACGGAGTGTTCTGGAGAAATACAAAGGTGATGTAGGATTGGCGAAGAAATACTTGGTTTGGTCGTGAATAGCAGTCGCAATTTACTTTGCCCTCTTACTAATCCTTTTATATGTCTTTACTTATTACCTTCTGTACACCATCATTAGGCTAATTGGTTTTCTTCATTCCCTACCTTTCGGCACCTGCCTATGGTTTGGAAGAAGACTATCCAATAAGCGTAATAGGTGTATTGTCCTAATCCAAGGAGCACTCGCAACCTGAGAGAAGGTAAAAGGAAAAGACAACTGAATAGTCCTATTCGTTTTCTCCAGAACCGGAAACCATCCTCGAATCTGGAACAAGTTCCTTCGAGTTCGTATATAACCATACGATGGTTTTATCCAATGAAAGTGGATGTTCGTAGTAATACGGGGTGTTCGTGAGAAAAGGGTAAAAGTAGGAGTGGCAATGAGGTATGCAACTCTGACAATCCAAAAGCCAGTGTTTTAAGAAAGTTCGGTTAACTTGGTCACTGAGTCATAGTCAAGGGTCAGGTCATGGTCGCTGCCAAAGAGAGAGAGAAAAGAAATACTCTGCGTGCACTCTAACCCTGATTAGAATGGTTATCAATTTATCTGATCAGGAAACCTCCCACTGTATCGTCAAATTCTCCTCCAAACCTGAAAGAAGAATTAGTCGGGATCACCCGAGGAGTAAACCAACTCATCAGTGGGAATCGGGATCCAACTATCATCGCATGATAACGTGATGGAATCCACTCACGTTATCACACTCCAGAAGGTATGCGCATATCTGGCAAGTTTCAGTTTCTTTAGAAACTCTTGATGTATGTTTTTACCCCTAGGACCCAAGTGACCTTGACACAGTCAACAAATCAAAGAGTCCTAGTCAAGTTCAACCCGTCATTATCCTGAATTGCATTAAACCCACCCGTTCGAGCCCTTGACACAGTCAACAAAGCCGCACGACTGTCCTAACCAATCCCATTATATCCATGCGACAAAAAAGCATTACAGAGCTACCGAACACTACGCCTCGGCAATGCACGACAAACGTAGCACGAATACTAAGCAATACTAATCTGAAATGACGGAAGGCTACGGCAGGTTTTTGGCGAAAAACCTTTTAACGTAATGAACTTGATATCGTTGAAGGAACCGGATAGCTCTTTATAAAAATATAGTGGCGAAAACCTTAGCTAAAGAGGTCCCTCCCGGTGAAGGGATCTCGGCTCTTTCCCCGTAAAATGAGGTGCAGGATATTCCAACTGAATACCACGATGCAAAGCAAAAAGTCAATCAGCTATAGTGAAGTTATTACCCTGACGCAAACTTTTGTCCAAGGGGTCACTCCCAGGGAAGGGATCTCGGCCCTTGCCTCGTCGACTGAGGTACTGGATATTCATAACCGAATACCACTATGCAAAACAAAAGAGAACGTCCTTGCAATAACAGCTTTTTTTGAAAAATGTTCCAACAACATCAAACAGGTTTGTTTAGCTTGCATTGATCCGAATCAATGCAGTCCCATCAATTAATCACACCACAAAAGAACGAAAATATGATATACGTATATTCCATCCGCATTCGCCACTGGGTCCCGTCATCACCCGTTAGGTTACTTAACTAACGACAGAGCGGGGACTGGACTAGCGCGGGTGTAAAACATATACAACATCTACTAGTATATATATCAATATATAATATTCGCTCAAGGCGTGATAAAATGCAACATCACAGAAATGTAATAAGCATCAAAGAACAATACAGATAATCTGGGATCCCCGGGTTTCATAGAGCCGCTACTGAAACCCGACGTTTCCCTGGTCGTGTGGATAGCCTGTGCAATGAAATCCTAGACCCCTACGGGCGCGGCAAGTTACCCGCCAAAACCTGGAGCGAGGCAGCCCCCTTCAACAACGTGAATGGACCGCCCAGCACTTCACGAAATCCGATAACTTGAGCACCCCTCCATGGATCAACCTGTACCCCCTACGAGTGCGGTGAATAGCCCGCCAATTCTACAGTGAAGCCCCCTCCATCTCAAAGCCATGAGATGCGGGCCCGTTGCCCTCTATAACCCGGCTATCCGTGCACCCCACCGCGGGGTAATCCTAGTACAGAAAGTAAAAAATATACAACGGGTACATCGACCTCAGTCCGGTCGTGCCCCAAAAGAATAATATACAAACAGGCAGTGACGGCAGTCCACATATCGGACGCTCGCCCCGCAATATCAAATGTACAAATACAACCAAACTGTACTAACATTGCATCCAGGCTATCCACCACGACAAATCCGCAACATCACAGCACAACACAGAACATCAACGTGAATGTCACGTTCGCAAATCCGTCTAAAAGGGCTATAGAAATTAGACAAGATTTACCGATCAAATGGCATTCACGGTCTCGGATATAATGTAAATACTGTGAACTAACATGTTTAAAATTTTCGATCGACAAAATTTCCCTGAAGTGGGCCCCAAGCACTACTGCAGCACTCAAGATAATCTGGGCCCAAACAAAACATTCCAGAAACCTAATTTCCAAGTCAAAAAGCATTGTAGAAATTTTGGTGCAGTGAGGGCACAGAATGGCGGCGGAACCGCGGCCAGAAAAGGGATATTGCCGCGGTTCCGCGGCGTCACCGTACGATCATGCAACCAAATTTTCTCATAGCTCCTAAAAAACCCTGCCTGATTTTCTGCAACACACAAAATAATTTTTTGACCACAGGAAAAATTCAACAGAAACTGATGACTTGGAAATGCAGTTTTGGAAAATTTCGTTCGATCGAAGTTCTAAACACGTTAGAGCAAGCTAGTAAAGGTTAATGGCGTGGCTCTGATACCATGTAAGACTACGGTAGCGCCCCGGCCGTCTGTACGAGGCCAAAATGCAGAAACGCAAACTTGAAACCGGCGCTATCGTATGCTTAAAACCCGGATCGAACCATTAACCTACAACTAGCTATCTAGAGAAGGGATAGAAAGGCTATACCGATCGATCCGTGTCCTTCGGTCTTTGGCCACCATACCAAGCTCCTCGCGGTAACTCCGGTCTCGATCTCCTCGTCGGAAAGGGCACCACATCATCGATTCTTTTTACGGGCTCCCGCTTCATCCGAAGCAACTCGGGCACGAAGTGTGCTAGCCGACGTGTCCAAGGCGATGTAGAGAATGTGTGTGATCACTTTGTCTCTTGCATCCATTGATTTGGATGGAGGTTAGAGGTGTTACCATTGATGGAGATAATGAGCTAGAGGAAGAAGAAGAAGAAGAAAACCTTTTCTTTTTCTTATGTTCTATGTTGATAATGAGAGTGAGAATGTGAACAATAATATGAGAGCTAACCTTACCCTTGGCTGCCCCTCTCTCTCCTCTCATCAAATCAACTCACAAATCCATCATATAATGTGACATTAGCACATAAAAAGAGACCATGAGTCACTAATGTGTCCATGTCACATTTAATGCTTGTCATGATGAATTCTAGCTCATAATTTCCATATGCAAACATTAATCCAAATGTTTGCAACAATAAAAAGATACGGTAATATCTAAAGTAAACTTGTGACGGATCACAAGGATACCCCTCACCTGTATATACATACCTGCATCCGCATTCCGACTGAATGCGAATGCGATGAGACTAAAGTAATCCAACAAATCTAATACTAGGATCCGGCTTAAACCAAAGCCTACTAGTATGATCCGTCCGATCAAGATCCGTGCACTAACGCACGTATAAGATCGAACCATGCCATATATCATACGGTCTTTACAACGTTTCGCCCGAAACTTGAGAAACTGTCTGTGGGGGACTCTAAAGACTCGTCAATACTTAGGATGTGGATTTAACCACTAGCACGTCAAAGGTATTAGCTGTACGTAACGGGCTACCAGGTATTGACCAAAAGGAAGGTCGATGAGCGAACTCATCCTGACACCCTACTGAGCCTGTCAGTGACAATATTCGTACAGTCTGGTTCGTTCATCTATGAACATCGCATGTCGAGCCTAGGGGGTTGGTAAAAGTCAGACCCCCAAAAGCGGTACAAGTCATGTCGGAGTGTGGCCCAGAACACCCTGAGATACTACTGGAATACCTACCAGTAAATCTCCTGCCTTGGCTAAGGACTTCGTGTAATGGCTCTCCTAGACACAGCGCGATCTCACCCCTAATACCGGGAGAGACGAAACCCCTGCTGATCCGCTCACTGCCTCCATGTGGCTCGGGACTGTACCCAACTAAAACCTGTTTGCACGACTCCTTTGAGCCGTGGTAGGGTAGTAATCAAAGCACAGTGGGAACTCACACGAGATAAATGACGATCTCAGGTCGATGAACTAACCTGTACACATGTCACCAGGGAACTGCTATCTGACGTTAGGTATAATACCAACTAGCATGTTCCTGGCGAGTCATGTCCGGTGTACTCATAACCCAATGAGCACCTGTATACATCTTAGGTGAACCAACTGAAACCAATGGCTTGTGAGACCGGCCACCGCCCCTCGTCGGGGTCTTGACTGTATACACTAGTCTACTAATGGAGTATCGATGCCCAGTCTCGAAACTCCCACGACTAGAGACCACTTTAAGGATGTGCTTATAGACTACCCAACTCTCACGTATATGATTGCCATCATACTGCTGGTAGTCAAGCAAGAATCCTAAGGGCTCTATCAACGTGCAATAGTGATCTGTACCATCACCTAACGCATTACACGATGATAAAGATAAACCGGATAGTATACTATTCTCTATCAACGTGTAATAGTGAACTACAATGTCACCTAAAGCATGTACACGATGATAAAGGAAAACCAGATAGTATACTATCATCTTGAGTAAGACTGTCCTACCGGTATAGGTCCTCTCTCAATCATTGCAATCACGTGCCTGTGATCCAATAATTGACTCTGAGGGCACTATATCCAACAGATCAGATGTAAACCCTAGGGTTTCTCCTATCTATAAATATGAAAGCTTACAGCCTCTTTTGGGGCATGCCTCTTTTTATTTTTCTAGTTTAAAATTTCAATTCCTTTGTGATCGTCAAGAGTGCATCAATAAAGTAAGACTTTAATTCTTGCATTTTTATCTGTTCTTTTAATATCTGCTATTTTATTTTGTCTTTTATTATTTGCAACTTAGATAGTTTTAAAAATAAAATATAAAATTGAATTCCATTGTTAATACCCTAATGAGTGAGTAGTTCCTTACTTGTTAGGGTTAGGTTTGGGATAGGTTTGAGAGATGGAAATCTCTCACTCCTTTCTTGCCCGTATAATACTTTAAATTAGGACTCTATGTTAATCAAACACACACCGCTCACTACTGCACCCTATCCCACGAGATAGCGGTGATTACCTAGTTAGACCGGTTGTGGTTGATTTACATAGAGATTAAGGTTAAGAGTTAAGAAAGGACGGACAAGGACCAAAAGGAAGAAACTATGTTTCTTCCTAGTCGTGCTAATCCCCTTTGTTAACTATTACCCTAACACCTAAGTTCTTAATTAGGGCAAAGGAAGCAGTGAGTAGAATTCTCTTTCCAAACTAACCTAATCCTAACCCTAGCAAGGTTTGAATCCAATTAAATTCAATCCTAGTTTTTATCAAAATCAAAACCTACCAAAAATAGGACTTAACTCGTAAGAACATAAAGAAAAGAACACGTTTTCCCTGTGGACCGACCCGTACTCAACCGACTAGCTACCAAGCGACACCGTTATTGATTGCGGTATTCTTTACTTTGATTTTAAAACGCACGTACGCAAAAGCTCTCTCAATCAAATGGCGTCGTTGCCGGGGATAACGGTAGTTATTTTCTTTTTGTAATTTCAGGTTAATTAAAATTTAAAAAAATCATAAAAACTGAAAAATATAAAAACATAAAAAATATCATCTTGTTATTTTTTGAAGGGTTTTTGTGTGAATTGCGCAGGAAAGGAAGAAGGACAGATTCAGATCTGGAGCAAGCCTGGTGAACAAATCCAGAAACAGAAGATCTGAACAGACAGAGGAGAACCACAACAGAAAACAGAAAGATTTTGGAGATCTGAGCCTATTCTTCCACCGCGGAACCGCGGCATAAGTGCAGGTTTGACCACGGAACCGCGGCCAACTGCTGACGTCAGCAATCTGATATCTCTGTAAGTATTCCTTATCTCCTCTGTAACCCCCTAAACTCCACTAAAAAATTTCCTGCAGGGTTCCTTGCGTAAAACTTCTTCTCCTTCTCCAATAAATCAATCTTGTGCAGGATTCTTTGCGCCGCAAATAAAAAAATTTGGAAAGTGTTTTATATTTTCTTGTGTTTTCTATTTTGCATTTTTAAAACGGACTTTTAAGGGGCTATAACACCAATCCAGATTGGGTGGGGATTTCATTACCCTTCCTAGGACCCCAAAGATCACAAAAAGCATATGCATCAACCCTCGAGTTAATTAAAAAATATTTAGACTCAGCCAATAAGGACTGTCGCGCTCATTAGGATAAAGGAAGGTTGTAGGCAATCGGTCGTTTAACTAAACCTGACTTTGTGGTGCCTAGGCTAGACAAGTGGGAAAGGTAATTTTAAAAGGCTCGTCTCACGGTGATTCGTGAGCGGATCCCTCCTTTCTTTACTTGTGCTTACCTGGCTACAATTGGCGGTGAAGAGGCGATTCGAGGGATATCCCACAACTTTCCCTTTGGACCAGTTAGGAGCAGTCTAGTTGACTTAGGAGACCCTAGCTCTAGACTTGATTGTGCATACTTAAATTGTGATTGGTTGAAAGTGTGTCTTAGTTCCTTATAATAAAATCTTTTGCAAAGACTCTAAAAGAAAAGAAAAAAATCACAAAATTTTTTTTAAAACTTGCCATTTTGTCGCTAGAAATCCATTGCACCAAACTTTCACCCACATTCTCTCATTGACGTTTTCTTACCCCCACCTTCTACTTTTTGATTACACTGCAACTCGTTAGTGAATGTCCGGTTGGATTAGGGACACTAGCGCCCGTTTAGTCTGTGTCTCGTTAGTTCCTACTGACGACGCGTTCGACTCCGAAGTCCAAATTCCCTCCACTTCTTTACCTTCATCTTCAAAATCATCATCTTCTAAGGAGATGTCGGGATTCAATCCTAACAACCCCTTACCTACTTCGGGACTGATTCCACCTCAACTGGGTGCAAATAACCCACAACACCCTCATGTTGAAGTGCCCCAACGAATCGCGCTCTAGGATCTTTTCTATCCAATCCGCACCGCACTTCCTACTTGTCTTTCACTTCCACCGGCCAATGGGGATAACTTCGAAATTAAACCCCACTTCATCAATATGTTGCCCAAATTTCACGGGCAGGAATCCGAAGATGCCTATATCTTCATTAACAAATTCCAGAATGTTTGCGCAATGATGAAGACCACCCAACTTTCCGATGATGCTATAAGGCTACGTGTCATTCCATTCACTTTATGTGACCTAGCTGAAAAGTGGCTATATAGTACAGCATCGCATTCCATAAAAAGTTGGGAAGAGTTTGTTAACGGCAGCCTCCTTCGGGAGACGGTTATCATTCCAGGCTTCCAAGGTGACCTGGATGACAGAGTGACTGTCAGAGTTATAGTTTTTTCCCTCTGATGAGGGGCAGTAGTTTGGACAGGTGGTCCAAGCGGATACTGAGGGAGGCGTGGTGCAGGACACTGATTAAATTCGGTTGACGATACAGTCTAAGAAGTTTGGATTTGGAGTTCTTTTATGAACTAGGTCCCATCAGATATCAAGACATATTCTAAGACAGGTATTGCTCATTTCGGGAGATGGTTTTCTCCGCGAACTTGAGATAGAGAGAGACATAGAAAGAAACATCAGGGCGGATCCACTCACTGAGGCTATTCCTCGAACGCAATAGTTTCGCAAATTGGCTTTGTGAGACTGATTAGAAGAGGAGTTGGGTGTTCGGTATCACACGGGCTGTGAGTATGCGATATCGCAATAATTAGCCTTGAGTGCAAGTGGGAGATTGTTGGATATAGTGCCCTCACAGTCAATTATTGGATCACAGGCAC
Organism: Agapanthus africanus; assembly: GCA_030015575.1. Taxonomy (NCBI): domain Eukaryota; kingdom Viridiplantae; phylum Streptophyta; class Magnoliopsida; order Asparagales; family Amaryllidaceae; genus Agapanthus; species Agapanthus africanus. The sequence goes on from JASDDO010000012.1 coordinate 428,964,935, forward strand.
GTGATTGCAATGATTGAGGGAGGACCTATGCCGGTAGGACAGTCTTACTCGAGATGATATTATGCTATCTGATTTATCTTTATCATCGTGTACAGCTTTAGGTGACCTTACAGATCACTATTACACATTGATAGAGCCCTTAGGATTCTTGCTTGACTACCAGCAGTATGATGGCGATCATATACGTGGGAGCTGGGGTCTATAAGCACATCCTTAAAGTGGTCCCTAGTCGTGGGAGTTTCGAGACTGGGCATCGATACTCCATTAGTAGACTAGTGTATACAGTCGAGACCCCGACGAGGGGCGGTGGCCGGTCTCACAAGCCATTGGTGTCAGTTGGATCACCTAAGATTGTTGGGGTAAAAATTTACACCCCGGTTGACCAAGTCAAAATCAAAGTCAACCCCAAGCCAAGTGGGCCCAAGCCCAGATCCAGTGGGCCCATGCCCGGGTCGAGCCCGAACATGAAGCGGCCGGCCTCCCTCCATGCCAAGATAAAAATTTTGTAATAAATAATTTTGTTGTATTTCTTTTATTTTATTTTTGGATAAATGTAGAAAAAATAGGCATAAAGCCAAATTTTTGTAAAGCCCATGGCTTATGTGCAAAAAGAAATGGCACATGAGCCATGCGATAGGCAAAATGCCATTTTGTGAAGCCTAAGGGGCTATGTGTAAAATGTATGGCCTATAAAGGCAAGGATAATGAAATATCCCAACAACTTTTTTTCTCTCTCCAAAAAAGTTTGAGATCTGAGATCTTTTCTTCCTCCTTCAAGGTTCCAAAACCTTCTTCTTTCTTTTGAATTAAATCAAGAGTTTTACTCTTCCTTTTTCAAAACTAAATAGTTTTCCACCACAAAACCCATTAAGGGAAACTCAGATCTTCCATTAGATCTCAAAAAGAAGAGATTTTTAAAAAAAATCCCACAGCTCTTGATCTTCAAGATCCAGCTAACAGAGGAGGAAGAAGAAGAACATCTTTCACTAAACCCCCCAAAAAAAAGAAGAAAAACACACTCAGGAGTCCAACTCCTCTCTGATTTCTCTTCTGAGAAATTTTTTCAGGCTAAAAGCCTCTTTTCCTCGCCGGCGCTAAGCGCAGAGCGCCCACGTGCTGACACGTGGCGCACTTGCGCTCAAGCGCTCTCGCTCGAGCGCAAAGCGCCCACGTGCCGACACGTGGCGCGCTTGCGCTCCAGCGCAAGCGCTCGAGCGCAAGTCGCCTTCATGCCGACACGTGGCGCTCTTGCGCTCAAGCGCAAGCGCCCGAGCGCAAGTCACCCCGGTGCCGACACGTGGCGCGCTTGCGCACCAGCGCAAGCGCTCGAGCGTAAGTTGCCCTCGTGCCGACACGTGGCGCGCTTGCGCTCCAGCGCAAGCGCTCGAGCGCAAGTCGCCCACGTGCCGACACGTGGCGCGCTTGCGCCCAAGCGCTCAGCGTCCGAGCGCAAAGCGCCCACGTGCCGACACGTGGCGCGTTGCGCTCCAGCACTCTGCGCTCGAGCGCAAAGCGCCCACGTGCCGACACGTAGCGTGCTTGTGCTCAAGCGCCTAGGCGCTGGCCCCACGCATCCTTTGGATGTCTTTTTCCCCTTTTATTTATATATACATGTATATATATACATATGTATACAAATATACACATACACATACTCCACGACACTGCCGCTGTTAGAAAAAAATTTCTAACGGGGCGCTGCCCCGCACCCCGCAAGGGGGCTGCTAGCCCCCTTGACCCCCAGCCCGCTATCCGGGTAGTGGGACCCCCGTAAAAACTCTGCGTGGCTCCCGACATATTCAAACCCCCCTTCCAAAACGACAACACACATACACTGCACATGGAGTTCGCATGACCATTTTAACCCGTTAATCGGAGGTTCTCTCGCCCCAAAAGTGAGGAGGGTAATTAACGGCAGCTTAGTCCACGGCTGCCGGAGATTCGGATCCCCACAATCATTAAACCCCGGCCTATCCTAGGCAGGGGGAATCTGTAGTACGCCTGACAAGAGCGCGCGTATTCCCATCTCAATGGGGTGACGAAAAACACCCTACAGATTCTGGCACGCCCGGTGGGACGTATCTCTCCTCCCATATTTCGGGTTAAACGTTCATGCGAACTCAATCAATATACATATCGATTGCCTATACTGAAATGATGTTTTCTTTTCGTGCAGCAATCAACTTTCAACGACAATGTCTCCCAAGATGAATTCAACTTCCAAAGCGACCCTGATTCCGTACGTGGTCAAGATCAACGCTCGTGTGGTTCTCCCTGCAAGACTCAGTCGACAATGGGAGGAACCGCCCCGCCAGTTTGGCTTTATCATCATCTACCCTGCCGGAAGCGCTCATCTGGCAGAGATCCCGGCGGAACAGGTGGCCAAGCCAGTCTCAAGGGGTAAGAGGCCAAATGTCATGATCGCCAAGGCACCACAACCGAAACTTAAGATGGTGTCTGAACGAGTCCCTGGCGCTCTAGCTGGGGGCAAGACTTCCGATGCGAAGGGCAACATTAAATGTTGCGTAAGAGCTCAGGCGATGACTCCAACAAATGCACAATTGGGCGTATCTCCAAGGCCCTCCATCAACCGGTCTGCGGCGTCTTCCCAAAGAGTCGAAGTCCGCCAGGTGCTTAGAACAGAAAAGTTAAGGCAAAAGCGGCTTAGGTATCGAGCCAACAAAAGGGCCAAGGCTTCGGCCAAATGGAATCGTACGAAGTTCCAAGTGCAGGGTTGCCCCGCGACGACGGCTGAGTCGAACGTAAGAATCAGCAATTCCTTTGTGCCTCTGAAGTAGGTTCAGAAAAACGCCATGACCGCCAGAATCAAGAAGACAGCGGTCCGAACAGTGCCACAAAGAGACGTGTCCCGGCCCCAACAGAAAAAGTATGACACGGTCTCTTCAAGAGTCTATCAAGCACTCTGTGCCGCACGAAAGCAGCGAGGCAAACCCAGAAAAGAAGCGCCAGCACCATTCAAGAACCTGGTTAGGCCAGCCGTCTTCAATCTACTACCAGCTACCGAAGCAAGGGGGTCAAGACAGCGATCTGTGAAATCAGCCGACAATGATAGAAAGACGGCCGGATATATTACCCATACGGTCTATATGGCGGGCGAGCGCCCTAGCGACAACCTTCGCAGCAAAAGCAAGGACGGGGCCACCACATCCCAAGCCCAATCTAGCCTGAATGTGGTTGCCGCTGCCTAAGAACAGCCGCCCCCGCTGGATGAAGAAAACCCTCTCGATGAGGATGATAGGCAGAAAGACCCCTCGGTCCATGTAGGGTCAAGCTCGGACAGCGAGGAAGAGCCGACTTTCCACCCCAGGACTGCGGAGCAGGAGCTGCTTCAAGAGCTTCGAAAACAGCTCAGGAGCAAAGATAAAGAGATGGCCAAGCTCTATTCGAAGATGGACGACTTAACGAACGTGGTGATGCAGCTTACGGCTCAAATTGCTCGAGCGCCTCCCAATCAGGCACAAGCCGCTACTAATCAGCCGGGTGATGACAATCCGAGGCAGCCAATGCCTGTTCCTTTGGGACCAAGACTGGTCGAGCCGAATGAAAGCCGACCACATTCCGTTTCTGGGGACGCCTTGGCCCCCGATAGCACTATCCCGCTAACACAGGATCGGATAATGGATTTGGTCACCAGCAAGGTTAAAACATTGGTGGCCGAAGCTGAAGCTCAGAAAGAAATCGGCAGTAGTGGGCGGCCATATCCCGCGCAGTACGATCTAATTGAGATCCCAAGCGGCTACGTCATTCCTAAGTTCGGAAGATTTGATGGAACGGGGAATGCAAACCAGCATGTCGCCCACTTCAAAGCATCGTGCGGAAATACAGGGGGCAATGACGCGCTCCTTCTTCGTCAGTTTGTCAACAGCCTGACCGGCGTCGCCTTCGACTGGTATGCAAGTATACCGGACGGGTCCGTCATTACCTTTGCCCAAATGGAGTCCCTGTTTCGGCAAAGGTTCATGAGTGTCAGTGATAAAATCTCCATTGCCGACCTTGTGAGGACCAAGTCGGGGAAGAATGAAAGCAACACCGACTTTATTGCCCGATGGCGTAATCTCACGGTCAAGTGCGAACCGCCGCTGGAGCAGGACCAGTCCGTCAGCCTTCTTATTGGGAACCTCAGCAATTGGATGGTCCCATTCTTGTGTACAGCAGGCCTCAAGACGTTTCAAGAGCTAACCAAGAAAGTCCAAATGCTGGAACATTCAAAGCAAGAGTCCCCGCCGGACTCTCAGAGAGACAAAACTTGGAAAAGCAAGCGGGACGACAACCGTGGAAGCGGGAGTTCCAGCAGTACCAATGTCTTCAATGCCTCCGACAATGAAGAAAAGCGAAGGGCGGGCGAATCCAAAACCAACCGGTCTCGAAAGCCATTGCTAGGAGGAGATGGGCCTTCCCTAGAGGAGAAAAAGAACAAGGTTTACTCTTTCAGAAGGGACAAGGTCCGCAAGATATTTAAAGATGCCTTGAACAACGGCCTACAATTGCCGGAGTCGAAAAGACCCCAAGAAGCAAAAATGACCGACAATCCTCTGTATTGCCCGTACCACCGAGTAGTGAGCCATGTGATCGAGGATTGCTATATCTTCAAGGACTGGGTCGAGAAGCAGTACAAGGCTGGAGAGATTGAGCTGTCCAAAAGCGTGTTGGTGAATAATCAAGTTGCAACCGCCAACTTTATACAGACGGAAGCTGAAGCCTTCTGGGAGCAGACAGCCGAACCCGCTGCCCTGACAAACGAAACTGACTCATCGCGGCCTCCGTGGAGTACGCACATATCTAATAAGACGAAGAAGATGATAAAGCCACTTCGGAAAGAACCCAGGACAGAATGGGAAGGGCAGAAGAGGCCTACCAGTCCAGCTGCCAATGCGGCTCCATCAGGCTCAAAATCCAAGAAGCCCAAGAAGAAGAAAAGTGCAGCTCGGCGCGAAAAAGAGTCTGCAGGGAGATTGACCATTCAAAAATATATCGATTCCCTCGAAGAATATGAACAAAAGGAAAGAACATTGATTCAATTGAAGGAGTTCTTCCCTGTACAAGCGGCTGAAATTCTGGAGGAGTTAGAAGAAGACCCCAATGAAGAGATCCCAGTAGTGACCTGCTATGCCATCCATCTTGGCAGCGACTCCGAGGATGATCTCTGTTTTCCGGAAGAGGACGAGGAGCTCACCACAAAGGCCAATCAAATCCAGCTCAGAAGCGGCAGGGCTCTACCGCAAAATCAGGGCAACGCCCCAAAAGGGAAGGCAAAACATGTCGCTAATGAAGAAGATGGAAGAGAACCGACTGATGAAAACATGAGTCCTTCCTCGGTGGACTATAATGTCTTGGCACATCTCCGGAAGCTTCCGTCTCTCCTGAGCATCTACGACGCCTTGGTCCTATCTAAGGAGCTTAGAGATGTTCTCATTCACGCTCTACAAAACCCCGAGCGGTATCAGGCTCACTTTGCGGAAATTAATATGAAGAAGCCCAGCACGCTTTGCATGCCGCCGCAGTCACATTTAAGGATGAAGACTTGCTACTGGGAACGGCTGAGCATAATCGGCCGCTTTACGTGACCGGGTACAGCGACGGAGATCGAATTAATCGCATATTGATTGATTCGGGGTCCTCAGTGAACATCATGAACTTGCGAACTCTGAAGAATTTGTCAATGGACGTCCGACACCTATCAAGGGAAAGGATTGTCATTCAAGGCTTCAACCAAAATTGCCAGCAAGTTCTGGGGTCTATAGCTTTCCCAATCAAATTCGGGGATCTGCAAACTGAAGCTAAGATATACGTGATCGACGCCGACACGTCTTATAAGATTCTCTTAGGGCGGCCGTGGCTCCACGATTACGGCATCATTCCGTCAACTCTCCATCAATGCATGAAGTATACTAAAAATGGTGAAGAAAGACGCATTGACGGAGACATCCAGCCGTTCGGTGTGCATGAAGTCCGATATGAAGATTCTCGGTACTTTACGAACCACCAAAATGCTAAGCCACAACTGACTGAGGATAGAATGGCCCCAAGACTCAAAAGCAAATCTGCACCGGCTATCACTTTCAAAAGCAAAAATACCCAAGTGCGCCCGCATTTCGGCAGCGACACTGATGAGTCCGACGCTGGAAGCCCGTCCTTCCGCCAAACTCGCCCTCATTTCGGCAGCGATACGGACGAATCTGTTACTGCAGGCCCATCTAGCAGCAAAGTCCGCCCTCATCTTGGCAGTGACACTGAAGAGTCAGAAGAAGAAGACCTGTCGTGCAACAGCTGTGCAGATCGGCCCCCCGTGCAGCAAGCAAAACTACGAGAGACCTTCGAAGTCGCTGAAGGGTCCCTGACCATCACAAGGGTGCCGGAACGGATGTGCAAAGAGCTCGACGCATTGTCAGTCTCTACCGTGGACCGGCTGGAAACTTTCTATGTGCCCAGGAGGAAAAATGGACAAAAGGGCATCCTGTTTTACAGGTCAAACCCCGTTGTGCATCCGGACGACCTTTCTGTCGCGTGCCTTCCCTATGAGAGAGGCATAAGAGCCGTCCTCAATCCCAGATACTATGCGCCCGAGATGCGGGAATACTTTAAGAAGTGCGGATGCCGGTTATATCAAACGGAGTCCGAAGCAAAGTTTTACGAAGGGCTATGGTATCCGCCCCAGGTCCGAGCACTCATCGATGGACGAATTCCAGATAGACGGGGCATAGGCTACATTCAACCTGATTCCAAAGCGTGCTACATGATCCATGTTGGTGAGGCCAGCGAAAGATCGTATAATGATGACGAGATAGCCGAGCCAGAAGAAGCTCCTCAAGAGCTCGAAGATGGCGGACAAGCAACCTTTGATGAGCTAACCGAGATTGACTTAGGAACGCCCGATAATCCAAGGCCGACCTACATCAGCTCACTCTTGTCGGAGAAAATGAAAGAGCAGATAATTGCCCTGATGCGTTGTAGCGTCTTGAAAAGTCGTTTTGGTGTTTTCCTGAAATTCGGTGAAAATTCGGTATTTTTCCGAAAACCGTCTTTCTCGATATTTTGCAGTTTAGGGCTAATTATACCTTAAATAGGTAGGTAATTACTTGTTTTTAGTAGCTAATGGGTTAATTATGAAATTTTGGTCATTTAAAAATTTTTCCCTATTTTTCAATTTTTTAATATTATTTTAAGCCGGTAAGAAAATACATTAAATTAGCAGTAAATACAAATTTTTCAGGGCTAATTTTAATCTCTAAAATTATGATAATTATAATCTAGTGATAACATGAATTTTTAGTAATTTATTTTGATTTTTAGCAAATTTTTATGTTATGAAACGAATTTATTGAATTTTGAGCTAAAACTTGCAATTTTTGAGTTGTAGGGGGCCTTTTTGCATAAAATTTCTTTTGTAAAACCCCTCTCTCTTTTTCCTCAGCCCTAGGACAGCCCCACCTTGTGTGAGACCAGAAATTTCTGGCCTCATTTCTTGAGTTGCCTTCTTGAGTTGAATTTGATAGTTTTTGGAATTAATTTAAATATAATGGATAAAGTATGATACATTGACTTTTGTGGACTTGACCATGACTTTCCCCACTTGCCCACACCCTCCCCCATTCCTCCTCTGGCCGAAATTCCTGCACACCCTCTTCTTCCTCTCTTTTCTTTTCATTTTCCTTCAATTTCTTCAAAAAACCACATCAAAATCCACACTTTATTCAAAAATCCAAACAAATCCTTATGCTATCATTTTCCTTAGCCATTCTTGCTTGGATCTTGGTGCTTGAGGCCATCAATTGGAGCCAAATTTTCTTGCTTGATCCATAGATCAAGAGGTATAATTCTCATCAAGTTACTTTCTTTTGCAAAAATTCCTTTAATTGTATGGTTTAGTGTTAATTTAGTGTAGTTTTAGTCTAGTTTTCTTAGGTTTTGCTTGAAAATTAAACTAGGGTTTTGAGCCATAATAGTTAATTAAGTTGTTTTATAGTTAATCTAATGGTTAATTAACTAATCCATATAGTTATCTTGTTGATGTAGTTTTCAATTATGCTAATTTGATTAAATTTAGAAGTGTGAAATTGCTTTTTTAGGATTTTCAAGAGAGGGTTTTTGTATGGAATTGGTTTGTGAAACATGATTAGTGAGTTGATTAAGTTTTAGAAAACATTATTTAGTTGATTAAACCTAAATTGCTATCTAGTATTTTGCTAACCTAACCTAAGAGGTTAATTTTCTTAAGTGGGCTTTGTTGTGTTAATTTAAAGTTTCAAGTGTGGAAATTGATTGGATTTTGCTAGGTTATAAATTCAAGAATTGGTGGTTATGGAAAATAGGATTGGAATCATTGCTATTGTGTTGTAATTAGTGTTTATAGATTGCTTGTAGTGTTCTTGGGTAATTATGCTTTATTGTAGTCGTTTTGTCGCAAATCGGCGATTGTTGCACCGATTTTTGGAATGTATATGCTTACTAGATTTTTATATAAATTATGTGATGGATTATTTTCGACATCTTGATGATTATAATGGCTTGTCCTACGACTTTTAGGATGCGTGAGTGCGGATTTTTGGGTTGTCGAGTTTTAGTTTTGCCGGGCGACCAAATCGGCGTTTTTCGGCAGTTTTGCGATTTTCGCGTGTGTCCGTGCACTTTGTGCACGTTGTACCTAGCTAGCGAACTTTAGTAGTTTCGTTGGGGTTTTGCGTCGTTCTTGAATGTGTAACCTTATATTTGGTATTGATGTAAATTCCAGGTTCGGTCGCGGAAACGTCAGACGCGGCGCGAAAGGGAAAGGCGGTGATTGGACACAGCTAGCCAGAGATCCCGGTGAGTAGATTTAACATCTACGGGGGACGATCGTTTGGATGGCGCAAGTCGTCCGATAGATTTAGTAAACTGAAAAATAGTAAAATGGATAACCACTTGTGACATTAGAATAATATTACTGGCATGATAATTGCTGCAATTAGATCAATATGTTATACCCATATACGCAAACTCAATTGTAGGACACATGCACCATTACCAGGTTTTTATATGCAGCACGAGCACTATTCATGCTTACACACACACCCTGGTAATTGCCATGCCACCACACTAGATAACTTTTAAATTGAAACCTTTTACTAATTGATACTTAAACTGGTACTATTGCCTTTAATTCCTTAAAAATGAAACCGTAGTATTGCTATTCATGTGCATGTACTTCATCATATTAATTGTTCATGCTAAATACATTAATCACACATCGCAACTTGATTATTGATATCATACGCATTCATTATCATTGATATATGCACTTATGAGGATTTCTTGAGATTTTATGATATTGCTGGATTTCGGGGGAAATCCGCAAAATTTCTAAACTTATTATATTTTTAAAATATGTAAATTGCGGTTTTCTAGTGATGTAAGTGTCGTCCACCATGAGTTTGCTGTGGATTTGGAAATCCGTGTCGAGGAGTGGAGGAACCGGCACGGGTACATGGTGGGCCCGGTAAGGTACCCCGGGGCAAGAGGAATGTGGTGATGACGTTGAGCCTGGCAGGGGACGGATTACCTACCGGTGACTTCATTGGGCACGGCGGATATCCAGAGGATACCGACCGGGACCGCGAGAGGATGATATATTGATACTGAGATGGGTCAGCCGGATGGCTGAGGCCAGAGACACTATGACATGGATTTATGAGATTTGAGACAGCTTTTGGGTGTCGTTGCTGGACACCGATTTTCGTCGATTCATTGACATTATGCTGGCATTCTAAAAGAGTTTCAAAAACAAAAAGAGATAAAATATTTCTTATATATACCTATTGAGGCCTCAGATATTCATGTTGCATACATATTAGTACACTGATGTTATATACACACCTGCTAGTGCATCCAGTCATACCTGTATTATAGATGCTAGGATGCTTGTGTGCATGCATACGATAGCCTTTGTAGATGTTATTTATTACTCACGAGTTGGCAACTCACCCCCGTTGTGCCACAGTCTTTTGCAGGTCCGCTCCGTCAGTTCAGTAGCGGCGGGCGCACTTGTTCTTTTGCCTCTTTTGCTTGGGCTCGAGATTTGCTCATAGGTGGGTTATGTTATTATTTTGTACCACCTTGTATATTCTTGTATCTAGTGTACTCCATCTACTGTTTCCACCAGATTATTGTATATTGACCTAGAGATGAGACTGTGAGGTTGTGGATTTTATGCTGTATTTTGGGGTCGAGTTCACTTGAGCCGACATGCTACTTTTTTCATGCTTCCTTATGATTATTATGCTTGTTGTCATTTATATTGTGTGGGATTTGTGACCGCCTTATGGCGAAGAGCTAGCTCCCGCTTGGGGATGCCTTATTTGTTGGTTTTACATATATTCTTGTTGTACCCATTTTTGGGGGCCAGTATTTACAAAGGAGACTCTGCCGAAATTTTCGGAAAAATTGGTATTATTTTTAAAAAGGGTTTTACATGACTTATTTGATAACTTGTTTTCAAATGTTTGGGTTTTCTTCACTCTTTTGCTTAATTGGTTTTGTTTTCTGGGCTTTGGCTTACTTATTTTACGGACGTCTTTAGACGTTTCGTAAACTTAAGTGCCAGTCACGTTCCGTACCCTGTGGGTCGTGACATGCGTGAGTTCGTCGACTGCTTCGCGTGGACGTACAAAGAAATGCCTGGCCTTTCCCCTGAGGTAGCCGTGCATAAGCTGGCTATATCTCCTGATGCTAAGCCAGTCAAACAAGCTCCTCGAAGAATGAGAAGGGAGTTGGAAGAAAAGGTCATCGAGGAAACCAAGAAGCTCATCGATGCCGGCTTCATCAGGGAAGAGAAATATGCAGACTGGATCGCATGCATAGTCCCAGTGAAGAAGAAAAATGGGCAGATCCGAGTTTGTGTCGATTTCAGGGACCTCAACAAGGCATGTCCTAAAGACGACTTCCCGCTACCGGTTATGGAAATGATGGTCGATGACACCTCAAATTACGAACTGTTCACCTTTATGGACGGCTCGTCTGGATATAATCAGATCAAGATGTCGCCTGAGGATGAGAAGCACACAGCATTTTGAACCCCGATCGGAATATATTGCTACAAGGTAATGCCATTCGGACTGAAGAACGCAGGTGCTACATATCAAAGGGCGATGACTAATATCTTTGATGACCTAATCCATAAAGTTGTCGAATGCTATATTGATGATCTGGTCGTCAAGACTAAAGCCAAGGCCGATCATATCCAAGATCTCAGGACCGTTCTCACCAGACTGAGGGAATACGATCTGAAGATGAATCCTCTGAAGTGCGCTTTTGGCGTGTCATCGGGAAGATTCCTGGGCTTCATAGTTCGACATCGAGGGATCGAAGTTGAGCCATCAAAGATAAAGGCCATCATGGAGATGCCCCCTCCGAAGAGTCTGACGCAGCTAAGATCTTTCCAAGGCAAGCTTGCTTATATACGGAGGTTTATCTCAAATTTATCGGGGAGATATAGGCCCTTCTCAAAGCTCATGAAGAAAGGAGCTCCTTTTATTTGGGATGCCGAATGTCAAGTAGCGTTCGAAAGCATCAAACAATACTTGTTGCACCCTCCAGTGCTGGCCGCTCCCATTCTAAATAAACCGCTGATTCTCTACACTGCCGCGCTGGACGAGTCACTCGGTGCGCTCCTTGCCCAGAATAACGAGGAGGGAAAAGAAAATGCCCTCTACTACCTCAGTCGAACTCTAGTCGGGGCGGAACACAACTACTCCCCAATCGAAAAGCAATGCCTGGCTCTAATACTTGCTGTGAAGAAGCTGAGGCACTATTTGCTCGCTCATCGGGTTATGCTGATCTCCAAGGTCGACCCGCTCAAACATTTGATGACCAAAGCAAGCCTAGCCGGCAGAATGGCAAGATGGGCTGTCATGCTACTTAAGTTTGACATAGTTTATACCCCTCAGAAAGTAGTAAAAGGGAAAGCTATTGCAGACTTTCTTGCCGCTCATCCCATATCAGAAGGGTCGCCGCTAAATTGTGAGTTACCCGATGAACAAGTGCTGCACCTCGAGGAAGATGAGCCATGTTGGGAGCTCTACTTCGATGGAGCCTCGTCAATAAGGACCTCCAGTAAATCAAGCGTCCCGGAGATAAAAGCAGGGATAGGATTGGTGTTCATCACACCATCAATGGGAACCCTACGGCGTTCTTTTGCTCTCACCGAGCCTCGGACAAACAATGAAGCTGAGTATGAAGCTCTGATAGCTAGTTTGGAACTCGCCATAGAAATAGAAATCCTTCGGCCACGGGTTTACGGTGACTCCCAGCTTGTCGTCAACCAAGTAAGCGGCGACTACAAGATATACAAACCCGAGTTAGCTCGGTATAGAGGCCGGGTGGTGGAACTCATAAAACGGTTCACTCATATTGAACTGATAAGAATCCCTAGAGCGTTGAACGGAAAAGCCGACATACTCGCTCGCTTAGCCAAGGAGCTGGCTGATCCTAACATGGACGAAATTCTGATCACAGTCAGGAGCCGGCAAATTCTACCCCCAGTCTCTCTACGAGAAGAGGAAAGCGCGGAACAGAAGAGCAGTCCCGCCGAAGAAGCTTCGATCATCCAAGACGAGCCCGATTGGAGAGAACCCTTCATAGAGTACCTCCGATACGACAAGCTGCCCGAAGAAAAATCTGCGAGGATTCAGCTGAAGAAAAGAGCTCTCCGATACGTGTTTGTAAATGACACGCTACCGCAGGTCATATGACCAACTCTGGCTCAGGTGTCTGTCATTGGCCGAAGTCCAAAAGGTCATGAAAGATGTTCACTCGGGCGTTTGCGGTGCTCACCAATCTGGCCCCAAGATGCGACTTCAAATCAAACGGCTTGGGTATTACTGGCCCACCATGATACGGGATTGCGGAGAACATGCAAAGAAATGTCGGATCTGCCAAATCCATGGTGATTTCATTCATAAGCATCCCAACCCGTTGCATCCTACGGTGGCGTCGTGGCCCTTCGAAGTCTGGGGCACCGACATTGTTGGCCCAATTGATCCTCCGTCATCCAAAGGCCACCGGTTCATACTGGCCGCGACAGACTACTTCTCCAGATGGGCTGAAGCTGTCCCGCTAAAAGAAGTCAAGACAAAAGATATTCTGACATTCTTCCAGCATAATATTCTATACCGCTTCGGTACACCAAGAAGAATCATTTCTGATAACGGGCCTTCTTTCAAGAGCTTCAATGTCTCGAAGTTCGCTACTCAGCACAAGATAGACTGGAGATATTCCTCTATCTATAATCCAAGAGCCAATGGGCTAGCCGAAGCCTTCAATAAGACTCTATGCAAGCTCCTGAGGAAAAATGCTTCAGCCAACAAGAGAGACTGGAATCTCAAACTTCACGAGGCATTGTGGGCATATCGTACGACGCACCGTACTCCAACTCAGTCCACTCCATACTCATTGCTTTTCGGAGTGGAAGCGGTTGTCACGACCCGAAAGAGCACGTGACTGGCCCTCGAACCATATGAAGTCTATAGGACTCCATCTGATCCAAGTAAGCCAAAAGCCCAGAAATCTAAAACCATTTAAGGAGTAAATAGGAAAAACTAGTTTTAAGATATAAGGAAAACATGTTTTAAAATCAAGTTTTTAAATAACTAAGCTGAATATGAATTTATGAAATGAGTAATTTTTCCTGGAAATTTCGGCAGAGTTTCCTTTGTAAAAACTGGCCCCGAACGGGTTACAACAAGAATAATATATATAACATGATAAAAGGCATCGCCAAGCGGGAGCTAGCTCTTCGTCAATCGACGGTCACAACCACGCAAGCAATAATAATATACAACGCCAAAGGGCGAGGATCTAAACTGAAAAGAAACTCAAAAACAGCCAGAAAACCGCAATACTACAAGCGCGACTCTAAGGTCGAAATAATACAACACCATTTTCTAAGTCTGAAATAATATACAAGTTTTTGGTTGATGGACAATTCTAGATACAATAATTAATACATGAACAATGGCGGTTCTGATACAAAAGAACCCACCTATCCAAGCAAGTCACCCATAAGGAAGCAGTGTGCCAGAAATGCCACTATGGAATCTGTACGGCAAACCTGCAAGAACTGGGGCACAACGGGGGTGAGTTGCCAACTCGTGAATAGAAAGATGTCTACAAGCAGAGATCGAAAGCATGACCCAACCTAGGTCAATACGATCAGATATAAATAAACCCCAATATGAATAAAGCTGAAGCATGCTAAACTGGCAATGTAATCTCTATACATAAGTGTAGTGCCAAGTGCTCGTGCTAGTGCCTCAGGTAATAGCATGTCATGAATATGAGGTATAAACAATGTAATCAAATCTGCACACACGTGGATCCCGTCCACTCGTCACCCACTGACAATAACCACCATGCATGTAAATATCATAAAACATGTGCATGGGAAATAATATGAGGATATAACCACCCGTGTCCCTCGCGACACATCAAAATCATGGAACCAGGGTGCCCAGCATCGACACCCGAAAACATCATGAAAACTGTGCCCAGCATCGGCACGTAAATCCTCATATATCGGGCTCCGTCAGTCCGGATCGGCCCGCGGGCTCTGTCTGCGGTATCGGCCCTTGGCCCCGGCAGTATGCCCAAATCATCTATCGACTTTGGTCAGTATCCTCCGGATAACCGCCAGGTCCAACCAATCACCGGTAGGTACTCGCCCGCCTCCAGGCTCAGTCGGCAAAGCTCATCGATCATCTTGCCGAGGGGAACCATACCGGGTCCACCATGTACCCGCAATCGGCTCATCCACGCCTCGATTCGGGTTCCACATGTCGCTCTCAGCACCGAGAAAACACATGGTGGATGCACTGAAATATCATATCAAGGGTAACCGGGTTTTTAAAGTAATGATATATTCTCTTTTTAAAACACCCTCGGTTCCCAAATCCAGAAATATCATAGAAACAACATATCTCAATGCGTATAATCAAAGCATGAAGTATGCGACATATAAAGGAAAGTATGCACATCATCATGTCACACAAGGATCATATACTGAATGCAATAGTACTACAGTGTAGTGGCATGGCAATTATCGATGATGAGTGTGTGAGCCGGCAACAAGTGTACGTGGAACATATGCATCATCGATAATGGTGCTGGTGTCCTAGCAGCATGACTGAAATATAACCACAGTGCAAGCGATGCAATGCAAATAGCAGGAAAATGTGGAAACGAATAATCAACGCAAAAGCACAGAACCTGCCCCAATAGATATGTCATGCAACCTTGCCTTTTGAAATAAGACGAATCAGGGCTTTTGGTAAAGTAAGGGCTACGGTGTTTTAAGAAAAGATGCATCATTTGAAAATATCCGTATAACCCTTCTGCTTATCTTTAAAATATCCCCGATTCGTTAGTTTGAAATAGGTATGACTCGGTCTAGTCTAATGTCTACTAAAAAAACCTAGACAGGAGGGGTATGAAACCACCTAATCTGAGTCAATATATAAATATAGATAAGATAGTCGGTGATCTCGCCTCAATAACATATCGTAAGCTATCCCCGAGTCATGAGTGCGGATCTATCATCAATATCGGCTCGTACGGTAAATCGTCGTACGGCATCCCAATAGCTGGGTAGGGGTCAATATCACACTATCTCATCACATATCAGGTATCACTTATCATCAGATCGCATAATCTGGGGTACTACTCTAAGTTTAGTACAAATCGATACCATCTATAAAAATATGAATGCGGGTAAAGCACATGTCCAAAGGCCCGCTAAAACTATCATATCGCACCTCAAAAGCCACTATGTCACATCGCCGATCTCACGGCCTCACATCAAATATCACCTCAACCCACGTATCACCATCAACCCGTATATGAACACATAGTCCCATACCCATGTGTAGATATACGCCCCATCAAATGAAAGAATGAATGCAAGAATATGTGTAAGTATATGTGTGAGTGCAACCACTACTCTAGGGTTCGCACTATACTAAAACCATACATTCATATCATCAATAATATCATTATCACAAACCATGATCCTAACAACACATAATAAATATACGCGTGTATACGTATTCGTATACAATACCACGGACTGTGGGGGTGCTATACGCCATCCACCCGACTTCTCCCCGTAGATATAAATCTACTCACCTGTATCCTGCGTGTCGGTGTCGATGTCACCGTCATCTTCTGCATCGCCTCGAATCGTCGCGGGGTACCTACACATATCACACGTATCGCATCGCATCAAAACCAAATCAGAACTTGAAATGACACGCTAAATCCAATACGATACGCTAAAAGGCCTATAGGTTAGAACCTACGGTTAGCCTTCGCAAAACAACCCGAAATCACTCGATATAGACGTACAAACGTCACACAATCGAGATAACACACACAAATATCAAAATCTGGAAATCAAGATACCCAAAACCAAAACTAAATTCAAAACAGCAACCCAAGAAAACGATCCCAGATTTCACCCTATGTGGAATCTGTCAAAACTAGATATACCCAGGGTCAAAATTATAGGAAATGGGGCCATGCACGAATTTCGAGGCAAATCCCCTCTGCTCTGGCCGCAAATTGCGGCCAGAAAGGGAAAACTGGCGGCCTCGAGAAGGAAGTGGGGGCTAGGGTTTGGGGTGTTGGTTCAATGGTGCCTGCACATCTCACTGTCAACTCAGTTTTATTTTTGGGATCTCGGGGTGATAGCAGATTCCATATAACAGTCCCAGATTTCCTGTTTTCCCCGATATCGATTCCGAAATTCCGTATTCTGTTTTCCAGTTCAGGTTTGGGTTCAATTTAGCATCACACCAGGGTTTCTAGGGTCTCAACAAGCCTCAATTTCATCTTAAGTTTCAGTTTTACCCTAAACCCTAACTTGAAATCTCAAAAGTCCACAAAATGACACGATATCGATACTAAACTAGAATTGATGCATAAGGAAATTGAAATGCTACAAGAGGGTGCAGAAATTACCTCCTTTGGCAACTCAAGAAAACTCTTGAGTTGCTCAAAGTCCTCCAAATCCAATCTTGCTAGGTTCAATGGGTAGCTAGTGAGCTTGGGACCATTTTTTGTGAAGTGGGAATGGGGTTTTGGCTAGGATTTCATGGTGGATCTAGGGTTTCAAGAAGAGGGTGAGTGAGGGAAGAGGGCAGCAGCAGCAAGGGAGAGGGGAGAGAGAGCAACAAGGGAAATAATGAGGGTATGGTTCAAAAAAGTAGGGGTTGACTTTGCCCCTTTCTCTCTCTCATACCTACTCTTTTCCTTTTCTTTTCTTTTCCTTTTTCTTAACCTTCTCACCCTAATAGTGCATCCAAAAGAACCATGGCAACAAAAGAAATGTAACACAAGTGTAACAAGTGTGGAAAAATGATATGTGCACATTTTTGCACAAAAATGCTAAAAATCCAATTAGCGATTTTTAATCGCGATTAGCACTAAATTAGCATATAAATGATCACAAACACTTAAAAATGACATAATTCCATAAAATACCCTATTTTAGATTTTTTTTCTAAAATTTTCCAAAATTTTTCCCATTTATTTGTATTTAATTACACCCGAATATTAAAATATTCATTAAAATAATATTAAATTATAAAAATTCCCGAAAATAATATTTTATTATTTTGGAAATGTTACAATCTACCCCCCTTAAAGAAATTCGGTCCCCGAATTTAAATTTAAAACCCCAAATTCTAAAACATTTCGATACGAATTCCAAGTCGTCGGGGCTCCGAAATCATCAATACATAAAACATCACAGCGCAATGCATGCGCACGAGTACTGAGCAGATAACTGAAAAACAACGCTCCATCAAGCATCCCGCAATCATCGGAGTCAAGGTAAGGACACAATGTCAAATCCAATACAAAACCGATATGATATGGATCAGAACTACACATGTAGACATCCAATCTATACATGTGAATAGATGATGTAAAAGCATGCCAAATCCTTTTTAAGTCGCTGTGCGATGCGCATAACACTGCACAGTGGCGGACGTTTTTCATAAGAAAATAACTATATATGTATATATATATATCCTTGTTTAATAAGCACGTCCCGCCGTTTTGAAAACAATCAGAAGGGTTTCCTTGTTTTTAAAACGTTTCGTGTCATATCGGACACGTAGGTATATATTGAGACTATAGCTCGCTCTTTGGAAATCCCTTCGATAACTATCGATGCATGCAAATGTATATCCAGGTACTGTCCTCTGACTAGTCCTGCTCAGTATGAAAACAAATATCCAATATCACAAAAATATACTGCTCCAAGAGGAATAAATCCCAGAAATATACATAACACCACCCTGTGCGTCTGGTGCGCACGGAAATAAAAATCCATATATGTGCTAAACAGGTGCACAAAACCACATCTAGGTGCAACGGGTGTGCACGAAGCATCTGCCATAGGCAACGTGTGTGCCTGACAGCCAAAAATCCGGTGCATCTGACATGCACGAAGAACCTCGATTTAGTGCCTCGGGTGTGCACCAAAATCGTATCTCAAAACATGCGCCCAACATGCGCGAAAATCCAAATCGGTGCACCCATCGTGCACGAATGAAAATCCAAACCCTGCGCACTCAACATGCACGAAATCACAAAATCCCATAGCAAACGTCGAACATACGCAAGTCCAACCAAAAGCACGGAGTGCGAGAATCAGCCATCAATATCAGGGTCAAAATCGACGATATAAAATGCGGCTCAATCAAAATTAAGTGTACCGCAATGGAAAATCTCACAACCATGTGCATCGACGTGTACAAATCAAATCCAAAACACTAGAAGTGCATGAAAACTATGCTGAAAGCGTAAATCAAATCACTGCATAAAATAAGCATGAAATCGCAATCAACACCTCAGGAGTAATAACTATGTGCAAGGTATGAATACCCAGTAGGTGCAACCATGGTGCACAAAATCAAATATCATGAAACTCGGTCACCAAAACTAAATCACGCGAATAGATCGCCAAAATACCGAAATCCAAAGTGACGGATACGTGATAGTCAAATCACAAAATCACAAATCATAAATACCGTCGTCGGTAGTTCCTCCTTCGAAATCGAGAAGGTGCCGGTGCATCCAATGCTAGCAGCGCAAGATATCTACTTGCCTCTTGCTCGCGGCTGGCGTCCTCTGCCTCTGGTTCCTGATCTTTCCTGTAGATTACCAATCTCGCAATCCATCGGCTCACCGGCCCGGTCAGGAGTGCGGACAGGAACGATTCTGTTCTGGCACTTCTTTGGTAATCTCTTGGTCAACCCTCACGACTGCTCGTAAAGCAATATGTCACTGGAATCGGCCTCCGGCTCTCTGAATGCACATCACACGTCTGATCCTGGGTGCAACATCATTGCAACGGTGCCCTGGAAGGAATCCTGCTTAAGGTCTCTGCCGATCTTGCCTATACCGATCTGTACGGAGGCTGGTACTCTGGCATAATCCTTTCTCGTTCAATGGACATCTACGTCCTCAGCACAGCATTTCCTCGGAAATCGGTCGCATCCCAACGCCTCTCCAAGCATATCAGGCCTCTGGTCTCGACGGGAAGTAATGACAGCTCATCGGCGTCTCGTACGAACCTCTTGTCCCGCTTGCCTGTATCATCGTCCATTTCGACATCGCGTCTCTATCTGCGCACTGCAATGCCTTCGGCTACGGTCCATCCGAAGTCCCTCACGCGGACTCGAAATCATAACTCGGTATCTTCCCCTCTCAGTAGAAGATATCTAGCCGAACACGTCTTCAGCGTGCGTATCGCATCTCTGATGTCAGCGGAGTGGAACGCCATCTCGTCGAAATCTCGTGCGAACTCTTTACTCCACCTTGCTCCAATATCGACTGATTCGGACTCATCTCATCATGGCTACACGAACTGCGCTCCGACGGCTATGCTCGCATTTGGAGTCTCCCAAGCAGTGTCCCACCACATGATATCCGAATGATGTCGAACCATCCGATCGACTCGTCAGAACCTCATAATCCCCCAAGAGCTCACATCTCGGGTACAGTTTAATAGTATCGAGTACATGCCACAGCGTCGGTGGTCCAGCCGTAGAAGGGCAAACCCAAGCCTCACTAATGGCGCCGAGGAACTGCCGCAAACCCTAAGGTTCAAAGGCTTTCACAATGTCATTAAGTCGAGTTAAGGTTTCATTCTTCTAGAGGGTCTCCATAGAATCACCTGCATGTCTTTCCGTATACTTTAAACATGGAAAATGGGTTCCTGACATTCGATCGTCTCAATCGACTCTCAACGAACCTGCGTGAAGTCATCTCTAGCTGGAATCAATCTACCTGATGACCTCGCATCGGGGTAAGCGAACGAACCACATGTCCTAGTCATTAATCCTCGGTGACTAGCGACTCACTATCATATCTCTAAGAATATGCTCATGCTGCAGTAGCTCCAATCATCTGGGCGATATCTCATCACTCGCAGCAGCAACTGGCTCATTCGTCGGTACGCTAAGCAGCGCCTCAATCATCCTGAATAAGCGATATATCAACAGTCATCACATCCTGGCTGGCCTCTATCAGTGGCTCAATCCTCTGGTACCGTCCGGTACATCCTAGAAATCTCACAACAGCGATCTGTCAAACGCCCATAGTGCGGAAACACAAAATACGAAGCCTCAATGCAACCGTATGTCTCTGGAATCACGCCCCGGTCAGTCCTCGTCCACGACGAGCTCATGCTGACAACTCGAGCCGTAGCTCACACTGCCCGTGCAATCGCGGCAGCAAAACCACAACCAGTATCGATGAGGATAGATCATAGGAAGGAATATGACATAATGCAAGGAAATGTACAACCTAAGGTTTCTTAAGCGGAGTGGCGTGTCGTAAGTATGCCGCGGAACATACCAACGGTACGTCACTCTACTTTAGTCACCTATTCCATCAACCAAGGGTCATCCTACGCGAAGAAAGTTCGGGTCTAATACCCCCTCGACCAAGTCTAAGTTCCGTAAGGTCAAGCCTAAGTTCCGTATATAAATAACGCCCTAGGCTCCACATAGTCAAACTCAGACTCGAATCAAGGTCAACCTGGCGCTCTGATACCAACCTTGTCACGACCCGAAAGAGCACGTGACTGGCCCTCGAACCATATGAAGTCTATAGGACTCCATCTGATCCAAGTAAGCCAAAAGCCCAGAAATCTAAAACCATTTAAGGAGTAAATAGGAAAAACTAGTTTTAAGAGATAAGGAAAACATGTTTTAAAATCAAGTTTTTAAATAACTAAGCCGAATATGAATTTATAAAATGAGTAATTTTTCCTGGAAAATTTCGGCAGAGTTTCCTTTGTAAAAACTGGCCCCGAACGGGGTACAACAAGAATAATATATATAACATGATAAAAGGCATCCCCAAGCGGGAGCTAGCTCTTCGTCAATCGACGGTCACAACCACGCAAGCAATAATAATATACAACGCCAAAGGGCGAGGATCTAAACTGAAAAGAAACTCAAAAACAGCCAGAAAACCGCAATACTACTAGCGCGACTCTAAGGTCGAAATAATACAACACCATTTTCTAAGTCTGAAATAATATACAAGTTTTTGGTTGATGGACAATTCTAGATACAATAATTAATACATGAACAAAAGCGGTTCTGATACAAAAGAACCCACCTATCCAAGCAAGTCACCCATAAGGAAGCAGTGTGCCAGAAATGCCACTATGGAATCTGTACGGCAAACCTGCAAGAACTGGGGCACAACGGGGGTGAGTTGCCAACTCGTGAATAGAAAGATATCTACAAGCAGAGATCGAAAGCATGACCCAACCTAGGTCAATACGATCAGATATAAATAAACCTCAATATGAATAAAGCTGAAGCATGCTAAACTGGCAATGTAATCTCTATACATGAGTGTAGTGCCAAGTGCTCGTGCTAGTGCCTCAGGTAATAGAATGTCATGAATATGAGGTATAAACAATGTAATCAAATCTGCACACACGTGGATCCCGTCCACTCGTCACCCACTGACAATAACCACCATGCATGTAAATATCATAAAACATGTGCATGGGAAATAATATGAGGATATAACCACCCGTGTCCCTCGCGACACATCAAAATCATGGAACCAGGGTGCCCAGCATCGACACCCGAAAACATCATGAAAACTGTGCCCAGCATCGGCACGTAAATCCTCATATATCGGGCTCCGTCAGTCCGGATCGGCCCGCGGGCTCTGTCTGCGGTATCGGCCCTTGGCCCCGGCAGTATGCCCAAATCATCTATCGACTCTGGTCGGTATCCTCCGGATAACCGCCAGGTCCAACCAATCACCGGTAGGTACTCGCCCGCCTCCAGGCTCAGTCGGCAAAGCTCATCGATCATCTTGCCGAGGGGAACCATACCGGGTCCACCATGTACCCGCAATCGGCTCATCCACGCCTCGATTCGGGTTCCACATGTCGCTCTCAGCACCGAGAAAACACATGGTGGACGCACTGAAATATCATATCAAGGGTAACCGGGTTTTTAAAGTAATGATATATTCTCTTTTTAAAACACCCTCGGTTCCCAAATCCAGAAATATCATAGAAACAACATATCTCAATGCGTATAATCAAAGCATGAAGTATGCGACATATAAAGGAAAGTATGCACATCATCATGTCACACAAGGATCATATACTGAATGCAATAGTACTACAGTGTAGTGGCATGGCAATTATCGATGATGAGTGTGTGAGCCGGCAACAAGTGTACGTGGAACATATGCATCATCGATAATGGTGCTGGTGTCCTAGCAGCATGACTGAAATATAACCACAGTGCAAGCGATGCAATGCACATAGCAGGAAAATGCGGAAACGAATAATCAACGCAAAAGCACAGAACCTGCCCCAATAGATATGTCATGCAACCTTGCCTTTTGAAATAAGACGAATCAGGGCTTTTGGTAAAGTAAGGGCTACGGTGTTTTAAGAAAAGATGCATCATTTGAAAATATCCGTATAACCCTTCTGCTTATCTTTAAAATATCCCCGATTCGTTAGTTTGAAATAGGTATGACTCGGTCTAGTCTAATGTCTACTAAAAAAACCTAGACAGGAGGGGTATGAAACCACCTAATCTGAGTCAATATATAAATATAGATAAGATAGTCGGTGATCTCGCCTCAATAACATATCGTAAGCTATCCACGAGTCATGAGTGCGGATCTATCATCAATATCGGCTCGTACGGTAAATCGTCGTACGGCATCCCAATAGCTGGGTAGGGGTCAATATCACACTATCTCATCACATATCAGGTATCACTTATCATCAGATCGCATAATCTGGGGTACTACTCTAAGTTTAGTACAAATCGATACCATCTATAAAAATATGAATGCGGGTAAAGCACATGTCCAAAGGCCCGCTAAAACTATCATATCGCACCTCAAAAGCCACTATGTCACATCGCCGATCTCACGGCCTCACATCAAATATCACCTCAACCCACGTATCACCATCAACCCGTATATGAACACATAGTCCCATACCCATGTGTAGATATACGCCCCATCAAATGAAAGAATGAATGCAAGAATATGTGTAAGTATATGTGTGAGTGCAACCACTACTCTAGGGTTCGCACTATACTAAAACCATACATTCATATCATCAATAATATCATTATCACAAACCATGATCCTAACAACACATAATAAATATACGCGTGTATACGTATTCGTATACAACACCACGGACTGCGGGGGTGCTATACGCCATCCACCCGACTTCTCCCCGTAGATATAAATCTACTCACCTGTATCCTGCGTGTCGGTGTCGATGTCACCGTCATCTTCTGCATCGCCTCGGATCGTCGCGGGGTACCTACACATATCACACGTATCGCATCGCATCAAAACCAAATCAGAACTTGAAACGACACGCTAAATCCAATACGATACGCTAAAAGGCCTATAGGTTAGAACCTACGGTTAGCCTTCGCAAAACAACCCGAAATCACTCGATATAAACGTACAAACGTCACACAATCGAGATAACACACACAAATATCAAAATCTGGAAATCAAGATACCCAAAACCAAAACTAAATTCAAAACAGCAACCCAAGAAAATGATCCCAGATTTCACCCTATGTGGAATCTGTCAAAACTAGATATACCCAGGGTCAAAATTATAGGAAATGGGGCCATGCACGAATTTCGAGGCAAATCCCCTCTGCTCTGGCCGCAAATTGCGGCCAGAAAGGGAAAACTGGCGGCCTCGAGAAGGAAGTGGGGGCTAGGGTTTGGGGTGTTGGTTCAATGGTGCCTGCACATCTCACTGTCAACTCAGTTTTATTTTTGGGATCTCGGGGTGATAGCAGATTCCATATAACAGTCCCAGATTTCCTGTTTTCCCCGATATCGATTCCGAAATTCCGTATTCTGTTTTTCAGTTCAGGTTTGGGTTCAATTTAGCATCACACCAGGGTTTCTAGGGTCTCAACAAGCCTCAATTTCATCTTAAGTTTCAGTTTTACCCTAAACCCTAACTTGAAATCTCAAAAGTCCAAAAAATGACACGATATCGATACTAAACTAGAATTGATGCATAAGGAAATTGAAATGCTACAAGAGGGTGCAGAAATTACCTCCTTTGGCAACTCAAGAAAATTCTTGAGTTGCTCAAAGTCCTCCAAATCCAATCTTGCTAGGTTCAATGGGTAGCTAGTGAGCTTGGGACCATTTTTTGTGAAGTGGGAATGGGGTTTTGGCTAGGATTTCATGGTTGATCTAGGGTTTCAAGAAGAGGGTGAGTGAGGGAAGAGGGCAGCAGCAGCAAGGGAGAGGGGAGAGAGAGCAACAAGGGAAATAATGAGGGTATGGTTCAAAAAAGTAGGGGTTGACTTTGCCCCTTTCTCTCTCTCATACCTACTCTTTTCCTTTTCTTTTCTTTTCCTTTTTCTTAACCTTCTCACCCTAATAGTGCATCCAAAAGAACCATGGCAACAAAAGAAATGTAACACAAGTGTAACAAGTGTGGAAAAATGATATGTGCACATTTTTGCACAAAAATGCTAAAAATCCAATTAGCGATTTTTAATCGCTAAATGCTAAAAATCCAATTAGCGATTTTTAATCGCGATTAGCACTAAATTAGTATATAAATGATCACAAACACTTAAAAATGGCATAATTCCATAAAATACCCTATTTTAGATTTTTTTCTAAAATTTTCCAAAATTTTTCCCATTTATTTGTATTTAATTACACCCGAATATTAAAATATTCATTAAAATAATATTAAATTATAAAAATTCCCGAAAATAATATTTTATTATTTTGGAAATGTTACAGCGGTCCTCCCCCTCGAAGTCGAAGTTCCAAGCTTAAGAATGGCCGTTCAGCATGAGTTGACGGAGGAGGAAAACGTGCACCTTCGGCTTGAAGAGCTCGACGCACTCGAAGAAAAGAGGCTCGCGGTGCAGCAAAACCTGGAGCTATACCAAGCCCAAATGTCACGGGCCTATAACAAGATAACACATCTCCGCGCTTTCAAGAAAGGTGAATTAGTATTGGTCCTCAAAAGACCGATCATCCCCAATCGACATGCCAAGGGAAAATTCGAGCCAAACTGGGAAGGACCATACGTCATTGAGAAAGTGTTCGACGGAGGATCCTACCAACTAATAAGTGCCGAGGGAGAAAGGCCCATGCCACCCATCAATGGCCGATATCTCAAGAAATACTACACGTGAATGCTCTAAGTCGCAGGCGAATTGAGCACATCAGCCCTACGGTCTGGATCATACATCCTGTAAAACCGTATACAATCCACGGGCATAAATGACCCCTATCTCTCCCAAATCCTGCCGGTGAGACTACTTTTAAAGTCCCACCAGCGGCAAAAAATAAATAAATAAATAAAAGAAATAAAAAAAATAAACGGTATGTCCGCAAGCAAAACGGGCACGGATGAAAACCCGAAAGGGCTCCGTGAGTAAAAACAGCAGGACTACCGGCGAGTCTGTGAAAACCCGAAAGGGGCGCAAACTCGTGAAAAGAGATGAAATACACTCGCAAAGTCCTCTCGACCTTGTGAGGAGAAAACCCCTGCGTGAGATCCTTACGACTCACAAAGGAGCAACACACTTAGGAATCCTCACGATTCCTAAGGAGAAAATACACCTGCGGGATCCCTACGACTCGTAGGGAGAAAATACTTTTATGGGACCCTCACGGCCCATAAAATTGAAAAGCCTTAGGTGGTAGGGACCCAAACCTATCTCCTAAGCCATCGTTCCCCAACGGGCAACGGCAAATGATGAGTCGCTCCTGGCATTTCGCTTCAGTGTTAGCGGTGCTGATGCCGACCAAAAACCCAAATCCCAAGTCCTCCCAAGGCAAATGATGAGTTGCTTCTGGCATTATTCCAGTACAGCAATGCTGATGCCAAACAAGATCCAAATTCCAAGTCCCCAAACGTCGAATGATGAGTCGCTCCTGGTATCATATTCCAGTGTAGCGATGCAGACGCCAACCAAATTTCAAATCCCATACCCCAAACGGCGAATGATGAGTCACTCCTGGTATCATATTCCAGTGTAGCGATGCAGACGCCAACCAAATTCCAAATCCTATACCCCAACGGCGAATGATGAGTCGCTCCTAGTACCACATTCTAGTGCAGCGATGCAGACGCCAACAAATCCCTGAAATCTTTCCGGCCCTACGGTCTGGATCATACATCCTGCAAAACCGTATACAATCCACGGGCGTAAAACAATCCCAATCTCTCCTAAGTCCTACCGGTGAGACCACATTCAAAGTCCCACTAAAAAAATATATAATAAAAAAAAAGGATATGTCCACAAGCAAAATGGGCACGGAGGAAAACCCGAAAGGGCTCCGTGAGTAAAAACAGCAGGACTGCCGATGAGTTTGTGAAAACCTGAAAGGGCGCAAACTCGTGAAAAGGAGATGAAATGCACTCTCAAAGTCCTCTCGACTTTTAGAGGAGAAAATTCCCGCGTGAGATCCTTACGACTCACAAAGGAGCAACACACTTAGGAGTCCCCACGACTCCTATGGAGAAAATACACCTACGAGATCCTTTCGACTCGTAGGGAGAAAATGCTTTTATGGGACCCTCACTGCCCATAAAATTGAAAAGTCTTAGGTGATAGGGATCTAAACCTGCCTCCTAAGCCATCAATTCTCAAATTCTCTCGGGGAAAATGATGAGTTGCTCCTGGCATTATTCCAGTGCAGCAATGCAGATGCCAAACAAAAACCAAAATCCCAGAATTCTCTCAATGACAGATGATGATTCGCTCCTGGTACCATATTCCAGTATAGCGATGCTGATGTCAACCCAAATCAAAATCAACAAGTCAACTTCCACTCCGACACCGCAGAAAGCGGAGCGAGTCAGAATCCAATCTCGACACCGCAAGAAGCGGAGCAAGTCAAGTCTACCCCTGACACTGCAAGAAGCAGAGTAAGTCAAATCAAGCACCGACCGTCCAAGTCGCAAAAAGGGCAGCATCGATCGTCCACGTCGCTGAAAGGGCAGCACCGATCGTCCAAGTCGCAAAAAGGGCAGCATCGACCGTCCACGTCGCTAAAAGGGCAGCACCGACCGTCCAAGTCGCAAAAAGGGCAGAACCGACCGTCCATGTCGCAAAAAGGGCAGAACCGACCGTCCATGTCGCAAAAAGGGCAGAATCGACAGTCCAAGTCGCAAAAAGGGCAGCATCGACGGTCCACGTCGCTAAAAGGGCAGCACCGACCGTCCAAGTCGCAAAAAGGGCAGCACCGACCGTCCATGTCGCAAAAAGGGCAGAACCGACCATCCATGTGGCAAAAAGGGCAGAATCGACCGTCCACGTCGCTAAAAGGGCAGCACCGACCGTCCAAGTCGCAAAAAGGGCAGCGCAGGATTCCTACAAAGCGGGAACCAGATAACTCCGGGCCAGGGAAAACGTCTATCACGGACACTCCGTCTCGGAGACATGTCAAGCAACGACCGTCCATGTCGTAAAAAGGGCAGTGCCAGCTTCCAAAAAAGCGGGAACCAAATCAAGTCGCCTCCACGTGAAAGAAGATCCATCAATTTCATGCATACGACCCACATATGTGGTGTGCATTTATTGATGGGGGGCAATTTGTTAGGGTAAAAATTTACACCACGGTTGACCAAGTCAAAATCAAAGTCAACCCCAAGCCAAGTGGGCCCAAGCCCAGATCCAGTGGGCCCATGCCCGGGTCGAGCCCGAACATGAAGCGGCAGGCCTCCCCCCATGCCAAGATAAAAATTTTGTAATAAATAATTTTGTTGTATTTCTTTTATTTTATTTTTGGATAAATGTAAGAAAAAATAGGCATAAAGCCAAATTTTTGTAAAGCCCATGGCTTATGTGCAAAAAGAAATGGCACATGAGCCATGGGATAGGCAAAATGCCATTTTGTGAAGCCCAAGGGGCTATGTGTAAAATGTATGGCCTATAAAGGCAAGGATAATGAAATATCCCAACAACTTTTTTCTCTCTCCAAAAAAGTTTGAGATCTGAGATCTTTTCTTCCTCCTTCAAGGTTCCAAAACCTTCTTCTTTCTTTTGAATTAAATCAAGAGTTTTACTCTTTCTTTTTCAAAACTAAATAGTTTTCCACCACAAAACCCATTAAGGGGAACTCAGATCTTCCATTAGATCTCAAAAAGAAGAGATTTTTAAAAAAAATCCCACAGCTCTTGAACTTCAAGATCCAGCCAACAGAGGAGGAAGAAGAAGAACATCTTTCACTAAACCCCCCAAAAAAAAGAAGAAAAACACACTCAGGAGTCCAACTCCTCTCTGATTTCTCTTCTGAGAAATTTTTTCAGGCTAAAAGCCTCTTTTCCTCGCCGGCGCTAAGCGCAGAGCGCACACGTGCTGACATGTGGCGCACTTGCGCTCAAGCGCTCTCGCTCGAGCGCAAAGCGCCCACGTGGCGCGCTTGCGCTCAAGCGCAAGTCGCCCTCATGCCGACACGTGGCGCTCTTGCGCTCAAGCGCAAGCGCCTGAGCGCAAGTCACCCCGGTGCCGACACGTGGCGTGCTTGCGCTCCAGCGCAAGCGCTCGAGCGCAAGTTGCCCTCATGCCGACACGTGGCGCTCTTGCGCTCAAGCGCAAGCGCTCGAGCGCAAGTCACACCGGTGCCGACACGTGGCGCGTTTGCGCTCCAGCGCAAGCGCTCGAGCGCAAGTCGCCCCCGTGCCGACACGTGGTGCTCTTGCGCTCTAGCGCAAGCGCTCGAGCGCAAGTCGCCCACGTGCCGACACGTGGCGTGCTTGCGCCCAAGCGCTCAGCGTCCGAGCGCAAAGCGCCCACGTGCCGACACGTGGCGCGTTGCGCTCCAGCACTCTGCGCTCGAGCGCAAAGCGCCCACGTGCCGACACGTGGCGTGCTTGTGCTCAAGCGCCTAGGCGCTGGCCCCACGCATCCTTTGGATGTCTTTTTCCCCTTTTATTTATATATACATGTATATATATACATATGTATACAAATATACACATACACATACTCCACGACACTGCCGCTGTTAGAAAAAAATTTCTAACGGGGCGCTGCCCCGCATCCCGCAAGGGGGCTGCTAGCCCCCTTGACCCCCAGCCCGCTATCCGGGTAGCGGGACCCCCGTAAAAACTCTGCGTGGCTCCCGACATATTCAAACCCCCCTTCCAAAACGACAACACACGTACACTGCACATGGAGTTCGCATGACCATTTTAACCCGTTAATCGGAGGTTCTCTCGCCCCAAAGGCGAGGGGTAAATAACTGCAGCTTAGTCCGCGGCTGCCGGAGATTCGGATCCCCACAATCATTAAACCCCGGCCTACCCTAGGCAGGGGGAATCTGTAGTACGCCTGACAAGCGTGCGCGTATTCCCATCTCAATGGGGTGACGAAAAACACCCTACAAAGATGTATACAGGTGCCCATTGGGTTATGAGTACACCGGACAGGACTCGCCGGAAACATGCTAGTTGGTATTATACCTGACGTCAGATAGCAGTTCCCTGGTGACATGTGTACAGGTTAGTTCATCGACCAGAGATCGTCATTTGTCTCGTGTGAGTTCCCACTGTGCTTTGATTACTACCCTACCATGGCTCAAAGGAGTCGTGCAAACAGGTTTTAGTTGGGTACAGTCCCGAGCCACATGGAGGCAGTGAGCGGATCGGCAGGGGTTTCGTCTCTCCCGGTATTGGGGGTGAGATCGCGCTGTGTCTAGGAGAGCCATTACATGAAGTCCTTGGCCAAGGCAGGAGATTTACTGATAGGTATTCCAGTAGTATCTCAGGGTGTTCTGGGCTACACTCCGACACGACTTGTACCGCTTTTAGGGGTCTGGCTTTTACCAACCCCCTAGGCCCGCCATGCGATACTCATAGACGAACGGACCGGACTGTACGGATATTGTCACTGACAGGCTCAATAGGGTGTCAGGATGAGTTCGTTCATCGACCTCCCTTTTGGTCAATACCTGGTAGCCCGTTATGTACGGCTAGTATCTCTGACGTGCTAGTGGTTAAATCCACAGCCAAAGTATTAACGAGTCTTTAGAGTCCCCCACAGACAGATTCTCAAGTTTCGGACGAAACGTTGTAGAGGCCGTATGATATATGGCAGGGTTCAATCATATACGTGCAGTAGTGCACGGATCATGATCGGACGAATCATACTAGTGGGCTTTGGTTTAAGCCGGATCCTAGTATTAGATTTGTTGGATTACTTTAGTCTCATCGCATTCGCATTCAGTCGGAATGCGGATGCAGGTATATATATACATGTGAGGGGTATCCTTGTGATCCGTCACGAGTTTACTTTAGATGTTGTCTGTTCATATCAGAAAATTGTATTCTAATACCGTTCATTCATTATCTAATTGTTGTATTTATCGGTATTATTGACCAGTGTCTGCTCAGTATTACAGATTACAGGTATCCATGACAAAATACTGGAAATGCATCCAACAGCACGGATATATCACTTGAGGGAAGACACTGCGACCTGAAACGCTAACCGACCGATACTTCAGGAGTTCCTTTATGCAACAAGTTGTGTATACATTTTTTTTTTCTAAATGGTCCAACACAACAAGTGTGTACACAAGACTTTTAAGCATATGTGGATATGATTTTATATGCAATCAAGGATATGATTCTATATGCAATCAAGGATATGATTTTATATGCAATCATCAAGGATATGATTCTATATGCAATCAAGGATATGATTCTATATGCAATCAAGGATATGATTCTATATGCAATCATCAAGGATATGATATGCAATCAAGGATATGATTCTATATGCAATCAAGGATATGATTTTATATGCAATCATCAAGGATATGATTTTATATGAAATCAAGGATATGATTTTATATGCATATGATATTATATGCATTCAAGACTAAAAAGCATGTGTTCAAATCAAAGGCAATCAAACAAATCAGCATGAGCCATAATGGGGCAGATATGAATATTTCTTTCTGAGCCTATAAATAGAGACCAGAGGCAAGAGGAAAGGGTAGCTTTTTCTTTAGTTCTATCTTAGAATTCTTGTAATTTTTCTTTTCATTCTTGAGCTCTTGCCCCCTTGTCTTGACCTTGCAACTTCTCATTTAGAACTTACAAGCTTAAGGCTTAGGTTCTTGACTTCAAGATCTCTTGTAACAAGTTTGTTCTTCAATAAAAGTTCGTATTTTTATTACATGTATTGTTCCACTTTACATGATTTCAATTGTGAAATTCATGCTTTGCTTTGATCTTGCAACCTCTTAAGTGAGCTTGCAACCTTAAAGCTTGGTATTTGGATCTCACACGTTGCCGGGGATTGAACACTGGGAGATAAAACGCTTGAACTCATCGGTTCTCTTTTCCTCTTTATTTCATTGCATGTTTTTATGTATCTTCTTTTTTCTTTCTTGTTAATTTGTAAATATGTGTGAGTAATCTTTTCACTTGTTAAGGGTGTAATATGTTAGATCGTATTCGAAGATTTTCTTTGTCCAAACTTTAAAACCTAAAACTTGCCTATTGAAACTTCGTGCAAATCACCCGCAACTCCGCTCACTAGACATCCTATCCTACCCCGATAGTGATGATTCCTAATCATGACCGGATTGCCCGTGGTTTGCCGAAGGCTAAAGTCAAGAGATAACAACGGAAGGACAAGGGACAAGGAAAACGGATTTAGCGAAATATCGCAAATACCGTATTTCAAGTTCCCTAATCCGCGTTGTGACCTATTGCTTTAGTATCAATACCAAGTCGGGGCTATAAGGAATTGGCAAACATCACCTTCATACAATCTAACTTATTACTACCCTTAACAAGTCCTTTTTATTCATATCTTTGTTACGACAATTAGTTAACCAACAAATCAAAACACGGTATTAACTCGTTAAAACAAGCAATAAGATGTTAGTTATATGTATGCCCTAGAGGCCATTACTGTACATTGGATGTATATTATAGTGGATGCTGGGACATATATAGGTAGGACTTTCTTGCTCGACATGATAGTACGCTATCTGGTTGCTCTTTATCTTAACATGTATACTTTCTGTCTCTCTGATTACATGTTGATAAAGCCCTTAGGATGTGTACTCGACTTCCAGGACTGTGATGCAGATCATACTATTGGGGCCTGGGTAGTCAGTGAGTACATCCTTCATTGTTCCTAGTCGTGGGAATATCGAGACGGGGCATCGATATTCCAGAGTAGACTAGCGCATATCTTCTCGACCCATGCGATGGGCGATGGATGATCCCATGTCCATTGGTGTTTGACATCGAAGATGGTATGCGGGTGCTCAGTGGAGACTGGGTACACTGAACGGACTCGCCGAGAACTCCCAGATGGTATTATACCTCACGTCAGATGGCAGTTCTCTGGTGACACTGGTACAGCTTAGTCTGTTGACCCGAGATCGTCATAGAGTCTTGTGTGTCTCCCACTGTGCTTTGATTTCCACCCTACCACGGCTCTACTGAGTTGTGCAAACAGGTGGTTTTTGGGTACAGTCCCGATTCACATGGAGGCAATGAGCGATAGGAGGGGATTCGTCTCTCCCGGTATTGGGGGTTGATGTTGTGCTATGCTCGACTGGCCATAACAAGAAATCCCTGGCCAGGGTTGCAGTGATATACTGGTAAGAGTTATCAGTAGTTTCACGAATGTTATGGACCTCAAGTCGGCATGACTTATCGAGCTACTGGGGTCTGACGTTTACCACCCCTAGGCGAGATATGCGACATATCAGACGAACAGACCGGACTGTACGGTAAGTGTTACTGGTTGGATTCGCAGGAGTCTGAGCGGGCTTGCTCGTCGATCTTCTGATCGCTCAATACCCGGGTGGCCGTTACGTTTAGCAGACCGCTTGCGGCTTGTGGGTGTTTGATATGATCATCATCCGCTGCCGGCGTATTGACGAGTCTTTAGAGTCCTACACAGAGGTTTCCTGGCTCAAGCGAAACGAAATAGGAGCGCATATGAGATATGTGCGGGACCGAGAATAATTCGTGTATGTGATACCGTATTCTATTCTCGCGATGAATGTATCGAACGGTTATATGCGATATAACCTAGTTATCGAATCAAGGATTGATTCGATAAGCCGATACATATGATACTAGTCGGTTATATCCGATATGACCGGATCGTTAAATCAAGTGTTGATTTAATGATTTAGTACATATTTATATATTTGATATATTACTTTGCATTAACTAGTATTGGTTCACTTTAAAAGGATTTTCTCACTTGAATTGTGCAAGTTGTATATGTGATATACTTTTGTGCACAAGATTGTATCATGTTTGATGATACTTGCTCTTTTGGGTTTGTGTAAAGATTAAACCATGTTTAGTGAATGGTTAGGGTTTCTTTTCTCTTATTTATTTATCCATTTATTATTGTTTTGGAAAAGATAAAGAGAAAAAGAAATGGTGGCTTAGTTTGTTTTTTCTTTAAAGCTTCTTGAAGCTTTGAACAAGTCAACCATTCTTGCTTCTTCTTTAACCCTAACCACTCATCTAAACCTTGGTTAAATCTCTACACTAAACCATGGTTGAAGTTATGATAAGTATTCTTTTTATTTTCCTTTTTTAAATATAACAACTTATCATATCTTTCTTCTTCTTCTTCAAGAGCTAGGAAAAGAAAAGCTTTCTAGTTCAATGGCAACTAGCCAAATCAAGTGAGAAATCCAAATCTAAAGTCTACCCACTTCCTATTTCTTCATCCTCTACTACTTGCCATGTACTAGAGTGTGTTGTCTTCACAAGTTTCTTGACTTGGCGAAGGCGGAGCTCGTTCTTGTGATGCCTCGACGTAGATCATCTTCGGCATCGAACCGACGATCAAGCCCGCCCATTTCTTTGACGAAGCCGATACTTGAGTTCGGGGTTCGATTTGGACAGCGGAGGGAGATCATTGTGGAGCTTAGGAAGCGTGGTGGACCGGATCTACAAAGGTTGTAGCCCTTTTCCTTTAGATACATTTCCGTTTACTTGCATGCTTCGCCTAGATATCTAGTAAACGATCCGTTCTAGGGTTTCTCGGCACCGTAATTTTTAGAAATTTGCATGTTTGATCAATTGTGAGACATCATTAGGGTGCCTAGGAACCCTACAGTGGTATCAGAGCCTAGCTAGAGCCTTAGGCGAAGTCCTGACGGAATTTGAAGTCCGATCGAACCAAAACCCGAACCCGGATTATGCTCTCTGTACATTTTTGAAAACAGTGAGTTTTTCTATATTAAAAATATGCAGAAAAACATGCAGGAATATCTAAGAGTTACTGTGAAGTCGTATGCCCTAATTCCTTCATTGAGCCGCGGTTCCGCGGCACGAGCTTGGCTCGTGCGGCGGTTCCGCGGCCGTAATGCCTTAACATACACAGAAAGTTACACAGTAATTCTTGGTTTCCAGTGATCGTTTTTCTGGGAATTTTTAAAATTTATTCAAGAGTTGAATTTTCTGGGGTGTACTGAGAGTTCGTCGATTCGATCGGATTATCAGACTTTGTCTATGTGGCTTTCCGGATATTTTGAATATGTTAAAAAGTTCGATCGGATATAAATACCCACTTTTTCCCCTGTCGGGAAATTTCCAAGTGTTGGATTTTTCCGTAGTTTAACGACATTCTAAGTAGTGCAAGTAACGCAATGGACCCTCTAGAAGACAACAAACCTTAACTCGATTATGTGACCGTCTTGAACTGTCCCTTGAACCTTCGGGTTTGGGGCAGTACGGCGTGCCACATGTGAGGCGTTGGCTTGACCCTTCTACGGCTGGACCGTTGGTACTGAGGTACGAACTGAATGTTTTTAGACTTGTTTCATGTGTTGATCTGTATCGGGAAAACTTGGGTGTTCGATTGTTCGATCGAAAAGTTTAGCATTTTCTGTTTATCCGGAATGTGATACAATAATTGGAATTCACAAATAGTTATAAGATAACGGAATGAATATTATAAACATAGCAGTTTAGTCTCACTTGATTGGTTGCCACGGAATTTTGATGTGAGCAAAAGTCCGTCGCAATCACGTAGTGTACGCGAATACTCGCCGAGTAAACTTAATAGACAGCCTCACTCCATAGCTCCGACCAAGTGACTGTAGGAGAACCCCGTCGCCGAAAGCATCCGTTTGGGTGCTCGAGGTAGCGGTGTTCCGCCTTGGTGCACTTTGTCGACGGTATCGGGGGTGCGGCCGCCTGCTAAAGTTTGCGACGAGCATTCGATCAGAATGTCGGGAATCCTGTTGAATTGCCCGACTCGATATTGAAAAGAGTTTTCGATAATGAGACTAAAATGCGGGGTTTACAATTGTTAGGCATGCGATGTCTAAGGAATTCATTTGGTCAGGCATGCGATGTCTGAGGTGGTTGCGGATTCCAACTGTTGTAGTTTTACACTTTCTTTTCTGTGACCGTAAGCGTAATATGTGATATCGCCGGTTTTGTTGCTATATGTCAACGACAATTGGGATGCGCATATTTACTTACGTTGATGACATGTGATATTATGTGTTGCTGGATATGTTATATTGGATCGTCGTGTTTGAATAGCCGGGGGTTTTTTATGTGAGATGAGTGTTTTTCATTTTCATTCATGTAAAAACTTGTATGTAATATTCTTTTATTGGGGCACTTCCAGGTTGCAGAAGTTGTTACCGTTGATGTATATTATTTACTTTTCTGCACTAGGATAGACCCAAGGAGGGGAGCACAAGTAACCGGGTTCTGGGGTCCAGTGGGAGACCAACTTGAGGAGTCGAGTCCGGGTCTCCTAACCCTAGAATTGGTAGGGTTGCTTGCCGCTCTCATAGGGGTCTAGGGGTGTGGGATTGGCTATTCATCACGACCGTGGAATCCGTGTTTTATACTGGCTCGTATTGAAAACACGGACGTCCTAGTATATCCAATATTTCATATGTTTCTTCTGCTGTGCTTTATCTGTGCTGTGATCATATGATGTTCTGTGACAGGTATTATATATAGTATATATGATATATTATATAGACGTTACTTATGTTTTACACCCGCGCTAGCCCTGCCCCGCTCTGCCGTTTGTTACCTAACCTAACGGTGAACGAGGGGACATCGAGGCGAATGCGGATGGCATAAGTGTACGTCATATCTATCTGTAATGTTTAGGTAATTTAAATGATGGGATATTCATTAATGAGATTAATGAAAGAAAATAAACCTATTTGATGTTGTGGAATCGAATCTCAAAATAAAAACAGGTAGCTACAGTTCTTGCTTTGCATCGTGGTGTTCCTTGTAGAATATCCTGCACCTTATTCGATAAGGAAAGGACCGAGATCCCTTCACTGGGAGTGACTCCATTAGCAATAACTGGCAGATGCTACACACTCGGTTTGTCTTTGATCGCTTCTATAGTTTCCGCTTTGCACAGTGATATATATGATATATCCCGCACCTCATTCGACGAGGAAAGGGCCGACGATCCCTTCACCGGGAGTGACCCCTTTAGCAAAACTAGAAAAGCCTCAAAAACATTCCATTTAAAACCATTTGATTCCGCAACGAGATCAAGTTCGAAGCGTTAAAGGTTTTCATAAAAACCAGCCGCAACCCTCCGTCATTTTAGGAAGTAGAGTACTTAGTATTCGTGCTGTGTTTGTTGACCATAGTCAAGGCACAGTGTACGGTAGCTAAGTGATGTCTTCCTACACCGCATATGATGCGATTAGTTAGGACAGTCGCGTGACTTTGTTGACCTTAGTTAAGGGTCATGTGGGTGGGTCTAATTAATCACGAAATGACGGGTAGAACTTGACTAGTACTTATGATTTGTTGACCATAGTTAAGGTCATAGGTGCTAGGGGTAAAAACCTTTATCGGGAGTTTCAAGTGTTGAAACTTGCAATGAGATTGCATACCTTCTATAAGATAGTTGGATCCCGATACCCACTGCGAGTAATTGTTACTCCTGGGAGAGTTTTGCACTTTGCAATTAGCCGATCAAGTAGGTGTCTAGAAAGGTGTCAACGGGGTTACGCCTCTGGGAAAACGAGGTTTACTGTAATTAGGTCCGTGCGAAAGCACGGGGAACCTCCCTCAAAGTACCGACACTGGCCTGGCTGAAAGATTGGCGAACTTGTAGAGTGTAATTAATCCCGGCTAGTCTTTCCTTTTAGGGTTTGAAGGAAGATTTGATAAAAACAGTGGGAGCCATCCTGATTAGATAAAATATATAACCAATCTGATCTTGCAAGAGCGCACACAGAGTGTTTTCTTCTCTCTCTCTCTCCTGGTAGCGACCATATCACGCCTTAATCAAGATAAGAAAACGGAATATTGACCGAACCCGCTTGTTATACTGAGCTGGGGAACGTTGGTCCCGCTCCACCTTATAATTGTTATAAGACAGAGCAGGAAGTAGGGGAATACCAGATTTCCTATGCCGCCCAAACGAAGAAAGTGCATATGATGCATCTCCTTCGGGTATGTTCATTACAAAGAACTGTTTCTCAGTATCCTCTGAATCCTGGGTATATGATACCGGATCAGGATCCCAGATATGTAAGCTGTTACATAGGGCTACAAAAAGGTAGAAAAACTGAGAACGGGTGATAAGTTTCATGAGACAGAAAACGGGGCAAATGTTGCAGCCAAGTCTGTTGGTCACTGTCACCCTGTATTACCAATACATTGATTCTGAACAAATGCTATTAGCTACCGAACCTGATATACAAAATCAAATCAGTCTCTTTATTAGTAAAGAAGGATATAATTTTGTATTATTGGATAATGTTTTGAACATTTCCTATATCAAAAGTTGATCGGTTCAGGCACGTTATCTAAAAGCATTGACGTTCTAAATCAAACTACAGTTCCTCGTATACAGAACACACACAAGAGGAAGAGTTCAGAAATGAACGAATCATTCTTGAGGCATTGTAGACTAGGTCACATCAATACGACCCGACTGGCTGAAGTTACATTTTAGATGCATATTTAAATCAGTTTGAATTTACATCTTATGAAACTTGCCAGTCATGTCACAAAGATTAGATGACCATAGCTCTGTTTATTAGAAACAGAGAAAGAGTTAGTAAACTCTTGGGACTGATACATGATGATGTATGTAAAGTCTCCTGTCTATACATGCCAGGACTGATTCTTTATACTTCATTGTATTCTCTGATAATCTCTCAAGATTCAGTCATATGTTCCTGTTGAAACATAAGTCCGAACCTTTTGAGATATTCACAGAATATAAGTTAGAAGTAGAGAACCAAAATACGGGTATAAGTATTATGTCCTATGATAAGATCAGGGAGGAGAATACTTGTGCATAGAATTCCTGGACTATTCTAAAGGAGAATGAGATTTTCTCTCAGTGTTACTCCTCTGAATACACCACAGCACAACGGTGTATCAGGGCGGAGCAATTGCACAATATTAGATATGGTGTGCTCTATGATGAGTATTACTGAGTTACCTATTTCCTTTTGGGGTTATGCACTTGAGAAGCTGCATACCTATTGAATTAGGTTTGAATCAAATCAGTGCCTACCACTCCATATGAGATATGGTATGGGAAGAACCCATCTCTTAAACGAGTTAAGATTTGGGGTTGTCCGGCCTATGTTTAAAGCAAAATCCGGACAAGATCAAGGCAGGATCAGTTCTGTAGAACTGGAAAGGTTCCAGCTATACAAAACTGCAGTTGATGATTTGATAGAACCAAAGGATTCTATAGTTCCCGACGAACCTCAGCCTCTCCGCCGATCTAGTAGGGTTCCTCATCCGCCTGAGAGATACCTCGGTTTCTCGATGACAGTGGGAGCGAGGATTGCATCATGAGATAATGACCCAACTAGTTTCGAGCAGGCCATCGAGAGTAGGGACTCTGTAAGAATGGCTAGATGCTTAGCGATCTGAGATGGAATCCATGTACACCAGCAAAGTATGGACTTTAGCTGCTATATCTGAAGGGTTAAATCCCCATCAGGAGCAAGTATATCTTGAGAAGATTACTTGGTGTAGATGGAAAAGTTGAGACTTTCAAAGCTAGACTTGTTGAAGGTTTTCGTCATCGACCAGGCGTGGATAATGATGAAACCTTTTTCCAGTAGCTATGCTTAAATCTATCCAGATCCTACTTACCACGGCTACATACCGTGACTACGATATCTGGCGGTTGGGTGCTATGACTGCTTTTCTAAATACTGATTTAGAAGAGAACGTCTGTAAGTACACAGCCAGAGGTCTTCGTAAACAGTGGGAGCAGCGGAAACGTGTGCAAGTTGCTTTACATAATGAAGCAGGCATCGCGGAGATGGAACGTCTGTTTTGATGTGATAGTCAAAGTGTTTGACTTCATCAAAATGGAAGACGAACCTTGTATATACAAAAGGGTAGTGGAGAGTAAGGTGGTCATCTTCGTATTGTACGAAGACAACATACTCTTGATAGGAAAAGAGTTTCCTATACTACGATCGATCAATCTCCTATTATCACAAGGATTCTCCAAATAGGATAAAGATGATACCTCCTAAATCCTGAGATTTGGACCTATGAGATAGATCTAAAGGGATATTAGGGTTCTCACTAGGT
The DNA here is from genome assembly GCA_030015575.1 of Agapanthus africanus. Classification (NCBI taxonomy): domain Eukaryota; kingdom Viridiplantae; phylum Streptophyta; class Magnoliopsida; order Asparagales; family Amaryllidaceae; genus Agapanthus; species Agapanthus africanus. The sequence goes on from JASDDO010000012.1 coordinate 429,005,088, forward strand.
ATAGTGAGATTGTATCAATCGATCCTGGGGAGAATCACTGGAAGTGTTCCAGGGTGATAAAGACGACTGAATGTCAGTCACAGGCACTGTCTTTACCCTCAGTAAAGGGACGGTATGTTGGAAGAGTTCCAAGCTAGATACCGTGGCAAACTAGACGATAAAGGCTGGTAACATCGCTATTGAAGATACTACCAAAGAGGAAGTTTGGGTGTATATTGGTTCATAAGATGTACTAGGTTCCTGCCATTGTATGACAATGGAAGTGTGGCTTCGGCCCTAGAACCATGGTCCCATCGGTGACCCAGACATAATCTAAGGCAGCATCACCTGATCATGGAGATAGTTGATCTCCAGGGTGATCGAGGTTAGGAGAGTAGACTCAGAGGACAACACGGCGGATCCACTCACGAAGGCCCTTTTCCCAAAGAGAGACTTTTAGGGGATGGTTGAGTATGTGATACTGCAACCACTGCTACAGATGGCCCTAGTGCAAGTGGGAGATTGTTAGTTATATGTATGCCCTAGAGGCCATTACTGTACATTGGATGTATATTGTAGTGGATGCTGGGACATATATAGGTAGGACTTTCTTGCTCGACATGATAGTACGCTATCTGGTTGCTCTTTATCTTAACATGTATACTTTCTGTCTCTCTGATTACATGTTGATAAAGCCCTTAGGATGTGTACTCGACTTCCAGGACTGTGATGCAGATCATACTAGTGGGGCCTGGGTAGTCAGTGAGTACATCCTTCATTGTTCCTAGTCGTGGGAATATCGAGACGGGGCATCGATATTCCAGAGTAGACTAGCGCATATCTTCTCGACCCATGCGATGGGCGATGGATGATCCCATATCCATTGGTGTTTGACATCGAAGATGGTATGCGGGTGCTTAGTGGAGACTGGGTACACTGAACGGACTCGCCGAGAACTCCCAGATGGTATTATACCTCACGTCAGATGGCAGTTCTCTGGTGACACTGGTACAGCTTAGTCTGTTGACCCGAGATCGTCATAGAGTCTTGTGTGTCTCCCACTGTGCTTTGATTTCCACCCTACCACAGCTCTACTGAGTTGTGCAAACAGGTGGTTTTTGGGTACAGTCCCGATTCACATGGAGGCAATGAGCGATAGGAGGGGATTCGTCTCTCCCGGTATTGGGGGTTGATGTTGTGCTATGCTCGACTGGCCATAACAGGAAATCCCTGGCCAGGGTTGCAGTGATATACTGGTAAGAGTTATCAGCAGTTTCACGAATGTTATGGACCTCAAGTCGGCATGACTTATCGAGCTACTGGGGTCTGACGTTTACCACCCCTAGGCGAGATATGCGACATATCAGACGAACAGACCGGACTGTACGGTAAGTGTTACTGGTTGGATTCGCAGGAGTCTGAGCGGGCTTGCTCGTCGATCTTCTGATCGCTCAATACCCGGGTGGCCGTTACGTTTAGCAGACCGCTTGCAGCTTGTGGGTGTTTGATATGATAATCATCCGCTGCCGGCGTATTGACGAGTCTTTAGAGTCCTACACAGAGGTTTCCTGGCTCAAGCGAAACGAAATAGGAGCGCATATGAGATATGTGCGGGACCGAGAATAATTCGTGTATGTGATACCGTATTCTATTCTCGCGATGAATGTATCGAACGGTTATATGCGATATAACCTAGTTATCGAATCAAGGATTGATTCGATAAGCCGATACATATGATACTAGTCGGTTATATCCGATATGACCGGATCGTTAAATCAAGTGTTGATTTAATGATTTAGTGCATATTTATATATTTGATATATTACTTTGCATTAACTAGTATTGGTTCACTTTAAAAGGATTTTCTCACTTGAATTGTGCAAGTTGTATATGTGGTATACTTTTGTGCACAAGATTGTATCATGTTTGATGATACTTGCTCTTTTGGTTTTGTGTAAAGATTAAACCATGTTTAGTGAATGGTTAGGGTTTCTTTTCTCTTATTTATTTATCCATTTATTATTGTTTTGGAAAAGATAAAGAGAAAAAGAAATGGTGGCTTAGTTTGTTTTTTCTTTAAAGCTCCTTGAAGCTTTGAACAAGTCAACCATTCTTGTTTCTTCTTTAACCCTAACCACTCATCTAAACCTTGGTTAAATCTCTAAACTAAACCATGGTTGAAGTTATGATAAGTATTCTTTTTATTTTCCTTTTTTAAATATAACAACTTATCATATCTTTCTTCTTCTTCTTCAAGAGCTAGGAAAAGAAAAGCTTTCTAGTTCAATGGCAACTAGCCAAATCAAGTGAGAAATCCAAATCTAAAGTCTACCCACTTCCTATTTCTTCATCCTCTACTACTTGCCATGTACTAGAGTGTGTTGTCTTCACAAGTTTCTTGACTTGGCGAAGGCGGAGCTCGTTCTTGTGATGCTTCGACGTAGATCATCTTCGGCATCGAACCGACGATCAAGCCCGCCCATTTCTTCGACGAAGCCGATACTTGAGTTCGGGGTTCGATTTGGACAGTGGAGGGAGATCATCGTGGAGCTTAGGAAGCGTGGTGGACCGGATCTACAAAGGTTGTAGCCCTTTTCCTTTAGATACATTTCCGTTTACTTGCATGCTTCGCCTAGATATCTAGTAAACGATCCGTTCTAGGGTTTCTCGGCACCATAATTTTTAGAAATTTGCATGTTTGATCAATTGTGAGACATCATTAGGGTGCCTAGGAACCCTACATAAGAAACTTACCATCTCCCTGCGGACGACCCGTATTCATCGCGGCTCGCTACAAGCGACACCGTTTTGATTGCGGTAATTTCAGAATTCTTTTTAAACACGACACAGTTAGATCCTGACAATCAAATGGCGCCGTTGCCGGGGAGACGGTAACTCTTTTTATACTTGTAGTTTCGGGTTAAATTTGTGCATATTCTGTATAAAACTAACTTCTAACACATTCAAACAAATAACCATTCTTTTTGAAACCAACCACAAACACAAATAAAATTCTTTTCTTCTCTGGATTTGAATTCTGCTAACACTCTGATTTTCTTAATTATTTGTGTTCAGAATTGTGGTTGTTAATATTGCTTTTTGGCTCAAATATCCGTATTTTTCCAACTTATGCAGATTTGACGGATTTTGAGCAGCGATCATACGGAACAAAGGGGCATTTTCAAGTGCAAAGGAGGGTGAACACTCAGTGCCAAAGATCCGGGTAGTTAGACCCGCGCAAGCGAACCATTCGACCACTCGGAGGCAATATCAACACGAGTTTCTGAAACTCGTGCTTTTTGGTACGTATTTTTCTAAACTTCCCCTCTCAAACCCGACGCTCCAATATTCTTGTCTTTACAGGATTCTTAGCAAAAAAATCGCCGCAAAAAGCCAAAAAAAAAAAAAACTAACCGTATTTGTTGCAGCGCCGCATTAAAAGTAAAAAAACGATAACTGATTGCTTGAAAACAAAACTTGGTTGAATTTTGCGCATTGCATCATTTAATACGGACTTAAGGGGCTCTAACACCAATCCAGATTGGGTGGGGATTTCATCACCCTTCCTAAGACCTCGGAAATCACTAATTGCATAAGTGTCACCTCAAGTTTAATAAAAAATATCTAGACTCAGCCCACTAAGGACTTGTCGCGCTCAATAGGACAAAGGAAGATTGTGGGCATTCAATCGTTTATCTAAACATGACTCTTGTGGTGCCTAGGCAAGACAAGTGAGGAGGTAACTTTAAAAGGCCCGTCTCACGGTGATTCGTGAGCGGATCCCTCCATACCTCACTTATGCTTACCTGGCCACAACTGGCTGTGAAGAGGCGATCTGAGGGTTATCTCACAATTTGTCGCTTTGGAACAGTTAGGAGCAGGTCTAGTAGACTTAGAGGACCCTAGTCTAGGTATTGATTGTGCATTTGTGACTGTGCATTTGTGATTGTGTTTGTTGAACAGTCGTTTCATTTTCCCATTTTTTGAAACAAACACAAAATTGCCATTTTTACCACCATCACCCAATTTTTCTCCACTTTCGTTTTCTTACCCTCACATTCTACGCTTTGACTACACTAAACTCGTTTAGTGTATGTCCGTTTGGACTAGGGACCCTAGTTCCCGTTTAGTCCGCGTTTCGTTAGTCCCTACGGACTACGCGTTCGACTCCAACGTCGAAAATCCCTCCACCCCTTTATCACCCTTACCTTTGCCGGTCAACTCCGAAGTTGACCGAGATTCTGTTCATACATCTTCACCTTCTTTATCACCAAATTCCTCTTCTGAGATGTCAGGATTTAATCCTAACATCCCTCCACCTGCCCAGGAACTGACTCCACCTAATCTGGGTGCAAATAACCCGCAACCTGTTGCAGCGCCACAGCGAATCGCGCTCCAGGATCGTTTCTACCCTACCCGCTCTGCACTTCCAACATGTCTTTCACTTCCACCGGCCAATGGGGATAATTTTGAAATTAAGCCCCACTTCATTAACATGCTTCCGAAATTTCATGGGCTTGAATCTGAAGATGCCTATATCTTCATCAACAAGTTCCAAAATGTTTGTGCCATAATGAAAACGGCCCAGCTGTCTGACGTGCTATACGGCTACGGGTCATTCCGTTCACTTTGTGCGATCTTGCTGAAAAGTGGTTGTATAGCACCGCTTCCCACTCCATAACCAGTTGGGACGAGTTTGTGAAAGCGTTTCTCAAGAAATTCTATCCGAATCATAAAACTGCGAGGATCCGTAACGAAATCAACCAATTCTCCCAGCTTCCTAATGAACCTTTTTGGAAGTGTTTTGACCGGTATAAAGACCTTCTTGTTCAGTGCCCTCACCACGGTATTGAGAAATGGCAACTTTGCCAAACTTTATACGAGGGCCTGAACCCAGCAACCAAGCAGTTGTTGGAAACCATTTGTCAGGGCCACTTCCTATCGAAATCTGACGAGGAAGCATGGCAATTCTTCGACGACCTTGCGGAACAAACGCTTCAATGGGAGAGCACCAGACCAAGTACTTCTTCTTCTTCCTCTACTTCTACTGGTCAGTCTAGGGTAGGCATTCACCAACTCGATGTCTCTATTGCAATGAAAGCTGAAATGGCTGCAATAACGAGAAAACTTGAAGCAATAGAGAGCAAATTTTCATCTCCCGCTCCTACCCCCGTTCTTCCCCTTCGTACCATTTGTGCTTGTTGTTCCGATCCATCTCACCTAACCGAAGAGTGTCCTTACAACCCACCTTCCCAAGGACAGGATCAGGTCAATGTTGCATTTCAGCAGAGACCAAGAAACGATCCATACTCTTCCACTTACAACCCTGGATGGAGAAACCACCCTAACTTCGCTTGGAACCAGAATCAAAATCAGTTCCAAGGGCAGAACAACTTTCAAAGGGGGCCTCCTCAACAACAAGCACAACAACAATTTCAGCAGCCCTTCCAACCCCAATCTTTTCAAAATCCGACGAACAATTTTGCACCCAACAATCCTTTTCCTCAAAACAACTTTGTTCCGTCAAACAATGATAAGGTTTCCTCGCTAGAACGAAGTCTGGAGGCGTTCGTAAAACAATCAACTCAATCCACCGCCAACATCCAGTCTTCCATTCAGTCTTTGGTGCAACACACTGCTGCACACGGGCAAAGCATCAAAACTATCGAAGCCTAGATAGCACAACTGAATGCGGCCTTAAGCGAGCGAGAGAAGGGGAAGCTCCCATCTCAACCACTTCCAAATCCCGGTCACCCACATAATGTACATGTTGCTCTTGAACAACAAAACCATAATGTGAGTGCCGTGACTACATTGAGATCTGGGAGGATGCTGCAAAACAACATTGGCACACGGATTGACGATGACACCCCGGCCGCTTCTTCTTCTTCTTCTTCGTATTCTGAGCCTATTCTCCATTCTTCAAAAGGCTCTTCCTCTTCTTCTGCTCTAAACGGACCCATTTCTCACTCCACGAAAACACCAGCTCTGGGATCCGTTCCAACTCCACAATCTCCTCCACAAGCATTGGACTCAACCAATTTTAAAAACGTTCCATTTCCAAACCGGTTGAGGCCTAATAAACAAAATCCACAAATGGAGAAGATTCTGGAATTGTTTAAGCAGGTTAACATCAACATTCCTCTTTTAGATGCTGTCCAACAAGTCCCTTCCTACGCGAAAATCTTAAAGGACTTGTGCACAAAAAAGAGGAAATCTCAGGTACCCAAGAAAGTTTTCTTGGCTAGTGCTGTGAGTGATGCTCTTACCCAATCTTTACCTCAAAAACGGAAGGACCCTGGCTGTCCTACGATTTCTATCACCATTGAGGATAAGAACATCAACCGTGCATTTTTAGATCTTGGTGCCAGTGTTAACCTGCTTCCGTATTCAGTATATGAGCAACTAGGTGTAGGAGAGCTGAAACCCACACACTGCACTCTCCAAATGGCCGACCGATCGATCACCCATCCTAGAGGAGAGCTAGAGGATGTGTTAATCAAGGTTGGGGAATTCATATTCCCCGTTGACTTCATTGTTTTGGACACACAACCTGTAGCTAACCCCCGGAATCAAATTCCGGTGATACTCGGTCGCCCATTTCTTGCAACCTCAAATGCTGTGATCAATTGTCGAAATGGTTCGATGAACCTATCTTTTGGAAACATGACAATTGAACTCAACATTTTTAGGTTGGGGAATCAGCCCTCCGAACCTAATGCTCATATACTAGACGTTTGTTCAATCCAGGAGATCACCCCGGAGGAGTGTGAATTCGAGGAGTTTTTGTTTGATCACGACGACCTTAACGCCACTAGTGCGTTCCTCTTCGAACCTGCTGCTGTTTCTGCGCCCGACAATGACCATGAGTGTTTCACCTTCTCGAACGATCTTAGCCAGTCACCACCCGAGCTTGAGTCTTTTGCTTTTTTGGATGAGTTAGTTGAACCATCCGACTCGGTTGCGTACGCTCGATTTGAACCTTTGATGGAATCCTTCGAGTTTAAAACAGTTACTCCATTGTTACCATCTATTGTTTCACCTCTTAAACTCGAACTAAAGCTTTTGCCGTCGCACCTAAAATATGCTTATCTAGGTGAGAATGAGACCCTACCCGTTATCATATCGGCCTCTCTAGCTCCTGAGCAAGAGAAGGCCCTTTTAATGGTCTTGCAAAATAATCGGCAAGCTTTTGGCTGGTCTATGGCGGACATCAAGGGGATTAGTCCCCTCATAGTCGAACATCATATACACTTGATGGATGATGTCAAGCCAGTAAGGGATCCACAAAGACGCCTCAACCCCATTATGAAAGAGGCTGTCAAGAAGGAGATTGTTAAATGTCTTGATAGTGGTATCATTTACCCTATCTCGGATAGCCAATGGGTTAGCCCCATTCATGTTGTGCCAAAGAAATCGGGCATCACGGTCATTACCAATGAGGCAAATGAGTTAATTCCCACTCGCACCCAAACTGGGTGGCGAGTTTGCATCGACTATAGAAAACTCAATGCCGCGACAAGGAAAGACCACTTTCCTTTACCTTTCATTGACCAAATGCTAGAACAATTGGCTGGGCACGAGTTCTATTGCTTTTTAGATGGCTAATCCGGCTATAACCAAGTCCCCATAGCCAAAGAGGATCAAGACAAGACCACATTTACTTGTCCTTTTGGCACTTTTGCTTATCGTCGCATGCCCTTTGGGTTATGCAATGCGCCCGCTACATTTCAGCGGTGTACGATGGGGATCTTTTCAGACATGGTTGAAAAGTTTTTGGAGATCTTTATGGATGATTTCTCCATTTTTGGTGACTCCTTCGACGAGTGTTTGCTACACCTTGACGCAGTTCTTACCCGCTGTAGGGATAAGAATCTAACTTTGAATTGGGAGAAGTGCCACTTTATGGTACGAGAAGGTATTGTCTTAGGACATGTCATCTCGCGAAATGGCATAAAGGTTGATAGAGCCAAAATTGAAGTCATTTCTAATCTTCCTCCTCCTAAATGCGTCAAAGACATTCGAGCTTTCCTTGGCCACGCCGGTTTTTATAGACGGTTCATCAAGGATTTTAGCAAGATTGCTAGACCTTTGACTCTCTTATTGGCCAAGGACACAACATTTGATTTTGACTCAACTTGCATGGAAGCGTTCGAGTCATTGAAACACTCTCTCATTTCTGCGCCCATTCTTTCATCTCCAGACTGGACGCACCCATTCGAAATTATGTGCGACGCATCGGATTTTGCCATTGGTGTTGTTCTTGGACAGCACATTAATAAAATGCCGCACGTGATTTATTACGCTAGCCGTACATTAAATGAGGCCCAACTAAACTACACAACAACAGAAAAAGAGTTCTTAGCAGTTGTGTTTGCACTTGAAAATTTTCGGCCTTATTTAATCAGCTCTCCAGTCATTGTCTATACGGACCATTCAGCTCTTCGCCACCTTTTTGCGAAAAAAGATGCTAAATCTCGGCTAATACGTTGGATCCTCTTGCTTCAAGAGTTTGACCTTGTCATCAAGGACAAAAGAGGATGTGAAAACGTGGTCACCGACCATCTCTCACGACTTCCTTCTTCGCCGTCGCTTCAAATTCCGATCAACGATGTTTTTCCGGATGAACAACTCTTGACGGTATCTTGCGAACCCTGGTTCGCAGATATTGTGAACTATTTGGCCACAGGACTACTACCGACTGAATGGTCAAGTCAGGACAGACTTCGATTCTTATCCCAAGTGAAACACTTTTATTGGGATGAACCCTATCTGTTTAAGTACTGTCCCGACCAAATTATTCGTCGCTGTATCCCTGACAATGAAGTCAAGAGTGTGCTTTCGTTTTGCCACGATCAAGCATGTGGCGGGCATTTTGGCCCCAGAAAGACAGCCGAGAAGATCTTACAGTGTGGCTTCTACTGGCCACAACTCTTCAAAGACGCTCATGATTACTGCAAGACTTGCTCCCGGTGCCAACACTTGGGCAGGATATCCAGGAGAAACGAGATGCCGCTCCAACCAATCTTGGTTGTGGAGATTTTCGATGTTTGAAGGATTGATTTCATGGGGCCGTTTCCCAGCTCTTTTGGGAACTTGTACATCCTTCTAGCTGTTGATTATGTCTCTAGGTGGGTCGAGGCTATGCCCGGCCGGACTAACGACAACAAGGTTGTCGTTAGATTTCTCAAGGAAAACATTTTCTCCCGGTTTGGGCACCCCCGATCGATCATTAGCGACAATGGAACTCATTTCTGCAATAAGACTTTCGAGGCCTTGATGCGGAAATATTCCATTAATCATAAGCTATCTACGCCCTACCACCCCCAAACCTGTGGGCAAGCCGAAGTTTCAAATAGGCAAATCAAGCAGATACTGGAGAAGACGGTTTCCAAGAACCGTAAGGATTGGTCGGTAAAACTCAATGATGCCCTTTGGGCATTTCGAACTTCTTATAAAACCGATCTCGGCATGTCTCCTTATCGGCTTGTTTACGGAAAGGCTTGCCACCTTCCAGTCGAAATAGAGCATCGCGCATTTTGGGAGATTAAAGAGCTGAATCTATCTCTCAAAGATGCGGCCAGCTATCGGAAACTGCAGTTGAACGAATTGAACGAGCTTCAGGATGAAGCTTACGACAACGCGGTTATTGTAAAGAACCGAACGAAAGTGTTTCATGATAAACACCTCACGCGCAAAACTTTCACACCTGGACAGCAGGTGCTTCTTTACGACACCCGACTGCATTTTCATCCCGGCAAGCTCAGATCTCGCTGGAAGGGACAATTTGTTGTGCGGACTGTATATCCGCACGGCGCGGTGGATTTGGAAAATCCAAAGGACGGTTCGTTTTTCAAAGTAAATAGACACAGACTGAAATCGTACCTTAGCGCTGAACCATTAGAGGATCTCCTGCTCTTGCAGGAGCCAGTTTACCCTGCATAATCTTCCTCTGTCTACCACCAAACTTCGGTTATCCAGCCAAAAGAATGGACGCTGTTTCTAATAAGTTTGGGGGTATGTATATACGATTTTCCTTTGTATATATGTTAAATATATATATATATATATATATATAATAAAAAAAAATTATATATCTAACCTTCAGTATTTTTGCCCTTTTAATGTACAATGACAGTGAGGGCACTGTCAAGTTTAAGTTTGGGGGTACGCTCGGTACGCATTTCTAACCTTCGCATTCATTTGTATATTCTGCATTTTCATACTTATTTAAAAAATTCATACTTATTTAAATATAAAAAAACCATAAAAATCAGAAAATTTTCTAAAAACATAAAAACTTTGTCGCCAAGTTAGCTAGTGAAAGAACTTAGATTCAATATTTCGACGGTTTTGTTTAATAAGATAGGAACAACTAAATCCTATTTTTAGATTTTGAAAACCTGAAAAATAACTCTCCTTTGAAGTTAACTAATGCTGTTATATGTCTTTATATCACACTACACGTGTCGTGAGTTTTTGAGAAATTAGATGACAAGTCTATTATGTCTGAAATTTTTTTTTTTGATAAACTATTTTCTGAGGATCAAATAGGTTTGTTCTGAAATAAGTAATATCAAGAATAGTTTATGAAGTGAAGCGAATATGAAGGGATGTTATTGATGCCTTGATAAGATCTAATTCTGAAAAATAACCCATCTGGAACTTGATTGGAATGATTACACACCTGACCCACTAGACACATCTTTTATCCAAAAAATAATTGAACTACCGATTATATCTCCGTTCGCATTAAATCGTTATGATTTTCATGCCAAAATTGTCTTTTGTTTTTGGGCCTAGGTAACTTGAGTAATTAAATCCGCTGGGGTGTCTCTACACCTAATGCCCTAAAGCCAACTGGTTTGGGAGCATTGGCCCAAAGCTCGCTAAGAAGCCTAGAAAGTCCAGATTAAAACAAAGTCAAGCAAGTGTTCTCTCCGAGTTAAAATTCCTAACGGTTCTTTGTGTGAGAATAATCTTGACAAAAGACAGGTTTTTATAAAAAAAAAAAAAGTATTTCTAGCGGAGATATGAAGGTTTTATTCTATGATAAAGACTATTGCACGTTCACAGAGGTGTGTATGAAATGAAAACAAGAAAGAGGTGGAGTGAAAAATAAGACCTAGTTTCCTGTTAAGGAAGATAGAAATTCTGAATTTGAAACCTAACTGGAAAACGAAACTTGAGAAATACTTAACTCTTTATAAAACTTATATGATCCTCTTTAAATTTTTATCTGGGCTTTATTTGTTAGTTATATGTATGCCCTAGAGGCCATTACTGTACATTGGATGTATATTGTAGTGGATGCTGGGACATATATAGGGAGGACTTTCTTGCTCGACATGATAGTATGCTATCTGGTTGATCTTTACCTTAACGTGTAAACTGATTGTCTCTCTGTTACATGTTGGTAAAGCCCTTAGGATGTGTACTTGACTACCTGGACTATGATGCGGATCATACTAGTGGGGACATGGTAGTCTATAAGTACATCCTTAAAAGTCCCTAGTCGTGGGTGTATCGAGATGGGGCATCGATATACCAGAGTAGACTAGCGTATACCTTCTCGACCCATACAGATGGGCGATGGATGATCCCATATCCATTGGTGTTTGACATCAGAGATGATATACGGGTGCTCAGTGAAGACTGGGTACACTGGACGGACTCGCCGAGAACTCCCAGATGGTATTATACCTCACGTCAGATGGCAGTTCTCTGGTGACACTGGTACAGAGTAGTCTGTTGACCCGAGATCGTCATAGAGTCTTGTGTGGTTCCCACTGTGCTTTGATTTCCATCTTACCACGTCCAAGAGGGCGTGCAAAACGGTGGTTTTTGGGTACAGTCCCGAGTCACATGGAGACAATGAGCGATAGGAGGGGATTCGTCTCTCCCGGTATAGGGAGTTGATGTTGCGCTGTGTTCGATTGGTTATAACAGGAAATCCCTGGCCAGGGTTGCTGAGATTTACCGGTAAGCGTTACCAGTAGTTTCTCGATGTGTTATAGACCTCATATCGACACGACTTATTAAGCTATTGGGGTCTGACGTTTACCACCCCTAGGCGAGATATGCGGCATATCAGACGATCAGACCGGACTGTACGGTAGTGTTACTGGTCGGATTCACTGGAGTGTGAGCGGGCTTGCTCGTCGATCTTCAGATCTCTCAATACCCGGGTGGCCGTTACGTTTAGCAGACCGCTTGCGGCTTGTGGGTGTTTGATATGATCATCATCTGCTGCCGGCGTATTGACGAGTCTTTAGAGTCCTACACAGAGGTTTCCTGGCTCAAGCGAAACGAAATAGGAGCGCATATGAGATATGTGCGGGACCGAGAATAATGCGTGTATGTGATACCGTATTCTATTCTCGCGATAAATGTATCGAATGGTTATATGCGATATAACCTAGTTATCGATTCAAGCGTTGATTCGATAAGCCGATATATTGTATACTAGTCGGTTGTGTGCGACATAACCGGATCGTTAAATCAAGTGTTGATTTAATGATTTAATGCATATTTATATATTTGATATATTACTTTGCATCAACTAGTACCGGTTTACTTAAGATGGATTTTCTCACTCGGTATGTGCGCATTACATATGCGATATGATTTTGTGCACTTGATTGTATCATGTTTGATGATACATGTTTACTTGGTTAAGTGCAAAGAATTAAACCATGGTTAAAAGAATGGCTAGGGTTTCATTTCCTTTATTTATTCCTTTATTTATTTATTTATTCATTTTGGAAAAGAAGAGAAAAGAATGGTTGCTAGATTTGGAGTTTAGTTGAAGCTTCATGAAGCTTTGATAAAGTCAACCATACTTATCTCATCCTTAACCCTAACCATTCACACTAACCATGATTCATTCTCTACACTTGACCATGGTTAAAATTATGATAAGAATTCATTTTCTTTTCTTATTCTTTTAACTTATCATAACAATTTCCTTCTTCTTCTTCCTTGCTTCAAGTGAAGAAGCTTGAGGTCATCAATGGTGGATTGATGTTTTGAGTGAGAAATCCATTTCCAAAGTTTACCCACATCCTATTTCTTCATCCTCTACCTCTTGCCAAGAAGTAGAGTGTGTTTCCTTCACAAGATTTTAGGGTTTGGTGAAGGTCGAGCTTGATTTAGCGATGCCTCGACGTAGATCATCTTCGGCATGGACATCGACGACCTAGCTCGCTTTCTCTCCGACGAAGCCGACTTTAGAGCCCAGATTTCTTTTGGACAGCGGAGACGACTTCGTTGCGGAGCTATGGAGGTGGAGCAAACGGATCTACAAAGGTTGTAATTCCGTATTCTCATTAGCTAAGTTGTTAGCTAGTTCGTTTTTCGCCTAGACATCTAGTTATAGATCCGTACACTAGGGTTTGTAGGCACCATAATTTTTGAAATTGCCATGGTTGATGGCTTGAGAGACCTCACTAGGGTGCCTAGGAACCCTACATTATTTTGTGACATGACAACTTTAATCGATCCTTCTGAAACTTAACGACACTATTTACACCGCACGTAAAGACATAGAAAACCTTAAGTTAAATGAGAAGCGAGGTGTGAAAAATAAAGGTTCGATAGTCTAGAATTAGGATAATAGAATTGCTATTTTTGAAAACAAAACCTTAGGGTTTGAACTATAGTTAATTCGCAAAACTAGCTTGGCGGGATTTTGTGGGTAGTATCCGCTGAAAACCCTCAGGAGACAACACTCCTCCTACTAGGGACACCTAGAGGTTAAACGGCTTGTTGCATATGCTTAGTGCAATCGCGTTCCCTGCGAAAGTGCGGTTAGGATTTTTTTTTGTGAATAAATGGTTTTGCTCGGGACGAGCAATAGATAAGTTTGGGGGTATTTGTTCATATCAGAAAATTGCATTCTAATACCGTTCATTCATTATCTAATTGTTGTATTTATCGGTATTATTGACCAGTGTCTGCTCAGTATTACAGATTACAGGTATCCATGACAAAATACTGGAAATGCATCCAACAGCACGGATATATCACTTGAGGGAAGACACTGCGACCAGAAACGCTAACCGACCGATACTTCAGGAGTTCCTTTATGCAACAAGTTGTGTACACATTTTTTTTTCTAAATGGTCCAACACAACAAGTGTGTACACAAGACTTTTAAGCACATGTGGATATGATTTTATATGCAATCAAGGATATGATTCTATATGCAATCAAGGATATGATTTTATATGCAATCATCAAGGATATGATTCTATATGCAATCAAGGATATGATTCTATATGCAATCAAGGATATGATTTTATATGCAATCGTCAAGGATATGATATGCAATCAAGGATATGATTCTATATGCAATCAAGGATATGATTTTATATGCAATCATCAAGGATATGATTTTATATGAAATCAAGGATATGATTTTTTATGCATATGATATTATATGCATTCAAGACTAAAAAGCATGTGTTCAAATCAAAGGCAATCAAACAAATCAGCATGAGCCATAATGGGGCAGATATGAATATTTCTTTCTGAGCCTATAAATAGAGACCAGAGGCAAGAGGAAAGGGTAGCTTTTTCTTTAGTTCTATCTTAGAATTCTTGTAATTTTTCTTTTCATTCTTGAGCTCTTGCCCCTTTGTCTTGACCTTGCAACTTCTCATTTAGAACTTGCAAGCTTAAGGCTTAGGTTCTTGACTTCAAGATCTCTTGTAACAAGTTTGTTCTTCAATAAAAGTTTGTATTTTTATTACATGTCTTGTTCCACTTTACATGAATTCAATTGTGAAATTCATGCTTTGCTTTGATCTTGCAAACTCTTAAGTGAGCTTGCAACCTTAAAGCTTGGTATTTGGATCTCACACGTTGCCGGGGATTGAACACTGGGAGATAAAACGCTTGAACTCATCGGTTCTCTTTTCCTCTTTATTTCATTGCATGTTTTTATGTATCTTCTTTTTTCTTTCTTGTTAATTTGTAAATATGTGTGAGTGATCTTTTCACTTGTTAAGGGTGTAATATGTTAGATCGTATTCGAAGATTTTCTTTGTCCAAACTTTAAAACCTAAAACTTGCCTATTGAAACTTCATGCAAATCACCCGCAACTCCGCTCACTAGACATCCTATCCTACCCCGATAGTGATGATTCCTAATCATGACCGGATTGCCCGTGGTTTGCCGAAGGCTAAAGTCAAGAGATAACAACGGAAGGACAAGGGACAAGGAAAACGGATTTAGCGAAATACCGCAAATACCGTATTTCAAGTTCCCTAATCTGCGTTGTTACCTATTGCTTTAGTATCAATACCAAGTCGGGGCTATAAGGAATTGGCAAACATCACCTTCATACAATCTAACTTATTACTACCCTTAACAAGTCCTTTTTATTCATATCTTTGTTACGACAATTAGTTAACCAACAAATCAAAATACGGTATTAACTCGTTAAAACAAGCAATAAGAAACTTACCATCTCCCTGCGGACGACCCGTATTCATCGCGGCTCGCTACAAGCGACACCGTTTTGATTGCGGTAATTTCAGAATTCTTTTTAAACACGACACAGTTAGATCCTGACAATCATTGTCGTATCTTTTTTTGTTGTTGTAAACATTTGGGTTAATGTTTACAAATGGAAATTATGAGCTAGAAATCATGATTAGGAGCATTAATTATGACACATGCACAAGTGGTGACTCATGGTCTCTTTCTTTGTGCATGTGTCACATTTTTGATTGATTTTGTATTGGTATGATGAGAAGAGAAAGAGAGGGCAGCCAAGAGGGAGTGTTTGGTCTTGTATTTTTCATTCTCACTCTCTCATTTTTCATACAACACAAAAGAAAGAAAAAGGCTTCTTCTTCTTCTTCCTCTAGCTCACAACCTCCATTGATGGCATCATCTCTAACTTCCATCCATACACTCTCATGTGTTGAGAATCAATGGATGCTTGAGACAAAGTGATCACACACATTCTCTGCATCGCCTTGGACACGTCGGCTAGCGAACTTCGTGCCCGAGTTGCTTCGGACGAAGCGAGAGCCCGTAAAAAGACTCGAAGATGTGGTGCCCTTTCCGACGAGGAGATCGAGATCGGAGATGCCGCGAGGAGCTTGGGATGGTGGCCAAACACCGAAGGACACGGATCGATCGGTATAGCTTTCCCAACCTTTCTCTAGTTGCTAGTTATAGGTTAATGGTTCGATCCGGATTTAAAGTATACGATAGCGTCGGTTTCTAGTTTATAAAAAAATTTCATTTCCGCATTTTGGCCTCGGACAGACGTCCTGGGCGCTACCGTAGACTTGCACAAACTACCCGCCTAGTACCTGAAGCGAAGCGGTCTCCCTCAACAACGTGAGTATGCCACTAAACACTTCTAAGTATCCGGTAGTTTGTGCACCCCATCTTGGGTCTATCCTAGGAGCAGAAAACAGTAAATGAAATAATACAACGGTGGCTACAACCTCAGCCCGGATGTGTCCCGCAAAAGAATATTACAACAAATTACATTTGAATGAAAGAAACACTCGTCTCACATCCCCGGCTATCCATTCACGACAATCCAACAAGTCCACATTCAAAAACCAGTAAAAACCATTACAGAAATATGCAACCCCCTGCTAACCGACGTACTAGCAGTTAGGGGAGGTTTACGAACGCATTAAACAAAACACAGATATAATCAAGTTAGCCAAACATCTTAGAATTTCGATCAAGCAAACACAAATGATTCTACTCCAAATAATTTTCTGTGCACCTGAAACCTGAGCAGAAACAAAATATCCCAGAAAATACAAAATCAACACAGAAGAGTTACTGGGGAAATTTGGGCTGACTTAGCTTCAACTCGGCCGCGGATCCGCGGCGGATCGCTTGGATCGGCCGCGGTTCCACGGCAGTTTGGCCGAGTTACGTTCCCAAATTTCTCCAGTAATCTTATAATTCCCTGCTTGTATTTTTAAGGGTCCCTGAAAAATTTTTAGACCCCGTTTTAAAATCGACAGAAACTTGGTCAAAATGATGTTTTTTCCGGTTCGTTTTGCGATCGAATTTCTAACGACTTTGCTAACAAGTTAGTTATAGTTTAGCGAGGCTCTGATACCACTCTAAGTCGACGTTAGACACCCCACACGATGCGGGGAGGCGGAATAGGTAAAACAATCATTTTGTTTAAACTAATGAACCAAGTCCATCTTGTTCTCGTAGACCACCTCCTCGTCGGCCTCCTCGATGTGATAGAAGATCCACCCGAGAGCTACTTCTCCAAGCTTAACCTCTCACTTGAGGTAACTAGGTTGCTATGAGTGCCAATCAAAGTAACCTAGAGGATATAGAATAGGATTAGGGATCTATTAGTCTTGCTAACCCTTGGATCTCAACACATTAGAGGTTAGGGTTAGTTCTTGAAGAGAGAGAGCTTGAGGAGAGAGAAGGTGAGAGTGAGAATGATCTTGGAAAAATATCTCATTGTGAATATATGAAGCATAAGCTATTTATAAATGAATAACAAAAAAATAATATCATCATGCTTCATTAACTCACCTTGTGTGATTCATCCCATGAGTCCTTAATCAATAAATGCATCATTAACTCCTTTGGATGAATCACACCATGAGTCATTAATCCAATTAATGCAAATTCCACCTAAGCCTCCAACTCATCAATCTTCTAGAAGCTTCTCGACAAATTACGAGAATGCCCCTCCCATCCGTGAAAACACGGAAATACTGAGACTGTATAAATCCAATAATCCAATACTAGAATCTGGCTTAAACCAAAGCCTGCTAGTATAAACTGTCCGAACATCGTACGTGCATAAATGCATATGCGTGTCCGAACCCTGTCGTAAAACCATACGACCTCTATATCGTTTCGCCCGAAGCTGGGAAACTCTCTGTGTGGGACTCTAAAGACTTGACTACTACGCTGGCAGTGGGTTTAACCACAGGCCGCAAGCGGTACTAGCTGTATGTAACGGTCCTCGGGTAGATGTCGATAAGAAGGCCGATGAGGAAACCCATCCGAACTCCTACTGAGCCTGATGTGCCAATCTCCGTACAGTCCGGTCTGTTCGTCTAGGACTGTCGCATATCGGGCCTAGGGGGCGGCAAGCGTCAGTCCCCTAAAAGCGGTATAAGTCATGTCGGAGTGAAGCCCATTACACCATGAGAAGCTACCGGAAATCCTACCAGTAAATCTCGCTTGCCCTGGCCACGTACTTTGCGTAATGGCTCTCCAAACACAGCGTGATACCAACTCCCAATACCGGGAGAAACGAATCCTATCTTACCGCCACTGCCTTCAAGTGCTTCGGGACTGCACCCAACTGCTACCTGTTTGCACGACTCCTTTGAGCCGTGGTAGGATAGCAATCTAAGAACAGTGGGAACACACTCGAGGCGAAGCAGCAGTGTGAAGTCTGCGGACTATGCTGTACTCATGTCACCTGAGAACTGTTAACTGACGACGGGTATAATACCAACCAACAGTTCCCTGCGAGTCCTGTCCGGTGTACCCGTAACCCAATGAGCACATGTATACTATCTCCAGTACAACGTACTAATGGCTGTGGGACAGACCATTTCCCCAAATGGGATGAGAAGCGTACACACTAGTCTACTCCGGAGTATCGATGCCCTGTCTCGATAATCCTACGACTAGGGACCTGAAAAAGGATGTGCTTGTAGACTACCCAGCCCCCACTAGTGTGACTGCCATCACAACGCTGGTAGTCAAGCAAGATCCTAAGGGCTCTATCAATATGTATTCTCGATATGCTAACATATACACATATTAAGATAGAAATAAACCAAGTAGCATACTACCATGTGTAGCAAGACTGTTAATATAATTGTGAATATCCCGAGCTTCCATTAAGTAATATACAAGCTAGTATGATACAATAATGTCCCCTAGGGCATATACACTAACAGCTGGAAACCATTTGTCAAGGTCACTTTCTTACAAAATCTGACGAAGAAGTTTGGCAATTTCTCGACGATCTTGCTGAACAAACGCTTCAGTGGGAAAGCACTAGACAGACCGCTTCATCCACTTCATCTACTTCATCCGGTTCGTCTACGGCAGGTGTTCATCAACTCGACATGTCAATTGCAATGAAAGCCGAAATGGCTGCAATTATACGTAAGCTAGAAGCAATTGAGAGCAAATTCTCATCGCCTTCTCCTGTCCCCGCTTTACCCCCTCGCACTATTTGCACTTGTTGTTCGGATCCGTCCCATTTAACCGAAGAGTGTCCTTACAACCCACCCGCTCAAGGACAAGATCAAGTCAATTCTGCCTTTCAGCAGAGACAAAGAAATGATCCATACTCTTCAACTTATAATCCCGGTTGGAGGAACCACCCCAATTTTGCTTGGAATCAAAATCAACAACAATTCTAAGGCAATAACAATTTTCAAAGGCCTCCTCCACAACAACAAGCCCCTCAACAAACTCAATATCAGCAACATTTTCAATCCCAACCTTACCAAAATCAAATGAACAATTTTGCACCAAACAACTCTTTTCCTCAAAATAATTTTGTTCAACCAAATAACGATAAGGTTTTCTCGCTAGAACGAAGTCTGGATGCATTTTTAAAACAATCTACGCAATCCTCAGCCAACATCCAGTCTTCCATTCAGTCTTTGGTGCAACACACTGCATCACATGAGCAAAGCATCAAAATCATTGAAGCTCAAATTGCACAACTGAATGCTGCTCTAAGCGAGCGAGAGAAGGGGAAACTTCTATCTCAACCATTGCCAAATCCTGGTCACACACAAAATGCGCATGTTGCTCATGAACAACAAAATGATAATGTGAGTGCAGTGACTACATTGAGATCTGGAAAGGTATTGCACAACAACGTTGGCAATAATAATGACACCCGGGCCGCCGCTTCTTCTTCATCTTCTTCATCTTCTTCAGAGCATGTTCTTCATTCTTCACAAGGCTCTACTTCTTCTACTAATTCGAACGGACCCACATCTCACTCCACGAAAACACCAACACTGGGATCCGTTCCAACTCCGCAATCTACTCCACAAATATTGGACTCAACAAATTTTCAAAATGTTCCATTTCCAAACAGGTTGAGATCCAATAAACAAACACCAAAAATGGAGATGATTGTGGAGTTATTTAAACAGGTTAGTATTAACATACCTCTCTTGGATGCAATCCAACAAATCCCTTCTTACGCTAAAATTTTGAAGGACTTATGCACCAAGAAAAGGAAATCACGGGTACCTAAGAAAGTTTTCTTGGCTAGTGCAGTAAGTGATGCTCTTACCCAACTTTTACCTCAAAAACGAAAGGACCCTGGTTGTCCTACAATTTCAATAACAATTGGGGATAAGAACATCAACCGCGCAGTTTTAGATCTTGGTGCCAGTGTTAATTTGCTTCCCTATTCAGTATATGAACAATTAGGCATTGGAGAGCTGAAACCCACACATTGTACTTTCCAAATGGTCGACCGATCCATCACCAATCCTAGGGGTGAGTTAGAGGATTTGTTGATTAAAGTAAGGGACTTCATTTTCCCCGTTGATTTCATTGTTATGGACACACAGCCTGTAGCTAACCCCCGGAGTCAAATTCCGGTGATACTCGGTCGACCATTCCTTGCAACTTCTAATGCAGTGATCAATTGTCGAAATGGTTCGATGAACCTATCTTTTGGAAATATGACAATTGAGCTCAACATTTTTAAGTTGGGGAATCATCCCTCCGAACCTAATGCGAATATACTTGATGTTTGCTCGATCCAAGAGATCACTCAGGAGGACTGTGAGCTCGAAAAATTTCTATTCGATCACAGCAATTTTGACGCCATTAGTGCGTTCCTCCTGGAATCTGACACAGCTTTCACACCCGATAGTGATTACGAGTGTTTCACTTTTTCGAACGATTTTGAAGAATCACCACCCGAGTTTGAGTCCTTTGAATTTTCGGATGAGTTAGTTGAACCATCCGACTCGGTTGCTTACACTCGCTTCGAACCTCTATTGGAATCCTTCGAGTTTGAGACGGTTTCACCAATTTTACCTTCAATTGTTTCGCCTCCAAAACTCAAACTCAAGCTATTGCCATCTCACCTTAAATACGCTTACTTAGGTGAGAATGAGACTCTTCCCGTTATCATCTCCGCTTCTCTATCCCCCGAGCAAGAGAAAGCCCTTTTAACGGTCTTACAAAACAATCGGTAAGATTTTGGCTGGACTATGGAGGACATCAAGGGGATCAGTCCCCTAATAGTTGAACATCATATTCATATGATGGATGATGCCAAGCCAGCAAGGGATCCACAGAGACGTCTAAACCCTATAATGAAGGAGGCTATTAAAAAGGAGATTGTAAAATGTCTTGATAGTGGTATCATTTACCCTATCTCTGATAGCCAGTGGGTTAGCCCCATTCACGTTGTCCCAAAGAAATCGGGCATAACGGTCATAACTAATGAGGCGAATGAGTTAATACCTACTCGCACCCAAACTGGGTGGCGAGTATGCATCGATTATAGAAAACTCAACGCCGCGACACGGAAAGATCACTTTCCATTACCTTTTATTGACCAAATGCTAGAACGATTGGCCGGGCACGAGTACTATTGCTTTTTGGATGGCTACTCAGGCTACAATAAAGTTCCCATAGCCGAAAAGGACCAAGATAAGACCACATTCACTTGTCATTTTAGTACATTTGCTTACCGTCGCATGCCCTTTGGGTTATGCAATGAACCCGCTACTTTCTAGCGGTGTATGATGGGAATTTTTTCAGACATGGTGGAAAAATTCTTGGAGATTTTTATGGATGATTTCTCCATTTTCGGCGACTCGTTTGATGAGTGTTTGCTACATTTAGACGCAGTTCTTACCCGATGTAGGGATAAGAACCTCATTTTAAATTGGGAGAAATGCCACTTTATGGTACGAGAAGGTATTGTCTTAGGACATATCATCTCGCAAAATGGCATTGAGGTAGATAAAGCTAAGATTGAAGTCATTTCAAATCTTCCTCCTCCCAAATGTGTCCGAGACATTCGAGCCTTCCTTGGCCATGCCGGTTTCTATAGACGGTTCATCAAGGATTTTAGCAAGATAGCTAGACCCTTGACTCTTTTGTTGGCCAAGGACACCACATTTGATTTTGACTCAAGCTGTATGAAGGCGTCCGAGTCATTGAAAAACTCACTTATTTCCGCTCTCATTCTTTCATCTCCTGACTGGACGCATCCATTTGAAATTATGTGCGATGCATCTGATTTTGCCATTGGTGCTGTCCTTGGACAGCACATAAATAAGATGTCGCATATAATTTATTACGCTAGCCGAACCTTAAACGAGGCCCAATTGAATTACACAACAACTGAAAAAGAATTCTTAGCTGTTGTGTTTGCATTAGAAAAGTTCAGGCCCTATTTAATCGGCTCTCCAGTCATCGTTTACACAGACCACTCATCTCTTCGCCATCTTTTCGCGAAAAAGGGCGCTAAATCTCGGCTGATACGTTGGATTCTCTTACTACAAGAGTTTGACCTTGTCATCATAGACAAAAGAGGATGCGAAAACGTAGTCGCCTACCATCTTTCACGACTTCCTTCTTCGCCTACATTTCAAATTCCTATTAAAGACGTTTTTCCAGATGAGCAGCTCTTAATTGTGTCATGGAAACCTTGGTTCGCAGATATTGTAAATTATTTGGCCACCGGACTTATTCCAAACGAATGGTCGAATCAGGACAGACTCGGATTTCTATCTTAGGTAAAGCATTTTTATTGGGATGAACCGTATCTATTCAAATATTGTCCCGACCAAATTATTCGTCGGTGTATCCCCGACAATGAGTTTAAGAGTGTGCTGTCATTTTGCCACGATCAAACGTGTGGTGGGCATTTTGGTCCCAAAAAGACGGCAGAAAAGATCTTGCAGTGTGGCTTCTACTGGCCACAACTTTTTAACGCATATGAGTACTGCAAGACATGCTCCCTGTTAGTTATATGTATGTCCTAGAGGCCATTACTGTACATTGGATGTATAATGTAGTGGATGCTGGGACATATATAGGTAGGACTTTCTTGCTCGACATGATAGTACGCTATCTGGTTGCTCTTTATCTTAACATGTATACTTTCTGTCTCTCTGATCACATGTTGATAAAGCCCTTAGGATGTGTACTCGACTTCCAGGACTATGATGCAGATCATACTAGTGGGGTCTGGGTAGTCAATGAGTACATCCTTCAATGTTCCTAGTCGTGGGAATATCGAGACGGGGCATCGATATTCCAGAGTAGACTAGCGTATATCTTCTCGACCCATGTGATGGGCGATGGATGATCCCATATCCATTGGTGTTTGACATCAGAGATGGTATGCGGGTGCTCAGTGGAGACTGGGTACACTGAACGGACTCGCCGAGAACTCCCAGATGGTATTATACCTCATGTCAGATGGCGGTTCTCTGGTGACACTGGTACAGCTTAGTCTGTTGACCCGAGATAGTCATAGAGTCTTGTGTGTCTCCCACTGTGCTTTGATTTCCACCCTACCACGGCTCTACTGAGTCGTGCAAACAGGTGGTTTTTGGGCACAGTCCTGATTCACATGGAGGCAATGAGCGATAGGAGGGGATTCGTCTCTCCCGGTATTGGGGGTTGATGTTGCGCTATGCTCGACTGGCCATAACAGGAAATCCCTGGCCAGGGTTGCAGTGACCTACTGGTAAGTGTTATCAGTAGTTTCACACATGTCATGGACTTCACGTCGGCATGACTTATCGAGCTACTGGGGTCTGACGTTTACCAACCCTAGGCGAGATATGCGACATATCAGACGAACAGACCGGACTGTACGGTAAGTGTTACTGGTTGGATTCACAGGAGTGTGAGCGGGCTTGCTCGTCGATCTTCTGATCGCTCAATACCCGGGTGGCCGTTACGTTTAGCAGACCGCTTGCGGCTTGTAGGTGTTTGATATGATCATCATCTGCTGCCGGCGTATTGACGAGTCTTTAGAGTCCTACACAGAGGTTTCCTGGCTCAAGCGAAACGAAATAGGAGCGCATATGAGATACGTGCGGGACCGAGAATAATGCGTGTATGTGATACTGTATTCCATTCTCGCGATGAATGTATCGAATGGTTATATGCGATATAACCTAGTTATCGAATCAAGAATTGATTCGATAAGCCGATACATTGGATACTAGCCGGTTATATGCGTCATGACCGGATCATTGAATCAAGTGTTGATTTAATGATTTAATGTATAATTATATATTTGATATATTACTTTGCATTAACTAGTATTGGTTCACTTTAAATGGATTTTCTCACTTGAATTGTGCAAGTTGTATATGTGATATACATTTGTGCACATGATTGTATCATGTTTGATGATACATGCTTACTTGGTTAAGTGTAAAGAATTAAACCATGGTTAAACTAATGATTAGGGTTTTGTTTTTCCATTTACTTATTTATCTATTTATTTATCTTTTTCATTTTGGAAAGGAGAATGACAAATGGTGGATTTTCTTTGTTTGCTAGTTGAAGGTTCTTGAAGCTTTGAACTAGTCCACCATTCTTGTCTTATACTTAACCCTAACCATTCAAGTTAACCATGGTCCATTCTCTACAATTAACCAAGGGTTAATATATGATAAGTATTGATTTATTTATCTAATTATTTTTAACACTTATCATATCTTTTCTTCTTCTTCTTCATCTTCTTCTTCCATGAAGAAAAGCTTGCTACATCAATGGCAAGTGATGAAAACAAGTGAGAAATCCAATTCTAAAGTGAACCCACTTCCTATTTCTTCATCCTCTACCTCTTGCCAAGTAGTATAGGGTGTTTTCTTCACAAGTTTCATGACTTGGTGAAGTCGGAGTTTGATCTTGTGATGCCTCGACGTAGATCATCTTCGGCATCGAAGCCGACGATCAAGCCCGCCCATTTCTTCGATGAAACCGATGCTAGAGTTCGGGATCCGACTTGGACAGTGGAGGGACATCGTTGCGGAGATTAGTAAGTGGTGGACCGGATCTACAAAGGTTGTAGTCACTTTCCTTTAGCATTTAATTCGTTTACATGCTTGCATCGCCTATATATCTAGTTAACGATCCGTATTAGGGTTTATAGGCACTTGTAAAATTTGAATTAGCCATGTTTGATGCCTTGTGAGACTTCATTAGTGTTCCTAGGAACCCTACAGTGGTATCAGAGCCTAGCTAGAGCCTTAGGTGATGCGTAGACGGAATTAGAAATCCGATCGAATCAAAACCCAAGCCCAAATTTGCTCTCTGGACAATTTTGAAAAACTGGGTTTTTTCCAGATTAAAAATATGCAGAAAAACCAGCAGGAGATTATAAGAATTACTGAGAAGCCCGTACCCCTGAATCCACCAAAGTGCGGCGGAATCGCGGCATTAGCATGGCTAATGCGGCGGTTCCGCGGCCATGTGGTCTCTTCTTGCGTTAAATTTTGCACAGTAATTCTTAGTTTGCAGTGCTTGTTTTCCTGGGAATTTTTAATAATTTTTCAAGAGTTGAATTTTCTGGGTTGTATTGGGGTCTCGGTGTTTCGACCGGATTGTCTAATTTTGTCAGTGTGTGTTTTTCCGGATAATTTTTGAATATGTTAAAAAGTTCGACCGGATATAAATACCCAAATTTTCCCCTGCCGAGAAATTTCCAAGTGTTGGATTTTTCCATGGTTTAAAGACGTTCTAAGTAGTGCAAGTAACGCGATGGACCCTCTAGAAGACAACAAACCTTAACTCGATTATGTGACTGTCTTGAACTGCCCTTTGAACCTTAGGGTTTGGGGCAGTACGGCGTGCCACATGTGAGGCATTGGCTTGACCCTTCTACGGCTGGACCGTTGGTACTGAGGCACGAACTGAATGTTTTTAGACTTATTTCATGTGTTGAACTGTATCGGGAAAACTTGGGTGTTCGATTGTTCGATCGGAAAGTTTAACATTTTCTATTTATCCGGAATGTGATACAATACTTGGAATTCGCAAATTGTTATGAGATGACTGGATGAATATTATAAACATAGAAATTTAGTCTCACTTGATCGGTTGCCACGGAGTTTTGATGTGATCAAAAGTCCGTCGCAATCACGTAGCGTACGCGGATACTCGCTGGGTAAACTTAATAGACAGCCTCACCCCATAGCCCCGACCAAGTAACTGTAGGAGAACCCCGTCGCCGAAAGCATCCGTTTGGGTGCTCGCGGTAGCGGTGTTCCGCCTTGGTGCACTTCGTCAACGGTATCGGGGGTGCGACCGTCTACTAAAGTTTGCGACGAGCATTCGATCAAAATGTCGGGAATCCTATTGAATTGCCCGACTTGATATTGAAAAGTTTTTTCGATAATGAGACTAAAATGCGGGGTTTATAATTGTTAGGCATGCGATGTCTAAGTATTTCATTTGATTAGGCATGCGATGTCTAAAGAGGATGCGGATTCCAACTAGTTTTACACTTTCTTTTCTGTGACCGTAAGTGTAATATGTGATATCGCCGGTTTCGTTGCTATATGTCAACGACAATTGGGATGTGCATATTTACTTACGTTGATGACATGTGATGTTATGTGTTGCTGGATATGTTATATTGGATCGTCGTGTTTGAATAGCCGGGGGTTTTTATGTGAGATGAGTGTTTTTCATTTCCATTCATGTAAAAACTTGTATGTAATATTCTTTTATTGGGGCACTTCCAGGTTGCGGATGTTGTCACCATTTGTATATTATTTACTTTTCCGCGTTAGGATAGACCCAAGGAGGGGAGCACAAGTAACTGGGTTCTGGGGTCCAGAGGGAGACCATCTCGAGGAGTCGGGTCCGGGTCTCCTAACCCTAGAATTGGTAGGGTTGCTTGCCGCTCTCGTAGGGGTCTAGGGGTGTGGGATTGGCTATTCATCACGACCGTGGAATCCGTGTTTTATACTGGCTCGTATTGAAAACACGGACGTCCTAGTATATCCAATATTTCATATGTATTTTCTGCTGCGTTATCTGTGATGTGATCATGTGATGTTCTGTGATAGATATAATATATAGTATATATGATATATTATATAGACGTTACTTATGTTTTACACCCGCGCTAGCCCTGCCCCACTCTGCCGTTAGTTACCTAACCTAACGGTGCACGAGGGGACATCGAGGCGAATGCGGATGGCATAAGCGTACGTTATATTTATCTGTGATGGTTAGGTGGACTTAAATGATGGGATATTCATTAATGTGATTAATGAAAGAAAATAAACCTAATTGATGTCGTGGAATCGAATTTCAAAATAAAACAGGTAGCTACAGTTCTTGCTTTGCATCGCGGTGTTCCTTGTAGAACATCATGCACCTTATTCGATAGGGAAAGGACCGAGATCCCTTCACCGGGAGTGACTCCTTTAGCAATAACTGGCAGATGCTACATCACTCGGTTTGTCTTTTGATAGCTTCTATAGTTTCCTCTTTGCACAGTGATATATATGATATATCCCGCACCTCATTCGACGAGGAAAGGGCCGACGATCCCCTCACCGGGAGTGACCCCTTTAGCAAAACTAGAAAA
This sequence comes from Agapanthus africanus, assembly GCA_030015575.1. Taxonomy (NCBI): domain Eukaryota; kingdom Viridiplantae; phylum Streptophyta; class Magnoliopsida; order Asparagales; family Amaryllidaceae; genus Agapanthus; species Agapanthus africanus. Next base: position 429,032,669 of record JASDDO010000012.1, read on the forward strand.
GCCTCAAAAACATTCGATTTAAAAACCATTTGATTCCGCAACGAGATCAAGTTCAAAGCGTTAAAGGTTTTCATAAAAACCATTCGCAACCCTCCGTCATTTTAGAAAGTAGAGTACTTAGTATTCGTGCTGTGTTTGTTGACCATAGTCAAGGCACAGTGTACGGTAACTAAGTGATGTCTTCCTACACCGCATATGATGCGATTAGTTAGGACAGTCGCGTGACTTTGTTGACCTTAGCCAAGGGTCATGTGGGTGGGTCTAATTAATCACGAAATGACGGGTAGAACTTGACTAGTGCTTATGATTTGTTGACCTTAGCCAAGGTCATATGTGCTAGGGGTAAAAACCTTTATCGGGAGTTTCAAGTGTTGAAATTTGCAATGAGATTGCATACCTTCTATATGATAGTTGGATCCCGATACCCACTGCGAGTAATTGTTACTCCTGGGAGAGTTTTGCACTTTGCAATTAACCGATCAAGTAGGTGTCTAGAAAGGTGTCAACGGGGTTACGCCTCTGGGAAAACGAGGTTTACAGTAATTAGGTCCGTGCGAAAGCACGGGGAACCTCCCTCAAAGTACCGACACTGGCCTGGCTGAAAGATTGGCGAACTTGTAGAGTGTAATTAATCCCGGCTAGTCTTTCCTTTTAGGGTTTGAAGGAAGATTTGATAAAAACAGTGGGAGCCATCCTGATTAGATAAAATATATAACCAATCTAATCTTGCAAGAGCGCACGCAGAGTGTTTTCTTCTCTCTCTCTCCAGGTAGCGACCATATCACGCCTTAATCAAGATAATAATATGGATGTATTGACCGAACCCGTTTGTTATACTGAGCTAGGGAACGTTGGTCCCGCTCCAACTTATAATTGTTATAAGACAGAGCAGGAAATATGGGAATACTAGAATTCCTATGCCGCCCAAACGAAGAAAGTGCATATGATGCATCTTCTTCGGGTGTGTTCGTTACACAGAACTGTTTCTTAATATCCTTTGTATCCTAGGTATTTGATACCGAATCAGGATCCGAGATATGTAATCTGTTACATAGGGCTACAAAAGGGTAGAAAAACTGAGAACGGGTGATAAGTTTCATGAGACAGAAAACGGGGCAAGTGTTGCAGCCAAGTCTGTTGGTCACTGTCACCCTGTATTACCAATACATTGATTCTGAACAAATGCCATTAGATACCGAACCTGATATACAAAATCATATCAGTCTCTTTATTAGTAAAGAAAGGATATAATTTTGTATTGATGGATAATGTTTTGAACATTTCCTATATCAAAAGTTGATCGGTTCAGGCACGTTATCTAAAAGCATTGATGTTCTAAATCAAACTACAGTTCCTAGTATACAGAACACACACAAGAGGAAGAGTTCAGAAATGAACGAATCCTTCTTGAGGCATTGTAGACTAGGTCATATCAATGCGACCCGACTGGCTGAAGTTACATTTTAGATGCATATTTAAATCAGTTTGAATTTACATCTTGTGAAACTTGCCAGTCATGTCACAAAGATAAGATGACCATAGCTTATTTTATTGAAAACAGAGAAAGAGTTAGTAAACTCTTGGGAATGATGCATGATGATGTATGTAAAGTCTCCTGTCTATACATGCCAGGACTGGTTCTTCATACTTCATTATATTCTCTGATAATCTCTCAAGATTCAGTCATATGTTCCTGTTGAAACATAAGTCCGAACCTTTTGAGGTATTCACAGAATATAAGTTAGAAGTAGAGAACCAATAACCGGGTATAAATATTATGTCCTATGATGAGATCAGGGAGGAGAATACTTGTGCATGGAATTCCTGGACTATTCAAAAGAAGAATGAGATTCTCTCTCAGTGTTACTCCTCTGAATACACCACAGCACAACGGTGTATCGGGGTGGAGCAATCGCACAATATTAGATATGGTGTGCTCTATGATGAGTACTACTGAGTTTCCTATTTCCTTTTGGGAGTTATGCGCTTGAGAAGCTGCATACCTATTGAATTAGGTTTGAATCAAATCAGTGCCTACCACTCCATATGAGATATGGTATGGGAAGAACCCATCTCTTAAGCGAGTTAAGATTTGGGGTTGTCCGGCCTATGTCTGAAAGCAAAATCCGAACAAAATCGAGGTAAGGTCAGTTCTGTAGAACTGGAAAGGTTCCAGCTATACAAAACTACAGATGATTTGACAGAACCAAAGGATTCTATAGTCCCCGACGAACCTTAGCCTCTCCGCCGATCTGGTAGGGTTCCTCACCTGCCTGAGAGATACCTCGGTTTCTCGATGACAGTGGGAGCGAGGAATGCATCATGAGATGATGACCCAACTATTTTCGAGCAGGCCATCAAGAGTAGCGACTCTGTAAGAATGGCTGGATGCTTAGCGATCTGAGATGGAATCCATATACACCAACAAAGTATGGACTTTGGTTGCGATATCTGAAGGGTTAAATCCCCATCAGGAGCAAGTATATCTTGAGAAGATTACTTGGTATAAATGGAAAAGTTGAGACTTTCAAAGCTAGACTTGTTAAAGGTTTTCGTCATCGACCAGGCACGGATAATGATGAAACCTTTTCCAGGGAATATGCTTAAGTCCATCCAGATCCTACTTGCCACGGCTACATACCACGACTACGATATCTGGTGGTTGGGTGCCATGACTACTTTTCTAAATAATGATTTAGAATAGAAAGTCTATAAGTACACAGCCAGAGGGCTTCGTAAACAGTAGGAGCAGCGGAAACATGTGCAAGTTGCTTTACAAGATAAAGCAGGCATCGCGGAGTTGGAACATCTGTTTTGATGTGGTAGTCAAAGAGTTTGACTTCATCAAAATGGTAGACGAACCTTGTATATACAAAAGGGTAGTAGAGAGTAAGGTGGTCATCTTCGTATTGTACGTAGACAATATACTCTTGATAGGAAAAGAGTTTCCTATACTACGATCGGTCAATCTCCTATTATCACAAGGATTCTCCAAATAGGATCAAAGTGATACCTCCTAAATCCTGAGTTTTCATCTAAGAGATAGATGTAATTGGATGCTAGGATTCTCACTAGATGTAGTGAGATGGTATCAATCGATCCTGAGGAGAATCACTGGAAGAGTTCCAGGGTGATAAAGACGACTGAATGTCAGTCACAGGCACTGTCTTTACCCTCAGTAAAGGGACGGTATGTTGGAAGAGCTCCAAGCTAGATACCGTGGCAAACTAGACGATAAAGGCCGGTAACATCGCTATTAAAGATACTACCGAAGAGGCAGTTTGGGTGTATATTGGTTCATAAGATGAACTAGGTTCCTATCATTGTATGACAATGGAAGTGTGGCTTCGGCCCTGGAACCCTGGTCCCATCAGTGACCCAGACATATTCTGAGGAAGCATCACCTGATCACAGAGATAGTTGATCTCCAATGTGATCGAGGTTAGGAGAGTAGACACAGAGGATAACACGGCGAATCCACTCACGAAGGCCTTTTCCCAAAGAGAGACATTTAGGGGATGGTTGAGTATTAGATACTACAACTACTGCTACAGATGGCCCTAGTGCAAGTGGGAGATTGTTAGTTATATGTATGCCCTAAAGGCCATTACTGTACATTGGATGTATATTGTAGTGGATGCTGGGACATATATAGGTAGGACTTTCTTGCTCGACATGATAGTACGCTATCTGGTTGCTCTTTATCTTAATATGTATACTTTCTGTCTCTCTGATCACATGTTGATAAAGCCCTTAGGATGTGTACTCGACTTCCAGGACTATGATGCAGATCATACTAGTGGGGTCTGGATAGTCAATGAGTACATCCTTCAATGTTCCTAGTCGTGGGAATATCGAGACGGGGCATCGATATTCCAGAGTAGACTAGCGTATATCTTCTCGACCCATGTGATGGGCGATGGATGATCCCATATCCATTGGGGTTTGACATCGGAGATGGTATGCGGGTGCTCAGTGGAGACTGGGTACACTGAACGGACTCGCCGAGAACTCCCAGATGGTATTATACCTCACGTCAGATGGCAGTTCTCTGGTGACACTGGTACAGCTTAGTCTGTTGACCCGAGATCGTCATAGAGTCTTGTGTGTCTCCCACTGTGCTTTGATTTCCACCCTACCACGGCTCTACTGAGTCGTGCAAACAGGTGGTTTTTGGGCACAGTCCCGATTCACATGGAGGCAATGAGCGATAGGAGGGGATTCGTCTCTCCCGGTATTGGGGGTTGATGTTGCGCTATGCTCGACTGGCCATAACAGGAAATCTCTGGCCAGGGTTGCAGTGACCTACTGGTAAGTGTTATCAGTAGTTTCACACATGTCATGGACTTCACGTCGGCATGACTTATCGAGCTACTGGGGTCTGACGTTTACCACCCCTAGGCGAGATATGCGACATATCAGACGAACAGACCGGACAGTACGGTAAATGTTACTGGTTGGATTCACAGGAGTGTGAGCGGGCTTGCTCGTCGATCTTCTGATCGCTCAATACCCGGGTGGCCGTTACGTTTAGCAGACCGCTTGCGGCTTGTGGGTGTTTGATATGATCATCATCTGCTGCCGGCGTATTGACGAGTCTTTAGAGTCCTACACAGAGGTTTCCTGGCTCAAGCGAAACGAAATAGGAGCGCATATGAGATACGTGCGGGACCGAGAATAATGCGTGTATGTGATACTGTATTCCATTCTCGCGATGAATGTATCGAATGGTTATATGCGATATAACCTAGTTATCGAATCAAGAATTGATTCGATAAGCCGATACATTGGATACTAGCCGGTTATATGCGTCATGACCGGATCATTGAATCAAGTGTTGATTTAATGATTTAATGTATAATTATATATTTGATATATTACTTTGCATTAACTAGTATTGGTTCACTTTAAATGGATTTTCTCACTTGAATTGTGCAAGTTGTATATGTGATATACATTTGTGCACATGATTGTATCATGTTTGATGATACATGCTTACTTGGTTAAGTGTAAAGAATTAAACCATGGTTAAACTAATGATTAGGGTTTTGTTTTTCCATTTACTTATTTATCTATTTATTTATCTTTTTCATTTTGGAAAGGAGAATGACAAATGGTGGATTTTCTTTGTTTGCTAGTTGAAGGTTCTTGAAGCTTTGAACTAGTCCACCATTCTTGTCTTATACTTAACCCTAACCATTCAAGTTAACCATGGTCCATTCTCTACAATTAACCAAGGGTTAATATATGATAAGTATTGATTTATTTATCTAATTATTTTTAACACTTATCATATCTTTTCTTCTTCTTCTTCATCTTCTTCTTCCATGAAGAAAAGCTTGCTACATCAATGGCAAGTGATGAAAACAAGTGAGAAATCCAATTCTAAAGTGAACCTACTTCCTATTTCTTCATCCTCTACCTCTTGCCAAGTAGTATAGGGTGTTTTCTTCACAAGTTTCATGACTTGGTGAAGTCGGAGTTTGATCTTGTGATGCCTCGACGTAGATCATCTTCGGCATTGAAGCCGACGATCAAGCCCGCCCATTTCTTCGATGAAGCCGATGCTAGAGTTTGGGATCAGACTTGGACAGCGGAGGGACATCGTTGCGGAGATTAGTAAGTGGTGGACCGGATCTACAAAGGTTGTAGTCACTTTCCTTTAGCATTTAATTCGTTTACATGCTTGCATCGCCTATATATCTAGTTAACGATCCGTATTAGGGTTTGTAGGCACTTGTAAAATTTGAATTAGCCATGTTTGATGCCTTGTGAGACTTCATTAGTGTGCCTAGGAACCCTACACTCCCGGTGTCAACACTTGGGCCGGATATCTAGGAGAAATGAAATGCCGCTCCAACCAATATTGGTTGTTGAAATTTTTGATGGTTGGGGGATAGACTTTATGGGACCATTTCCCATTTCCTTTGGGAACATGTATATTCTACTCGTTGTTGGCTATGTTTCTAAATGGGTCGAGGCTGTGCCCAGCCGAACTAATGACAACAAGGTTGTCAGTAGATTTCTCAAAGAAAACATTTTTTCTCGGTTTGGGCATCCTCGCGCGATTATCAGCGATAATGGATCTCACTTTTGTAATAGGACTTTCGAGTCCTTAATGCGGAAATACTCCATTACTCACAGGCTATCAACGCCCTATCATCCCCAAACTTGTGGGCAAGCCGAGATTTCGAATCGACAGATTAAACAGATCAAGCCGGGAGAAAACGGTTTCCCAAAACCGTAAAGATTGGTCGTCAAAACTTATTGATGCCCTTTGGGCATTCCGAACTGCCTATAAGACCGATCTTGGCTTGTCTCCATATAGGCTTGTTTATGGAAAGGCTTGCCACCTTCCAGTTGAAATTGAGCATAAAGCATTTTGGGCAATAAAAGAGTTGAACCTATCTTTGGGAGATGCGGGCAGCAATAGAAAGCTGCAGTTGAACGAATTAAACGAGCTGCGGGATGAAGCCTACGAGAACGCAGTAGTTGTTAAAAACTGAACGAAGGTGTTCCACGATAAACACCTTATGCGCAAAACTTTCAAACCTGGTCAACAGGTTTTACTTTACGACACTCGGTTACATTTCCATCCCGGAATGCTCAGATCTCGATGGAAAGGGCCATTTTTGGTACGGACCGTATATCCGCACGGTGCGGTCGATCTAGAAAACCCGGAGGACGGTTCACTATTTAAAGTGAACGGATATAGACTTAAACCGTTCCTCACTGCGGACCCTTCGGAAGAGCTCGTGTTTTTGTAGGAGCCGATCTACATTGACTGATCTTCCTCCAACTACCCCTAAATTTCGATTATCTAGCCAAAACACTGTTTCAAACAAGTTTGGGGGTATGTATCACTTGTAATTATATAAAAAAAAATTGAATTTAAAAAAAAAATTGGGTGTTTTTGTGAATTTCCAGTTTTAATAAAAAAAATAAAAAGTAAAAAAATAATAAAAAATTTTATTTACAAATAATTTCCTCTTTTTAAGAGGGGCTTTCTGCAAATAACCAAAACATTCCCCCCTATAACTAGAACCCGACCCCTCTCTCCTTTTACCAAACCCTAATTTCATCTCTGTAAAAACCCAAGCCGTCACTCCAATTTCTGCAGAGAGATCTCTCCAAGACGCCGCCCTTCCGCCGCGCTAAGTAGCTTCTGGCCGCTGATCCGCCGCAACCTGGTGTCTGCTCCCTCTGAAATCTTCAGAGGAGATTTGCTTTCTCCAATCTCCTTTGTTAAAATTAAATTTTTTCAATTAGCTTTCTGAGATGGCACCAACCCTGCAATTTGAGAGGGACTTTTCACAAATCTTTGCACACACAATTTACGAAAGCTATTTCGGTGAAGAGATCCGGAGGCAAGGGTGGAATTTTTTACTGTTTAACCATCCAAACTCCTTCGCTCTTCCAGATCTCGTCACACGATTTTATGAATGCATGGAAGACGGATGCCTGTCACAACACGGATATATTAGGCTTATTTGGGATGATAGAGAAATCGTTATCGATAGGGACTTCATTTATGAAGTCACCTTAATTCCTAGGCTATCTACCCATGACCAACCACTCCAATTCGGGGATTATTTACCCTTGATGGGTACTGACTGTTCGAGGGAGCCACGTAAGGGCATCCAAGCGAGAACCCTCTTTGCAAATGTACTGACTGTGTGTCGTTGGACACAAAATAACATTTTTGGTAGTTCACACAGTACTACCTTTTTCACACCCTCTCTTCATATCGTGCACACCTTAATGACTAAGAATCCCAGATATGATATGTGCACAGTATTGCTTAATTCAATTGGTGCTGGCAAAAGGGCTGCCAATTACACATGCCCTATGTTAGTGACACAACTGTGTCGCTATTTCCTCCTTGTGGAGGAATTTGAGTTTTACATGCATGGAGGTATACCCATTAGGCCTCTTATTGAGGGCGTATCCATGTCCTATACCCGCCTAACTGATGTATGGTCGCGAAGAGAACCGGCCGAACATGTACCCGCCAGAACACCCAGCTCCAGCTCGACCGCGAGCGAGGAAGAGCTTACCCCCATAGAACATGCACGTCTTCTTTGAAGAGCCATTAGGGGGATTGATAATTTGGTGGGGATGGTAACCAACTTGGATCACCGAGTGACAGAGATTGAACATGGTGTATCTACGCTGCTGACGCGAGAGGAACGTTCCTGTTCACGTTCAAGGGGACGGCGAGGTCCTGAGCAATGAGGGCACTGCTTTTGGTAAGTTTGGGGGAGGAGGTGGTTTGTAAATAGTTATCATTGCATTGCATATTTTAATTTTTGTATATATTTTTCTCTTTTTTTTTCTTTGCATGTTTAATTCTGCATTGCATCTTTATAAAATAATTATTAAAAAAATTTAAAAATAAAAATAAAAATAAAATCAAATAAAAAATTGAAATTTTTTTTAAAAATTATAAAAATTGAAAAATTCAATTTTGACCATATTTAACTTAAGTTTGACAAGACGGTTAACTAGCTAGGAAAAACTAGATCCTAAACTTAGTAAATTAAAAACCCTAAAAATAACCTTTCTTAAAGTTTAACGGTTGAAAATATATGTTCTTATAGTTTATTTAGAAATAGGCAAATTTTGAGTTCAATTCTTGGGCTAAGTCAAAATAAAGGAAGAGTATTGAAATTTTTATTGAAGTGTAAGTCTGAAAAATAATTCCGAACCTTTAGTCTAAATTATGAAAATATGCCCTACAACTCGCACATACACGCACCTTGAAACTTGGGATAGTAGAGCATACATTGAATTGCTCTTGTCTAAAATCCTTAGTATGAGAAAAAATTAAATAAAAGTATAAGTGTGAATAAAGAGATATAAAAAAATGAACACTGGTTTTGTAATTACTTAAGGCTGCGTAAAATAAAAATATATAGCGAGGGTACTTTATCACCTAGTGCCTTAGACCAACTGGTTTGGGAGTCACTGCTAAAACCTTAGGTATTACAAGACGAGGAATTACGCCTTAATGGGCAAACACATTTTGTAATCGGTCGTTAGTACCTCAAGAAGTATTAATGGTCGCATGAAGGATGTGTGAGAAATTTCATCTAAAATTCACCAACTAAAAGTACTTTGGACAATGGACAAGAGTATGATAGGTTGAATTGAATTTCCAAGTGTAGGGGTGATACATACACACACGTAGGGGTATATGATTGGGGTTTGGATGAGAGATGGGAATGAAAAATAGGACTTATATCTTCAGTAGAGATGATAAAAATTCCTAAGTTGAGATGGAACCTTAGAAGGAAAATTCAAAAGATGCTAAAAGATAAATAAATTTATAGAACATATACGATCTTAAGTTAAATGATAAGTGAGTGTGAAATATACGGGTTGATAATTTCTAAGTTAAAGATAATAGAATTTCTTGCTAGAACACCGAATTGAAGAATAAAAGTCAACATGCCAAATTGATCGGATTTTGTGGGTAGTGTCCGCTGAAAACCCTCAGGAGACAACACTCCTCCTACTAGGGTCACCTAGAGGTTTAACGGCTTGTTGCACGAGCTCAGTGCAATCGCGATTCCCTGCGAAAGTGAGGTTAGTTTTTTTTTAGAGAATAAATTGGCTTTGCTCTGGACGAGCAAAAGATAAGTTTGGGGGTATTTGTTCATATCAGAATTTTGCATTATTATGTTCCTCATTCTTAATCATATTGAAAATAAATATGTGTTTTTGATCCATGTCTGCTAAATAGTTGCAGGTTACAGGTTCTCAGAACAATACAGTGAAATTCAGGAAAAGACGCTACAAATGTGAGACTACGACCAACAAATAGATGAATTTGCAAGATGTCGCCTACCAGTTTAAGGAACAAACGAAGATCAATGAACAGTTCGATTGCACAAGATACAAGGGCAGCACAAGATTCAAGACTTCAACGTGAAGCTAACGGTAAAAGTCCATAAATTCTGCACTGTTGGAAATCTGGAAGAAAATAGAAAAGATTCTGAGGAACCAAGTGAAGAAAACAGAAGGAAAAAGCAACTTGAAGTATCACAGAAAAATTGAGCCCAAGAGCCCACCAAACGGCCGCGGAACCGCCGCCAAAGAGGGCATTCCGCCGCGGATCCGCGGCCGTGCTGTGCACGTGTCGGAGCATGTGTCGGTGGGTGTCAGTGTTTTGACCCGGCTTTCTTAGGGTAGTCTTGTAATTTCAGATGTGGATCAGATGTAAACCCTAGCGTTTCTTCTATCTATAAATAGGAAAGCCTACAGCCTCTTTTGGGGCATGCCTCTTTTTATTTTTTTAGTTTAAAATTTCAATTCCTTTGTAATCGTCAAGAGTGCATCAATAAAGTAAGATTTTAATTCTTGCATTTTTATCTATTCTTTTAATATCTGCTATTTTATTTTGTCTTTTATTATTTGCAACTTAGATAGTTTTTAAAATAAAACATAAAAATGGATTCCATTGTTAATATTCTAATGAGTGAGTAGTTCCTTACTTGTTAGGGTTAGGTTTGGGGTAGGTTTGAGAGATGGAAATCTCTCACTCCTTTCTTGCCCGTATAATACTTTAAATTAGGACTCTATGTTAATCAAACACACACCACTCACTACGGCACCCTATCCTACGAGATAGCGTTGATTCCCTAGTTAGACCGGTTGTGGTTGATTTACATAGAGATTAGGGTTAAGAGTTAAGAAAGGACGGAAAAGGACCAAAAGGAAGAAACTATGTTTCTTCTTAGTCGTGCTAATCCCCTTTGTTAACTATTACCCTAACACCTAAGTTCTTAATTAGGGCAAAGGAAGCAGTAAGTAGAATTCTCTTTCTAAACTAACCTAATCCTAACCCTAGCAAGGTTTGAATCCAATTAAATTCAATCTTAGTTTTTATCAAAATCAAAACCTACCAAAAATAGGACTTAACTCGTAAGAACATAAAGAAAAGAACATGTTTTCCCTGTGGACCGACCCGTACTCAACCGGCTAGCTACCAAGCGACACCATTATTGATTGCGGTATTCTTAACTTTGATTTTAAAACGCACGTACGCAAAAGCTCTCTCAATCAGTATTACAGATCGCTATTACATATTGATAGAGACCATAAGATTTATGCTTAACTACCGGCATTATGATGGCAATCATATACGTGGGAGCTGGGTGGTTTATAAGCAAATCCTTAAATGTCCCTAATCGTGGGCGTTTCGAGACTGGGCATCGACTCAGAGTAGACTAGTGTATAGCGATCGAGACCCCAACGAGGGGCGGTGGCCCGGTCTCACAAGGCATTGGTGTTAATTTGTTCATCTAAGATAGTATACAGGAGCTCATTGGGTTATGAGTACACTGGACGGACTCGCCGGGAACCTGCTAGTTGGTATTATACATATTGTCAGATAGCAATTCCCAGGTGACATGTGTATAGATTAGTCTGTCGACCTGAGATCGTCATTTGTCTCGTGTGAGTTCTCACTGTGCTTTGATTACTACCCTACCACGGCTCAAAGGAGTCGTGCAAACAGGTTTTAGTTGGGTACAGTCCCGAGCCATATGGAGGCAGTAAGCGGATCATCGGGGATTCATCTCTCTCGGTATTGGGGGTTGATGTAGCGTTGTGCACGGGTGGCCATCACCAAAAATCCTCGGCCGGGGAAGACGAGAATTACCGATCTAGGATCGATAGTTTCTCAGGTGGTGATGGGTTTCATACCGACACTAAATGTCGCGTTGTTAGGGGTCTGACTTTATCCACCCCCTAGACTCGATATGCGATACTCTTAGACGAACAGACCAGACTGTACGGATATTGTCACTGTCAGGCTCTGTAGGGGTTTTGATGAATTTGCTCATCGGCCTCCCTTTCGCTCAATACCTGGGTAGCCGTTACGTACAGCTAGTGTCGCTGACGTGCTTGTGGTTAAACCCACTGCCGGCGTATTGACGAGTCTTTAGAGTCCCACACAGAGGGTTTTCCTACTTCGGGCGAAACGATGTAGAGGCCGTATGGTCTTACGGCAGGGTTCGATCATATACCTGCACTTGTACACGTATCATGATTCGGACGGATAATACTAGTGGCTTTGGTTTAAGCCGGATTCTAGTATTGTATTGTTGGATTATTTTCGTCTCATTGTATTCGTATTTTTCGGAATACGGATACGGGTATGTATATACGGATGGGGGGTATTCTTGTAATTTCATTACAAGATGCTTCCACAAGATGCCACCTCATTATTGTTTTAACCATTTGGATAAATGGTTTAATGAGGTGGAAGATGAGGTGGACTTGGCATTTATTGATGGCATGGCTCAAGTGATGACTCGTGGTGGCACTATTGAACCATGCTTGATATTATTGGTGTTGTGAGATATTTTGTGGAGAGGGATTTTTCTTTACTTGTTGTTAGTTGTATGTATGCCGTAGACGCCATTATTGTACATGAGATGTATATTATAGTGGATGCTGGGACATATATAGGGAAGACTTTCTTGCTCGACATGATAGTATACTATCTGGTTGCTCTTTATCTTAACATGTACACCTACTGTCTCTCTGTTATATGTTGATAAAGCCCTTAGGATGTGTACTTGACTTCCAGGATTATGATGCAGATCATACTAGTGGGGTCTGGGTAGTCCATGAGTTCATCCTTCAATGTTCCTAGTCATGGGAATATCGAGACGGGGCATCGATATTCCAGAGTAGACTAACGTATATCTTCTCGACCCATGTGATGGGCGATGGATGATCCCATATCCATTGGTGTTTGACATCAGAGATAGTATACGGGTGCTCAGTGGAGACTAGGTACACTGAACGGACTCTCCGGGAACTCCTAGATGGCATTATACCTCACGTCAGATAGCAGTTCTCTGGTGACACTGGTACAGGTTAGTCTGTCGACCCGAGATCGTCATAGAGTCTTGTGTGTCTCCCATTGTGCTTTGATTTCCACCCTACCATGGCTCTACTGAGTCGTGCAAACAGGTGGTTTTTGGGTACAGTCCCGAGTCACATTGAGGCAATGAGCAATAGGAGGGGATTCGTCTCTCCCGGTATTGGGGGTTGATGTTGCACTATGCTCGATTGGCCATAACTGAAATCCCTGGCCAGGGTAGATGAGATTTACTGGTACGTGTTATCAGTAGTTTCTCGACCCATTATAGACCTTACATCGGCATGACTTATCAAGCTATTGGGGGTCTGACGTTTACCACCCCTAGGCGAGATATGCGACATATCAGACGAAGAGACCGGACTGTACAGTAGTGTTACTGATTGGATTCGCAGGAGTATGAGCAGGCTTGCTTGTTGATCTTCTGATCGCTCAATACCCGGATGGCCGTTACGTTTAGCAGGCCTCTTGCGGCTTATGAGTGTTTGATATGATCATCAACTACTGCCGGCGTATTGACGAGTCTTTAGAGTCCTACACAGAGGTTTCCTGGCTCAGGCGAAACGGAGTAGGAGCACATATGAGATATGTGCGGGACCGAGATTAATACGAGTATGTGATACCGTATTCTATTCTCATGATTTGTGTCATCGGTCGGTTATATGTGATACAGTCGGGTTATCGGATCAAGTGTTGATTCGATAAAATGATACACATGATATTAGTCGATTATATGTGATATAGCCGGATTATTAAATCAAGTGTTGATTTAATAATCTAATGTATAATTATATATTTGATATATTAATTTACATTAACTAATATTTGCTCACTCAAGATTGCTTTTTCTCACTTGAGTGTGCATTGAATATATATGTGATATATATTTGTGCACATGATTTTGTATCATGCTAGATGATACATGAGTCATGGGTGTATGAGTCTAACACCATACTTAAGATGATGTTTAGGTTATTATTTATTTTATGTAATTCAAAATTAGATGGATAATTGTCATAAGTGGAAGCTTGTAAATTGTTTGACTTTGTCCGCTAATTTTGTCTCACTTAAGATATTTATTAACCAAACCATTATCTTAAACTAAAGTTATGTCTCGACAATGGTTAGTATATGATACTAACTCACCCATGGTTACTCATAACATTCATTCATTCTTCATTTGCTTCATCTTCTTCTTCATCTCCAAAGCTTTCTAGGTTTTGAAGAAGTGATTAAATATTGTGAGAAAAATAAATCTAAAGTGAGCCCACTTCCTACTTCATCATCATCTACTACTTACCATTTAGTTTAGGGTGTTCTCTTCACAAAGTTCATCACCAAGTGAAGAGGTAGCTTGGGTTTGAGTCTTCTCGGCGTAGATCATCTTCGGCCTCGAAGACTTCGAGCAAGGTTGTTCGTTTCTCCAAAGGAACCCATACTAGAGTTCGGGAGATCTCCACTTGCGGCGAAGGGACTACTACACGGAGCTTTAGAAGTGAAGGACCGGTCTACAAAGGTTGTATTCTTTGTTCACTACTTGTAATGTTTGATTACATGCTTTAGATTATCTATTTACTCTAGCTGGATCCTAGGTTAGGGTTCTTAAGCACCCATGAATTTTTGAAATTGGCATGGTAGATGCATTGAAAACCCAGTAGGGTGCTGAGGAATTCCAACAGTTGCTAGCATGCTTGCTTTACTTCACTTGATGCCACACTCACTCATGCTCACAACACTTAGCCATTTTCCTTTCTTGAGTTGCTACACTCTCATCATCATGCTTCATCTTCTTCCTCCACCCATAATGTCTCATGTGTTGAGAAACATTGGGTGATTAGAGACAACTTAATCCATCATTAGATTCTACATCTCCTAGGCTATCAAGTTTGGCAAACTAGATACCCTAGTTACCTCGGTTATGAGGTTGAAGCTCGTTGCATAAACCTTCGAGTGGATCATCTTCGATGGAGGGAGACCGGAGATCAAGCTTGATCATGGATACCTCTAGGAGCTTGGGAAGGTAGTTGAAGACCGAAGGACACGGATCAACTCGGTATAACCATTCCTAACTCATTTTATTGTTTGCTAGTATAGGTTTTAGGGTAGATCAGGGCATCGGGTTATGGTAGTGCCAGTTTAGAAAAATTTTGCTCCGCATTTGGCCACGGTTTGATGGCCGGGAAGCTGCCGTAACCCAACATCAGCGAGGTGGAAAATCAATTAAGCAAAAGTATTAAGGATTTGCGCACAGACCGTGGTAGAGAATATCTGTCGGATCAGTTCAAGGAACTGTGTGAAGAGAAAGGGATTGTCAGACTGATGATGCCTTACACTCCACAACAAAATGGTATTGCAGAGAGACGAAATAGGACATTGCTGGATATGGTTAGGAGCATGATGGCGCAAGTCAATATTCCTATATCATTTTGGGGAGATGCATTGATGACAGCAGCTTATGTTCTTAATCGAGTGCCTTCTAAGTCAGTTCAATCCACACCCTACGTGTTATGGACGGGTGATAAACCAATGTTGGATCACTTACGTCCATGGGGGTGCACTGCCTATGTACACAACACTTCATATCGGTATGGAAAGTTATGCCCTAGAAGGAAGAAGTGTATATTTATACGATATGCCAAACACTCTAAGGGATATGTATTCTTAGGTAAGCAAGAGAATGGGACTGTGACCGAAATTGAGTCACGGGATGTCGAATTCCTCGAAAAAGAATTTCCGCGAAAAGACGAAATAGCCAGGGATTTGGGGCTGTACGAAATCGAAAAGACCACTGATTATCCAGAACTGGAAGAGAAATTAGTTCCTCAACCGCGTGGGGATAGTGGAAGTAAGATACCGACATATGATTTGAAGACATTTGCGGAGTCTCAAGAGCCTCGTAGATCGTCCCATGGATAAGTACCTCGTCGACGGTTTGAGATCGAGGGGGAAGCATTCATAGTTGTACCGATGTTGCGGAACCCAAGTCCCACGAGGACGCTATTTCCGGACCTGCAGCGGAAGAGTAGAAGGTTGCGATAGAAGAAGAGCTTGAGTCCATGAGAAAGAATTAAGTCTAGGATTTAATGGATCTTCCTACCAGACGCAAGAGCGTTGAGAACAAGTGGTTTTTTAAGGTTAAGCGAAAGGCAGATGGAACAATTAAGCGTTTCAAGGCATGC
Organism: Agapanthus africanus; assembly: GCA_030015575.1. Taxonomy (NCBI): domain Eukaryota; kingdom Viridiplantae; phylum Streptophyta; class Magnoliopsida; order Asparagales; family Amaryllidaceae; genus Agapanthus; species Agapanthus africanus. Next base: position 429,048,743 of record JASDDO010000012.1, read on the forward strand.
TTGATGGCGAAGGGGTTCACCCAGAGGAGTGATGTGGACTATGATGAGACATTTTCCTTGGTGGTGAAAATTGTCTCCATTCGCCTAGTTCTGGCTTTGATAGCGCAGATGGATCTTGAATTAGTTCAGATGGACGTCAAGACAGCTTTTCTCTATGGAGAACTAAAAGAGGAAATCTATATGGATCAGCCCACTGGTTTCAAAGCCAAAGGTCTTGAGCGCAAGGTGTGCAAATTAAGGAGGTCTATCTATGGTTTGAAATAGTCTTCCAAGGTCTGGTATTTTCGATTTCATAAAACCGTGCTGGGTTATGGTTTTAAGATGATCGATGAAGACAATTATGCCTACCTAGAACAAGCTGGTAAGAGTTTTGAGATTCTATAGTTGTATGTCGACGATATTTTGCAGGAAGGAAATGGCATGGAGACCATAAATGCCACTCGGAGTTGGTTGTCCTCCACCTTTGAGATGAAGGACATGGACGATACCCGGTTCATACTCGAGATTCAGATTCTGAGGGACCGTTCTAAGAGGACTCTAGATTTGTCTCAGAAGACTACATTAAGAAAAGCTTATAGCAGTTTGGCATAAACATATGCAATCCCATTGGGACTCCAATTGCAAAGAATCATACGCTAAGTCTAAAGCAGTGTCCCAAGAATGAAACAGAGAAAAAACAAATGCAGAATATTCCTTATAGAAGCGCTATCGGGAGTCTCATGTACGCTATGGTGTGTACGGGACCCGATATATCTTATGTTGTGGAACTGATGAGCATATATCAGTCCAACCCCGGTTTTGCTCATTGGAAGGGGGTAAAGCGGATCTTGCGGTACCAAAGTGGGACGGCCCACTATACTTTGTGCTATGGAAGATCAGAAACTCGCCTGTGGGGCTATACAGATGCCGATTGGGCCAGCAATCTAGATGAGCGAGCGTCCACGTCGGGATCTGCCTTTTTACTCAATGGTGGGGCCATCGCTTGGTGTAGTAAGAAGTAGGATTGCATTTCCCTTTTCACCATGGAGGCAAAATATGTGGCGGCCAGTGCAGCAGCACAAAAGGCAGTTTAGTTACGAAGATTCTTGGAGAATCTGACTATAATGCCATATGCAAAGGACAAGGTGATCCTTAATTGTGATAGCATGTCGCAATTGCGTAATCGAAGGATCCGAAGTATCACGGCAAGTCGAAGCACATTCAGATTCAGTACCATTTTATTAGGAAGTAAGGGGAAGAAAAAGTCAAGTTGCAGTACATCCCTATGGATCAGATGGTCGTGGACCCACTAACAAAGAGAGTAGCCGATGAGCGCTTTGTACAGCATACTAGAACTTTAGAGCTATGTCCCTGGCAACGTACGTGTATTTAGATATGTAGTGATTTTCTACTATGTTTGACATTATACATTCATTGGTGACAACTTTTATTGATGGGTATTTTAAGATTGATTATGCATTACTATCTTTCTTTATTATTTGGTATGCATATTTATATATTTTGTTTGACTATTTTAGGCATTGAGTATAAGTGTACAAGGTACATGAAGTGTACGGGATACACGATGTGTGCAGGGCACACATTTAACAAAGATACATCAGCAAGTATGAACTCTCCCTTACACGAGAGATCCTCTTTGATGCTAGGGAAGCATACGAAGGTGAGACTAAGTGCAAGACATCATCTACTCGGAGCAGTGACTGTGATGTTGCATACTGGGTATAGCGACAGTGGGAGCACTTAAAAGAGTCGCCCTGACTGGGTCAGGATGAGGTTGTCATATGCTATAGGCCAAGCGACCGAAGAGATTATCCCATGACCACTTTACCTGTTTATATATAGCCGGATTAAAGGTCTGACTCATCGCACGGGGTGCGATCTTGTCGGGAGATCTCAGGCAATCGCAGGACGATATGGCCTGGTAAGTTAATCACATGGTGATTGGACTTGGGTCCGTACAATATAACCTTAATGGCGTACACTCTCAGAGAGAGAATTTTATACCGTAGCACTTTGCCATACGATGTGCGCTTGGATCATGAACATAAGGAGGTCGAGGGATGGATCCCATCTCCCTCACTTTGTGAGCCTTTATGACGACCTCCTTCATGAAAGGATGAGCATTCTATATACCCTTACCGATACTGGGCTGTCTGGATAAGCATGATATGAGCGTATGCTACTTTGGCTATTGTTTCCTGCTGCGATGACAATATACCACGCATACGGCGTCAGGAAAGTGGATGAATAGCAGACCTAACTATTCAGAACAGGAGGAAGATCGATTGGAATGTCTCCTGATTGTATTGCATGGCCAACTCTTATTGACGCAATGGTGGTGAAGTTTAAGAGTGTGATAAATTGAGAGGTATACTTAGGTGTTCAAGTACGCTTATGAAAGGGGTGGAAAGTACTTGAGCAGACATGTCTGATCGGATCTGGGGTATGGGATTTTACGAGCCTAACATATCTTTGGTTTATGTTGTTTTCTTTTAGGGAGATCCTTGTGTCCGTCCTAACGGATCTAGCTGTAAGGCTACCCGCTTGCAAGTTCTCAATGGTTCACGCCGCACCAATATATATGTATGGGTAAGAATGAGGAAGAGAATGAGTAGATTCTCAAAGAGACAATTGTTTCAGGAAATCAATGGTTCAGGGAGCTATAGATGGCATCCACTCGAATATGCGAGTGGGAGTATGTTAGCTATTGGGCCCCCCATATAAAAGGGTACCCTATATATACACATATAGGGGGCTAGGGTTTGGTATGGATGAGACATAAGAGATACAGTATTTCTAGAGAGAAATACCAAGGGAGCCGTTGTCTCCTTCATCCTATTCTACTAAGGGTTGGGTTGCGGGGTGATTAAGTGGGGGATTCTCGCTTCTACCAAGTGTGGTTTCCCTTCGGCCGTTGCATGGAAACGAAAGCGATCGGATCTACAACGTGACGTGGGTGAGGAACGGTCATACAAATCAGATCAGGCATATCGGTAAACCTTTAGAATATATACAATGTATTTCCGTTGTGCCTGATTGTATGTTTTGTATCTATGTACCTAAAGTGAACATTACCCATAAAAAACTCTTTTAAGTTTATTTATAAAGAACCTAAATAACGAGCTACAAATGACCGTTTGGATAAGAGGGAGCAAATTTCTATTTTTCTTTTTTGTGGAGTTGGCCCTGTAAGCCATATCCTATGCATACAACAGACCCACGCACACGTCACACAAACCGAGGGGACCGACGAATTTTCCCCGAAAATGTTAAATTATGGTCACTTCCCCGACCGAGAATCGAACCCCAGCACTCTCCCCGGAGCTATTGGTCATTGGAGGATTCTGCTTTTTGAAAAACCTAAAAATAACTTAGAAGGATAAGCCCAAATTTATAATTATAAGAAAACAACATTTAATATATATGTGTGTGTGTGTGTGTGTGTGTGTGTATATATATATATATATATATAATAAAAGCCTTAATGTTCCGAATGAAGAAAAGCCTCTTATATGAAGAGGTAGAAATTGAGGGCAATTTTCTTTTTCTGGCCGCTCATTTTTTCTCCTCTCAACCCTATAGTTATACTTGTACTGTTAGAGAATGCTCTTATCAAATGCTTGGTCTGGTCAAAGTAACCACAGAGAGAGATTTAGATAACTTATAAGTTTTGAGGATACATTTAGAATACCAAAGATTTAGGGATGATATTTGAAATCAGCTTAAGTTTATATAGAAGGAAAAACAACCCAACTTAATATCAGCTCTCTCAACCACAAAACATCAAGAATTTACTCAGCTAATACGATAGCTTCTGCTATATCACTAAAGTTCCTATCAAGAAAATACATTAGCCAACCACTACACTAATTCTACAACATGAAAATTCAAACTCAAACAAATGCAAATCAATAAGCAAAGCACAAATCAAAACATAATGCAGATGGGGCCAACCAAATTACGGAACTGATTGCACTATGTAGCTGTGTTTATCAAAGTTCTACGCCATACAGAATGTGAACCAGGGAAAGAATAAACAGATTAACTACTAAACAGAAAGCAAAAGCATAATCTTTAAATAGGTTCCTAAGACTGCACAATGCGATACTGGTAAATTTGTCCCAGTGCACAAAAAAGGTGTTCTCAGCTTTTGCAATTAAATAGCTCGAGCTTTATTAGCAACTGATATGCCCATCGGCAAATCTTTCAAACTCTCAACCCTCCGGCGCAGCTCGAGCTCCTAATCAATAAAATTAGAAGTAGGAATTAGCAAGACACCTCATTGTAAATAAACTTCATGATAAATGATGCAAGAAATATGTACTATTTTAACTCAAACAAGGGGTTTAACTAGCCATAGTTTATAAATTGCCGCATCATAGCATGCCATATAGTAAACTACGGCTTTGCAACAGGTTCAAAAAGGAATTTTACATATGGTTCCATTTTATTAGATATTTACATGGTTCCTTATTCGCTTTATTCAGAACATGCATGTCACGTGGAGTAACCTAGCATGTATAATTAGTGTGTTCATCAAGAGTACAACTAGTAGAAACACAATGTCATATCATAAAGGTAGGCTGAAAAAGAAAATCAGGCATATCTGTTGTATGAGAAATGATAAAATCGTAATAGTGTATCAAGAGGTTTCAAGTTTCGACACCAAATAATACAATGCTACATCAATATAACTATTTTCGTTCCTTTCTAGGCCAAACATCGTATGGTTGAGTCACGGGTTTATTCAATGCAAGTCCTACAAATCTTAGCGATTTTTATTTTGGCCCCTAAAATATTGGTATTTGCTTTAGGGTCTCTCGAATCATTTATATTACTCTCATGTTATGGAAACATTAGGGTATTGTCTCAACTAATATTACTAGAACCCTCAAGGGGGCACTTGGCCAAGCCCACATTGAAATAGAAAAATACAAAGATAAAAGATGGATCCTTTGTTCAAGGCATCCCATGTCATCAGCGATCGCCCCCTTACGTACCTGTGCCCCACCACATATAAGAAACTCTCGGTTTTCATTTGCGTTTGGTAAATAAATTACACGATTTTATATTTCTACCCTCAAAAATTCAATTTTGAATAGCCAATCTAATTTCTCAAGAGTTTCCTTATTAATACTTTCAAGAAAAACCAAAATTTACCAATATAGCTTTGTTCTGTTAAATTTTACTTAAGGTAATTAGCTTTTGGTTTACTACAACAACTGAGACTTTTATACCAAGCATATGGGATAGGCTACATGAACCAACATGAGAATCACGTCGGGTCGAGCACATGAATCCTCCGCCTCCACTCACTCATATCGAACAATATACTTTCATTAAGACCTTTAGCATCCATATCTTTTCATATCGCTTCCATCCACGTTTTCTTCGGTCTCCTTTTCGCTCTTTTGATTTGGCCTAAATCGAGAATATCCATTCGTCGAACCGGTGCTTCCGTAGGCCTGTGTCACACATGACCAAACCATCTTAGACAGTTTTCCCGCATCTTCTCCTCCACGGGTGCTACACCAATTTTTGCACGAATATCTTCATTTCGCACCTTATACTTTCTAGTGTTACCGCATATACAATGAAGTATGCGCATCTCCGCTACATGCATCTTCTATGCATGATGTTTTTGAGAAGCCAGCATTCCATACCATAAAACAAAGTAGGGCGAATAGCGTTTCAATAAAACTTTCCTTTCACCCTTAATGAAAAGTTATGATCGCACAAAACCCCTGTTGCACTCCTCCATTTCAACCAGCCAGCCTGAATCCTTTGGTTGACATTTCCATCGATCTCCCTGCCCTTTTGGATGATGAAACCTAGATATCTAAACTGATCGTTCGGTGATATCTCTTACCCATCCAATGTTATACCATTGTGATCTCGAATTCTCTGTTTACTAAATTTGCATTGCATATATATTGTCTTGGACCTACTCAATCTAAACCCTCGAGATTCCAACATTTGCCTTCACAACTCCAATTTGGCATTAACCCGGGCTTTCGTCTCATTTACCAGAATAATATCATTAGCGCATAACATACACTGACGTATCTCATCCTGGATGGTTCTAGTAAAAGCATCCATCACTACGGCAAACAAGAATGTACTTAATGTGGATCCTTGATGCAACCCAATTATGATCGGAAAATCTCATTAGGCCGTCGCAAATCCTTACATTTGCCACTATTCCATCATACATGTTTATGTCAATATACCTGATTGGGACCCTCTTCTTCATCGTTGTCCCCCATAATACAAATCCCTTCTCTCTCGAAAACCATATGCAAATCCCTTCTCTCTCGAAAACGTGCAATAAGTTGACGAAGCAAATGAATAGCCTCTGTCGTCGATCATCCAGCATGAACCCAAACCGGTTCTCTGTTATCTTAACATTCTACCTTAGTCTGCGTTCAATCACCCTCTCCCAAAACTTCATGGTGTCACATGAGTTTTATTCCATGGTACTTTAAGCAACTTTGAATGTCACTCTTATTCTTGTACAGAGGTACAAAGGTACTCTTTCTCCACTCATTTGGTATCTTTTTGGTTTGCCAAATCTTATTAAACAGGTCCGTCAACCATCTAACGTCTATCTCTCATAGGCATCTCCATATCTCAACAGAAAAACTGTATGGACCAGCTTTGTTTGATTTCGTTCTTTTCAAGGTCTCCGTAACCTTATATATTCTTATCCTACATATGAAATAACGGTTTATATCTTGAAATTGAATGACAAGTCCATCCAAATCTTAGTAAAGCTCTCATTGAACAATTTCTCAAAATAATTTCTCCATCTCTCCTTGTATTCTCATCTCGAACTAAATCCTTTTGATTTTCATGTTTGACACAGTTCACCGCATACAAGTCTCTGGTCTTCCTCTCCCTCATCCGAGAAATCCTGTATATATCATTTTCAGCCTTCTTGGTGTCCAACTTCTCATACACCTCTTTGTAGATCTTAGTTTTGGCTTCTCGAACCGCTTTCTTAAACTCCTTTTTAGCTATCTTATATTTTTCAAACCTCTCTACATCTCAACTTTTCTTCAAATCTCTATAAGAATCACTCTTGATTTTAATAGGAGTCTTTGCTTTTTCATTCCACCATGAGGTGTCTTTAAATGGTGGAGCACCACCTCTCGCCTCACTAAATAGATCTCTAGCTACCCTCTTAACGCAATTAGTTATCTTATTCCATGTTGTGTATGAATCGTCTTCGGACTTCCAATCAGCCGCTTGAACTATACGATCTACAAAGGCTTTTTTAGTACTTTCCTTCAATCGTCACCACTTAATTCTATACCCAACCTTACGTCTAATCTTCCTAGCCCCTCTTCTAAACAGAACATATAGAACTAAAAGCCTGTGGTGAATGGTTACACTCACCTGGCACTACCTTACAATCGATGCAACCTCTATCTATCCTTCTAATCAGAAAAAGTTTATTTGACTAGCACTCGATCCACTCATAAAAATGGTCAAGTGAGACTATCATTTCCTAAACCAAGTATGTGCCAAGATCAAGTTATAAGACAAGGCAAAATTTAAAATCGAGTTACCTGCTTCATTCCTGTCCAAAACCAAAACCTCCATGGATAGTATCAAACCAAAACCTTCTTTACTGGGTGCTCTTTGCACCATCTCATCTAAACCCTTCCAAACTGACGCTTATTAGCGTCATCAAGCCCTATTTGTGGTGCATAAGCACTAATAATATTAAGGATCTCCCTAACTAAAATAAGCTTAACTAGTAAAATCCCATCACATTTTCTCCTAATCTCAACTACATCCTCAAGCAACCATCTATCTATGATGCGCCTACCCCATTATGATTTTTCTCTCTACCCGTATACCAAAGCTTATAACTCCATGACTCTATAACTACCTTTTTCACCCACCCACTTAGTTTCTTGCAAACACATAATACTAACTCTCCTCCTAATTATCACCTCCGCTAATTCTGTTAATCTATCCGTAAGGAAACATATGTTCCAAGAGGCTAGACGGGTCCTTAATATTATGGGTGCTTATAAACATTAGCAAGATCTATAGGACATCAATTTCTAAAGCAAGATTGCATTTATCCTAAAATTAATTGTCAAAAAAACCACAATCAATGCACAAGGCTTGAGGACATTTTGGAAGATATACACTTAAAAACTATCAGTGTTAAATTTATGGGGTAAAGTGCATGTTTTCCATGTTTATGAGGATTTCCTGCTATTCAGGCAAAAGGGGTTGTTTCTTCCATTTGGCCTAAAATAAATAACGATTTGCTTAATTTAACATGAAAATTACATATTATACCTTCTTACATATTATTTTTCAGAACTTTAGTTCACGCACATGCCACAACGCTAGTGTCTAAAACTAACCCTAACCACAATTTAAGACTATAATGCCCCTAGTGTAGGTAACAATCACCCAACCATATCTCTGTTCTCTCTTAAAATGATGTCATAATGACATCTTCATTCAAATTGAACTGCCATCAGGGGCCCATCAAGCTCTCCGGGTAACTTACCATTAAATGTGAGGAAAATGGTTATGGTGAAGGAAAGCAACATAAATTTTTTTCTTTTCTTTTTTCTTTCTTTCTTTTTTTTTTGGGGGGGGGGGGCAAGGAGGATTTAGAGGCATTTGAGGGATGTAATGTGTTCAGGGTAAAGGTTTTGATGAAAATTATTGTGATTATATAGAGAAGAAGAGAACGTAAAGCTGCCCAACCATATTTCTGTTAGCGCTAACATAATAATATTCCTTTAACTATAAACTAAACCCACCCAACTTCCTTACTTAAAGGAACTTAATTGACTTGAGGGGCCTTGGAGCAAATTCCAAGATTTTGAGGACTAATATTAAAATCTATTAAGATACTCATATTGAAGTGGGAAACTTAGTTCAAAAAGAAAATATAAGAAATGGCTCAATGCAAATTTAACAAGTAATGTAACTTTAAAACCATGCACGAAAAGTCTCCAGCTAAGCAACATAAGATAACAAGAAATATAACCAACATGTTCGGTATACTAAAGATACAACTCCCAAACTAAAGTCAAATATTACTTCAATAATGTGACTCCACGATGTAACAAAGCAAATAGTCATCTGTAACTCACAGGATACCTTGTATGTTCGCAGATAAATGAAAGAAATATTTAGTTTCCATTTACATGTATGGTACAAGGGAGAGGAAGAATCTGAATCGAATCAAATTAGTTCTCAGTAGTGATATTCCAATGTTTGATGCTGCAACAACTCCAAAGACAGGAATAATTAGACTACCGATAACCTCCAACTTTTTTATCGGAACTATTATAATGTGCACAACTAATTATATTCTATACACACATGCACGCATAGACACACATCATAAACACAAATGTAGTTCTGATTCAAACATAAAAACTATAAATATTTATGAATCATTGCATACGTCACAACTTTAAAGCTAAATACTGAAAACACTTGATAGTAATTTAATGAAAGGAGTCATAAAGATTTTTTTTCCTATGCATATTGAAATGCCGAAGAAAACGTTTAGCGGATGGACAACACAGATGACTGCACAAGATGCTGCTACTGTGGTGCCTTAAACGACGCTTGAGTGGCAAATACCTTCGGGAAAAAAAAAGATTGTTAGGGGGAAAGGGAATTTTCAGGAAATTGCAGCAATGTTTTATTGGTCTAAACGACAATGGGGTCAACCGAAGAAAATGACGAAAAGGGGAGAGAGAGAGAGGGAGAGCACAAAGATAAATGGGAATGAGAGGATGAAGCAGAAAAGAGAATGAGGGGGTGGGGGTGGCGATACTCGGCGGAGGCCGTTAAAATTCTGTTTCTTACTATTTCTTTTCGTTTTAAAGCATTAAAATACACTGCATAGCATGATTAGTCTGCAAGAGGTTGTCGTGTTTCTAATCTAAGAGTTGCTAAAGTTAATAGCTGCTTCCTTGGAGCCTGATATGAGATGAAGAGAAGATGAGAGGAGAAGCTAAGGCTAATGATGGGCCTTAGCCTCCCTACATCTCATCTAATTGGGTTTGGACGCAATTGAAACAGGTCCAGCTCCGATATTTTTTGAAAAAAGAACAAGTATTGTGGATAGCCATAAACTTATTAGTCCTTCCACATAAACTCTTTAAAATCATTTGACTCATGCAACTGATCTATAATACATCCTCTATCCTACTATGTGCTAGCACGTAAGTCAGAAAGGCATTGTACTGATCAGTAAAGCATGAACCAGAAACCAATATGAATATGGTTGTTCTATCCCAAGACCACGACACGTTTTTTCCCTCACAGGATTAGAAGTTGAATCTGCGTATAACTAGTAAAAAAGAGATAGCAAGAGAAGCAAAGGTACAATAGTGATAACCAAGGTGATTTGCAAGTAGGCTTAAACATACACAGAATCGTTGCAGCAAGACTCAGGTAATGGCAGGACATTCCCAAGGGTGACGAACAATATTAGGGGATGAACAGCCATGTAGTTGCGTTCGCTGTAGTAGTACGCCCAGATGGGTATTTTAATACTGGGCATTCCTGTCCAGAAAATTAAAAATTTTCCTTAGGCTGTCGGCATTGCCTTTCACTTTTATATTTGTTAATTACTGTCTGAGATTAATTTCGGCTACAACAAAATACTGACAAGCAACATTATACGTAGTGTCCCTTCAACTTTACACGAATAATTAATGGTTTTGGTTCTATGGTTTATAATTATGCAAAGGAACCTTGGTTTCATCAATACTTTGAAAATTTATAAACTAAGAAACCATGCTTCTTAATAGCATTTCTTAATAGCATCTAACAACTTGAGCTCTCCAGGAAAGAACTAAACTTACAAGATTTATGTGTAATGGAGTGAAAAAACTAGAAAAATGAACCGTCGTCGGATAGTTATATGCACAAAGTTCGTCATGTAATAAACAAACAAGTAAATATTTTTCCAATAGAATTTGGATTATTTATGAGTATATCATACACAAAGCTCAACTAGATCAAGTGTCTGAGTGGGTCGAAATGCATCCAACTTGTTCTGGGATTATAATTGCTGATGCAAAACATTTATTCATCAACAAATACCGCACAGATCAATTAAACAAGTCATCCTATTTGTTGTCAATACAAATTTAATTTGTCAATAATATTTGGATCATTTAGGAGTTTATCATACACAAAAATTAACGAGATCGAGTTTATAAGTGGGCCTCAAATGGATCAAACTTATTCTTAACTTAAAATTGCTTATACAAAACAATTATTCTTAAGCACATACCATGCTGATCATTTATACTAATCATCGTATAAGTTACTGATACAAATTAATTTGTCAATAAAATTTGGATCATTTTGGAATTTATCATGATTCATGCACAAAGCCCAACTAGAATGGGTCCCAAATAGATTTAGCCAATTTTAGATTAAAATTGCTGATATAAACATCTATTCATCAACACATACCACTCTGATTACTTAAACTAGACATCCTATACGTTGCATCAAAACATTGCATTCCCATATAAACGGCCAACCACATGGAGAATTTCCAAGGGAAGTTATTTGACCACACCGAGTCCCCTAGGCTAAGACGAATATAAACAGACATGAGGCATGCACACACCATGATAATTCATTAGAAAATAGGTCAAGGGGACAAGGCAGCATGTGTACTAGCCGTATATAATAACATAAAATAATAGTACAAATAAATAACAATTACATTCCTGTTGCGGCAAATACGATCACGAAGCAATAAACAAACGATAAAGAGAAGCAAACAAACAAACAAAAGCAATAGAAATGGAACACAAACCAAAAGACACATAATTTACGTGGAAAACCCTTATGGGAAAAACCATGGGCGTAAGAGAAGCACTTTACTAATCGACAAATAGGAGAATTACAATGGTGGATGAACTCTCACAAGATCCCTCTCAAAACCCTAACCTCCTCTCTCTTTATCTAATCAATAAAAGGGTTTAACCCAATTAGGGTTACAAAATACAATTTATAGTATGAGGCAAATTGAGTAAAAATCAAATTTCCCAAAACAGCCCAGAATTGAGCCCGAGTTGATTTGAGCCGGCTCAAGATTTTCATGAGTCGTCTCTTGCAAACAGAGACCAATTGATAATTCCAAACGACTTGTGAGCCGGCTTAAAGAGATATTAAGCCGGCTCAACTTAAAATCCTCCGTGAAAAGCCGAATTCAATTGGGAAACTTCTAAGGGTCGAGAATACAATGTAAACTTAACAAATCTCTACCTTCTCTCGCATTCGCTACAAAACTCCTCCATAATATTAGCAATAGCTCCACCTTCTCCACAAAATCCCTAAAAGGGTTCAATGAGTGCGACACACTCCAATTAAGTTCAAGCAATGTCCAAACTTAACAAAGAGACTTAGTCAATATGTCGGCCGGATTATCCGTTGTGCCAACCTTCTTTATGATTATCTCTTCCTCTTCAACGACATCATGAACCAATACCAAACGTCGATTTGCTTCGTTCTGTCATGATGTATCTGATCTTCTGTCAAATGAATCGCGCTTTGACCATCACAATAGACTATTATGATATTTTCTTGAATACCAAGTTCCGAAAATAGTCCCTTAAACCATATTGCTTCCTTAATGGCTTCAACAACGGTCATATACTCTACCTCCCTCTATATAATGTTACCGTAGACCGTAATGAAGCACGCAAATTAATGACACATCCTCCTAAAGACAATACATAGCCGGTGATCAACCTTCACTTTCGAGATCACCTATATAGTCAGAATTGCTGAAACCAAACAAACTGTCACTGTTCCTTCCAAATTTCAACCCCAGATCAGACGTACCTCGTAGGTATCGTAAAATCCATTTCACTGCTTACGAATGGCCTTTACCAGGAGATGCCATATAACGACTAACACTAAATAAATATGAAATGTCGGGTCGGGTACATACCATGGCATAAATAATGCTACCCACCGCACTCGAATAAGAAACATGCGACATATACTTAATTTCTTTCTCAGTTTGCAGTGATAAACGAGCTGAAAGTTTAAAATGAGCTTGCCAAAGGAGTACTTACAGATTTAGCTTCTGTCATACCAGAACGCTCCAAAACTTTCTCAACATATCGATATTGAGACGGGTAAAATTTACCTCCTCTGCGATCGCGCTTAATTTCCATACAGAGAATTTTCTTGGCCGCTCCTAAATCTTTGGCCTCGAACTTACCTTTCAACGGTTCCTTAAGTTTCTGAATATAAACCATATACCTTACAGCTATCAACATATCATCAACATAAAGCAATAAGTATATGAAAGAATCATCGGCAAGCTTCTTGCAATAAACACAATTGTCGCCCTTGTTTCTCGTAAACCCAATATCTCTCGTGAAGGAATCAATTTTTTTTGTACCAACGTCTAAGTGGATGCTTTAAACCATAAAGGTGTTAGTGTTATATGCCATAGAGGTCATTATTATATCATACTGATTTGTATATTACATATTGGAAGCTTGGGATACACACGGATATAGTAACAGTCTTGCTCGAAATGGTAATATGCTACCTGGTTTGTTCTATCTCAATATGTGAATGCGTTTCTTTTAGCATATCGCTTATACATATTGGTAGAGCTCTTATGATCTTTGCTTGATTACCAGCGTTATGATAGCAGTCACATTAGTGGGGGTTGGGTGGTTTATAAGCACATCCTATACAGGTCCTTAGTCGTAGGATTATCGAGACGGGACATCGATACTCCAGAATAGACTAGTGTATACGCTTCCCATCCCAGCAGGGGAGATGGTCTGTCCCACAGCCATTAGTACATCGTTCTGGAGATAGTATCCAGGTGCTTATTGGGTTATGAGTACACTGGACATGACTCGTTGGGGACTGTTGGTGGGTATTATACCTATCATCGGGTAGCAGTTCCCAGGTGACATGAGTACAACTTAGTCCGTCGACTTGACACTGCTACTTCGCCTCGAGTGTGTTCCCACTGTTCTTTGATTACTACCCTACTAAGGCTCAAAAGAGTCGTGCAAACAGGTAGTAGTTGGGTGCAATCCCGAAGCACTTGGAGGCAGTGGCGGTTAGATAGAATTCGTCTCTCCCGGTATTGGGGTTAATATCGCGTTGTGTTTGGAAAGATATTACACAAAATCCCTGGACAGGGCAAGCAAGATTTACGGATAGGTACTCCAGTAGTTTCTTAAGGTGTTTTGGGCTACACTCTGGCATGACTTATTGTGCTATTAGGGGTCTGACGATTACCGCCTCCTAGGCCCGATATGCGATACTCTTAGACGAACGGACCGGACTGTACGGAGATTGTCACAAATAGGCTCAGTAGGAGTTCGGATAAGTTTTCTCATCGGCCTTCTTATCGACAGATACCTGGGTAGCCGTTACGTGCAGCTAGTACCGCTTGCGACTAATGGTTAAACTCACTGCCAGCATAGTGTCAAGTCTTTAGAGTCCCACACAGAGGGTTTCCCTGCATCGGGCAAAAGATATAGAGGGCGTATGGTTTTACGACAGGGTTCGATCGCGTATGTGTACTTGTGCACGTATGATGATTCGGACAGATACTACTAGTGGGCTTTGATTTAAGCCGGATCCTAGTATTATACTGATGGATTATTTTCGTCTCTTTCTATTCGTATTCTTCGGAATACGGATACGAATATGTATATACGGATGAGAGCCATTTTCGTAATTAACTCGAAATTGCTTCTAGAAGAAGACACCTCATATTTGGATTTACCATTTAGATTAAATGGTTATGAGGTGGAGGAAATGAGGTGGAGATATTTGTTAAGTGAGGCATGGCTCTTGGTGACTCATGTTATGACTCATCACTTAGATATTTTAGAAGCTTGCTAGATATTTGTGAGATATTTTTATCTCATCAATTATCAGCATGCTTCATTATTCTTCACTTGAGTCGTCTTTTATTCTAAGCTCATTTTCTTCACTAGCTTTTCCTCAAGTCTCCTTCCTCAAACCCTAAACCTCTCATGTGTTGAGAAACCTAGGGCAAATAGAGACATACTAATCCATCTTCACTCTCTACATCATCCAGAACATCTAGTTTAGCGAACTAGATGCCGCAGTTATCTCGGATTTGAGATAGGAGCTCGATCTATAGACTCTCGGATGGATCGTCTTTGACTTGAGAGGACCGACGAAGAGGCCCGATCCGTGTATGATCCAAGAAGCCTATGACGAGGAGGAGGACAGCAAAGAAGACCCGAAGGACATGTAACGTGAGGTATAACTTTCATCCGAGTATTTTAACCTCATACAGTTTAGCTAATTAGGGTTTAGCAACGATCCTGGAGTTCAAGTCGGTGTTGCGAGCTTTGAAAAATCATTTTTTGAATATTCCGCCTCCCCGCGAACCCGCGGGGTGCACGACATCGACTTACAATGATATCAGAGCCTACTAAATCTTTACTAGCTAGTTAGCAAGTAGTTAGAACTTCAATCGTCGGAATATCACGAAAACGATACACCGAAATACCTCAGTTTCTTTTGATTTTTAAAACTAACTGAAAAATTACTTCAGAGGAATGAAAATTCAGTGCAGGGTATAATTAGAACGCCCAAAAAAAACGAGTTAATGAATCGCCAAGACGACCGTGGAAGCGCGGCGGAACGGTGCGTTCCGCGGCCGAGTCGAGGCCGATTCAACTCGTTCTTCTTCTGTTGTTCTAATGTTTGGTGTATTGTTCTCTGGTATATTTGGTTTCTACCCAGTATTTTTCTATGTGATGGTTTGCACTTGGTGTAGACACGGAAAAAAGTTTTCGATCGAAATTCTAAAGTTCTTGACTAATCGGGTTTTCTGTGTTTGGATATGTGTTCGTAAACTTCCGCTAATTGCTATACGTCGGTTAGTTGGGGGTTGCACATATCTGTGGTGTTGGTTTGTGGATATGAACTTTATTGGATCGTCGATGATGAATAGCCGGGATGTGAGAAAAGAGTTTTCTCTTTCATTCGATATAATTTGTAAAGTGATGTAATATTATTTTGCGGGACACATCCGGGTTGAGATTGTGGCCACCGTTGTATTATTTCTTTTACTGTTTTCTGCTCCTAGGATAGACCCAAGGTGGGGTGCACAAACTACCGGGTTCTTTGAAGTGCCGAGAGGCCTACTCACTTTGCTGAGGGAGGTTGCTTCACTTCGGAAATTTGGCGGATAGTTTGCCGCATCCGTAAGGGTCTAGGGTGGGGTTTTGGCTATTCATCACGACCGTGAAATCCTTCTTTCGTTACAGGTTTAAACGAAACGCGGAATTCCTAGTATATCTAATATGTTCATCTGTGATCTGGAATGTCTATTATTGCGTGAGACGAATGGTTATTATATATATGCTATATAGTAGACGTTGCTTATGTTTTGCATCCGCGCTAGTCCAGCCCCCTCTGGCGTTAGTTAAGTAACCTAACGGTGTTAGACGGGACCCAATAGCGAATGTGGATGGCATAAGTGAACATCATATTTTCGTTTCTCTCTGTGATGACGGGTGTAAATGATGAGAGTGCATTATTAATGCAAAGCAAACAAACCAAAGCTGAATCGTTGGAATAATTTAAAAACCACTCGGTTTTTTCAAAACAGCAAACTTTTAAAATGTGGAGCTTAAACCACTCCTTTTAAAAGCTATCATGGTTCCTTCGACTATATCAAGTACGTTCACGGTTTCGCTAAAACCATTCGTAACCCTCCGTCATTTCATCGAATATTCAGTAGTATTCAAGCTATGTCTGTTGACTTTCGCCAAGGTATAGTGATTGTTACTTGCTGGGTATTCATATGTAGCATAGATAGATGCGTTGGTTTGGGACAGTCGTGCTACTTTGTTAGCCTTCGTCAAGGGTATGTACGGATGGGTTCAAATTAACCTGGACAATGACATGTAGAACTTGACATGTGACTTATAATTTGTTGGCCTTCGTCAAGGCCACAAGAGCATGGGGCAAAAATCCATATCGGGAGTTTCTAAAGAAACTGAAACTTGCTAATGCTGCATACTATTTAGAGTGTGATAATGTTGGTAGGATTCATTCAGGATTATCATACAATAATATTTGGATCCCGATCCTACTATGAGTATATGCTACTCCTCAGGAGATTTTTCATTAAAACAACCAATACTATAAACCAAGTAGGTGTCTAGAACGGTGTTAGGGGGCTACGCGTCCAGGGAAAAGAGATTATGTAATTAAGGAACTCCACGAAAGCGTTGGAAAACCTCTCTCGAAGTACCAACACCAGTCTGGCTGAAAGGTTAAGCAAGTATTGTAGGGTAAGATTAATCCTGACTAATTCTTCTTTTATGGTTTGAAGAGGGATTCAAGATACAGTAGGAACCATCCTGTTTGGATAAACTAAAAACCAATCTAAACTTGCACGAGCGTCATGCTAAGTGTTTCTTCTCTCTCTCCTAATTGCAGCGACCAGGTGACCAGACATAGGTTACAGCTAGATAATAATATGACTGAGTTATACTATATTGACTGGCAAAGGTTTGTCCAGATGTCCATTGCCTATGACAAGCTGGACCACCTCCTTACTACTTACGCCCCTGCCGTCCCAGGTCCAGTTTCCACCATCACGGATATGGATATCCGTAAGACAAAGGAAAAACACAGTGCGAATGCCAAGTGCCTCGTGTGGCCTCAGTAGATGGTGCAAACCAGAGGCAGCACGAGAAGATGGACTTAGCTTCCATCTTCCTCCATAACAAAGATTTATATAGAGAGCAATCTCGTATCGCAAGATATGAGACTTCGAAGGAATTGCTTCAAGCGAGGTTGGCTATCGGGTCATCTGTAGGGGACGACGTCCTTACGATGACTAGCTATATTGATGAGCTTACGGACGTGGAGACCACGTTGGAGAACGAGTCATATGCTGACTTGATTCTACAGTTCCTCCCTTCTACTTACACCCTGAAGGAAACCAGGAAGACACCCGTTCTGCTTATTGGGAAATCTCTCTTCTGGATCCAAGGAGAAAGCAAAGGGTGAGAAGAATAAGACCCCCACCAAACCGATAGTCGGTGTCAGTAAGGTAGAAGGAAATGGAAGGACAAAAGTTTCGGGACTAACAGTAGGGAAGGATGGTTGTTCCTATTGTCACGGGAAAGGACATTGGCAGAAGGGATGCAGGGCTTGGAAAGCCAGAATCCAGGATCCGAAACACGTTATGGCTTCGACTTCGGGTGAGTTTGTGATTGAAAACTGCATGTCAATTAACTCTACTTTCTGGATACTAGATACCGGATCAAGATCTCACATTTGTAATTCATTACAGGCTTTGAGAAACCGTAGAGTTATCAGGACAGGTGATATGACTCTCAAGGTTGCTAACGAAATAAGCGTGGACGCTATATCCGTAGGGGAATATCACCTAGGATTGACAAGTGGGCAGATATTGATTTTACGTAACTGTTTGTGTGTACCTAGTCTAGCTTGTAATATCATATCTATATCCTTACTTTTTAAGGAAGGATATGATTTTACATTTGTAAGCGATGTGGTCCACATTCACCTAAATCAAAGTTTGATTAGGTCAGGCACACTAGATAACGGTATATACGTATTAAATCAAGCTCGGGTTTTCAACGTCCCAAACACACTTAAAAGAAAGTCTCCAGAATTAAATAAGGCTTTCTTATGGCATTGTAGACTGGGACATATCAATGAAATACGGTTGACCAAGTTACATAGAGAGGGATATTTGGATCCGTTCGAATATCAATCTTATGCAGCTTGTCAATCTTGTCTCATAGGAAAGATGACAAAAACTCCGTTCACTGGACACGGAGTAAGAACGAGCGAGCTCTTGGGACTCATACACAGCGATGTGTGTGGTCCAATATCTACACATACATGAAGTAGTTATTCCTATTTCATTAGTTTTACGGATGATTTCTCTAGGTATGAACATGTCTTCTTGATGAAACATAAATCCGAGACCTTTGAGAAATTCCTGGAATATAGAATGAAGTGGAAAAACAACATGCAAAAGTATCAAGACACTGAGATCTGATCGAGGTGGTGAATACTTAAGTGCCGAGTTTCTGGGTTACCTAAAAGAGAATGGAATTTTCTCTCAGCTTGCTCCTCCATACACACGTCAACACAACGGTGTATCGGAAAGGCGGAACAAAATCCTATTGGATATGGTTCGTTCAATGATGAGTAATGCTGAGTTACCGCGATCCTTCTGGGGTTATGCAGTAGAATCAGCTGCATATCTTTTAAACAAGATTCCTACCAAGACCGTGCCTACCACTCCATATCAAATGTGAAGTGGAAAGAAATCCTATCTTCAGTATCTGAAAATCTGGGGATGTCCAGCTTTTGTAAAAAAGCAGCATGCGAACAAAGCTCGAGCCACGCTCAGTACTGTGTAAGTTTGTGGGATACCCAAAGAACTCCAGGGGTATCTTTTCTATTACGCAGAGGAACAAAAGGTTTTGTTTCTCGTCATGCCCACTTTTTAGAAACTGGATTTTTTGAAAAAGAAACTAGTGGGAGCGTAATAGAACTGGAAGAAATTCCAGAACCACAAACTATTAATGAAAGCATGGTGGAACCAGAAGTTTCAGAAGAACCTGACATCCCCGCGCCTCTCCGCAGGAGTAGTAGGATGTCTTATCCGCCCGAGAGATACTACGGTTTTCTCATAAACGGGGATAGAGAGGATTGCATCATTAATAATGATGAGTCAACTAGCTTCCAGCAAGCCATTCAGAGCGGCGACTCGGTAAAATGGCCGGATGCAATGCGGACCGAGATGGAGTCCATGTACACCAACAAAGTATGGACTTTGGACATTGCTCTAGAAGGGATAAAAACCCGTAGGCGGCAAATGGATCTTCAGAAAGAAGATTGGTGTAGATGGACGGGTTGAAACCTATAAGGCTAGACTTGTTGCAAAAGATTTTCGTCAAAGACCTGGTTTGGACTATGATGAAACCTTTTCTCCAGTGGCTATGCTCAAATCCATTCGGATCCTTCTTGCCATTGTTGCCTTCCATGATTATGAGATCTGGCAGATGGACGTAGAAACGGCTTTTCTAAATGGACATTTGGAAGAGTGCGTTTATATGGATCAGGCAGAGGGTTTCATTCAGAATGGGAGCAGCGGGAAAGTGTGCAAGTTGCTTAAATCCATTTATGGACTAAAGCAGGCATCGCGGAGTTGGAACATCTGTTTTGATGAAACGGGCAAAGAATTCGACTTTATCAAAAATCCAGATGAACCATGCATATATAGTAAGATTGTAAGGAGAACTGTGATATTTCTCGTATTGTACGTAGATGACATTCTCTTGATAGGAAATGACATTCCTATGCTACAATCAGTCAAGGGATTCTTGTCACAGAGGTTCTCCATGAAAGACATGGGTGATGCCAACTACATTCTGGGGATCCAGATCTATCGTGATAGATCAAAGAGGATATTGGGACTTTCGCAGTCAAGGTACATCGACACAATACTGAAAAAATTTAGTATGGAAGATTCAAAGCATGGTAATCTACCGGCTTGTCAAGGAATCACCCTCTCCAAAGAGATGTCTCTCAAGACTGATTTGGAAGGGGCTCGCATGTCGATTATACCCTACGCTTTTGCGGTGGGCTCTATAATGTATGCGATGTTGTGTACCAGACCAAATGTTGCTTACGCACTAAGCGTGGTAAGCAGAACCCAGAGAAGAAGCAATGGATAGCAGTAAAGAATATTCTCAAGTACTTGAGAAGGACTAAGGAGATGTTCTTGGTGTATGGCGGAAAAGACCTCCAGATCGAGGGCTTTGCTGACTCCAGCTTCCAGAGTGACAAGGATGACTCCAAGTCCATATCGGGTTATGTCTTTACCCTCAATGGAGGGGTAGTTTGTTAGAAGAGCTCCAAGCAGGACACCGTTGCCGACTCGACGATGGAAGTGGAGTATATCGCTACTTGTGACGCCGTGAAAGAAGCAGTCTGGATGAGAAAGTTCTTAACAGAACTTCATGTGGTTCCGTCCATTGTAGATCCAATACCTCTGTATTGTAACAACGGCACTATAACTTTAACGAAAGAACCCAGGTCCTATCAGAAGTCCAGACATATCTTGAGACGGTACCACCTGATCAGGGAGATCGTTAATCGCCGGGAGATCAAGGTGAGAAGAGTAGATACGGAGAACAACAATGCCGATCCACTCACCAATGCCATCCCTCAGACACAGTTTGAGAGGCTACTCGAGATGATAGATCTGCGATATGCCAATACATGGCCTTGGTGCAAGTGGGAGATTGTTAGTGTTATATACCCTAGAGGCCATTATTGTATCATACTGGTTTGTATAATATATATTGGAAGCTTGGGATATACACGGATATAGTAACAGTCTTGCTTAAAATGGTAGTATGCTACCTGGTTTGTTTCTACCTCAATATGTACATGTGTTTCTTTTAGCACATCGATTATACATATTGATAGAGTCCTTATGATCTTTGGTTGATTACCAGCGTTGTGATGGCAGTCACACTAGTGGGGGTTGGGTAGTCTATAAACACATCCTATACAGGTCCCTAGTCGTAGGATTATCGAGACGAGACATCGATACTTCAGAGTAGACTAGTGTATACACTTCTCATCCCAGCATGGAGATGGTCTGTCCCACATATTGGAGATAGTGCCCTCAGAGTCAATTATTGGATCACAGGCACGTGATTGCAATGATTGAGGGAGGACCTATCCCGGTAGCACAGTCTTACTCAAGATGATAGTATGCTATCTGGTTTATCTTTATCATCGTGTACTGCTTTAGGTGACCTTACTGATCACTATTGCACGTTGATAGAGCCCTTAGGATTCTTGCTTGACGGCCAGCAATATGATGGCGATCATATACGTGGGAGCTGGGGTCTATAAATACATCCTTAAAAGGTCCCTAGTCGTGGGAGTTTCGAGACTGGGCATCGATACTCCATTAGTAGACTAGTGTATACAGTCGAGACCCCGACGAGGGGCAGTGGCCGGTCTCACAAGCCACTGATGTCAGTTGGTTCACCTAAGATGTATACATGTGCTCATTGGGTTATGAGTACACCGGACAGGACTCGCCGGGAACATGCTAGTTAGGATTATACCAGACGTCAGATAGCAGTTCCCTGGTGACATGTGTACAGGTTAGTTCATCGACCTGAGATCGTCATTTGTCTCGTGTGAGTTCCCATTGTGCTTTGATTACTACCCTACCACGGCTCAAAGGAGTCGGGCAAATAGGTTTTAGTTGGGTACAGTCCCGAGCCACATGGAGACAGTGAGCGGATCTGCAGGGGTTCGTCTTTCCCGGTATTGGGGGTGAGGTCGCGCTGTGTCTAGGAGAGCCATTACACAAAGCCCTCGGCCGAGGCAGGAGATTTACTGGTAGGTATTCCAGTAGTATCTCAGGGTGTTCTGGGCTTCACTCCGACACGACTTGTACCGCTTTTGGGGGTCTGACTTTTACCAACCCCCTAGGCCCGCCATGCGATACTCATAGACGAACGGACCGGACTGTACGGATATTGTCACTGACAGGCTCAGTAGAGTGTCAGGATGAGTTCGCTCATCGACGTCCCTTTTGGTCAATAGCTGGTAGCCCGTCACGTATGGCTAATACCTCTGACGTGCTTGTGGTTAAATCCACGGCCATAATATTGACGAGTCTTTAGAGTCCACCACACACAGTTACTCAAGTTTCGGGTGAAACGCTGTAGAGGCCGTATGGAGATATGGCACGGTTCGATCAGATACGTGCTGTATTGCACGGATCATGATCGGACGATTTTTACTAGCCGGCTATGGTTTAAGCCAGATCCTAGTATTAGACAGTGTAGTTTTGTCTCTTTGCATTTGTATTCAGTGGGAATACAAATGTGGGCATGTAAATGCAGTAGCGGGGTTTTCCTGTAATTTATTACGGGATAAGTTTTCTGAAGTTGCCAATTTGTATTCCGTTCCGGCCGGTTTTCCTTTGTTCCTTCCCGGCCGGACTTTTCCGTTGGAGGGGGTTATTTGCAAGTGTGCAAATAACATTTTGTGGAGGGATTTTCTTGCATTATGTGGCTTCATGATGAGATCATTTTTTAGTCTCTTCCTTTGCATTAAATGAGATTTGAGTTGATTAGGATTAGATATGACTTTGTCATTATCACTTTTGGGTTATGGTCACCTTTCACCTTTTCCTACACTCACCTCCCTTCATGTTTTAGTCTTATTCTCTCCACCATTTCCATGAAGAGGGGCCGGCCACATTGCAAGAGGGGAGATGAGAGGATTCCTTTCGTAAAAGATGATTCATATCTCATTTTCTCTACTTGCCACAAAACTCAAGATCTCCAAAGTTCATAGTTCATTCTATTCCTCCATCAAGGCAACTTCACCCCAAAGAGACATAGATTCTACATTACACCTACAGCACTCTTGGACGCGTCGGCTTGCCAACTTCGCGCCGGAGTTGCCTCTGTCAAGAGGTGAGAGCCCGTAAAAGAATTTGGCTACGTGGTGCCCTTTTCGATGAGGAAGCGACGACCGGAGATTCCGCGGGGAGATCGGAGTGGAAACGAAGACCGAAGGACACGGATCGCTCGGTACAGCATTCTACCCCATCTCTTGTTTGCTAGCATTAGGTTAATAGTTACGATCCGGGTTTATTGTCCGCGGTAGCGCCGGTTTAAAGTTAAGAAAATTTTTGATTCCGCATTTTGGCCTCGAGTAGACGGCCGGGGCGCTGCCGTGGCACAACACCACAGCCATTAGTACGTCGTACTGGAGATAGTATACAGGTGCTCATTGGGTTATGAGTATACTGAACAGGACTCGTTGGGGACTGTTGGTGGGTATTATACATATCGTCGGGTAGCAGTTCCCAGATGACATGAGTACAGCTTAGTCTATCGACTTGACACTGCTATTTCGCCTCGAGTGTGTTCCCACTGTTCTTTGATTACTACCCTACCACGGCTCAAAGAAGTCATGCAAACATGTAGTAGTTGGGTGCATTCCCGAAGCACTTGGAGGCAGTGGCGGTTAAATAGGATTCGTCTCTCCCGATATTGGGATTGATATCGCGCTGTGTTCGGAAAGCCATTACCCAAAGTTCCTGGCCAGGACAAACGAGATTTACTGGTAGGTACTCCAGTAGTTTCTCAGGGTGTTTTGGGCTACACTCCGCCACGACTTATTGCGCTATTAGGGGTCTGACGATTACAGCCCCCTAGGCCTAATATGCGATACTCTTAAACGAACAAACCGGATTGTACGGAGATTCACAGATTGGCTCAGTAGGAGTTCGGATGAGTTTTCTCATCGGCCTTCTTATCGACAGATACCTGGATAGCCGTTACGTGCAGCTAGTACCGCTTGCAGCTTGCGGCTTGCGGTTAAACCCACTGCCATCGTAGTGTCGAATCTTTAGAGTCTCACAAAGAGGGTTTCCCTACATCGGACAAAAGATTTAGAGGTCGTATGGTTTTACGACAGGATTCGATCGCGTACGTGTATTTGTGCACGTATGATGATTCGGACAAATAATACTAGTGAACTTTGGTTTAAGCCGGATCCTAGTATTATACCGATGGATTATTTTCGTCTCTTTGTATTCGTATTCTTCGGAATACGGATATGTATATGTATATACGGATGAGGGGCATTTTCATAATTTACTCGAAATTGCTTCTAGAAGAAGACACCTCATATTTGGATTTACCATTTAGATTAAATGGTTATGATGTGGAAAAAAAGAGATGGAGATATTTGTTAAGTGAGGCATGGCTCTTGGTGACTCATGTTATGACTCTTCAGTTAGATATTTTAGAAGCTTGCTGGATATTTGTGAGATATTCTTATCTCATCAATTATTAGCATGCTTCATTATTCTTCACTTGAGCCATCTTTTATTCTAAGCTCATTTTCTTCACTAGCTTTTCCTCAAGTCCCCTTCTTCTTCCTCAAACCCTAAACCTCTCATGTATTGAGAAATCTATGGCAAATAGAGACATACTAATCCATCTTCACTCTCTGCATCATCTAGGACATCTAGTTTAGCGAACTAGATGCCGTAGTTACCTCGGATTTGAGGTAGGAGCTCGATCTATAGACTTTCGAGTGGATCGTCTTTGACTTGAGAGGACCGACGAGGCCCGATCCGTGTACGATCCGAGGAGCCTATGACGAGAAGGAGGACAGCAAAGAAGACCCGAAGGACATGTAACGTGAGGTATAACTTTCATCCGAGTAGTTTAACCTCATACAGTTTAACTAGTTAGGGTTTAGCAACAATCCTAGAGTTCAAGTCAGTGTTGCGAGCTTTGAAAAATCGTTTTTTGAATATTCCGCCTCCCCGCGAACCGCGGAGTGCGCGACATCGACTTACAAAAGAGACTTCTCTAACAAACAAACATGGTCTTTCTTGCCTTCAATTTTGAAACCTTCGGGTTGTTGCATGTAAATCTTTTCTATCAAATCATCAAGCAAGAAACCGGTCTTAATATCGAGCTGCTCGAGCTCTAAATCCTGCATAGTTACCAAACCGAACAAGACACAAATAGAGATGTGTTTTACAACCGGAGAAAATACTTCATTAAAGTCCACCCCCTTAATCTGTGAATAGACTTTAGTTACCAACCGTGCTTTGTATCGAGTATCTGCAACTTCTTGATCTCCTTCCTTCCTTTTAAAAACCCACTTGCAGCCAACTATTTACTTTTCTCTTTCGGGCTTAACGAGCTTCCATGTTTGGTTCTTGTAAAAAGACTCAATCTCTTCTTTCATAGCAACTAACCAACAAGCTAACCCATCAGATGAAACAGCTTCTTGATAACTCGTAGGCTCGCTACTATCAACTATCTCTGCAACGGAGCGCATACGCCACTAGATCATCGTAACCATATCTTTGTGGCGGTCGAATGTCCTTTTGTTGTCGGTTTTGAGCGAGTAGATACCGCTCATCTTAGGACTGATTTTCATCAGACAATGGTGAAGGAGAAATCTCCTGAGAACCCAAACTTTCACCGACCTCAAATTCAACGCCCGGCTCGTCCTTGTATCGTCTTGAATTGGAGATTCCGCGTTCTTCGGCATCAACATAGCAGACTCGTCAAAAGTGACAACTTTGCTAATCATAAACTTTGGCGACTTAGGATCTGAACACCACAACCTATAACCTTTGATCCCGGTAGCATAACTAAGAAAAATGCATTTCTTCGCTTGAGAATCTAACTTGCCTTCACGACAATGCACATATGCGGGACAACCAAACATTCTAAGTGTAGAATAATCGGCATGCTTCTCAGACCATACATGCTCCGGTGTTTTACTACCAAGTGTTGTATGAGGTGATCAATTCACAACATAGAATGCCGTGTTCACCGCCTTTGCACAAAACTCATTGCCGAGCCCTGCAATAAATAACATGCACCGAGTTTTCTCCGAAAGAGTCCAATTCATGCACTCCACGACTCCATTTTGCTATGGTGTGTGGACAACGGTATAATGTCGAATGATACATTCGTTTTTGCAGAATTCATTGAAATCCCCAGCACAAAATTATAATCTGTTGTCCGTCCTTAGCCTCTTAATCTGCTTTCATACCTGCTTCTCAATCAATATCTTTCATTGCTTGAACGTATTAAATATATCGCTTTTTAGCTTCAAAAAGTTAAGCAAATATTTTGCACCGCTTTCTTTGAAAGCAATTTGAGAGGGTCCCCAAAAATCTGAATGGATATAGTCAAGAGTATCTTTTGTGTTGTGCACCATCGTACCGAAACTAACTCGTTTCTACTTCCCAAAAATGCATGCTCATAAAATTCCATTTTCGATGTACTTTGACCACATAGTAGACTCTGCTTCGATAACTTGGTTATACCTCTCTCATATGCGCGTGCCTCATGTGTCATAATCTGGTTATATTTGAATTTGATATGGATTTAGATGATGAAATTGCCGCCGACCCGGTATTTGTTAAACCCTGCAACATATATAAGGACCCCGTTTTTAAGCCCTTCATAACGACGAAAGCACCTTTACCGACTTTCAAAACTCCATCTTCAGCGGAGAACTTATAGCCATTAACATCGAGTGTACCCAATGAAATGAGATTCTTCAAGTCAGGGGCATGCCTAACTTCTGCTAATGTTTTCACAACGCCATCAAACATCTTGATTTGAATCGTTTCCTTATCAATAGCTCCACACGAATTATTGTTATCCATCAAAACCACTCCACCATCAACGGGCTCATAGGTGGAGAACAAATCCCTATTGGGACACATATGGTAGGAACAACCCGAATCAATACTCCATTCATCCTTGGATCGATGTGTGTTGTCAAGAACCACAAGTAGATCTCCTTCTCCTTCGGCGATGCTAGTTTCAGCTGAAAACTCCTTCTGATTGTCTTCCTGCTTCTGTCTATTCTGCAATTTGTAACAATCGACTTTGAGGTGCCCCTTCTTCTTACAATAGTTGCAGGTCAAGTTCCTATGCTTGGAATTCGACCTTGACTTCTTGCTACCTTCCGGATCTCTCTTCTCCGCTCTCCCCAGAACAAATAAGCCTGAAGATTGACCATCGCCTTCGTTAAGTCAACTCATAATCGATCTTCTCCTTATTCATCAATTTTTTTTTTGACATTCTTGATCGAAATAGTATTCGTGCATAGTCCATAGTGTCATGAAAGTGTTTATAAGAGGATGGCAAAGAACATAACAATAAAAGTGTATGATTTTCATCATCAATCTTAATATCGATCTTACCCAGATCTGTAATGATCGAATTAAACGCATCGATGTGAGATTTGATAAAAGAGCCTTCTGAAATACAAAGTGTATAGAGACACTGTTTCAAAAGGAGTCAATTTATGAGAGACTTCTTCAAATATAACTCCTCTAACTTCAATCACAAATTAGCCACCGTCTTCTCTACTAGAACTTCTTGTAAAACTTCATTTGTCAAACACAATTGGATAGCCGTGAGAACCTTTTTATCCAACTCCTTCTATGCTTCCTCCGTCACAGTGGAAGGCCTGAATTCTTCCCAAAAATCGCCTTCAAATTATTCTGTGTCAATACGACAATCATACGAACTTGCCATAGACAAAAGCTCATATTCCCATCAAACTTCTCAATATCGAACTTCATAATCGTTGGATACATGTTGCAGGACTAAAAGACTCAGTTGAAATTCACTTAGGAATTTCCACAAACACCTTAAGTGCTTACAAACTAAAAAAAACTTCAAAATCACAATCTAAGAAAATGGGAAGAGGACACAAGTATCGTCACCCACCGTAAACCTAGATCGTAAGATCGAAGAGCTAACGGTTCAAGCAAACAAATCCCCGAACACCTTGTGTGCACTAAATCTCCCAAAGAACCAAAACGTAGCTCTGACATTAATTTTTTGCAGCAAATACGATCACGAAGCAATAAACAAACGATAAAGAGAAGCAAACAAATAAACAAAAGCAATAGAAATAAAGTACAAACCAAAAGACATAAGATTTACGTGGAAAACCCTTTTGGGAAAAACCACGGGCGAAAAAAAGGCACTTTATTAATTGACAAATATGAGAATTACAATGGTGGATAAACTCTCACAAGATCCCTCTCAAAACCCTAGCCTCCTCTCTCTATCTAATTAACAAA
The DNA here is from genome assembly GCA_030015575.1 of Agapanthus africanus. Taxonomy (NCBI): domain Eukaryota; kingdom Viridiplantae; phylum Streptophyta; class Magnoliopsida; order Asparagales; family Amaryllidaceae; genus Agapanthus; species Agapanthus africanus. The sequence continues at coordinate 429,077,472 of JASDDO010000012.1, forward strand.
AGGGTTCAATCCAATTAGGGTTACAAAATACAATTTATAATATGAGGCAAATAGAATAAAAATCGGATTTCCCAAAACAGGCCAGAATTCGGTCCGAGTTGATTTGAGCCGGCTCAAGATTGTCCTTAGTCGTCTCTTGCAAACAAAGAACAATTGATAATTCCAAACGACATGTCAGCCGGCTCAATTTAAAATCCTCCGTGAAACGCCGAATTCAATTAGAAAACTTCTAAGGGTCGAGAACACGAGATAAACTCAACAATTCCCATATAAACTGCCCACCACATGGAGAATTTTCCAAGGGAAGTTATTTGACCAAACCCCGAGTCCCCTAGGCTACGACGCATATACACGGACATGAGGCATGCACACACCATGATAATTCATTAGTAAATAGGTCAAGGGGTCAAGGTAGTATGTGTATTAGCTGTATATAATAACATAAAATAATAGTGCAAATAAATAACAGTTACAAAAATAAAGAGAGAATGTTAAAAAAATCCTTATGCACTACAGAAATATATGCACATGCAAATGTACATACATTTCTAGTAATTTTATATAGAGACACAAATGTATGTGCGTATGTGTGTGCATACATGTATGAATATGTATGTATGTGTGTGTGTGAGAATAATGGACGACAAAGAACCTAGAAGGGTCGATAAAGGTACGCCGTTTTTTTCGACGATCGATACCGCCCACCTTCATCCATATCATCTAAGATGTAGAAACACCAAATTTCATGTGATTCCCGCACCTTTTCACCATTGATCTAGCGATGTATAAATTCTGTTTTCTAATCGGAAAATCGTTAGATTAACGGTGAAATGTTAGGATCATATGAAATTTGGCATATCTACTTCTTAGCCGATGAAGATGGTGGGTACAGATGGTAGACTTTTCTAGACGTTATAGGAGGAAATTCGCTCCTTGGACCTTTGTCCACCATTATTCTCTCTTCCTTGGGCCTTTGTCCTCTATTATTCTCTCTGTATATAGAGAGAGGATAATGGAGGAAAGGTGACATAAAAAGGAATTTCCTTCTCTGGTTTCGAAAAAAAACGCCCTCCATGATTTTTTCGACGATCGGCACCCAGCATCATCTTTATCACATAATATGTAGATACACCAAATTTCATGTGATTACACCACTTTTTCACGGTTGATTTAGTGGATGTAAAATTAACGGTTTACCGACAATATAACTTTTTAAATTGCTAATTCAACGGTGAAAAATTGGTGGAATCACATGAAATTTAGCGTATCCACATCTTACATGATAAAGATGATGATGGGTGTCGATCGTCGGAAAAAGAACGTGAAGGGTGTTTTTTTACGCCACCTAATGAAAAAGCCTTATATGACCACTTTTCTTCACTATTCTCATATATATATATATATATATATATATATATATATATATTATGGATCTGTTAGGACGGGTTCGTATTTTTCAAATTCACCAACTTTTTTGTGGGACGTCCAATCGACGATCCGTTCTGATCAAGTTGACGAACACATTAAATATTGTATGATTACAAAATCATATTGTTTAGAAGTGTTTTACATATGTTACAACTATCAAGATTGTAAAAAGCGCTAGACGGAGCTGAGCGGTTGGAGTACCGCATAGCACCTAGGTGTTGTTAAGCGCTGTCTAGGCGGTTTTTTTAATTTTAGTTAAATTATATTTAATATATATACATATTGAAATCTCAACAATATATTGACACTTCAGCATAACAAACAATAACATATTGAAATTACAGCAGTAGAAACAGAAATACATTGATAATTCAACATAATAACCAGTAACATATTGATATTTTAACAGTATAAGTAAGCAAAAAATAGATTTTGAGATATATAATTCAAAAATTATTCAGAAAAAAGAGACAAGATTGACTAACTTTTATGTCATTAATTATGGGTTTGGGACACGTATGGTGAAAAGAGAACAAATCCGACCCATGATACTTCAAAAATGACTAAATTTTATTTCATTAGGTGGGTTGGGCCCGTTTAGGCTCCCGCTTAAGCGGTCTGGACGGTTTAAGCGCTTGTTAAGCGCTTAAACCGCTTAATTAAACCGCCTAGGGCTGAATCAGAGTCGCTTCGCACTGCTTCCATCTAGGCGAACACTGATTGCAACTAGCTTAAAGCGGTGTTTTAAATGTCGGCCGAAATTCGATATATCTCTGAAATTTCGATTTTAGTGATTAATCGACAGAAAGTTACAAAATTATTTCTTTTTCCAAAATTGAGAATATATCAGAAAAAATTTCCGTGTCAACGAAATTTTCAATTATGGTAATCTACAATTTTTTTTTAAAAATAATGACTATATTCCATTTAAATGCTTAAAACGGATTTAATCGGTATGTTAAAGCATATAAAGCGAGCCAAAGCGGAGCTCTAAGCCATTAACGCTGCACAAAGGCGCTTTATGTGAAGCGAAGCGCTTCGTGGTCGCTTTCCACTAATGTGGGGTTATAGCGGAGCTTTATAAGGCCTTTTACAACAGTTACCAGCACAATTGAAATTTACTCAAAAGAAAAAAATCCAAGCACATATTGAATGACTAGTTTTGCATCTTGCACACGGAGAGTAACTTGAATCAATCTGATCCACCCAAGGGGATTACATATTGACAATAATGAAGTATGTGAAACATACGAGTAGATAAATCTATAGACATGTGCACCTTCTTTAAACAATAACTATAACAAGGCAACCCTATAATGCATCAAATTCTCACACCCATAATAGTCTCCCAGGGTGCTACATAGACCTAATACCGTATTATGTTATACAAAAGGGTGTTTTTGAGATAATCAGGAAGCACATTTATAAAAACGAATCTGTAAAATTTCAATTCATGAAATGACAAAATGATGAAGATAGAGTACAAAGTTAAAGCTTAAGCATTCATAAAATACATTTGCATTTCCATCACAAACATACCGTCACATCGCCATATAGCAAATGCCTTCTATCAGGTTAAATTCATAGTCCCTCCTGGTGAGCATTAGAGTTTTGTCATGAACTTTCAAGTCCTAACAAAGTAACTATCTTTGAAAGTGGACATGAATCAACAAGCAAATCGTTTATAAACAATGAAACAGAATACCTTTTAAAAAAGGTTCTAGTAACTACTAACAAATCCAAAACTAAGTCACCTCCCGTTTTGGAACTTTTGGTTAGAAACGTGGAACTAAGTCGTTCCTTATAAATTGGAGTTCTGAATAACGATTACAAACAAGGATCTTTTTAGTGCAAATTGATCTAAGAGATCGCTCTTTAATTTCTTTAAAAGCTATTTCACAACCAACATTCAGAACATAGACATATTCTTAAAGCATAATAGTAAAAAGTAATTGCTCAAGTATTTGAAAATAGCTAGCAAAATATGTTATTTTAGCAAAATAAGTTGGTGGTTGAAAATAATTATATGTTCCAATGCAATGCATATGGTATATACTTTTATGTTTCGCATTTTAGAAGACTTTGGTATTTCCCGTGCATGCATAAGAATGCATAAATCCCTTGACATAATTGATGATTGATGGTAATCAAACAAAAGAAGGAAGAAGCAACAGACAATCGAAACATTAGAGTACAATATGAATGATATGAAAAATGCTAAATACTAAAGTAGGAGCATGGAGAATTAGATAATAAGAGGCGAGAAGCAAATTACTCATATTTCAAAAATCATACCTATGATCTTATCACCATTAGCAGAACACCCAACAGCCAATCCATTACCATTACCGCCGGCGCTCCCACAAACAAAAACCTCCTTAGCTCCCGTACTCGAACTTCCCATGCACTGAATATTGCCACAAGGCCCGCACCCCTGCCCATACAATCGATCATCACACCTCAACAAATCCCCACACGAATTCATGATATGTGCCCCGCCGCTGCCGCTGCCCCCCATGAAATTCCCCTGCACCATCGGCTTCTGATACGGAAACGAACCAATCTCCCCCTCAATCCTCCCCCTTATATCAACCAACAAACACCTCAGCCTCGCCACCTCGGCCTCCAACGCAGCTTGCCCCTGCAGCCTCTTCATGAGCTGCTGGTTCACCGCCCTCAATTGGGCAACCTCCTCTTCCAACGAAGCCGCACGGGCCTTCTTCTTCTCTCTGTACTTCTTCACGGCCACCCGATTGCCCTTAGACCTTTTCTTGGGGGCATTTTTGTCCGCCGACTCCGCGCTTTCCGTCTCATCGGCCGACGGCGAGAAGATCTTGTGGTGGACATGGTAGCAGGTGTGGGTGTGGGGGAGGTCTGAGTTCGGGGGGTTGCAGATGTGGGTGTGGGTGCACCCATGGGTGTCTCTCAAAATCTCATCAAAGATGTTGTCCATTGAGTTGGTTGGGCCTGAGAACACCTCCGGGATCGAGAAATCGAGGTCTTCTTCTTCCATTTCTTAGGCTTCTACTTTCAAAACCCTAACTTTTGCTGAAAATTTGTAGAAATTTTAGGTTTGGGGCCAGAGAAATAGTCAAAATCCAATCTTTCTTGGAAAGATCGCAAATCCCTGAATGAGATTCAAACGGAGACGTCAAAAGACCACATTTTGATGAGGACCCACGAGATAATTTGTGATTTTGAAACCTAGGATCCCTAAAAATGAAAAGAAATTCAGATGAAAAAGATTTCTCTAGATGGAAAATATAAGAGGAGAAAAAGAAGGAAAAGGGCGTAATTGCGATTTATTGCGGATTAATGAATATGACGAATCGATTAAAAAGTTTCAATTTTTTTTGTGGGCACATTGAAATTTCAGACGACGCAAGAGCCACACATGTGCGGACACTGGATTTCGGGGCATATTGATTCGGGTGTTGTGTGTTGTTTGGCTGTGCCATGTGGTTGACATAGCTTGGGTGTTTTTTGGTTGGGTGTAACTTGGTTCCCCCACATGGTTCCAAGTACAGGAATTAATAAAAATCATATGTCAAGTTAGTATTTTTTTGTTGACTTTATGATTCAACGAGTATTTATAAGGAATAAACCATGTAAAAAAAAAATAGGTAGGATCGCTGCTCTGCGTAATGTGTATGTGTGCGACGGAGATAGAATCACTGTATCATTTGTTCATGACGCGTGAAGTTGCTAAACAAATTTAGGATAGGTTCGGAAGTAATGTAAGTGTTAGGTCACACTTTGGTGCCTTGCCTTGACTTTGCCTTGACTTTTGAAGTCTACGGAGACAAGGATTGGATATACTTTTTCATAGAATTTAGGGTATTGTTGGGTCGGCAATTTGTCGAGGTATTTGGATGGAGAGAAATACTAGAATTTTTTTAATAATGTTAGAAATTCTATCGTGCGTGTGGTTAATGGTATTAATTCAAACGTTGCATTTTGGTCGGGTTTGGCATCGGCGAAGGCAGCGAAGAAAGCAAAAAAAAAAAACAAAGAGTGGAAGAGAGGATAACTGAAGGGCAACACGATCAGTGCTCACTGTTCAAAAATGAGGATGGGGATCACGAAGATGATGGAGGGTGATGTGTGGTTTTTCAGCTTCGATGAGGGTTTTTAATATAATAAATTTTTAGAGAAGTTGTGTTTTCACTTTTTTCTGTCATTCTTATGTTTTTGATTTTGGTGATTCTTTTATAAGTTTCATTTAAAATTTCATTTAATTAAAAGTGGGGGTTTAGGGCCTTCCGTTTTGATTTTTAAAAAACGAGTTGAATAAGAAAACATGTAGATATAAATATGCTCAAACTGAGTGCTTTCGCTGGCTCTATGTTTTGAAAAACAGGAAAAAAATATAAAGAAAGTCGGTTACTGTTTTGCATTTACATTCAACCAAACGTATTCATCTAAACTGGGGTGAAACCGTGAAAGGTGGGTTGGGTTTGACCTGAGCCCGACCGGATTTTTCCGGGTTTTTTAAACATCCTATACCCGTCCGAACCAGATCAGGCGGGTTGCAGATTGGATAAAAATTTTGGGTCAGGAATGGGTTTAATATTAAACCTACTTGCTTGAATCCCAAATCCGGTCCAACCAAACTGGCTTCTTATGTCATATATTGTACATACATTTAATTCTAAATATTATAATGTATGTATTGTGATTTATTGTATGATATCTAGTTAGTATAATTTTTAAGTATAATCTATAAATCTATCACGTATAATCTATATAGTTTTGTCAAAGAATAAATTTTAGGACTAAAGTCCTCTATAAATATAAACAATAGGTCTTAAGTTATCTGTGATCATGGATAATAAAGTCCAAATATAATTTAAACATGTTATGTTATGAGGAAGGTCTTGTACATAACCGTTTAATTAGGACAATGGTTCAATAAAGTTTGTGGGGATGGGGCTAAGCATTATGCTTAAATCATCGACAGTGGGAACCCTACTCTTGATAGGCGATCCCTTGAAGGAAGTTCAAAGGGTAGCAACAAAACGGGCAGATGAATCTTTAGAAAACGACTCAAATACATATGGAACACGAATCCACACCGGAGTAAGGCATCCTAAGCTTCCCCCTAAGACAGAGTTGTTTCATAGAGAGATCGGAACATGTTGAATGATAACATTTAATAGATACGAAACTTAGATCAAGGATTTTCTGGTTTCTTGTACCCCTAAAGGATTCGCCTACGCGAGGAACGTCAAGAGGACATGGCAAGACAGACCGAGCCTACTCTCTCATTTCCTTATGAGTCGGTATCGGACACATGACCCATTGAACGCGCCACCCCGCTGATCCAAGTTCTTTTTATCAAGATTTTAATAAAGCACACACAAAAGGTTATATAGATGTTTGCCCAGCATTACTATAATTATTAGGAATAGTCCCACATTGAAAAAGCTATGAGAGGTAAATGGATATAAGATATATATAGAGCCCCCAACCAAGCAGGCTCAAGTCCATTTGGATTAGAACTCATTTATTTTAAAAATCCGTGTGCGCTCTCATACATAAATAAAATATATAACCCCCCTGTCTCATTCATATGCAGTAGGCCCCACTTGAAAGCCGACAAGAATTTAATCAAGCAAAATGTCTGAGTCTTGGGTTTGGGCAGCGAGCGAATGCCGGCATGGGACCTGTCAGCGTGTTTCTCTGCAAATCGAGCCAGATTAGGCCCGAGCTCACCTGGGATCTTTCCTGGTAGCATTTTGTTTCCAAGTTGGAGAAACGCGAGCTTCTCGAGTTTTCCGATGTTTTCACTGGACGTTTCCGGATAATTTGTTGTTCGAGAGTGAGATCCAAGTTAGTTTTTTGCAGTTGACGATTGATGCAAGAATGATACCAGAAATATTGTTGTAATCAAGGCTGATAGACTCGAAATTTCGACCAATGGAGCAAAAATCTTTAGGAATTTCACCAGTGAGATTATTAGCCCACATGATAGCCTTTAAGCTTTCTATGAGACCAGATTTCGACAAGAGTCCAACCAGTTAAGTTGTTGAAGCTAAAATGGACTGTCTCGAGATTTATGCAGTCATCAAGTTCAGGTGAAATCTCGCCGGATATAAAATTGCTCGATAGTAAAAGCTTGCTTTAAAAAGGAAGAGACATGCAAAAATCAAGACAGGTGGGCATTTCCCCGTAAAATATGTTGGCACTAAGATCGATCGATCACACGAACATGCATAGTGTGATTGGCAAGTGCATTGAACCGGACCGGTCCAGTGATTTCGTTAAAGGGGAGATAAAGATAGTTTATTGCTGGAAGTGTGCTAATAACTTTTTAGATAAAGTCACTAAAGATACTACTACAAATATGGGTTGACCCTACGGACGGGAAAATCCGTAGGGCCAAACAAAAATTGCGCCTACGGTGACCGTAGGGGCAAACAATGTCCATACAGTTCATACCGTAGGGGGATATTTAAATAAAAAATAATTAAAATTTATTTCAGTTGTTGTCCATATGGTGCCGCAAGAGAAACCCTTAGGATGGACACCGTATGGGCAATTAAGGGTATTTAAAAAAATAAAACAAGATAAGTCTCTCCCCCCCAATATTTTTTCCCATACAGCCCTAATCCTTTTATACCACACACAACCCCCCGTCAAGCTCCATCACCGCCGTCGTCGAGCTCCATCACCGTCTTCTCATCGTCGATTGAGCTCTCATGTGTGTCGCCTCCTCCTTTCCGGCCTCCTCCTCGCCGCCGCCCTCCTCGTAGCCAGCAGCTCTAATTTAGAGATTAGCTAGTTAATTTCTTCAAATTTAATTTTAATTTTCCTAAATTTAGTATTTGATCTCTTCAATTTTAGAAATTTAGCAATTAATTTTGTTGTTGTTGTTGGTGTTATTGTTATTGTTAGTGTTAGGGTTAGGAGTTAGGGCCGAGTTAATTGGGGTTAGGGTTAGGGCTTAATTAAGGTTAGGGTTAATTAGGGGTTTAGGGGTTAGGGTTAATTAGGGGGTTAGGTTTAGGGTTAAACTTATTATTAGGTTTAAGTGCTAGGATTCGGGTAATATGTAGTGAATTATTGTAGGTAGTTTAGTGAAAAGTAACACTAGTTTAGGGTATTTTAGTTAAAAAAACCTACAATAGTTAAGGGTATTTTAGTGTTAAAAGTATTGTTAAGGTAGTAGTTTAGTGAAAAACCAACAATAGTTAAGGGTATTTTAGTGTAATTTAGTAAAATTGAAGAAAGAGCTTGCTTAGGAAAAAATTTTAAAGTATTTTAGTGGAAAACAACAATAGCCAAGTGTATGGTACTCGATAATAAGGTAAACATAAAAAACTTTATTCTAAACTAAAAACTTCAAAACCGTGAAATTGAAACCTAAATGTAAAACCAATTCAAGTTAAATCTTACACTAAGTGTATATATGATACTCGATGATAATATGAAATTTTCATATTCTCATCGATAATCATATGTGAAAATCAAAGTGCGTCTTAGTCCCTATCTATCGGTTAACATACGTTTGATATTCATCGTGACATAAAACTACACGAAGGTCGTTAAATATCGGACGGTAACGTTCGGTGCTAACAACCGTCATGTAGTCTATGTGACGAGAAGATTCAATCGTATGATAACCGATAGATTTGTCCAATGTGGACAAGTTAGGAATGTATAAAGCAAACACCTGCATTCATTTGTGTTTTCATTCATTTCGAGTTATTCCGTCGATACCTTTCCGCTGGTTCTCCATGTACAAAGATAGATTAAATGTTCATTTCAATATTGTTTCAAAATATTGAAATGATTATCTGTTCTATTACAGTGCACTCGAAGAACAGCAGGGAGGTGCTGTCGAAATTTTCTCAAAACAGATGAAAACACAGGCGAATAGGTGTTTACTTTATACATTTTTAATATGATAGAAGCTTTACCCCCGACAGCCGAAACACACACATTGTTGGATATAATGTCCTCGAGGCTATTATTGTGATTGCAAGTAGGCGATTATGATAATTGAGAGAGGACCTATACAGGTAAAACATTCTTGCTCGAGATGGCAGTATGCTATTTGGTTTGTCTTCACCATTGATGAAACCTATAGGATTCTTGCTTGACTACCAGCATTATGATGGCGATCATATACGTGGGAGCTGGGTTATCCATAAGCACATCCTTAAATGTAGCTAGTCATAGGAGTATTGAGACTGTGTATCAATATTCTGTAAGTCCACGGTACCGCCCCGGCCATCTAACAGACGCCAAATACGGAACAAAAACTTTTTACGAACTGGCGCTATCGTGTACCGTAACCCGGATCTGCCATTAAAGCTAAACTAACAAACTACAAAGGGGTAGAAACGTTATACCGAATGATCCGAGACCTTCGGTCTTTAACCATCATCCCACGCTTTGTTGCGGCTGCTCCGATCTACTCGATCTCCAATCTTGTCGTCTGGGTGGCACCACGTCGACGGATCTTTAAACGGGCTCCCGCCTCTGAACCGAGGCAACTCGATCGTTAAGTTTGCTAAAAGAGACGACCAAGATGAAGTAGAGAATGAGTAGAACACTTTGTCTCGTTACGTCCAAGGTCACGGATGAACGGTTATGGAAGTTTCCTTTTGGATCGGGTGAAATGAGAAAGAGGCTATCTATTTTTCGTGAACCCGAATCTATCATAATCTTTTTCTAGTGAACAACAACCATCATCTAGAGAGGGGGGAAGGCCGGCCACAATATATAGAGGAGGGGGTGGGTGTAGGAGCAAGGGAGGTAACACTAATCAAAATATCTAGTGTGAACACAAAGTATGAATGCATTAAAAGCAAACCAATCATATTTAACTTAGTCACCATGTAATTAAAGCAAACAAAGGTTCATGAACCTAGTCACCATTCTAGAAGCTTCTAGAAGCACGACTCACCCTCACGACTCACCCGAAAAGATAAATCTGTATTTGACAGAATGTCAAAATACGGCTGATAGAAAACTGGAAACTGGCAACTTCCAAAAGTGATCCTGAAACGAATTTCAGGATAACCCCGTATCAGTATAAACATACCCGTATTTGTATTACGACCGAATACAAATGCAACCGAGACAAAGATATTATATCTACACAGTATAATACTGGGTTCCGGCTTAAACCAAAGCCTACCAGTATTATCTGCCCGAAAAACGACACATGCGAAAACGCACGTGCTTTTTCCGAACCTTGCCATAAACCCATATGGCCTCTACAACGTTTCGCCCGAACTTGGGAAAGTGTCTGTGGGGGACTCTACTGACTCATCAACACACTGGCATTGGGTATAACCCCTAGCACGTCAGAGGTACAAGCTGCACGTAACGTTTTGCCTATGTATTGATTGGAAGGGAAGCTGACGAGCGAACTCATCTATAAACCCTACTGAGCCTGACAGTGACAATGTATATACAGTCCGGTCCATTCGTTGAAAGAGTATCGCATATCGAGTCTAGGGGGGTGGATAAAGTCAGACCCCTAATAACGTGATAAATCGTGTTGGCATGAAGCCCATCACCACCTGAGAAACTACTGATCCAAATCAGTAATTCTCCACTACCTCGGCCGAGGATTCCTAGTGATGGCCATCCGTGCACTGCGCGACATCAACCCCCAATAGCAGGAGAGACGAATCCCCGAGATCCGCTTACTTGCCTCCAATGTGGCTCGGGACTGTACCCAACTAAAACATGTTTGCACAACTCTTTTGAGCGTGGTAGGGTATAAATCAAAGAACAGTGGGAACTCATATGAGACAAACGACGATCTCAGGTCGATGAACTAACCTGTACACATGTCACCAGGGAATTGCTATCTGACGATATGTATAATACCAACTAGCAGATTCCCGGTGAGTCCTGTCCGGTGTACTCATAACCCAATGAGCACTTGTATACATCTTAGGTGAACCAACTGACACCAATGGCTTGTGAGACCGGCCATCGCCCCTCGTCGGGGTCTTGACTGTATACACTAGTCTACTCTGGAGTATCGATGCCCTGTCTCGAAAACTCCCACGACTAGGGACACTTTAAGGATGTGCTTATAAACCCCAGCTCCCACGTATATGATCACCATCATACTGCTGGCTGTCAAGCAGAATCCTATGGGCTCTATCAATCATGCAATAGCATGTATATGATGATAAAGACAAACCAGATAGCATACTATCATCTCGAGCAAAACTGTCATATCGGTATAGGTCCTGCCTCAATCATTGCAATCACGTACCTGCGATCCAATAATTGACTTTGAGGGCACTATCTCCAACATATTTCAGAGTAGACTAGTGTATACGTTTCTAGACCCCGACGAGGGGCGGTGGCCGGTCTCACAAGCCATTGGTGTTGTGTCACCTAAGATAGTATACATGTGCTCACTGGATGTGAGTACATCAGACGGACTCGCCGAGAACTTCTAGATGGTATTATATCTATCATCAGATGGAAATTCTCATGTGGCATGAATACATGTTAGTACTTTGATCTAAGATCGTAATTTGTCTCGTGTAAGTTCCCACTGTACTTTGATTACTACCCTACTGCGGCTCAAAGGTGTCGCGCAAACTGGTTTTAGTTGGGTATAGTCCCGAGCCACATGGAGGCAGTGGTCGATTTTCAGGGATTCGTCTCTCCTGGTATTAGGAGTCGATGTCACGCTTTGTTCAGTTAGCTACCACTAGAGATCCATGGCCACGGTGGATGAAATTTACTGATAGTTGATCAGTAGTATCTCTGTTGGTGATGAGCTTGACTCAGACACGACTTATCGGGTTGGTAGGGGTTTGACGTTATTCACCCTCTAGATCCGATATGCGATACTTTTTGACGAAGAGACCGGACTGTACGGAGATTGTCACATTCAGGCTCAGTAGGGTAAGGATGTACTTGATTATCGACCCCCCTTTCGGCAAGTACATGAGTAGCCGTTACGTACAGCTAGTGCCGCTGACGTGCTTGTGGTTAAACCCACTGCCGTCGTATTGTCGAGTTTTTAGAGTCCCACATATAGGGTTTTTCCGGTTCAGGCGATAGATGTAGGAGCCGTACGTTGGTACATGTAAGGGTCCGATTAAATACGTGTACGGGATACACGGACTCTAATCGGATGGTTGATAATACTAGCCGGCTGATCAATCATATTTATTGCACATTTTTACAGTCATTTTCCCTATTGTTATTAATTACTAAAAGGTGTTATTTGTAATTTAAGAATATATGTGGGTTTATTTGTAAAAAGATTTTATCATATGTTTCTTAATTTATAATTAATATAATTGGGGGAATATATGCATATCATATTTAAATAAAATATTCATGAGATTGTTAATTATAAAAATATGCATATCATATCAAATATTCTTAACCATTATTATCAAGATATCATATCTGTAATTTAATTGGTTGGAATATTATCTAAAATAAACTAAATACTACTAATGATTTAATTTGAGATATTGTGCAGGTATTAAAATAATAAATCAGTTCAGGCCTACAACATAAGTAGGAGATCCACATCAAATCGAGTTAGCAAACCAAATCTGCCGAATTTTTGGAGCAAATCGAAGATTCTCGCAACTGCAAAGAGAAAAATATATTTTCAAAATATATTCATCAGAACGATCTCTTAATATCGAGAGAAGAAAGCACAAAAAATATGGAGAAAAGATTCCACTAAACGGTGGCGGTTCAGTGGCCAAATAGGGCTAAAGGCGGCGATTCCGCAGTCACTTAGTGGCAGTTGGATGCGAATTTTTAGGGGCCTAATCGTCTTTTCACATATTTCGAGATGACGTTTAGGGTTTCAAGTTTCAGAGTCTATATAAAGGACCGAGAGCAATCTAGGGTTATTATCTATCTTTCTATCCATCTATTAATATAGATCTATCGAGCAAACTAGGGTTTGTAGTTTTTTTCGGCAATCAAATTCCGTAATGCAAAAGTTTCAATAAAAGGTTGGTTTTGTTTTAATCTTGTCTCATTACTTTCCGCATTTACTTTCCGCACTTTTATTATTTGTTATTTCTTATGGATTCATTATTCTTCTATCTTTCCTCATTTACTTTGTTTTTTCCAATGAGCGAGTAAATTCTCACTTGTTAGTGTTTGTAGGATAGGGTAATATAATGGATTGAAAAATCCCTTAATTTCTTTTTATGTTTTAATTTTTATAAACTTTTGCAAAGGGAGTCTTAACTCTCTTATTCGGGCATACTACCAATGCATGATAGTTACAACCACGATTTTAGATTCATAAATACGTACTTTGTTGAGAGCTTGAGATAAATAGGGATCAATGGAAGGACAAGGGTCAGTAGAGGGAATTCCTAATCCCTTTAAGAACCCTAATCCACATTCTTCGCTATTTCTCTAGTATTAGATAATTAAAAGATAAAAAGAATTATTTTTAAAACTCATTCTTTAACCACTCAATCCGAAAAACCCTACAAGCTCTTCTCTTATAAAATTTTCAAATCTCCTTAGTATAAAACGATAAAGATCCCACCTTTTTTTTTTATTAACTTGTCTAAAATACAAAAAATAGTTCATCATTTCCCTGTAGATAACCCGTACTCACTATCGGCTAGACACCGTTATTGATTGCGGTAACTAGGACACACAAAGACATAATTTTTCACATCAATCAAATGGCGCCGTTGCCGGGAAAACGGTAATATTATTTTTCTTATTATTCGGGTTGATTTCTAAAAAAACAGAAAAAATAAAAATAAAAATACAAATAGAAATAAAAACAGCATCTTGTGTTTTTAACGATTCTTGTGAGAGTTTTGCAAGAAATCTGGAGCACTCGAAGCGAATCAACAGAGATTCAGAGACTGTCAAATAAGAGCAGAGGATCATTGGAGTGCAGTGCCAAAATTAGAAGAGGAGACCACACAATTGGGCGGCGGAACCGCGACGGAAAAGCTACATTGGCAGCGGAACCGCGGCCAAATAGTGGAGTTAGGCCCCTAAATTTTCTGGTATTATTTTATCGCCTTCATCTCTCCTTTGAAACTCCAATAAACCGTTTTACCTGCAAGATTCTTTGCAAACAGCGCCGCTAAAAAATCTTTTTGCGTGTTTTAGATTTTGGATTGTTTTGCATATTTAAAACGGACATTAAAGGGCAAGAAACCCAAATTCAGATTAGGTGGGGATTTCATCACCCTTTCTAGGCCCCAAAAATCACAAACAAACATACGCATCATCCTACATTAATAAAAAATATCTAGACCAAGCCTCTAAGGACAATCGCGCTCAATTAGGACAAGAAAGGGTCGTGGGTAATTTATTGCTTATCCGCATTTTTCTTGTGGTGTTGTTGGGACTTTACCTACGCGCGCAAATGCGTATGTTTTGAAAATGGAATTGTTTTAAGGAAATGGATGTGCATGCGAGCTTGGTCTCGTTTTAAAATTTATAAACCGCAAGTGCACGGCGCGTTGTAGCGAGCTGGCAAGTACGGGTCGATCCGCAGGGAATTATGTATTAGGTTTTGTTGCTTAAGGTTCAACAAATAACGAATTGGTTTGGTTGTCACTAAAATATAAAATACGAAATATAGAAACAAGAATAGAAAGAAAGGTGGCCGTGGCTTTGGCTCGGATGGTTGAATCATGACGGTTCCTTCGACGCTCCCTTACTCATGAGTTGTCCGTCCTTGTGTCGATCCCGAAGTGAAGCATGACTTGTCAAAGCGGTTGCAAAGCACAAATCATCAAGTTCTCGGATCTCGACTCGAAACACGAAACGAGTCCGTATTGTTCACTTACCGTTTGTATGCCCAAGCTTGAGGTATCAACACTAAGCACAAGGGTTAGCAAGCATACCGCAACATCAAAAACACAAATTAGTGAGTGAGAGCAATTGGTTTTAATGTTAACTTTGCTAAGTGTTTGTGATAGTATAGTGTATATGAAAACCACGAGATTTGTCAAGCCACTTGGTCACAAAATACCATATCTAAACTTAGCTAACTTAACACCAAATTGATTTTAAATTAAACATTGTGAAATAGGGAAAGTGAGTGAATATGGTATATGAAGAGGTTACAAAGTAACCATGGTTTCAAAATACCATATCACATCATTACATGAAACAATCTTTAAGTTAGAATCACAAATATAAGCACATTAAACATGAACGAGAGGAGGAGGAAGGCAAGGCCTTTCATCTCACATCCTCACCATAACCATAACCAAAGAAATTAGTTACACATAATGAAAAGAAAAGCAAGAAACAAAAGAAGCAAGTAAACAAAGCAATACCAATATTATTTAATACTTGATGAAATTGAGGTACATGATATTGGTAACTTGTTCAACCTCCATAATGAAGCTCTCAAAAGAATGCTTCAAGAGGGAAGAAGAAGAAGAAACCAAGTTAAAGCCCACACAACTCTCAAGACTAAACCAAAAACTAAGAATAAAATGGGTATATACATATGGCCCCTTGCTCAATATCTGTTCTGGTATTTATAGGCTCAACTCCAGAATAAACAAACAATATAGATGAACTGATGTGACCCTAAGAAATGACCAGAAGAAAAATGGGGACATTTGGAACAAAGTGACCCGGTGATGCCGGTTTTTTGGGGTATTTCACCGGTCTTGGTCGGGGCATTGGGACTCGTATTCGTGAAGTGGTCTTGTGTGCTCTCTACTATCTCCCTGGTGCTGTTTGATTTCTCTTTAAAAACCTGGTTTGCACTCAGAGATTTGGAGGGAGACTTGATGCTTTATATCTCATCAATACTTTTTGCATTTATCACACACTCACCCACTTGCACAACATGTTGTGTCATGGCAGCCCCCACCATGGTCCAAGGATCAAAAGAGCTATGTGCACACTTGTATTGTGTTGGACTAAAATTGTGTACACATGTTTATTGCAAAAGTGCTCTTTGAATATCGGTCGGTTTTATGTTCTGATTGCAGTGTCGGTTCCCAAACGCAATATCCATGATATTGAGTGTGTTTCCAATATTTTATCATGAATACCTGTAATCTGTAATTACTGAGCAGATACTGATTAATAGTACCGATATATAACAAAATTGATAATGAATGAGAGGTATTAAAGTGCAGTTTTCTGTGATGAACAGGTGTCTAAGGCAAGTGTGACCAAGGAAAGTGGTTTACTTAATTAGACCCGCTATTTCGGTGATTCGTATAGTGGATACCTCCCATTTACCTAGCTGCAAGATTGATAAGGAGGTGATAAAGGATTTATTCTACGTCTTGTCTTTTGGAAGTATAGGAGCGGTCTAGTGATTTGACCTAGGTGACCCTAGCTCTAGGGACTGATTGTGCATTTTGTGATTGGTTGAGTCAAGTCTTGCGTCCGTCACTCTTGTCAAACTAAAATCTTCTTAAAATCGTTCTCACCACTTTATCACTTGCTGCCACATGCACTAAACCCGCTTAGTGCATGTTCGGCTGGACACGGAATTCTAGCGCCCGTTTAGTCCGCGTTTTCGCTGCCGACTTCGAGGTCGATACTTCTTCACCTTCTTTTTCTCCTCCACCTACCACATCTCCTGAGATGGATGGACCTCCATCAGGTTTTAACAACACCACGTTGCCACCACCCTAGGTGCGCAAACTCAAAATCCAGCACGCATCGCTCTCCAAGACCGATGCTACCCCACATGCGGACCCCTTCTTATGTGTCTGTCGCTTCCACCAGCCAATGAGAAAAACTTCGAAATTAAACCCCATTTCACCAACTTGTTGCCCAAATTTCACGGGCTTGAATCTGAAGATGCCTACGTTTTTATAACCAAATTTTAAAACATATCTGCAATGATGAGCACCACCCAACTTTCAGGGATGTTATGCGATTACGTATTCTCCATTTTACCTTATGCGACCTCGCAGAGCAGTGGCTTTATAGCACCTTCTCACATTCCATCACCAATTGGGATGAATTTGTCAAAGCATTCCTTAAGAAATTTTATCCTAATCATAAGACCGCCCGCATTAGGAGCGAGATCAACCAGTTTGCCCAACTTCCCAACAAACCCTTTTGGAAATGCTTTGAAAGGTTCAAAGATCTCCCTATCCAATGCCTGTAAGTCTACGGTAGCGCTCCGGCCGTCTACAGACGCCAAATACGGAACAAAAACTTTTTAACTGGCGCTATCGTATACTATAACCCGGATCTGCCATTATTGCTAAACTAATAAACTATAAAGAGTGTAGAAAGGTTATACCGAACGATCCGAGTCCTTCGTTCTTTAACCATCATCCCACGCTTCGTTGCGGCTGCTCCGATCTCTTCGATCTCCGATCTGCTCGTCCAGGTGGCACCACATCAACGATTCTTTAAACGGGCTCCCGCCTCTGACTCGAGGCAACTCGGTCGTCAAGTTTGCTAAAAGAGACGACCAAGAATGATGTAGAGAATGATTAGATGACTTTTTCTCACTTCGTCCAAAACCGTGGACGATCGGTTAATGAAGTTGCCACTCGAATTGGGTGATGGAATGAAATGAGCTGTGAAATTCCATACACCCCAAAATCTATCATATCTTTTTAGCAAATGAAACATCAAGTGAGAGTGAGGAGGAGGAGAGGGGGCCGGCCATATATAGGGAGGTGGGGGGTGAGTGTAGGAGGAAGGAGGTGACCACAAGAAAATATCATGTGTGAACACAAACAAATATCTCTAGTGTGAACACAAAGTGTGAACACACCAAAAGCAACCAATGAAAACACAACACCGATTAACCTAGTCACCTCATCTAGATGCTTCTAGAAACTTCCACACTTATATCAAGAAAAGATAAATCCGTCTTTAACCGAATGTTAAAAGACGGCTGATAGAAAACTGGAAACTGACAACTTCCAAAAGTGATCCCGAAATGAATTTCAGGACAACCTCGTAACTGTATAAATATACCTGCATTTGTATTACGACCGAATATAAATGCAACTGAGACAAAGATATTATATCTACTCAATATAATACTCGAATCCAGCTTAAACCAAAGTCGACCAGTATCATCTGCCCAAAAAACGATACGTGCGTAAACGCACGTGCATTTTCCGAACCCTACCATAAAACCATACGGCCTCTACAACATTTCGCCCGAACTTGGGAAACTGTCTGTGGGGGACTCTAATGACTCGTTAGTACCCTGACAGTGGGTTTAACCACAAACCGTCAGCGGCACTAGCTATGCGTAACGGCTGCCCATGGACTGACCTCAAGGGAGGTCGATGAGTGAACTCATCCGGAAACCCTACTGAGCCTAACAGTGACAATGTATATACAGTCCGGTCCGTTCGTCAATGAGTATCGTATATCTGCCTAGGGGGCTAGTAACGTCAGACCCCCAATAGCAGTATAAGTCGTGTCGGAGTGTAGCCCAATAACATCCTGAGATACTACTGGAGTACCTACCAGTAAATCTCCTGCCACGGCCGTGGGCTTTGTGTAATGGCTCTCCTAGACACAGCACGATCTCGCCCCCAATACCGAGAGAGACGAATCCCCTGCCGATCCGCTCACGTGCCTCCACATGGCTCGGGACTGTACCCAAAAACCACCTGTTTGCACGACTCCTTTGAGCCGTGGTAGGGTAGAAATCAAAGCACAGTGGGAACTCACACGAGACAAATGACGACCTCAGGTCGATGAACTAACCTGTACACATGTCACCAGGGAACTGCTATCTGACGATATGTATAATACCAACTAGCAGGTTCCCGGCGAGTCCTGTCCGGTGTACTCATAACCCAATGAGCACCTGTATACATCTTAGGTGATCCAACTGACA
Source organism: Agapanthus africanus (assembly GCA_030015575.1). Lineage (NCBI taxonomy): Eukaryota > Viridiplantae > Streptophyta > Magnoliopsida > Asparagales > Amaryllidaceae > Agapanthus > Agapanthus africanus. The sequence goes on from JASDDO010000012.1 coordinate 429,096,700, forward strand.
CCAGTGGCTTGTGAGACCGGCCACCACCCCTCGTCGGGGTCTTGACTGTATACACTAGTCTACTCCGGAGTATCGATGCCCTGTCTCGAAACTCCCACGACTAGGGACCACAATTAAGGATATGCATATAAACTACCCAACTCTCACGTATATGATCTCCATCATACTGTTGGTAGTAAAGCGAGATCCTAAGGGCTCTATCAAAGTGTAACATGTAATCAGTCACCTGAACATGTACACGACTGATAAAGGCAAACCAGATAGCATACTATCATCTCGAGTAAGACTGTCCTACTGGTATAGGTCCTCCGCAATCATTGCAATCACGTACCTGCGATCCAATAATTGACTCTGAAGGCATTATCTTAAACAATCTCCCACTTGCACTTAAGGCTAATTATTGCGATGTCGACTACTCACAGCCCGTGTGAAACCGAATATCCAACTCCTCTACTAATCAGTTTCACAAAGCCCGTTTGTAAAACTATTGTGTTCGAGAATAGCCTCAGTGAGTGGATCCGCCTAGATGTTTCTTTCTATATCTCTTTTAATCTCAAGTTCGCGGAGAAAGCCATCTCCCGAATTGAGTAATACCTGTCTTAGAATATGTTTGGATATCTGATGGGACCTAGTTCATAAATGAACTCTAAATCCAAACTTCTTAGACTGTATCGATCACTGAACCTAATCAGTATCCTGCACCAAGCCTCCCACAGTATCCTCTTGGACCACCTGTCCATAATACTGTCCCTCATCAGAGGGAAAACTATAACTCTGACAATCTCTCTATCAACCATGTCACCTTTGAAGCCTGGAATGATAATCGTCTCCCGAAGGAGGCTGCCGTCATCAAATCCGTAGAACATGCACTTATGTTCTAAAACTGCTTCCTTATGTTTCTCCAGGATTGGATTAATACAAACTTATTGCATCGTGCAAAAACAACATCTAGTGTGGTACTTAACATCTCATGATTGACTCAGTTGCCTAAGCAAGTGATCTGCCAATCATGCTCATCCCTCTCTCCTTTAGTCTGTAAGACACCTTTAGAGAGGGTGACTCCATCACCTGCAGGTACACCACCATGCCAGGAGTCATTTATTCTAAAAACCATTAGAATACTGTCAAAGTACCCACATTGGGAAACTACCCAAATCTAGATCTAAAACCATAGATCTTGAAACCATAATGTCTGATATTATATCCATATCCTGTCTGGAGAAACAACTGTGTGACGACCACAGTACAACCGATCGTAGTATAGGAATTTTACTTCCTACTCTGTGTATGTCATCCAAATACCATGACATCACACCCTACTACCTTCTTAACTGATCCATCCCCTATTCTGATGAAGTCAAACCCATGACTGTCACATCAAAATTAGATGATCTATCTCCGTTATAACTGCTCTAGTCTATAAATAGACATAAGCTACTTGCCCACTTAGCTTCCGCTGCTCCCGCTGACTACGACAACCCTCCTACCGGGTCTCATAGCCTGGAACAACAGTAGTGTCAAGTCTGGGTAGATAAGAACCTCCCTGTCACCGTCCTTGAGGCTACCGAAGTACCTCTCGGGTGTCTGAGGTTACCCACCATATCTGCGGAGTGGCTATTTGAATGTCAAACCTGATTGAACCTTTAGGTCCTATTAAATTTTCCGTAATCGTTTGCGGTTCTGGAATCACTTCCAGTTCTACCATACTCCCACTACTGTTTTCTGAAAAAATCCATTTTACTAAAACTGTGGCGAGTCAAGAACAATATCACTATTGATTTTCCAAATGGTAGAATATCAACCCTCGTCATAGCCAGGGCCAACCCACAAACAGCCATTACAGAAATGTGCCCTGAGTTGTCCAGAGGCTGGTTTTAAGCATAAGCTGGACAACTCCCCGTACCTTAACATCGTTAAGGTATGAACCATTCTATATCCAATATAGAAACTTTGGCACTAATTTAATTGGAACCAGATTCAAATTATGCAGCTGTCTCCAGTGCATATCAACTTAATGAAAAGAGGCTAATCAGCATTACTCAACTTAGGAATCCATCCAATTATGAGTAACCTGAAAGAGAAACACGTTTCTCAAAACCATCGCTATCATCTGAATACCAATCACAAGAATCTACATCTTCGATCTCTTTGAAGAATCCCGATACTTGTGATACCTGGTTCTCTACTTTATTCTTATACCCACAATTTCTCAAAACTTAGACCTAGTATTTCTACGAAACACTTGTCTAAATACTAGAGAAGTTATAAGTAAATAGAACATAGTACGAGGACCTACCCCTTTGTCCTGATGGACACTGGACAACATACAATACTCTGTATAAGTCCGCTGAGTTTAAGTAACTCAAAACCTGTGCGTCGTAGGTTAAAAACTGTACCCTGGCGATTTCCTCAAATATCACCAATTACAACGAATTCCGATATAATGAGGATAATCACCTAATTCCCAATAACTTACTTTCACTCATCATCTGTAAAACCATACAGATATGAGAATGAAACCTGGTAAATACATATCCTTGGAGTAAGTATCTAATTGGGAAAACAGTTTTCTTTTAACAATGCACTGAAACATGAAAATGTTTCGTAGGGGTTTCCTGGTATTCATAGCAATGCCTCTTCCATAATCCAATTCATGACTTTAACCGTATATTTCATTGCCATCTCTCCAAGTCCCTTTATTTGTCTTTAGTCGTTACCTTCTGTACACTATCGTTAGGCTAAATGGTTTTCTTCCTTCCCTACCGTTCGGCACCAGCCTATGGTTTGGAAGAAGACTATCCAGTAAGCATAATAGGTGTACCCTCCTAAACCAAGGAGTACTCGTATCTTGAGAGAAGGTGATGATAAAAGACAACTGAATAATACCTTATTCCTTTAAAGGTAAAATAGGAGTGGCGATGAAGTACGCGGTTTGGTCGTGAATGAAATCAGTCGCAATTTACTTTGCCCTCTTTCTAATCCCTTTATTTTTGTCTTTACATATTACCTTCTGCACACCCTACTTAGGCTAATTGGTTTTCTTCATTCCCTACCTTTCGTCACCTGCCTATGGTTTGAAATAAGACTATCCAATAAGCGTAATAGGTGTACTCTCCTAAACCAAGGAGCCCTCGCAAACTGAGAGAAGGTGATAATAAAAGACAACTGAATAAACCAATTCTATTTCTCCTGAACCTTGATCCATCCTCGAAGAAGTCCCTTCGAGTTCGTATATAACCATACGATGGATCTATCCAATGGAAGTGGATGTCCGTAGTAATACGGGTGTTCTGAGAAATACAAAGGGTAAAAGAAGGAGTGGCAATGACTTATGCAACTCAGACAATCCAAAAGCCAGTATTTTAAGAAGGTTCGGTCAACTTGGTCACTGAGTCATAGTCTAGGGTCGGTCAAAGGTTGATGCCAAAGAGAGAGAGAAAAGAAACACTCTGCGTGCACTCTAACCTAGATCAGAATGGTTATCACTTTATCTAATCCGGAAACCTCCCACTGTCCTATCAAATTCTCCTCCAAACCTGAAAGAAGAATCAATCGGGATTACCCGAAGAGTAAACCAACTCATCAGTGGGAATCGGGATCCAACTCTCATCGCATGATAACGTGATGGAATGCATCCACGTTACTCATACTCCAGAAGGTATGCGCATACTTGGCAAGTTTCAGTTTCTTTAGAAACTCCCGATAGGATTTTTGCCCCATGCTCTTATAACCTTGGCGTTGGTCAAAATGTCATAAGTCATATGCCAAGTTCTACCCGTCACTATCTTGTCAATTTGAACCCACCCGCACATGCCCTTGACGTTGGCCAAAATGGCAGAACGACTGTCCCAAACCAACTCATCTATCTATGCAACAAATGAATACCAAGCAGCTACCAAACACTGTGCCTTGGTGTTGGTCAAAATACATAGCTTGAATACTACTGAATACTCAAAAGAAATGACGGAGGGCTACGGCTGGTTTTTGGCGAAAAACCTTTAACGTAGTGAACTTGATATCGCTGAAGGAACCTGATAGCTTTTTTAAAATATAGTGGCGAAAACCTTTTGCTAAAGAGGTCATTCCCGGTGAAGGGATCTCGGCTCTTTCCTCGTGGAATGAGGTGCAGGATATTCCATTGAATACCGTGATGCAAAGTAACTTGTAATCGACTATAGTGAAGTTATTAACCTGACGCAAACTTCTGCCCAAGGGGTCAGTCCCGGTGAAGGGATATCGGCCCTTGCCCCGTCGAATGAGGTGCAGGATATTCCACTGAATACCGCTATGCATAACAAAAGGAAACGTCTTTGTAATAACACTTTTTAAATTTGTTCCAACAACTCCAAACAGGTTTGTTTTACTTTGCATTGATCAGAATCAACGCAGTCCCATCATTAAATCACACCAGAAAAGAACGAAAATAAAATGTACATATATGCCATCCGCATTCGTCACTGGGTCCCGTCATCACCCGTTAGGTTACTTAACTAACGACAGAGCGGGGACTGGACTAGCACGGGTGTAAAACATATACAATATCTAATAGTATATAAACCAATATACAATAATCGCTCTAGGCATGATAATATGCAACATTACAGAAAAGTAATAAGCATCACAGAACAATACAGATAATCTGGGATCCCTGGGTTTCACAGAGCCGCTGCTGAAACCCGACGTTCCCCTGGTCGTGTGGATAGCCTGTGCAATGAAACCTAGACCCCTACGGGTGCGGCAAGTTACCCGCCAAAACCTGAAGCGATGCAGCCCCCTACAGCAAAGGGAATGGACCACCCAGCATTTCACGGAATCCGGTAATCTTGGGCACCCCTCCTTGGGTCAACCTGTACCCCCTACGAGTGCGGTGAATAGTCTGCCAATTCTAGAGTGAGGCCCCTCTGCCTCTCAAAGCCATGAGATGCGGACCCGCTGCCCCCCAGAACCCGGCTATCCGTGCACTCCGTCGGGGGGCAAAACCTAGTACAGTAATGAAAAATAGTACAACAGGTAAATCGACCGCAACCTGGTCGTGCCCTAAAAGAATATTATACAACAGGCAGTGACGGTAGTCCACAAGTTGGACGCTCGTCCCACAATATCAAATGTACAAATAAACTCAAACTGTACTACCATTGCACACTGCTATCCACCACGACAAATCCGCAACATCACAGCACAACACAGAACATCAACGCGAATGTCACGTTCGCAAACCCGTCTAAAAGAACTATAGCAATCAGATGCGGTTTACCGATCAAATGACATTCCCGGTCGGAGATATAATGTAAGCACTGTAAACTAACATGTTTAAATTTCGATTGACTAAATATCACGAAGTGGGCCCCACGAACAACTGGTGAACAATAACAAAATCTGGGCCCAAAAGATATATACCAAAAACCCCAAATTCCAACAGAGAAGACACTGTGCAAATTTGGTGCACTGATTCAATATAATGGCCGCGGATGCGCGGCCAAACCATGGGTTTGGCCACGATTTCGCGGCGGTTTGGTGGAATCACATGCTCAAATTTGGTCGGTGTGCTTCTAAAACCCTGCACAACTTTCTGTGATATGTAGAATAATTTTTGGAACCCTTTTAAAATCGACAAAAACTGTGAAGCTTGAAAATTGTGTTTTTCGATATCCGGTTCGATCGATATTTTAAACGTGTTAGCACAAGTTAGTAAAGCAAAATGGTGAGGCTCTGATACCACTGTAAGTCTACGGTAGCGCCCCGGCCGTCTACAGACGCCAAATGCGGAACAAAACTTTTTAACTGGCGCTATCGTATACTATAACCCGGATCTGCCATTATTGCTAACCAACAAACTGTAAAGAGTGTAGAAAGGTTATACCGAATGATCCAAGTCCTTCGTTCTTTAACCATCATCCCACGCTCCGTTGCGGCTACTCTGATCTCTTCGATCTCCGATCTGCTCGTCCAGGTGGCACCACATCAACGATTCTTTAAACGGGCTCCCGCCTCTGACTCGAGGTAACTCGGTCGTCAAGTTTGCTAAAAGAGACGACCAAGAATGATGTGGAGAATGAGTAGATGACTTTGTCTCACTTCGTCCAAAACCGTGGACAATCGGTTAATGAAGTTGCCACTCGAATCGGGTGATGGAATGAAATGAGCTGTGAAATTCCATACACCCCAAAATCTATCATATCTTTTTAGCAAATGAAACATCAAGTGAGAGTGAGGAGGAGGAGAGGGGGCCGGCCATATATAGGGAGGTGGGGGTGAGTGTAGGAGGAAGGAGGTGACCATAAGAAAATATCATGTGTGAACACAAACAAATATCTCTAGTGTGAACACAAAGTGTGAACACACCAAAAGCAACCAATGAAAACACAACACCAATTAACCTAGTCACCTCATCTAGATGCTTCTAGAAACTTCCACACTCATCTCAAGAAAAGATAAATCCGTCTTTAACCGAATGTTAAAAGACGGCTGATAGAAAACTGGAAACTGGTAACTTCCAAAAGTGATCCCGAAACGAATTTCAGGACAACCCCGTAACTGTATAAATATACCCGCATTTGTATTACGACCGAATACAAATGCAACTGAGACAAAGATATTATATCTACTCAATATAATACTCGGATCCGGCTTAAACCAAATCCGACCAGTATCATCTGCCCGAAAAACGACACGTGCGTAAACGCACGTGCATTTTCCGAACCCTGCCATAAAACTATACGGCCTCTACAACATTTCGCCCGAACTTGGGAAACTGTCTGTGGGGGACTCTAATGACTCGTCAGAACCCTGGCAGTGGGTTTAAGCACAAACCGTCAGCAGCACTAGCTATGCGTAACGGCTGCCCATGGACTGACCTCAAGGGAGGCCGATGAGCGAACTCATCCGGAAACCCTACTGAGCCTAACAGTGACAATGTATATATAGTCCGGTCCGTTCGTCAATGAGTATCGTATATCTGCCTAGGGGGCTAGTAACGTCAGACCTCCAATAGCAGTATAAGTTTTGTCGGAGTGTAGCCCAATAACACCCTGAGATACTACTGGAGTACCTACCAGTAAATCTCCTGCCACGGCCGTGGGCTTTATGTAATAGCTCTCCTAGACACAGCACGATCTCGCCCCCAATACCGGGAGAGACGAATCTCCTGCCGATCCGCTCACGTGCCTCCATATGGCTCGGGACTGTACCCAAAAACTACCTGTTTGCACGACTCCTTTGAGCCGTGGTAGGGTAGAAATCAAAGCACAGTGGGAACTCACACGAGACAAATGACGACCTCAGGTCGATGAACTAACCTGTACACATGTCACCAGGGAATTGCTATCTGACGATATGTATAATACCAACTAGCAGGTTCCCGGCGAGTCCTGTCCGGTGTACTCATAACCTAATGAGCACCTGTATACATCTTAGGTGATCCAACTGACACCAGTGGCTTGTGAGACCGGCCACCGTCCCTCATCGGGGTCTCGACTGTATACACTAGTCTACTCCGGAGTATCGATGCCCTGTCTCGAAACTCCCACGACCAGGGACCACAATTAAGGATATGCATATAAACTACCCAACTCTCACGTATATGATCGCCACCATACTGTTGGTAGTAAAGCGAGATCCTAAGGGCTCTATCAAAGTGTAACATGTAATCAGTCACCTGAACATGTACACGACTGATAAAGGCAAACCAGATAGCATACTATCATCTCGAGTAAGACTGTCCTACCGGTATAGGTCCTCCGCAATCATTGCAATCACGTACCTGCGATCCAATAATTGACTCTGAGGGCACTATCTCAAACAATGCCCTCATCACGGATTCAAAAAATGGCAACTTTGCCAAATTATGTATGAGGGTGTTAATCCAGCGATAAACAAATACTAGAAACCATTTGTCAATGTCATTTCATGTCAAAATCTGACGAGGAGGCGTGACAATTTCTTGAAGATCTCGCTGAACAAACACTACAGTGGGAGAGCACAAGACCAACAACATCATCTTCGTCTTCATCTAGGGAAGGTATCCATCAGCTCGACACTTCCATCGCAATGAAAGCCGGAATGACTGCAATGTAAAAGAAGCTCGAAGCTATTGAGAGCAAATTCTCTTCAGCCTCTCTAAACCAAGTTACTCTCCCCAAAACCGTGTGTGGTTGCTGCTATGACTCGTCATATTTAACTGAAAAATGTCCTTTGAATCCTCCATCTCAAGATCAAGAACAAACTAATGCTGCTTTTCTGCAACGACCTAGAAACGATCTTTATGAAAGTGTTTAGTAGCACCATAACTTGGTTTAAACAGGCATCACACATGCAATTTTCAAATTTTCTTGGTGCTAATTAACACTAACCTAGGATCAAACTAGATTATTAGGGTTTTATCAATGATGATATGAAGAACTAAAGAAGTGAAAGAAGTTATACCCTCGTAGATCGAGTTTTTCACTTCACAAGCTCCGGGTTGTAGTCCTTACGACTCCATATGGCTCCTCTTGAAGTTGGAACGAGCCTCCTCCGTGATCTTCGTACCGAAGACAATCCACCCGAAGTCTACTTGATCAAGCTACCTCTTCACTAAAATCTCATTAGTGAAGACAACACACCACATCAAATTGCTAATCTAATGTGAGATGATAAAGTAGGGGTTTGATTTGCTCACTAAGGTTCTCACAAGTTCAATGATTCACATCACATGTGAGGGTTTGAACTTGTAGATGAGGTGAGGAAAATGGTAGAGAGCAAGAGCTCAAGAAACGGCTAAAGCTCAAAGCATAGAATGAATGAGAGTGAACTAAAATAGCTCTCTCTCTCCCCTCACTTATTCAAGCATGGAATAAAAATACAATAAGAAATTGCAACCATGCTTGAATAGTGAGTCAGTAGTAATATACAAATAATAAAACCTATGTCTTTCCCATTCCATAAATATCTCAACAATTTACACCTCATTTTCTATTTTTGTAAAAAATAGAAAATACATGTCATGCTTCATATATATATATATACATATATCAAATATATATATATTAATATATATTAAGAAACATAATTAGTGAGCTAATAATATTAGTTAACATATAATTATATCAAATATAAATATATATCAAATTATTAAATTAACACTTGATTTAATAATCCGGTTATATCACATATAACCGACTAATATCATTTATCTGTATATCACATTATCAAATCAACACTTGATTCGATAATCCGGTTATATCACATATAACCTAACCGATAACAAATAACCACCAGATTAAAATACGGTATCATACACTCGTATTTAATCAAGCCCCCGCACATATCAACATATGTGCCCTACTACGTTTCGCTTGAACTAGGAAACTTCTGTGTGGGACTCTAAAGACTCGGCAATACGCCAGCAGTAGGTGATGATCATATCAGTCACCCACAAGCCGTTAGCGGTACTAGCTGGACGTAACGGCTACTCAGGTATTGAGCGATCAGAAGATCAACAAGCAAGCTTGTCCAAACTCCCATGAAGCCTATAGGTAACACTTACCATACAGTCCAGTCTCTTCGTCTGTTATGTCGCATATGAAGTCTAGGGGCGGTAAACGTCAGACCCCAGCAACTTGATAAGTCATGCCGATGTGTGGCTCATAACAGTTCGAGAAACTCTGATAACTCTTATCAGTAAATCTCAGCAACCTTGTCCAGGGATTTTCAGTTATAGCCAATCGAGCATAGCGCAACATCAACTCCCTATACCAGGAGAGATGAAACCCCTCCTATCGCTCACCGTCTCCATGTGATTCGAGACTGTACCCAAAATTCACCTGTTTGCACGACTCCTTTGAGCCGTGGTAGTGAGAAAATCAAATCACGGTAGGAATCACACAAGACACTATGACGATCTCGGGTCTACAGAATAACCTGTACCAGTGTCACCAGAGAACTTGTAACATTTCAGAAAATATAAAATATTATTTTTGGAATTTAATATTAAAATAATATATTTCGCGAAAAACTACCCGATTTGCGAATTTGGGGTTTTCGTAAAATGGTATTAATATATACCAATATTTGGAAAATAATTGGAGATTAAAATGATTTATTCATTTAAAAATATATTTATTGGATTTGGTATTTTTATAATTAATTATATGCAGTTTAAATAAAAATTGATTAGTGCACTACTAATCGCGATTAAGCCAAATCAGTGTTTCTACATTTTTCCATGGTTAGTGCACCATGACATGTTGTATTTTGTTGCATGTTGTTTCTTTTGTGTTAGTGGTATTATGTGTTTATTGTGAGAAAAGAAAAGGGAAGCTAAAAGATAAAAGAAGATAATTGAGAGAGTGACTATAAGCAAGAGAGTGAGGGTAAGAAAGAGAGTGAGAATGAGAGAGAGAGAGAGAGGTGATTATACCTAATGAATCAAGTCCTTCTTGTTCTCGTTGATCACCTCCTCGTCGACCTCCTCGATGTAATAGAAGATCCACCAGAGAGCTACTTCTCCAAGTTTTAACCTCTCACATGAGGTAACTAGGTTGCTATGAGTGCTAATCAAAGTAACCTAGAGGATATAGAAGATGATTAGGGATCTATTAGTCTTACTAACGCTTGGATCTCAACACATGAGAGGTTAGGGTTAGTTCTTTGAAGAGAGAGCTTGAGGAGAGAGAATGTGAAAATGAGAATGAAATGAATTATGTCTCATTTGTGATATATGATGAAGCATAAAGAATTGTTAGTTATATGTATGCCCTAGAGGCCATTACTGTACATTGGATGTATATTGTAGTGGATGCTGAGACATATATAGGTAGGACTTTCTTGCTCGACATGATAGTACGCTATCTGGTTGCTCTTTATCTTAACATGTATACTTTCTGTCTCTCTGTTACAAGTTGATAAAGCCCTTAGGATGTGTATTCGACTTCCAGGACTATGATGTAGATCATACCAGTGGGGCTTGGGTAGTCCATGAGTACATCCTTCAATGTTCCTAGTCGTGGGAATATCAAGACGGGGCATCGATATTCCAGAGTAGACCGGCGTATATCTTCTCGACCCATGTGATGGGCGATGGATGATCCCATATCCATTGGTGTTTGACATCAGAGATGGTATGCGGGTGCTCAGTGGTAACTGAGTACACTGAACGGACTCGCCGAGAACTCCCAGATGGTATTTTACCTCACGTCAGATGGCAGTTCTCTGGTGACACTGGTACAGCTTAGTCTGTTGACCCGAGATCATCATAGAGTCTTGTGTGTCTCCCACTGTGCTTTGATTTCCATCCTACCACGGATCTACTGAGTCGTGCAAACAGGTGGTTTTTGGGTACAGTCCCGATTCACATGGAGGCAATGAGCGATAGGAAGGGATTCGTTTCTCCCTGTATTGGGGGTTGATGTTGCGCTATGCTCGACTGTCCATAGTGGAAATCCCTGGCCAGGGTTGCTGTGACTTACTGGTAAGTGTTATCAGTAGTTTCACACTTGTTATGGACCTTATATCGACATGACTTATCAAGCTATTGGGGTTTGACGTTTACCACCCCTAGGCGAGATATGCGACATATCAGACGAACAGACCGGACTGTACGGTAAGTGTTACTGGTTGGATTCACAGGAGTGTGAGCGGGCTTGCTCGTCGATCTTCTGATGGCTCAATACCCGGGTGGCCGCTACGTTTAGCAGACCGCTTGCGGCTTGTGGGTGCCTGATATGATCATCATCTGCTGCCGGCGTATTGAGGAGTCTTTAGAGTCCTACACAGAGGTTTCCTGGCTCAAGCGAAACGAAATAGGAACGCATATGAGATATGTGCGGGACCGAGAATAATACCAATATGTGATACTGTATTCTATTCTCGCGATGAATGTATCGATTGGTTGTATGCGATATAACCTAGTTATCGAATCGAGGATTGATTCGATAAGTCGATACATTGGATATTAGTCGGTCATATGCGATATGACCGGATCGTTAAATCAAGTGTTGATTTAATGATTTAATGTATAATTATATATTTGATATATTACTTTGCATTAACTAGTATTGGTTCACTTAAAATGGATTTTCTCACTTGATGTGCACATTGTATATGTGATATATTTTTGTGCACTTGATTGTATCATGTTTGATGATACATGCTAGTTTGGGTGTATGTTTACTTTAAACCATGTTTAAGTGAATGGTTAGGGTTTTGTTATCTTTTCTTAACTATTTATTTTATTTATTTATTTTTGGGCAAGAAAAGAAATGGTTGCTTCTTTTGTTTGTTTCCTTGAAGCTTCAAGAAGTTTTGACCATTTTTGTTTCTTTTGCTTAACCTAACCATTCACCTAACTATAGTTTATTCTCTACACTCAACCATGGTTGCATTATGATAAGAATGAATTGGATTTTCTTTTTAAGATAATTCTTCTTATTCTTTCTTCATCTTCATCTTCATCAAGCTTCATGAAAGCTTGCTAGCTTCAATGGTGACATGAGAAAAAGAGTGAGAAATCCAATTCTAAAGTGAACCCTCTTCCTATTTCTTCATCCTCTACCACTTGCCATGTAGTATAGGGTGTTTTCTTCATAAGTTTCATGACTTGGTGAAGTTGGAGCTTGATCTTGAGTTGCCTCGACGTAGATCATCTTCGGCATCGAAGTCGACGACCTAGCCCGCCCATTTCTCCGATGAAGCCGACGCTAGAGTCCTGGATCCGATGATCGCAGCGAGGGGACATCGTCACGGAGCTATGGAGGTGGAGGACCGGATCTACAAAGGTTGTATTTTCCGTCTACTCTTAGTTAAGTTGTTAACTTATATCGTTTTCGCCTATCCTCTAGTTACGATCTTGCTTAGGGTTACTTGGCACATAGAAATTTTTTGAATTGGCTATGTTTGATCAGTTGTGGAAGCTCATGGGTGTGCCTAGGAACCCTACAGTGGTATCAGAGCCTAGCTAGAGTCTTAAGCGAGGAGTAGACGAAGTTAGAAACCCGATCGAACCCGAAACCCTAATCCAAAACCATTCTCTGTACATTTTTTGAAATCGGGGAGTTTTGTGAATTAAAAATATCCAGAAAATTCAGCAGGCTTTTTGATGAATTACTGTGAAGCACGTGAGGGGTACTCGACCACGTGGCCGCAGAACCGCGGCACGAGCATGGCATGTGCGGCGGTTCCGCGGCCATAAAGGAGCATTTTGTCACGTTTTTTGCACAGTAATTCCTATATTGTAGTGCTGATTTTCGTGGGAATTTTTAATCTGAACTCAAGAGTTGAGTTTTCTGGGTTGTATTGGGAGTTCGTAGATTCGATCGGATTATCTAATTTTGTCTATGTGTTTTTCCGGGTAATTTTAGAATTTGTTAAAAAGTTCGACCGGATATAAATACCCACTTTTTCCCCTGTCGGGAAATTTCCAAATGTTGGATTTTTCCGTGGTTTAAAGACGTTCTAAGTAGTGCAAGTAACACGATGGACCCTCTAGAAGACAACAACCCTTAACTCAATTATGTGACCGTCTTGAACTGCCCTTTGAACCTTAGGGTTTGGGGCAGTACGGCGTGCCACATGTGAGGCGTTGGCTTGACCCTTCTACAGCTGGACCGTTGGTACTGAGGCATGAAGTGAATGTTTTTTAAACTTATTTCATGTGTTGAGCTGTTTCGGGAAAACTTGGGTGTTTGACTGTTCGATCAGAAAGTTTAACATTTTCTATTTATCTGGAATGTGATACAATATTTGGAATCCAAAAGTAGTTATGAGATAACTGATTTGGATGTTATAAATATAGCACTTTAGTCTCACTTGATCGGTTGCTACAGAATTTTGATGCGATCAAAAGTCCGCCGCAATCACGTTGATTACACGGATACTCGCCGGTAAACTTAATAGACAGCTACACCCCATAGCCCCGACCAAGTGACTGTAGGAGAACCCCGTCGCCAAAAATCATCCGTTCGGGTGCTCGCGGCAGCGGTGTTCCGCCTTAGTGCACTTCGTCGACGGTATCGGGGGTGCGGCCGTCCACTAAAGTTTACGACGAGCATTCGTTCTGGATGCCGGGAATCTTGTTGAATTGCCCGACTTTATATTGAAAAGTGTTTTCGATATTGAGACTAAAATGCGGGGTTTATAATTGTTAGGCATGCGATGTCTAAGGAATTCATTTGGTTAGGCATGCGATGTCTAAAGAGTTTGCGGATTCCAACTGTTGTAGTTTTACACTTTCTTTTCTGTGACCGTAAGTGTAATATGTGATATCGCCGGTTTCGTTGCTATATGTCAACGACAATTGGGATACGCATGTTTACTTACGTTGATGACATGTGATGTTATGTGTTGCTGGATATGTTATATTGGATCGTCGTGTTTGAATAGCCGGGTTTTTTTTTATGTGAGATGAGTGTTTTTCATTTTCATTCATGTAAAAACTTGTATGTAATATTCTTTTATTGGGGCACTTCCAGGTTGCGGATGATGTCACCATTTGTATATTATTTACTTTTCCGCATTAGGATAGACCCAAGGAGGAGAGCACAAGTAACCGGGTTCTAGGGTCCAGTGGGAGACCATCTCGAGAAGTCGAGTCCGGGTCTCCTAACCCTAGAATTGGTAGGGTTGCTTGCCGCTCTCGTAGGGGTCTAGGGGTGTGGGATTGGCTATTCATCACGACCATGGAATCCGTGTTTTTTACTGGCTCGTATTAAAAACACAGACGTCCTAATATATCCAATATTTCATATGATATTTTTCTGCTGCGTTATTTGTGATGTGATCATGTGATTTGTTCAGATAGATATAGTATATAGTATATATGATATATTATATAGACGTTGCTTATGTTTTACACCCGCGCTAGCCCTGCCTCGCTCTGGCGTTAGTTACCTAACCTAACGGTGCACACGGGACATCGAGGCAAATGCAGATGGCATAAGCGTACGTTATATTTATCTGTGATGTTTAGGTGGACTTAAATGATGGGACATTCATTAATGAGATTAATGAAAGAAAATAAACCTAAAAGATGTTGTGGAATCGAATTTCAAAAATAAAACAGGTAGCTACAGTTCTTGCTTTGCATCGCGGTGTTCCTTGTAGAACATCCTGCACCTTATTCGATGAGGAAAGGGCCGAGATCCCTTCACCGGGAGTGACCCCTTTAGAAATAACTGGCAGATGCTACACTCTCGGTTTGTCTTTTGATTGCTTCTATAGTTTCTGCTTTGCACAGTGATATATATGATATATCCCACACTTCATTCGACGAGGAAAGGGCCGACGATCCCTTCACCGGGAGTGACCCCTTAGCAAAACTAGAAAAGCCTAAAAAAAATCCATTTAAAAACCATTTGATTCCGCAACAAGATCAAGTTCAAAGCGTTAAAGGTTTTCTTAAAAACCATTCGCAACCCTCCGTCATTTTAGGAAGTAGGGTACTTAGTATTCGTGCTGTGTTTGTTGACCATAGTCAAGACACAGTGTACGGTAGCTAAGTGATATCTTCCTACACCGCATATGATGCGATTAGTTAGGAAAGTCATGTGGCTTTGTTGACCTTAGCCAAGGGTCATGTGGGTAGGTCTAATTAATCACGAAATGACAGGTAGAACTTGACTAGTGCTTATGATTTGTTGACCTTAGCCAAGGTCATAGGCGCTAGGGGTAAAAACCATTATCGGGAGTTTCAAGTGTTGAAATTTGCAATGAGATTGCATACCTTTTATATGATAGTTGGATCCCGATACCCACTGCGAGTAATTGTTACTCCTGGGAGAGTTTTGCACTTTACAATTAGCCGATCAAGTAGGTGTCTAGAAAGGTGTCAACGGGGTTACGTCTCTGGGAAAACGAGGTTTACTGTAATTAGGTCCGTGCGAAAGCACGGGGAACCTCCCTCAAAGTACCGACACTGGCCTGGCTGAAAGATTGGCGAACTTGTAGAGTGTAATTAATTCTGGCTAGTCTTTCCTTTTAGGGTTTGAAGGAAGATTTGATCAAAACAGTGGGAGCCATCCTGATTAGATAAAATAAATAACCAATCTAAGCTTGCAAGAGCCACGCAGAGTGTTTTCTTTTCTCTCTCTCCAGGTAGCGACCATATCACGCCTTAATCAAGATAATAATACGGATTATTGACCGAACCCGCTTGTTATACTGAGCTGGGGAACGTTGGTCCCGCTCCAACTTATAATTGTTATAAGACAGAGCATGAAATAGGGGAATACCAGAATTCCTATGCCGCCCAAACGAAGAAAGTGCATATGATGCATCTCCTTCGGGTGTATTCATTACACAGAACCGTTTCTCAGTATCCTCTGCGTCCTGGGTATCTGATACCGGAACAGGATCCTAGATATGTAATCCGTTACATGGGCTACAGAAAGGTAGAGAACTGAGAACGGGTGATATGTTTCATGAGACAGAAAACGGTGCAAGTGTTGCAGCCAGGTCTGTTGGTCACTGTCACCCTGTATTACAAATATATTAATTCTGAACAAATGCTATTAGATACCGAACCTGATATACAAAATCATATCAATCTCTTTATTTATTAAAGAAGGATATAATTTTGTATTGATGTATAATGTTTTGAACATTTCCTATTTCAAAAGTTGATCGGTTCAGGCACGTTATCTAAAAGCATTGACGTTCTAAATCAAACTACAGTTCCTAGTATACAGAATACACACAAGAGGAAGAGTTCAGAAATGAACGATTCCTTCTTGAGGTATTGTAGACTAGGTCATATCAATGCGACCCGACTGGCTGAAGTTACATTTTAGATGCATATTTAAATCAGTTTGAATTTACATCTTGTGAAACTTGCCAGTCATGTCACAAAGATTAGATGACCATAGCTCTGTTTATTGGAAACAGAGAAAGAGTTAGTGAACTCTTGGGACTGATACATGATGATGTATGTAAGGTCCCCTGTCTACACATGCCAGGACCGGTTCTTTGTACTTCATTACATTCTCTGATGATCTCTCAAGATTCAGACATATGTTCATGTTGAAACACAAGTTCGAAGTTTTTGAGATATTCACATAATATAAGTTAGAAGTAGAGAACCAAAAACCGGGTATAAGTATTATGTCCTATGATGAGATCAGGGAGGAGAATACTTGTGCATAGAATTCCTAGACTATTCTAAAGGAAAAATGAGATTCTCTCTCAGTATTACTCCTCTGAATACACCACGGCACAAAGGTGTATCGGGGCGGAGCAATCGCACCATATTAGATATGGTGCGCTCTATGATGAGTACTATTGAGTTACCTATTTCCTTTTAGGGGGTTATGCACTTGAGAAGTTGCATACCTATTGAATTGGGTTCGAATCAAATCAGTGCCTACCACTCCATATAAGATATGGTATGGGAAGAGCCTATCTCTTAAGTAAGTTAAGATTTGGAATTGTCTGGCCTATGTCGAAAGCAAAACCCGGACAAGATCGAGGCAAGGTCAGTTCTGTAGAACTGGAAAGGTTCCAGCTATACAAACTACAGCTAATGATTTGACAGAACCAGAAGATTCAATAGTCCCCGACGAACCTCAGCCTCTCCGCCGATCTGGTAGGGTTCCTCATCCGCCAGAGAGATACTTCGGTTTCTCGATGATAGTGGGAGGGAGGAATGCATCATGAGATGATGACCCAACTAGATTCGAGCAGGTCATCGAGAGCAGGGACTCTGTAAGAATGGCTGGATGCTTAGCAATCTGAGATGGAATCCATATACACCAACAAAGTATGGACCTTGGTTGCGATATCTGAAGGGTTAAATCCCCATCAGGAGCAAGTATATCTTGAGAAGATTACTTGGTGTAGATGGAAAAGTTGAGACTTTCAAAGCTAGACTTGTTAAAGGTTTTCGTCATCAACCAAGCGTGGATAATGATGAAACCTTTTCCAAGGACGATGCTTAAGTCCATCCAGATCCTACTTGCCATTGCTACATACCATGACTACGATATCTGGTGGTTGGGTGCTATGATTGCTTTTCTAAATAATGATTTAGAAGAGAACGTCTATAAGTACACAGCCAGAGGGCTTCGTAAACAGTGGGAGCAGTGGAAACATGTGCAAGTTGCTTTACAAGATAAAGCAGGCATCGCGGAGTTGGAACATCTGTTTTGATGTGGTAGTCAAAGAGTTTGACTTCATCAAAATGGTAGATGAACCTTGTATGTACAAAAAGGTAGTATGGAGTTTGGTGATGATCCTCGTAGAGTACGTGGATGACATACTCTTGATAGGAAAAGAGTTTCCTATGCTACGATCGGTCGATCTCCTCTTATCACATGGATTCTCCAATAGGATCAAAGTGATACCTCCTAAATCCAGGGATTTGGATCTATGAGATAGATCTAAATGGATCTTAGGGTTCTCACTAGGTTTAGTGAGATGGTATCAATCGATCCTGGGGAGAATCACTGGAAAGGTTCCAGGGTGATAAAGACGACTGAATGTCAGTCGCAGGCATTGTCTTGACCTTCAGTAGAGGGACGGTATGTTGGAAGAGTTCCAAGCTAGATACCATGGCAAACTAGACGATAAAGGCTGGTAACATTGCTATCAAAGATACTACCAAAGAGACAGTTTGGGTGTATAGTGGTTCATGAGATGAACTAGGTTCCTACCATTGTGTGACAATGGAAGTATGGCTTTAGCCCTGGAACCCTGGTCCCATCAGTGACCCAGACATATTCTGAGGCAGCATCAACTGATCATGGAGATAGTTCATCTCCAGGGTGATCGAGGTTAGGAGAGTAGACTCAGAGGACAACACGGCGGATCCACTCACAAAGGTTTTTCCCCAGAGAGAGACTTATATGGGATGGTTGAGTATTAGATACTACAACCACTGCTACAGATGGCCCTAGTGCAAGTGGGAGATTGTTAGTTATATGTATGCCCTAGAGGCCATTACTGTACATTGGATGTATATTGTAGTGGATGCTGGGACATATATAGGTAGGACTTTCTTGCTCGACATGATAGTACGCTATCTGGTTGCTCTTTATCTTAACATGTATACTTTCTGTCTCTCTGTTACATGTTGATAAAGCCCTTATGATGTGTATTCGACTTCCAGGACTATGATGTAGATCATACTAGTGGGGCCTGGGTAGTCCATGAGTACATCCTTCAATGTTCCTAGTCGTGGGGATATCGAGACGGGGCATCGATATTCCAGAGTAGACTAGCGTATATCTTCTCGACCCATGTGATGGGCGATGGATGATCCCATATCCATTGGTGTTTGACATCAGAGATGGTATGCGGGTGCTCAGTGGTAACTGAGTACACTGAACGGACTCGCCGAGAACTCCGAGATGGTATTATACCTCACGTCAGATGGCAGTTCTCTGGTGACACTGGTACAGCTAAGTCTGTTGACCCGAGATCGTCATAGAGTCTTGTGTGTCTCCCACTGTGCTTTGATTTCCACCCTACCACGGCTCTACCGAGGCGTGCAAACAGGTGGTTTTTGGGTACAGTCCCGATTCATATGGAGGCAATGAGCGATAGGAGGGGATTCGTCTCTCCCGGTATTGGGGGTTGATGTTGCGCTATGCTCGACTGGCCATAACTGGAAATCCCTGGCCAGGGTTGCTGTGACTTACTGGTAAGTGTTATCAGTAGTTTCACACTTATTATGGACCTTATATCAATATGACTTATCAAGCTATTGGGGTCTGACGTTTACCACCCCTAGGCGAGATATGCGACATATCAGACGAACAGACCGGACTGTACGGTAAGTGTTACTAGTTGGATTCACAGGAGTGTGAGCGGGCTTGCTCGTCGATCTTCTGATCGCTCAATACCCGGGTGGCCGTTACGTTTAGCAGACTGCTTGCGGCTTGTGGGTGCTTAATATGATCATCATCTGCTGCCGGCGTATTGACGAGTCTTTAGAGTTCTACACAGAGGTTTCCTGGCTCAAGCGAAACGAAATAGGAGCGCATATTAGATATGTGCGGGACCGAGAATAATACCAGTATGTGATACTGTATTCTATTCTTGCGATGAATGTATCGATTGGTTGTATGCGATATAACCTAGTTATCGAATCGAGGATTGATTCGATAAGTCGATACATTGGATATTAGTCAGTCATATGCGATATGACCGGATCGTTAAATCAAGTGTTGATTTAATGATTTAATATATAATTATATATTTGATATATTACTTTGCATTAACTAGTATTGGTTCACTTAAAATGGATTTTCTCACTTGATGTGCACATTGTATATGTGATATATTTTTGTGCACTTGATTGTATCATGTTTGATGATACATGCTAGTTTGGGTGTATGTTTACTTTAAACCATGTTTAAGTGAATGGTTAGGGTTTTGTTATCTTTTCTTAACTATTTATTTTATTTATTTATTTTTGGGCAAGAAAAGAAATGGTTGCTTCTTTTGTTTGTTTCCTTGAAGCTTCAAGAAGCTTTGACCTTTTTTGTTTCTTTTGCTTAACCTAACCATTCACCTAACCATAGTTTATTCTCTACACTCAACCATGGTTGCATTATGATAAGAATGAATTGGATTTTCTTTTTAAGATAATTCTTCTTATTCTTTCTTCATCTTCATCTTCATCAAGCTTCATGAAAGCTTGCTAGCTTCATGAAAGCTTGCTAGCTTCAATGGTGACATGAGAAAAAGAGTGAGAAATCCAATTCTAAAGTGAACCCACATTCTATTTCTTCATCCTCTACTACTTGCCATGTATTATAGGGTGTTTTCTTCACAAGTTTCATGACTTGGTGAAGTTGGAGCTTGATCTTGAGTTGCCTCGACGTAGATCATCTTCGGCATCGAAGTCGACGACCTAGCCCGCCCATTTCTCCGATGAAGCCGACGCTAGAGTCCGGGATCCGATGATCGCAGCGAGGGGACATCGTCACGGAGCTATGGAGGTGGAGGACCGGATCTACAAAGGTTGTATTTTCCGTCTACTCTTAGTTAAGTTGTTAACTTATATCGTTTTCGCCTATCCTCTAGTTACGATCTTGCTTAGGGTTACTTGGCACATAGAAAAATTTTGAATTGGCCATGTTTGATCAGTTGTGGAAGCTCATGGGTGTACCTAGGAACCCTACAAGAATATCAAATAATACATTATTTGATATTAACAACCATGCTTCATTTAATACTACAATGAATCATCTTATGAGTCATTAAGCAATAAATGCTTCATTAACTCATTTGGATGATTCATCTCATGAGTCACTAATCCATTTAATGCATATAACACCTAAGCTCTCCACCTCATCAATCTTCTAGAAGCTTCTCGACAAATTACGAGAATGCCCCTCCCATTCATGAAAACACGGAAATACTGAGACTGTATAAATCCAATAATCCAATACTAGAATCTGGCTTAAACTAAAAGCCTGCTAGTATAAACTGTCCGAACATCGTACGTGCGTAAAAATACGTATATGTCCGAACCCTGTCGTACAACCATACGACCTCTATATCATTTCGCCTGAAGCAGGGAAACTCTCTGTGTGGGACTCTAAAGACTCGACTACTACGTTGGCAGTGGGTTTAACCACAGGCCGCAAGCGGTACTAGCTGTACGTAACGGTACCCAGGTAGATGTCAATAAGAAGGCCGATGAGGAAACCCATCCGAACTCCTACTGAGCCTGATATGACAATCTCCGTACAGTCCGGTCTGTTCATCTATGACTATCGCATATCGGGCCTAGGGGGTGGCAAGCATCAGTCCCCTAAAAGCAGTATAAGTCGTGTCGGAGCGAAGCCCATTACACCTTGAGAAGCTACTGGAAATCCTACCAGCAAATCTCGTTTGCCCTGGCCAGGGACTTTGCGAATGGCTCTCCAGACACAACGCGATATCAACTCCCAATACCGGGAGAGACGAATCATGTCTAACCGCCACTGCCTCTAAGTGCTTCGGGACTGCACCCAACTGCTACCTGTTTGCACGACTCCTTTGAGCTATGGTAGGGTACCAATCTAAGAACAGTGGGAACACGCTCGAGACGAAGCAGCAGTGTCAAGTCTGCGGACTATGCTGTACTCATGTCACCTGGGAAATGTTAACTGACGACGGGTATAATACCAACTAACAGTTCCCTGCGGGTTCTGTCCGGTGTACCCGTAACCCAACAAGCACCTGTATACTATCTCCAGTACAACGTACTAATGGCTGTGGAACAGACCATTTCCCTAACTGGGATGAGAAGCGTAAATACTAGTCTACTCCGGAGTATCGATGCCCTGTCTCGATAATCCTACGACTAGGGACCTGAAAAAGGATGCGCTTGTAGACTGCCCAGCCACCACTAGTGTGACTGCCATCACAACGCTGGTAGTCAAGCAAGATCCTAAGGGCTCTATCAATATGTATTCGCGATATGCTAACATATTAAGATAGATATAAACCAAGTAGCATACTACCATGTTTAGCAAGACTGTTAATATAACTGTGAATATCCCAAGCTTCCATTAAGTAATATACAAGCTAGTATGATACAATAATGGCCCCTAAGGCATATACACTAACAGATAGATGTGTTATTAGACTGGTAGAATGAGATATATATATTTATAAGATGACTTGATGTGAGATATTGATGTGACGAAAAGAGTATACGATGAGATATGATGACTTGGTTTGATATGTCGTTATACGGACGCGAGTCGATATGAGATAATTGATAGCTTTGCCGGTCCCCTAATATGAGATTAATACGGATGTGACCTGAGATATAGGTATACATATATAATTATGTGAATGATGAGTGAGATGTCGTACGAGACTGTAGATCCGTACCCTCATTGTCATATAGGTTGATAGGATCCCTAATTGTTTAATGCAGCCGTACGATGGATTATACCGTATGTGATGTTATGAGGCTGGATGCCGATTGATAGATTCACCGACTCGGATATGCTGTAGATACGTATACCTTGTAGCATTTCGCTTACGATGTACTTGCTGCTACGTTCGTGATATTCTCATCTTATTATATATATACCTGTGCTAGTACACCTACACCATTATCGATGATGCGTATGTTACACTTACACAGATTTGCCGGCTCACACACTTTCATCATCGATAATTGCTATGCCACTTACACAGTAGAATTGTCACATCATTATGCTATGTTGCATGATATATTTCTATGCTCACATCACTATACTATGTCGCATGATATACTTGATATGCTATCATTTCTGTTCTATGTTTGCATACATCATGCTTTATGATTATACGCATTGAGATATTGTTTTCATAAGATTCTGGATTTGAGAACCGTGGTTATATTTCAAAGGAAATTATGTATTGTTTTAAATACCCGGTTTCTCTTGATATGATATTTTGAGACGTCCACCATGTGTTTTCTCGGTTATGAGTTATGTGATAACCGATTCGAGGAGCTGGATGAGACCGTTTGCAGGTACATGGTGGACCCGGTATGGTTCCCCGGGGCAAGAAATGTATGTTGTACAGTAGACGATGAGCTTGGCAGAGGGACTACTACCTACCGGTGATAGTATTTGGGCTTGGCGGCTATCCGGAGGATACCGACCGGAGTCGTGAGATGATATGGGCCGATCCGGACTGACGGCGCCCGTGGGCCGATCCGGACTGACGGAGCCCGAGATATGAGGATTTACGTGTCGATGTTGGACACGGGTTTCATGATGTTTCGAGTGTCGATGTTGGACACTCAGGTTCCATGATTTTGATGTGTCATTGATGGACACACGTTGGTTGATATCCTCATATTTACATGCATATGATTTCATGATATTTACACGCATGATGTTGTTGTGTCATTGATGGACACGTATATGTTATCCATATGCAGTTAGGCATTGATTATATTGTTGGCACATATGCAGATACGGTCATCCTAGATATCATGGTATTACCTTTATGATTTAGTTGACCTAGGAATCGTTGTTTTATTCGATTTCTACCTGATGATGTTTTCTACTCACGAGTTGGCAACTCACCCCCGTTGTGCCACAGTTCTTGCAGGTTGACTGCATGGATCGGTAGCGGCATCGCTGGCACACAGCATCCATTCGGGTGATTTGCTTTGGTAGGTGGGGCATATTGGATCGTGTCACTCTTGTATTTATTATTCCTGGTGTATCCAGTCAACTCCATCAATCAAAAACTAGTATTTGTATAAGTAGTAAGACCTAGAAAGACTTGTGGTTACGAGACTTAGAGCGATGGGTTATATGTTCGCTTGGTGGGTTGATGTCTTGCTTTATTCTTCATCTTTTGTGTTGATCTTCGCCGTTGGGCATCGTATACATATATTGCTGACTTGCGTGGTTGTGATTCCGCCGATTGGCGAAGAGCTAGCTCCCACTTGTGGATGCCTTTTATATTATCATATATATGTGGTTTTGGATCAAAATGTACAAGGGAGGTGCTGCCCAAATTTTTAAAAGACGAAACATGTTTTTCAACTAGAAAAATCCACTTGCATTGTTATGTTCCATTATCTATGCATTTAAGAAAACTTTTGATTTCATCATACCTTTATTTCAAAACTTCACCTCTTTTATTTTCTTAAAAAGGTTTAGATTTCTGGGCTTCGGCTTACTTAATTTACGTTGTGCCTTTAGACGTTGCGTGATTAAAGTGCCGGTCACGAACAAATTTTGGGTCGTGACAAAGTTGGTATCAGAGTGCTAGGTTTAACCTTGGTTCGAGCCTAGGTTTGACTATGCGGAGTCTAGGGCGTAATCTATTTTGGAACCTAGGCTTGACCTTACAGAACTTAGACTTGAACATGGGGGTATTAAACCCAAACTTTCGTTACATAGGTTGACCCTGATTGGTGGAGTAGGTAACTCAAGTAGAGTGACGTACCGTGCGTATGTTCCACGACATACTTACGATACGATACTCCGCTTAAGTGAGCTTAGGATGTACATATCTTGAGACTTGTGATTCTCTTCATTCCTATGACTATACACCCATTTGAGATCCTTGATTCTATTCGTTTCCATGATCATACTCTCATTGATTCCGTTCCTCCTTATGATCATGTATCTATTTTGGGATCTGTTGATTCCTTTTGTTCCTTTGATCTATCTTCATCGATACATGCTTGAGGTTCCTGTTACCATGGTTTGAGTGCAGATTGAGCTGCTGCTAGTGATGCGGTCAGGACGAGCTCGTCATGGACGAGGAATGACCATCGTGTTTTCTGGGGACATGGGAACGAATCGATTTAGTATTTGTGTTGTGACCTCTCGTTTGAGACGAGTGTTCGGTTTTGCACCGTATGATCGGGCCACTGATTGAGGCTGCCTGTTATGAGAGGACCATCGATGTACAACCTACCTCAGAGATCGTGATGTCGTCTACCTTGCAGACAGATGACCTAGCTGTTGCTGAGATTGATGGGATATCGCTTCCGGAGCTTACGAGCTTAGATCGCTAGAGCTTTCAGGCAGAGATGCGACAGAAGATAGCTAGTCTATCTTGAGTTGAGTGACTGAGATGATTCGTCTGATTTGATGCGCCGACGCAGGCCCAGTTGAGTTAAAGATTTCCAGTGTGGAGAATCTTACTCAGATCTAGAGTAGATCGATCCAGAGAGGACGTTATAGGAGATCAGTAAGTTGACCAGCTTCGGATAGAGGACCTCACCCAGATGCATTGTGAGTTGATCGAGAGCGGATGAATAAAGTATATTCCTCCGATGGTTGGGACGAGTTCCCGAGGACGTGTTCGGCTAGATTTCTTCTACAGAGTGATGAAGATACCGAGTTCGTAATTTTAAGTCCGTGTGAGAGACTTCGGATTGACTGTAGCCGAGAACAACTGCAGTACGCAGATAGCATGACGTGACGTCGAAGTGGACGATAATAAAGACGAGTGGGATAAGAGGTTCGTGCGAGATGTTAACGAGCTTTTGTTACTCCCCATTGAGATTAGAGATCTGATATGTATACAGAGGCGTTGGGATACGGCCAGTTCCTGAGGAAATGCTGTGCTTAGAATGCAGATGTCCAGAAGATGAGCAAAGATTATGTAAGAGTACCAGCTTCCATATAGTTCGACATAGGCGAGATTGGAAGAGACCTTGAGCAGGTTCCTTCCAAAACACTGTTGCGATAAGATTGGCACCGAGGATCAGTTGTGTCACGTGTATTCAAAGGGCCGGAGGCCGATGCCAGTGATGTGCTGCTTTACGAGTGGTCATGCTAATTGGCCGAGAGATGACCAGAGGAGTGTCAGAGCGGAATCGTTTCCGTTAGCACACCTGACCGGACCGATGAGCCGATGGATTGCGAGATTGGTAATCCCCAGAGAAATGAAGACCCAGAGACAGAGGACTCCAGACCATGAGCAGGAGGCAGGTGGATGTTCTTGCTCTGCCAGTTTGGGCGCACCGACATTTTTTGACATTGTAGGAGGTGTACCTCAATGTCATTTGTTGCGATTTGCGTTTGTGATCCGAGAATCACGCTTATATCGCTTGGATTTGAGTTTTGATGATTGAATTTCATGATATTGTTTTCGTGCACCATGGTTACACCTACTGGGCATCTACATTTTGTGCATAGTTATTGCACTTGATATATGTTTTATACACCGTTGTATTGGCTTATGAATTGTGCATATCTATTGCACTTGGTATTGATTAGCGTCTTCGTAGAGCGTGTTTATGATTTCGTGGATTTCATACGGTTGATTTGATTTTTGTGTATGTGGTACGCACTCGATTTGATTTTTGCACTCGGTATAGCTCACATATGCTTGCAGTGCATGGATACGTGTTTTGTGCACGCAGTTGCACACATTTATGATTTTATACACCTTGGTACACTCGGTGTTGCTTTTTATACGCATTTGAGTTATTGATGATATTCTGTGCATTTATTGCACCGGATTTATATTTCGTGCACTGGATGCACCAGATTTGTATTTCATGCACTGGATGCACCGGATTTGTATTTCGTGCACTGGATTCACCGGATTTGTATTTCGTGCATTGGCTGCACCAGATTTTTATTTCGTGCATTGTTGCACTAGATTATATTTCGTGCCTTGGTTGCACCGGATTTGTATTTTGTGCCTTGGTTGCACCGGATTTTTATTTCGTGCATTGGATGCACCGGATTGGTATTTCGTGCGTTGGTTGCACTAGATTTATACCCCGTACATTGATTGCACCGATTTATGTCTTTGAGCATTTGTTTCACCAGATTAATGTTTTTGTGCGCATTTGCACTTGACATTCGTTTTTCGTGCATGCTATTGCATTAGATGCTTTATACGGACCTGACGCGCTTGGGTTGGACTTTTGCGCATATTAGGCGCTTGATATTGGATTTTGTGCGCACCGGATGCACTTGACCTAGATTTTATTCGTGCATGTTGGATGCACTTGATTGAGATTTTATTCGTACATGTTGGATGCATTTGATTTAGATTTCATCTGTGCATGACGGATGCACTTGATTCGGACTTTCGCGCATGTTGGGCGTATGATATGAGATGTGATTTTGTGCACATCGGATGCACTCGATTGGGATTTTCATTCGTGCATGTTAGTTGCACTGGATTGAGGTTTTCGTGCAATCTAGATGCACTTGAGGTTGTTGTCATGCACACTAGTTGCATTTGACAGATGCTTTCGTGCACACCCGTTGCACTTAGTTTATTTTGTGCACATTCGTAGCACTTGTATTGGCTTTGAGTTCCGTGCGCACTGTTTCCCCAATCAGAGCAAAGCTCTGTTCAAATTCCAAGATTGGAAATGAAGCGACGCTTCTGCTTCCCCCAATCAGAGCAAAGCTCTGCTAAAGAAAAAATTCAAAAGTCAAAAGATGAAGCAACGCTTCAGATCCAGCGCTCTGCGCTGCGCGCCACGTGTCAAACGTGGGTGCGCCAGCGCAGTTGCGCTGCACGCCACGTGTCGAACGTAGGTGCGCCATCGCAAGGTGCGCCAGCGCTGGAATTAAAAATTCACCATCGTCAGATCAAAAGATCTAATAATAATGATAAATCATCAATTAATCAGAATTAAAATTCTGTTATGGAAAGATCCTTCCAATCTTGTTAAAAACAAGAAGATTGCCTTCTGTAAAACAGAAGCCTTAGGATCAAAGATCCAACGGTGGGGAAACATCCCCAAATCAATCAGAAAAGATCTCTTTAACCGATTTAACAAATCAATTCGCCCTATATAAAGGCCCCAAGACTTCAGGTCTGGAAAAAAAACCCCTGCAAACTTTGAGAAAACTCAAAGAAAGAAAAGCAAGCTTTTAGAAAAGGAAGATCATTTTTCTTCAAGGTAAAGAACATGATTCTTGAACATAGAGATGAAATCATCTTATGAAAAGAAGAACTATTTTCTAAAAAAGATCATAGATCTATAATAGACCAAGATCTTTGATAAAAAAAAGAGATCAAAAGATCTCATTATGAAAACAAAAGAAGTATTTACTTCATCAACGGATCATTGATCTACAAAGGCAAAGCCTTTTTATAAATAAGAACTTTTGTTTTTGAATCTTGAGGCAAAGCCTCCTTTAAAAAGGAACATAAATTTGTTCCCAGATCATAAAATTGATCAGATGCGCTTTGCGCTATTGAAAAGTGCCTTGTACTCATGAACTGCGCTTTTGCGCTCTTGGACCGGCGCTCAGCGCCAAAACGTGCCACGTGTCAACCACAGATGCAACTTGCGCTTTGCGCTTCTGAAACAGCGCACTGCGCTCATGAGCTGGCGCTCAGCGCCAAGCGCGCCACGTGTCACTCACTGGTGTGCCATTAAACTAGCGCAAAGCGCTCATAAATTGAAAGCGCAATGCGCTAATAAACTGGCGCTTAGCGCTAAGCGCGACACGTGTCATTTTCGTGTGCGCTATTTGGCAGAAGCGCAATACGCTCTTTAATTGGCGCAAAGCGCCTGGCGCGCCACGTGGCGCATTGTTAGAATACACATTGTTCTGATGAATGCTATGCATTCAATACAAGACAAAAAATGTCAGAATCCAATGCTTAGCATTATTAAAAAGGCCATGCCCAAATGAAGGCTCAATAGCCAGAACAATAAAATGATTGGCCATAAGTACTCAACTTATATTTAATTGAGCCCATCTGCTCACAAACATTTCAACAGATCTTAGTCCCAAAGTGGACTACGGATCTTTCAACCAACTCACATCGGTTTGAGGGCACATCTCTGAACTCCTCTGATAAATGTCGTTGTAATCCTTCAACGTCTTCAGAGAGGTGACGGGTCCCGACAACCATACACCCCACAGATTATGATGTCCTTAACCTTGACTGTGAGGTCTTAAAACTCATGGACTATGATGTCCTTAACCTCGACCGTGATGTCTTTAAACTAACATTCGACCGTGATGTCTTTAAACTAACGTTTAACTGTGAGGTCTTTAAACTCACGGACTATGATGTCCTTAACCTTGACTGTGAGGTCTTAAAACTCACGGACTATGATGTCCTTAACCTTGACTGTGAGGTTTTAAAACTCACGGACTATGATGTCCTTAACCTCGACCGCGATGTTTTTAAACTAATATTGGACCGAGATGTCCTTAAACTAACATTAGACCGCAATGTACTTAAACTAATTGACCGCAATGTCCCTAAGCTAAACAATAGAGCCCAAATTCTCTTTTATCGGATCTAAACGATCCTGTTAAGTTGATCTTAGTCTAAAATTAGACTAACATATCCTTAACAAACGTTTAAGTTGATCTTAGTCTCTAATGAGACTAACGTATCCTTAAACCAAACCCCAAACCCAAATCTAAGAAAATACGGATTTGGACTAATCCATGTCCTACGGGAGACGACATAAATTAGTCTCCGTATACAATCCATGGGCAACCAAAGACAAAACAAACACCCATGACACAAAGTAACCATCTGGAGAAGGAGAAAGTGTTAGTTGTATGTATGCCCTAGAGGCCAGTATTGTACAGATGATGTATATTATATTGGATGCTTGGACATATATAGAGAGGACTTTCTTGCTCGATATGATAGTATGCTATCTGGTTGCACTTTACTTTAACATGTATACTTGTCTCTTTATACTGTCTTATCATTACATGTTGGTAAAGCCCTTAGGATGTATGCTTGACAACCTGGACTATGATGCGGATCATACTAGTAGGGACATGGTAGTCCATAAGTACATCCTTCAAGGTCCCTAGTCGTGGGTGTATCGAGATGGGGCATCGATATACCAGTGTAAACTACCGTATACGCTTCTCGACCCATGAGATGGGCGATGGATGATCCCATATCCATTGGTGTTTGACATCAGAGATGGTATACGGGTGCTCAGTAGAGACTGGGTACACTGGACGGACTCGCCGAGAACTCCCAGGTGGTATTATACCTCACGTCAGATGGCAGTTCTCTGGTGACACTTGTGCAGGTTAGTCTGTAGACCCGAGATCGTCATAGAGTCTCGTGTGATTCCCAATGTGCTTTGATTTCCACCTTACCATGTCCATGAGGGCGTGCAAAACGGTGGTTTTTGGGTATAGTCCCGAGTCACATGGAGGCAATGAGCGATAGGAGGGGTTTCGTCTCTCCCGGTATTGGGGGTTGATGTTGCGCTGTGCTCGATTGGCCGTAACAGGGAAGTCCCTGGCCAGGGCTGATTCAGAGATTTACTGGTAAGTGTTACCAGTAGTTTCTCGACCCGTTATGAGCCTCACATCGGCACGACTTATTGGTTATTGGGGTCTGACATTTACCACCCCTAGACTTGATGTGCGACATATCAGACGAGGAGACCGGACTGTACGGGAAGTGTTACCGGCAGGCTTTTACAGGAGTTGGAGTGGGCTTGCTTGCTGATCTTTTGATCGCTCAATACCCGGGTAGCCGTTACGTCCAGCTAGTACCGCTGACGGCTTGTGGGCGCTTGATGTGATCATCACCTACTGCCGGCGTATTGATGAGTCTTTAGAGTCCTACATAGAGGTTTTTCTGGCTTAGGCAAAACGAAATAGGAGCGCATATGTGATGTGATATGTGCGGGACCGAGAATAATGCGTGTATGTGATACCGTATTCTATTCTCGCGATTGTTTGTATCGGTCGGTTATATATGATATGACCGGGTTATCGAATCAAGTGTTGATTCGATAAGTCGATACGATGAATGTTAGTCGGTTATATGAGATATGACCGGATTATTAATTTAAGTATTGATTTAATAATTAAGTGTATAATTGTATATTAGATATACTAGTTTACATTTACTAACACATGTTCACTTAGGGTTTTTTCTCACATGTACACAATTTTACTATATATGATATATATGAAAATGTGTTGTATTTTTGTATCATGGTTGATGATACACTATACATGGGTGTATGATACTTACACTATGCTAATTTTTATTTTGGGTTTTTAATATCTAAAGTAATTACAAAATCAAGTGGAGGATTAGAAAATGCATGAAGCTTGTGGAAGCTTGTGGATGCATTGACTAATTCAACTTGGTTTTGTTTTTACTATGGATATTTCTTAACCCAACCATAAAGATTAGCCTAGGGTTAAGTCTCTACAAGGGTTAGTATATGATACTCACTCACCATGGTTAGCCTTCTCACTTGATCATTATCCTCTTCATTTTCTTTTGTTCATCTTCTTCTTGGTTCAAAAGAAAAAGCTTGCTAGGGTTTGATCCAAAGTGAGAATCATTGTGAGAAATAAAATTCCAAAGAGAACCCACTTCCTATTTCTCCATCCTCTACTAGATTAACACTTTAGTTTAGGGTGTTTACTTCACTAATTCTCTAGTTAGTGAAGTAGAAGCTTGAGTCGGAATTCCCTCGACGTAGATCATCTTCGGCCTCGGAGACTTCAAGCAAAGATCGCATCTTTCGCCTTGTGAAGCCATGCAAGAGCCCGGGAGAACTTTGATCGCAGCGAAGGGACTACGACAAGGAGCTCTAGAAGTGAAGGACCGATCTACAAAGGTTGTATTTCGCATACCCTTAGTCGTAAAGTTGTTTACTTGCATTCATTGTCGCCTAAACTCTAGTATACGATCTTGCTTAGTGTTATTCGGCACATAAAAATTTAATTTTGGCATGGTCGATGCCTTGTAGAGCCTTGTTAGTGTGTCTAGTAACCCTACAGTGGTATCAGAGCCTAGCTAGAGCATTAGGCGAGAGGTTAACGAAGTTAAAACTCCGAACGAACCCGAATACGACGAAATGCACCCCTCTCTGTAAATTTTTTCAAAATTGTGAATTTTCCGAATTAAAAATACCTGAAAAATTAAGCAGGGAAATACAAGAATTTTGGTAAAAAACGAGCACCCAATACTTCCAAACCGCCGCGGAACCGCGGCCTTACCGTGCTTGGGCCGCCGATCCGCGGCCGTACAGGGGAGATTGGTACTCGTTTTTACACAGTAATTCCTATTTCTGATTATTTGTATTTTCTGGGTATTTTTAAATTAACTCAAGTGTTGAGTATTTTGGGGTTTATTTTGCAATCGTCGATTCGATCGGAATTTTAATTTTGTGTTTGTTATTCCGGATAATTTAGAAAGTACTAAAATGTTCGAACGGATATCATTAACTCAATTTTTCCCGGCACGAAAAAAGTTTCAAATGTTGAATTTTTACCGAGTTTAAATCTTTCGGAAAAACGTGCAAGAAATGTGACGGACCCTCTAGAAGACAACAAACCTTAACTCGATTATGTGACCGTCTTGAACTGCCTTTTGAACCTTTAGGTTTGGGGCAGTACGGCGTGCCACATGTGAGGCATTGGCTTGACCCTTCCACGGCTGGACCGTTGCTACTGTGACGTATTCTGAAAGTTTTGAACTCCGCTCAAGTGTTGAGCTATTTAGGAAATCTTGGGTGTTTGATGATCTGTTCGGAAAGTTTAATACTGTCTATTTATCTAGAATATGATACAATATGTGGAATTCATAAAGTTGGGCATGAAATGCGAAATATGTGATATTTCGGATTTACGATGTCTAAAGAGATTGTGGATTCTAAATGTTGTAGTTTTACACTTTCTTTTCTGTGACCGTAAGTGTAGTATATAGTGGTATTGCCGGTTTTCATTGCTATACATCAACGACGATCGGTGTATGCATACTTACTTACGTTGATGACATGTGATGTTATGTGTTGCTGGATATGTTATATTGGATCGTCGCGTTTTGAATAGCCGGGGGTTTTTATGTGAGATGAGAGTTTTCATTTTCATTCATGTAAATTAAATGTATGTAATATTCTTTTATTGGGGCACTTTCGGGTTGAGGTTGCTGTCACCTTTTGTATATCATTTACTTTTCCGCACTAGGATAGACCCAAGGAGGAGAGCACAAGTAACCGGGTTCTAGAGTCCAGTGGGAGACCAACCCGAGGAGTCGAGTCTGGGTATCCTAACTCTAGAATTGGTAGGGTTGCTTGCCGCTCTCGTTGGGGTCTAGGGGTGTGGGTTTGGCTATTCATCACGACCGTGGAATCCGTGTTTTATAGAGGCTCAAAATAAAACACGGACGTCCTAGTATATCCAATGTTTCATATGTTTCTTCTGCTGCGATATCTGTGATGTGATCATTTGATGTTCTGTGATAAATACTGTATATAGTATATATGATATATTATATAGACGTTACTTATGTTTTACACCCGCATTAGCCCTGCCCTGCTCTGTCGTTAGTTACCTAACCTAACAGTGCACGAGGGGACATCGAGGCGAATGCGGATGGCATAAGTGTACGTCGTATTTATCTGTGATGTTTAGGTGACTTAAATGATGGGACTTCATTAATGTGATTAATGAAAGAAAAGAAACCTAAAAGATGTTGTAGAATCAAATTTTTCTAAAAGGGTAGCTACAGTTTTGCTTTGCACAGCGATATATATGATATATCCCGCAGCCGAGATCCCTTCACCGGCAGTGACCTCTTTAGCAAAGCTGGCTGATGCTACAACACTCGGTTTGCTTTTGATTGCTTTTGGAGTTTTGCTTTGAATAGTGATGTATATGATATATCCTGCACCTTATTCCATAAGGAAAGAGCCGAGATCCCTTCACCGGGAGTGACCTCTTTAGCAAAACTAATGAAAGCCTCAAAATCACCCCATTTCAAAAATTTACTTGATTCTGCGACGATATCAAGTTCATTACGCTCATGGTTTTCTGAAAAACATGCGTAGCCCTCCGTCAATTCAGATAAGTAATATTTAGTATTCGTGCTGCGGTAGTTTGGCATGCGTCAAGGCGTAGTGTATGGTAGCTGATTATTACTTATCTGTAGCATGAGATGCGATTGGATTAGGGTATTCGTACGGCGTTGTTTGGCATGCGTCAAGGGTCGTACAGGTGGGTTTAATTCAATCACGAATTGTACGGGTTGAACTTGACTAGCGGACTATGGGTTGTTTGGCATGCGTGATCATAGCACGTTAGGGGAAAAAGTATTATCGGGAATTTCAAGTGTTGAAATTTGCAATTAGATTGCATACTTTCTATGAGATAGTTGGATCCCGATACCCACTAAGAGTAATTGTTACTCCTGGGAGAGTTTTACACAGGACAATTAGCTGATCAAGTAGGTGTCTAGAAAGGTGTCAACGAGGTTACGCCTCTGGGAAAACGAGGTTTATTCTAATTAGGTCCGTGCGAAAGCACGGGGAACCTCCCTCAAAGTATTGACACTGGCCTGGCTGAAAGATTGGCGAAGTTGTAGGGTGTAATTAATCCCGGCTAGTCTTTCCTTTTAGGGTTTGAAGGAAGATTTGATAAAAACAGTGGGAGCCATCCTGATTAGATAAGATAATAACCAATCTGATCTTGCAAGAGCATACGCTAAAGTGTTTTCTTCTCTCTCTCTCCAGGTAGCGACCATTTCATGCCATAATAAAGATAATAATATGGATGTATTGACCGAACCCGCATGTTATACTGTGCAGGGGAACGTTGGACCCGTTCTATCTTAAAAGTGTTATAAGACTGAACAGGAAACAGGAGAATATCTGGATTCTCACGCCGCCCAAACGGAGAACATGCATGTTGATGCACCTTCTTCGGGTGTGTTAGTCATTGAGAACTGTTTTTCAGTTCACCCTACGTCCTGGGTATTAGATACCGAATCAGGATCCCACATATATAAACAGTTACATGGGCTACGGAAAGGTAGAGAACTGGGAAAAGGTGATCACTCCGTTCAAGTAGGGAATGGTGCAAGTATTGCAGCCAAAGCAGTTGGCGAATATCACCTTGTATTACCAAGTCATAATACACTAATTCTGAATGAGTGCTATTATATACCGAACATGATGTGCAACATTATATCAGTTTCTTTACTGAGTAAAGAAGGATATAATTTTGTAGTACAGGATAATGTTATGAACATCTTCCTAGATCAAAAGTTGATTGCATCAGGCTCGTTACATAATGGCATATTCATTCTTAATCAAAATACAGTCTTCAATTTACAAAACACACACAAGAGGAAGAGTTCAGAACTGAACGAATCCTTCTTGTGGCATTGTAGACT
Source organism: Agapanthus africanus (assembly GCA_030015575.1). Lineage (NCBI taxonomy): Eukaryota > Viridiplantae > Streptophyta > Magnoliopsida > Asparagales > Amaryllidaceae > Agapanthus > Agapanthus africanus. The sequence goes on from JASDDO010000012.1 coordinate 429,132,241, forward strand.
GGGTCATATCAATGCGACACGACTAGCTAAGTTGCATAAGGATGGATATTTGAATCCGTTTGAATTTTCATCTTATGATACTTGCCAGTCATGTCTCAAAGGCAAGATGACCAAAACTCCGTTTACGGGACACGGAGAAAGAGTTACGGAACTCTTAGGGCTAATACATAGTGATGTACGCGGTCCCATGTCTACACATACCAAGAACGGTTCTTCCTACTTCATTACATTCACTGACGATCTCTCAAGATTCGGACATGTGTTCCTGATGAAACACAAGTCTGAAGCTTTTGAGAAATTCAGAGAATATAAGCACGAAGTAGAGAACCAACGGGCAAAAGTATTAAGATCCTTCGATCTGATCGAGGAGGAGAATACTTGAGCAATGATTTTCTAGATTATCTAAAAGAGAATGGGATTCTCTCTCAGCTTACTCCTCCTTATACACCACAGCACAACGGTGTGTCGGAACGGAGGAATCGTACCCTATTAGATATGGTACGCTCAATGATGAGTACAGCTGAGTTACCTATTTCCTTCTGGGGGTATGCGCTTGAGACAACCATAGACCTATTGAATAGAGTTCCTACCAAATCTGTGCCTACCACTCCATATGAGATATAGAAAGGGAAGAGACCACATCTTAATTACATTAAGATATGGGGTTGTCCGGCCTATGTCAAAAGACAAAATCCAGACAAACTCGAGACAAGATCTGTCTTATGTAAGTTTATAGGATATCCCAAAAATTCACAAGGGTATATCTTCTACCACCCCGAGGAACAAAAGGTGTTTGTTTCTCGACATGCCACTTTCTTAGAAAAAAGTTTTCTTATGAAGCAGATTAGTGGCATTGAGGTAGAACTGGAAGAGGTTCCAGCGACACAAACTATAACAGTAGACTTGGTAGAACCAGAGGATTCAGTAGTACCCGACGAACCCCAGCCTCTCCGCCGATCTAGTAGGGTTTCTCATCCACCTGAGAGATACTACGGTTTTCTCATTGATGGTGGGAGAGAGGATTGCATCATGGTTGATGATGACCTAACTAGCTTCGAGCAGGCCATCACGAGTGGGGACTCAGTGAAATGGCTGGATGCAATGTGGTCCGAGATGGAATCCATGTACACCAACAAAGTATGGACTTTGGAAGTTGCTCCTGAAGGGGTAAAACCCATTGGGAGCAAGTGGATCTTCAAGAAAAAACTTGGTGTAGATGGGAAAGTGGAGACTTTCAAAGGTAGACTTGTTGCAAAGGGTTTTCGTCAAAGACCAGGTGTGGACTATGACGAAACCTTTTCTCCAGTGGCTATACTTAAATCCATCCGGATCATGCTTGCCATCGCTGCATATCATGACTACGAAATCTGGCAAATGGATGTTAAGACTGCCTTTCTAAACGGTGATTTAGAAGAGTGCGTGTACATGACTCAGCCAGAGGGCTTCGTAGATAGTGGGAGCAGCGGAAATGTGTGCAAGCTGCTTAAATCCATTTATGGATTAAAGCAAGCATCGCGGAGTTGGAACATCTGCTTTGACGTCGTTATCAAAGAGTTTGATTTCGTCAAAAACGTAGATGAACCTTGTATCTACAAGAAGGTGGCAGAGAGTAAGGTTGTCTTCCTCGTATTGTACATGGACGACATACTCTTGATAGGAAATGACATTCCTATGCTGCAATCGGTCAAGCTCTTCTTATCACAAAGATTCTCAATGAAAGATCTTGGTGATGCCTCCTGCATATTGGGAATTAGGATCTATAGAGATAGATCTAAACGGATATTGGGATTGTCCCAATCCAGGTACATTGACACCATACTAAAGAGGTTTAGTATGGAAGAGTCCAAACGTGGATTTTTACCCACGATCTCAGGGTTCACTCTCTCTAAAGATATGTCTCCCAAGACTGATTTGGAGAGAGCTCGCATGCAAGGGATACCCTATGCTTCGGCTGTAGGCTCTATCATGTACGCGATGCTATGTACCAGACCCGATGTAGCATACACACTAAGTGTAGTGAGCAGGTATCAAGCTGATCCTGGAGAGAGTCACTGGACAGCTGTGAAGAGCATTCTCAAGTACTTACGAAGGACTAAAGAGATGCTCTTGGTGTATGGTAACGGAGAACTCCAAGTGGAGTCCTTTACCGATTCGAGCTTCTAGAGTGATAAGGATGACTCTAAGTCGCAGTCGGGATTTGTATTTACCCTTTACGGAGGGGCGGTTAGCTGGAAGAGTTCCAAGCAGGAAACCGTGGCAGACTCGACGATGGAGGCTGAATACATCGCTGCCAACGATGCTGCCAAAGAGGCTGTCTGGATAAGGAAGTTCATTACTGAACTTGGAGTGGTTCCATCCATTGAGCATCCAATACCTCTGTATTGCGATAACAATGGAGCGGTGGCTTTGGCTAAGGAACCCAGGTCCCATCAGCGATCCAGGCATATTCTAAGGCGGTATCACCTGATCCGGGAGATAGTTGATCGCCGGGAGATCGAGGTCAGGAGGGTTGACACGAAGAATAACACAGCGGATTCACTCACGAAGGCCACTCCCCAGATATAGTTTGAGAGACTCTTCGGGATGCTCGGTATGCGATACTACAGCAGCTGGCCCTAGTGCAAGTGGGAGATTGTTAGTTGTATGTATGCCCTAGAGGCCAGTATTGTACAGATGATGTATATTATATTGGATGCTTGGACATATATAGAGGTATTTCTTGCTAGATATGATAGTATGCTATCTGGTTGCACTTTACTTTAACATGTATACTTGTCTCTTTATACTGTCTTATCGTTACATGTTGGTAAAGCCCTTAGGATGTGTGGTTGACTACCTGGACTATGATGCGGATCATACTAGTGGGGACATGGTAGTCCATAAGTACATCCTTCAAGGTCCCTAGTCATGGGTGTATCAAGACGGGGCATCGATATACCCGTGTAGACTAGCGTATACGCTTCTCGACCCATGAGATGGGCGATGGATGATCCCATATCCATTGGTGTTTGACATCAGAGATGGTATACGTGTGCTCAGTGGAGACTGGGTACACTGGACAGACTCGCCGAGAACTCCTAGGTGGTATTATACCTCACATCAGATGGCAGTTCTCTGGTGATACTTGTGCAGGTTAGTCTGTAGACCCGAGATCGTCATAGAGTCTCGTGTGATTCCCACTGTACTTTGATTTCTACCTTACCATGTCCATGAGGGCATGCAAAACGGTGGTTTTTGGGTACAGTCCCGAGTCACATGGAGGCAATGAGCGATAGGAGGGGTTTCGTCTCTCCCGGTATTGGGGGTTGATGTTGCGCTGTGCTCGATTGGCCGTAACAGGGAAGTCCCTGGCCAGGGCTGATTCAGAGATTTACTGGTAAGTGTTACCAGTAGTTTCTTGACCCGTTATGAGCCTCACATCGGCACGACTTATTGGTTATTGGGGTCTGACATTTACCACCCCTAGACTTGATATGCGACATATCAGACGAGGAGACCGGACTGTACGGGAAGTGTTACCGGCAGGCTTTTACAGGAGTTGGAGTGGGCTTGCTTGCTGATCTTTTGATCGCTCAATACCCGGGTAGCCGTTACGTCCAGCTAGTAACGCTGACGGCTTGTGGGTGCATGATGTGATCATCACCTACTGCCGGCGTATTGACTAGTTTTTAGAGTCCTACATAGAGGTTTTTCTGGCTCAGGCAAAACGAAATAGGAGCGCATATGTGATATGTGCGGGACCGAGAATAATGCGTGTATGTGATACCGTATTCTATTCTCGCGATTTTTTGTATCGGTCGGTTATATATAATATGACCGGGTTATCGAATCAAGTATTGATTCGATAAGTCGATACGATGAATGCTAGTCGGTTATATGAGATATGACCGGATTATTAAGTCAGGTGTTGATTTAATAATTAAGTGTATAATTGTATATTAGATATACTAGTTTACATTTACTAACATATGTTCACTTAGGGTTTTTTCTCACATGTACACATTTTTACTATATATGATATATATGAAAATGTGTTGTATTTTTGTATCATGGTTGATGATACACTATACATGGGTGTATGATACTTACACTATGCTAATTTTTATTTTGGGTTTTTAATATCTAAAGTAATTACAAAATCAAGTGGAGGATTAGAAAATGCATGAAGCTTGTGGAAGCTTGTGGATGCATTGACTAATTCAACTTGGTTTTGTTTTTACTATGGATATTTCTTAACCCAACCATAAAGATTAGCCTAGGGTTAAGTCTCTACAAGGGTTAGTATATGATACTCACTCACCATGGTTAGCCTTCTCACTTGATCATTATCCTCTTCATTTTCTTTTGTTCATCTTCTTCTTGGTTCAAAAGAAAAAGCTTGCTAGGATTTGATCCAAAGTGAGAATCATTGTGAGAAATAAAATTCCAAAGAGAACCCACTTCTTATTTCTCCATCCTCTACTAGATTAGTACTTTAGTTTAGGGTGTTTACTTCACTAATTTTCTAGTTAGTGAAGTAGAAGCTTGAGTCGGAATTCCCTCGAGGTAGATCATCTTCGGCCTCGGAGACTTCAAGCAAAGATCGCATCTTTCGCCTTGTGAAGCCATGCAAGAGCCCGGGAGAACTTTGATCGCAGCGAAGGGACTACGACAAGGAGCTCTAGAAGTGAAGGACCGATCTACAAAGGTTGTATTTCGCATACCCTTAGTCGTAAAGTTGTTTACTTTCTTTTATCGTCGCCTAAACTCTAGTATACGATCTTGCTTAGTGTTATTCGGCACATAAAAATTTAATTTTGGAATGGTCGATGCCTTGTAGAGTGTTAGTGTGCCTAGTAACCCTATAGAAAGTGGTTACCGCGATGCGGTAGCGTAATTAACTGCAGGGGTTTGCGCCTGCAGGGAAGAGCGTCCTCACAATAAAAAACCTCTCGAACGAGGAGGAATCTGACGAAGTCTGCTACATCGGCCGCATCCGTTCAAACCTTCGATACACGGTGCCATAAATCAACTTGGTAACTTCGGAGAGGTGGACGGATAGCACCAATTAGCATCTGCCCTCGGAATTCATGCCCCGACGTCCCAACGTCCCGGTCGCGTCTTCCGGCGGTGAACAGATTCTGGCACGCCCGGTGGGACCTTTCCCTCTTTCCACTCTACACTTCCTGTGTCGTATTTCGCGAATGAATTGCGGTTTGCTATGCTTGCCCCTGGATTCGAGATACTAAGATTTGGTGTCTTGCTCCGTGCAGAAAACAGAAGATTAATGGCTTCAAACTGCACTCATTGCAACAACTCCCACTCCATCCTCGCCGGAGGAGTGACCTACGGGCTTCAAGCGGCCTCCCTTTTCAAGATGCCAGTGGAGCAGGTAAGTCAGGCTACCACTGGGCTGTTCTTTGGGACCATGCTCCCACCAATGAGCTTCAATGCCCCTCTGCCGTTGTAAGAAGCCTCGAAGAAGTCGTTCTTTGATCGGCTTATCACTACTGCGGCCCCTCTCAGCGGGTCGCCCAAACCAAGCGCCTCAATCTTTGACAAGTTGGGCCAAAACTCATGTGGGCCCATGAAGAAGCCTGCAATACCAGAAAGGGTTATCCCAAAAAGCATAGCCATTCCTGCTCCCGAAGTCGTCAAAGCGGCTTCTCCAGTCAAAGGGTCGGTCTTCACAAGGCTGACTGTTTCAGCCCCCGTTCCAGGCAAAATCGTTAAGGCTTCTTCCCCTGCTCGGAAGTCTGCCTTCAATAGGTTGGCCATTCCCTTTCAGCAAGCATCTGTCTTTGACAGGCTGGCGCCTACAGCAGACTCTCATCAGAACAGGAGGCACGATCAAGCCACCCCTATAGCTGAGCCAGTACTGTCGGCTCGACACGCTTGACGTCGCCATTGGCCCCGAGTAAGGAAGGCTGGGGGCAATTTTCCTTCTGGATTGACTCCGCCAGCTCCAATGGTGGAAGTTGATGCTGCTGTTCCAACCGGGAACAGCTTTGAACTACTTAACAGGGTGCGCAGGAACTCTCCGACTGCTGTGCTGAAAAGATCTCCTCCACCTGTGGAGAATGCCCCAAAAGCAAAGCCGGAACAGTCCCCTCAGCGGCTGTCCTCCAAAATCTACAAAGTCTGGAGACAGGTTCGGGACTCAGTAATTGATCAAGATTACCCTCGCTGCAGAAAAGGGCGAAGGTTCAACAAGAAGAGAACCATCCTGCCAAGCCACAAAAGGCTATCTGGGTGCCCGCTGCGACACCCCCTTCGACTTCAACTGCTCAAAAGAAAAGGAGGCCGGAGAAAGCCCCTGTGACTGCGGCAAACCGCAAAGGTGTTAAGCCCAAACGCCCCAGGTCTAGGGGCATGATGGTATATACTGTCCACATGGCTTCTGGAAAGGAAGAAAGTCGCGCTTCGATGGGTCACCGACCGCTCACCCGATCAATAACAAGGGCTCAGGAACAGCAGCAGCAGAAGCTTTACGAGATGCTGACTGCAATGGCCGCACTCACTGGGCTAAAAGAAAATCTAGAGACCTCGGAGCATCGTCGGGAACTAGAGACTGACACCGAGTTCCTCCGAAGAATGCTCGAGAGGAAAGAAAAAGAGGCTACGGAACAGGCGGCCAACATCAAACGAATGGCTCTCTTGTTCCAAGACATGGCTGGCATGATGTTACAACCGGAACCTCCAGCTGAAGATCCTCCGATCATTATTGAAGACGACAAAGGGGAGACGTCGAATCCTCCTCCGGCTCTTTCAGCAGACAAAGAGGAAACTATTTCCAAGGCCGCTCTGAATGACTATATTGCTCAGCAAATACAAGCTCACCAGGCAAATGAGGCGGCTGGCCAAGTCGTTAAAACTGGGCGACCATATCCAGGCTGGTATGACCAAATAAAGTACCCACCGGGATATACAATCCCCAAATTCCATGTGTACAAGGGGACAGGCAATCCCCATCAACATGTCGCTCAGTTCAGGGCTCTTTGCGGCAACACCGGGGGTGATGATAAGCTTTTGCTCCACCAATTCGTCGGCAGCTTGTCGGAGACGGCATTTGGGTGGTACTCCGAACTTCCAAACGACTCCGTCAAGACTTTCGCATAAATGGAGTTATTATTCACCCAGCAATTCGCGAGTGCTAGTGAACCCACCCCAATAACGGCATTGATCAATGCAAGGGTGAAGCCAGGTGAGATGTGGGTTCAATACGCAATCCGATGGCGAAATTTATGGTCAAAATGTTAGCAGCGCATCGAGGAAGCACCGGTAGTGGGTATGTTCATGGGCACTATGGACCCTCATGCAACTATTTCCTAATTTATGATGTTCTTCAAGCCGACCACGTTCCAAGCCCTGATTGACAAGCTGGCCCAGATGGACCAGATGGGTCATAGACCGTCTCCTCCGAAGCCAGAGCCGCGGAACGAAAAGGGTAAAGGGAAGGTGACATTCGTTGCGAATACTCAACAGCAGCCCTGCTCCCCAAAACTAACGGATCAACTGGAAGAGAGACGGCGGTACTACAACGAGAAAATGAAATGTCCTTATTCATTCCCTCGGGACAAAACGAAGAGACTATTTGAATTGGCGATGCGCAACAGGCTCATCAATCTGCCAAATCCTAAGCGACCGCTGCAACCCGGCGAAACTAATAATCCTAATTATTGCCCTTACTACCAAATGGTAAGCCATCCGATTGAAGATTGCTTCATCTTTAAAGGATGGATAGAGAATCGGTACCAACAAGGCAAGTTTATGCTGTCTTAAAAGTGGAAAGTAAGCCCACCACAACCATATACTCCTAAGAAGACGGATACACCGGGGGCATCATGCGCTTTTGTTGAAGAAGCTCCATGGGAGGTCGCTCTTTCAGGCAAAACTAAAAGAATGCTGAACGATCTTCAGACACGCCCGACAATCAGGTGGAAGAACCCGTTGGAACCCCAGATTATCAAGGGAATGTTGAAACCGCGCCCAACTCCAAAAATTGGTGGCGATATTCAAGACACTCACATCCAGCCGTCAAAGTCTTTGAAGAAGAAAAAGAAGACCAAGAAGCCCGTGAAGCCTGGTGACAAGCGCACAGGCCTGCAAAAGCAGATTAACGCGCTGGAAGAGTACAAGCAGAAGGCGCGGACTCCAGTCACACTCCAAGAATTTCTTAGCCACGTCCTTGAGGACGAAGGTGATGACGATGGAGAAGACTCGTCGGATGAGTCTGAAGGTTATGTAGCAAGTTGCCATGTGATCTCTCACTCATCGATAAACGATGAAGGCGTTCCTTACACAGAGAAACTGGGGGCAGATCCTGAAATTGAACTTCTAAGACCGTCAGACGAAGTAATTGACGCATTCTTAAACGAAGCTCTTTTGAAAAGCAAAGTTGATCGAGAGCGTGAGATGGCCATATTTGAGAAGGCCAAACGTTGGCGGCTGGATGAAAGGGTTGAAGCGCTCCGACCAGATCAAGTCGTGCCCATGGCCAGCAAAAGCATGCTCAAGACGAAGAAAAGGTTTGCCAAAGCCATATCGCTGGGAATGAAGCTGCCACCGTCCGAAGGGAACACCTCTAGTGAAGCAAATAAACATCCTAACTATTGTCTATATCATCGAAGGATTGCGCACCCTACTGAAGAGTGCAACGCTTTTAAAAGATGGTGGCAGGGATATGTTGCTCACCGACAACATTTCAAGCGGATGAAAAGCAAGACTCGTCGGGAGCAAAGAAATACGACTGATGAGCATAAAAGAATGACCGGCAACTGTCGTATGGTTGACGCTGGGGGATCGCAAATTCTCACATTCGGGAGCGACTCTGACGAAGAAATGATTCTTGGCCCTCTCTTCAATGAATCCACCTCGGGAAAAGAGGAAAAACCGAAGACTTGTGAAAATATTCAGCTGCGCAATCGTACGCTACCCGAAAAGAATCTCGGACCCACGAATAGAAAAGATAAGGGAAAAGAAAAAGTCCCTAAAGATATAGCCCTGGATGACCAAGTCGTCAAAGAGCTGACCGCCAAGGACCCGCCAAAGAAGAGTGTTCCCCTCCGAAGGGCGGCGCACGGGACCGTGATGTCCTGACGCTGGCGATTCGGGGCAGATGCTATTTGGTTTTATCCGTCCACCTCTCCGAAGATGCCAAGTTGATTTATGGCACCGGGTATCGAAGGTTTAGACGGATGCAGCCGATGTAGCAGACTTCGTCAGATTCCCCCTCATTTGAGGGGTTTTTGATTGTGGGGACGCTCTTCCCTACAGGCGCAAGCCCCTGCAGTTCATTACGCTACCGCATTGCGGTAACAACTTTCTCCTTCTCCAGAATTTCACTTCGTGTCGTGTGTATTTGTTTTGTTTGTGGTTGCCCGTGGATTGTATACGGAGACTGAGTAATGCCGTCGCCCGTAGGACGTGGATTAGTCCAAATCCGTATCTACTTAGATTTGGGTTTGGTGTTTTTAGTTTAAGGATACGTTAGTCGTATGGAGACTAAGATCGACTTAAACGTTCGTCAAGGATACGTTAGTCCTGCTTTAGACTAAGATCAACTTGACGTGGTGATCCATTCAATATATGGCCGTCGGGACTCATCACCTCTCTGACGTCGTTGAAGGATTACAACGATGGATATCAGAGCAGTTCAGAGATGTACCCTTGAACCAAAGTTGATTTGGAGTTTTATCATTTATTTAAATGTCTAAGGATACGTTAGCCGTATTTGGGGCTAAGATCAACTTAAACGGGACCGTTTAGATCCGGCAAAAGAGCATATGGAGGCTCTATTGTTCCAATTTAGGGACATAGTGGTCCATGCTCCAGTTTAGGGACATAGTGGTCCATATTCCAGTTTAAAGACGCGGTGGTCCGTATTCCAGTTTAAAGACGCGGTGGTCCATATTCCAGTTTAAAGACGTGGTGGTCCGTATTCCAGTTTAAAGACGTGGTGGTCCGTTATTAGTTTAAGGACGTTTTGGTCCGATATTAGTTTAAGGACGTCTCGGTCCGATATTAGTTTAAGGACGTCTCGGTCCGATATTAGTTTAAGGACGTCTCGGTCCAATATTAGTTTAAGGACGTCTCGGTCCACGAGTTTAAGGACCCCGCAGTCCATATACGTGTGGTCGTTGGGACCCATCACCTCTCTGACGTCGTTGAAGGATTACAACGACAGGTGTCAGAGGAGTTCGGGGATGTACCCTCGAACCGGTAGTAAATTGATTTAAGAGAGCAATCTTGCTCAGTCAATTTAGGGACTTACGGCCAAAATTGGGCTAAGTCCAGTTGAAAATGTTTAACATTTTATTTGCTTTTGCATCGCATTTCTTCTTATTTTTATCTGGGCTTTGCCCAGAAAGGATGCAGAGCATCAATTTGTCTTGGGCTCTGCCTTTTATAAATGATGCAGAGCATCAATTTTATTTGGGCTCTGCCCTTTTATTGCTTTGCAATTTATTTTGGCCTGCTTGGTCTTTTTGATTTGGGCCTGGCCCTTTAAGAAATGCCTTGCATTTGTTAGGCACTTTGCGCCAATCAGAGAGCGCAAGCGCTCGTGGTGATGACACGTGTCATGCAGCGCAGTGCGCTGCGCTAGTGCGCTACGCTTGCGCTGCGACACGTGACGCGCTCTGGTGGCTTGCGCCAATTTCAGAAAGCGAAGCTCTATTCAAAAGTGCATAACGCAAATGGTTCAGGCGCTGACACGTGGCGCTCTCTGGTGGCTTGCGCCAGCCCAAGAGCGCAACAGTGCAGATTTATAAGTGCAAAGCACTATTAATTTGAGAATCTTTTAGATTCAAGAAGTGCAAAGCACTGTTAAATTTCTTGATCTAATTTAGATCAAAGGAAAATATAAGTTTTTTCTTATCTTAAAGAACCAAAGGTTCATGAAAAAGTGCAAAGCACTATTTTTATTTAATTTATTCACTTTATCTAGTTATGTTTAAAGATCAATGATCTTGTTTTTAGATCACTGATTTGTTCATAAGAGAATTTTCTCTTCTTTCAAAGGTTTTTACCTTCTGTTGTTCTTGAGGAGTTCTCTTCTCTCTCTTTTTTTTAGAAAGATGTTCATCCCTTTGAATTGAGGCTTAGGGTCCTTTTTATAGTGCTCATAAATTAGTTAATTTTGTTAAAGAGATCTTTCCCTGAGTGATTTGGGGGATTTTCGCCACCGTTGGATCTTTGATCTAAGGGCTTCTGTTTTACAGAAGAAAATCTTCTTGTTTTAACAAGAACAGAAAGATTTCTTTAAAATCTTTATTCTGTTTTCCACAACTCCTCAGCGCTTGACACGTGTCGCGCAGCGCACAGCGGAGCGCAACTGCGCTGGCGCATCTGCGCTGACACTTGTCACGCAGCGCACAGCGGAGCGCAACTGCGCTGGCGCATCTGCGCTGACACGTATCGCGCAGCGCAGTGCTTGCGCAGCTGAAGCGTTGCTTCATTTAATTTTGTTTAAAACAGAGCTTTGCTCTAATTGGGTGCGCTGCCTTGGGCGCTGCGTTGATGTGTCTGCGCTAGACACGTGGCGCCTTGCGCTCAGCGTAGAGGATCTGAAGCGTTGCTTTATTTATTGAAACTTAGATTTTGGGAAAATCGGAAGCGTCGCTTCTCCTGAGATATCTTTTCATCTCCTTTTTTCAAGTCAAACTCGTATTCCCAAAATTCTAATTTCCCGGGCCTTGGAAATGATTTCATTGTGCACAGAATCTTCTGCGCCCGGGTCTATATATATAATTCGAGGTTGAGCCTTTTCTTCTCTCATTTTCAGAGAACTTCTTCGATTATGGCTTGCAATCGCCCTCATGCCCGCCGACAACCATGGGAGGTGCCGATTCGGGACATTGTTCCCCGCTTTGCTGCGCGCTTGGTAGACTCCTCTCTTTCGGACGAGCAGTGCGATGCCGCCATGTACGAGCTTTCAACTCGTGTGGGGTCTCCTCTTTCCCCGGGTTCCATTTGGCTTCGGATGATCCTTGCCTCAGTGCTCGCCGACATTCCCCCTCCTCCGGTGGAGATGTCCTCGACAATGCTTGATGTGGCCGAGGATAAGATCGGGAGCTTTTTCGAAGCGCTCTTGATCACCAAAGCCCTGAGGGACTTCTCCTTCTACTTGCTGAGCCAGATACGGGCTCGTCGGGTCGTCATCGCCACTTTTTCCCAGGAGTGCGACGTCGACCGTTGGATGGCTACCCCTCGGGAAGATCGCCGCTTCGACGTGATGGAGAAGACGGAGAGGGAGCTGAATAATCTTCTTTTTCTTTTTGTGAACCCTTGTCTCTCTGATCCCGTATTCGGTGATCTTTTTTAAATGTAATAACAATAAGAATGAATAAGTATTTTTCTTTTTTAATCAAGTACTTCATTGTCTGTTAAGGGTTCTTTTATTTTAGCTCTCTGTTGTGCTTGTGCATCGTATGATTTTAATTTGTTATTATCAAGTGCATGTAATTTTGCATGGATAAATTGCCTTTGGCACTTAGCCCCTTCTTCTGCGCTGCCACGTGTCGCGCAGCACAGAGCGCAGCGCACAGCGCAGCCTTTAACAGAGCTTTGCTCTGATTGGTTGCGCTGCCTCGGGCACTGCGCTATTGCGTCTGCGCCAGACACGTGGCGCCTTGCGCTCAGCGCAGAGGATCTGAAGCGTTGCTTCATTTATTAAAGTTTAAATTTTCAAAGCAAAGCTTTGTTTCTGATTGGGGGAAGATGAAGCGTTGCTTCATCTCCCGCCTTAGAATTTGAACAGAGCTTTGCTTCCTTTGGGGTAAACAAATGCCTCCCCACCGCTGCGCTTACGTGGCCTCCAAACGCAAGCGCAACGGTGGCAGAATCCCAACCGTCGCGGCACCTTTCGGAAGTTGAAGAGGCACTCGATACCTATAAATAGGACCTTTGGTCCTTCACATATGATTATCATCTCCAAAAATTTTATTTTCAGAATCTCAGAGCCCTGCTTTTGTTTTTAAGAACTCTTAGATTTTCTTTAAAAGGAACTATTTTGGTAAGAATTAGTCTTGAATTAAATCAATTTCAATTAACAGAGCTTGGCTCTTATAGATCTTTGATCTAAAGAAACCCTTTTGGTGTTTCACCAATAGAGCCCTGCTCTCAAGAATCTGTTCCAAGGTTTCTTGACCCATGAACAGAACCTTGCATCTTTGTCAAAACATAGATCTCTTTGATCTAAAAATGACGAACTTTTAAGAGTTTGAATATGAATAATGAAAATTAAAAATGGAGTTTTGTATTTTAATGGACGATATCATCTTTTAATAATAGTGATCTTAGAATTTTGGGGGACTTCTTTAAATTTCCCTTATTAGGATTTTGATAGTCACTCCTGTTCGTAGAGCATTGCTCTCGAGGAGTTTAACTGTCTGTGCTCGTTTTTTAACAAGAATTCACTTAATCAGTCGGTCTGCTAATTCTGTTTATCTTCTTTCACAGGAACCATGAACGCCCACATGTATGCCCTTAACGAGATCATCTCGTATGGGGACATCCGCCGACTTGGCCGTTCTCAAAATCGGGAGTTCACAAACGACGAGTGCGCTGAAATAATGAGTCTCTTCGATGCGTACAATGGTCCACTGCTCCCCCGACATTCCTCCCTTCTTAAGCTTATCGTGGGAGCCATCTGGGAAGCGCTTCCCCTCTTCTGTTCCGGCGTGCCGCTTAGGGAGTTGGATGCTGCCGAGGACAAGGTGCACTCGGTGTACCTGTTGAACTTTATCTCGAAGAGACGGCGAGACAGTCTTATCGATCTCTTGCACGAGGTCTTTCAACAGTCCGCCATACTTGCTGCTTATCGGAGGGTAGAAGACATCAGGGGGGACCCTGACGCTTGTGCTCGCGAAAGAAAGCATACTAGGATGGTCCACAAGGCCTGGAAAGTCATAGATAGGGTTGCTTTCGAGTTCCTCAATCCATGTCCTGGGTTCGAGGTTATTCCCTAGTAATAATGTTTTTCATTTATTGCTTTTATGAATGTAAGAACTATTGGCCATATTAATGGAAATTTTTTATCCTAGCTTGTCTTTATTTCTCGTTTTTGAGTCTTTTGCTTGTGCATGAACGAGTGTGTCTCGAACGCTTGATCAAATATAAATTGGATGTTCTTTCTGTAGCTTTCTTCTTTCTCTTATTATCGGCATGCTATCTTAATAAACATGGTCAACGGATAACAGAGCATGCATCTTGACTTTCTTAAGACATAGCGATGGCTTAGGCCGCAGGTTCAGATCTGCTGCCTAAGACTTTTCAACTCTCTGAGCCGTGAGGGTCTCATAGAGACTTTTCTCCCTACGGATCGAGAGGATCTCGTAAGTGGTTTTTCTCCTTAGGAATCGTGAGGATTCCTAAGTGTGGTTTCCTCTTATAAGTCGTAAGGATCCTATAAGAGAATTTTCCCTCTTACGAGTCGAGAGGACTCGTAAGCGGTTGTTTCCCTCCTTGTCGAAACTCGACCTTGGAGAGTGAGACCCGTGAATAGTATGCAAGAGACCATTTTGGATTGACTTGCAGGGTCCCATTGTTCAGGAAGCAAGTTTTTTAGTCCCTGCTGCCTGAGGTTTCATTTGCAAGTTGAGATGAATCGGGAATTTCCCGCGGATACACTGGTTTCTCTGCGAGCCGACGCGAATCAGGAAGCTCTCGTCAAGGAGTGTTTGTATCCGTGAGTCAAGGAATTTGCTAGGGATTATTTGTTTCCCAAGCGCCAAGGATTATTTGTTTTCTTGGGGTTTGAAACGAGTCGAGGATTTCCCACGGAGGCACTGGTGGCTCTGCGAGTCGACGCGGATCAGAAGGCTCTCGTCAAGGAGTGTTTGTATCCGTGAGTCGAGGAATTTGCTAGGGATTATTTGTTTCCTAAGCGCCAAGGATTATTTGTTTCCTTGGGGTTTGAAACGAGTCGAGGATTTCCCACGGAGGCAGTGGTGGCTCTGCGAGTCGACGCGGATCAGGAGGCTCTCGTCAAGGAGTGTTTGTATCCGTGAGTCGAGGAGTTTGCTAGGGATTATTTGTTTCCCAAGCGCCAAGGATTATTTGTTTCCTTGGGGTTTGAAACGAATCAAGGATTTCCCACGGAGGCACTGGTGGCTCTGCGAGTCGACGCGGATCAGGAGGCTCTCGTCAAGGAGTGTTTGTATCCGTGAGTCGAGGAGTTTGCTAGGGATTATTTGTTTCCCTAGCGCCAAGGATTATTTGTTTCCTTGGGGTTTGAAACGAGTCGAGGATTTCTCACGGAGGCACTGGTGGCTCTGCAAGTCGACGCGGATCAGGAGGCTCTCGTCAAGGAGTGTTTGTATCCGTGAGTCGAGGAGTTAGCTAGGGATTATTTGTTTCCCTAGCGCCAAGGATTATTTGTTTCCTTGGGGTTTGAAACGAGTCGAGGATTTCCCACGGAGGCACTGGTGGCTCTGCGAGCCGACGCGAATTAGGAGGCTCTCGTCAAGGAGTGTTTGTATCCGTGAGTCGAGGAATTGGCTGAAGACACTGGTTTCTTCGGAGTTGGAATGAACCGTCGAGGTTTGGCTTCGTCTTCTGGCGGAGTCTATTGGGAAAGTATGGTTCCCTCTTTGTTTACGCCCTTGGATTGTATACAGGGATCGATGTGATCTTAACTGTAGGGCCAAAGTTTTATCATCATTTTTTTTGTTTTATTTCCGCGATGCTCTATCATTTCAGCTTTTATATCGCGAAGGTCGCGATTGCCCAATCATTTCGGCTATTTTTTTCGCGGTGCCCAATCATTTCGGCTATTTATTTTATTCTTACTCGCTGTTTTTTATTGCGAGTTGCCCAATCATTTCGGCTTTTTATTTTTATTTTTTATTTTTACTCGCTGCTTTTTATTACGAGTTGCCCAATCATTTCGGCTTTTTATTTTATTTATTTTTACTCGCTGCTTTTTATTGCGAGTTGCCCAATCATTTCGGCTATTTTGCATGCGTACATTTTTATTTGTTGCTTTTTATTGCAAGCTGACCCATCATTTCGGCTATTGCGTATGCATGTGCGGCCTACTAGTTTTTCGCTGTAAACCTGGAATCAAACGCTGATTTTGGCATCAGCACCGCTACAACTGGGATATTGCCAGGAGCGAATCATCATCTGCCTCTTGTCGATGTCGAACAAAGGTGGCTTAGCGACCAGGGTTAAGGTCCTGTCGACTAAGGCCTTTGACTTCATGAGCCGCAAGGGTCTCACAAAGGTATTTCTTCCTACAAGTCGTGAGGATCTTGTAGGTGCATTTTCTCCTTAAGAATCGTGAGGATTCCTAAGTGTATGTTTCTCTGTAAGTCGTAAAGATCCTATAAGAGGGTTTTCTCCTTGTAAGTCGAGAGGATTTACAAGGGTTGTGTACCATGCGAACATATCTCCAGTCATGGATGGGACTTGGTTAGGGAAATGTTTTATTCGCGCCCGTGGATTGTATACAAGGGCCAGTATTGGACCACTTGTAGGGCAGTATCGGAAGTTTGTGGGGGGGTTTGCTTAAGCACAGGTTTAGGTCTCTGTAACTTAAGACTTTCAAATCTTATGAGCCGTGAGGGTCCCATAAGAGAGCTCTCCTCACGAGTCGTGAGGATCTCGTAAGTGTATTTTCTTCTTAGGAATCGTGGGGATCCCTAAGTGTGCTTCTCCCTTATGAGTCATAAGGATCTCACGCGGGTGGTTTCTCCTTACAAGGTCGAGGGGACCCTGTAAGTGTCTTTTGACGAGGTTGCGCCCTTTCGGGTTTTCACAAACACTCGCCGGTAGTCCTGCTGTTTTTACTCACGGAGCCCTTTCGGGTTTTCATCCGTGCCCATTTTGCTCATGGACGTACCGTTTTTTTATTATTCTTTTTTATTATTTTCTTATTTTTTTACGAGGTCGCGTCCTTTCGGGTTTTCACGAACACTCGCCGGTAGCCCTGCTGTTTTTACTCACGGAGCCCTTTCAGGTTTTCATCCGTGCCCTTTTTGCTTATGGACATACCGTTTATTTTATTTTTATATATTTTTTTTATATCTCATCAGCCTAAAAGATGCTGCGGTATTAGTTTAAAGACGTTTCGGTCTACTATTAGTTTAAGGACATTTCGGTCCGATGTTTGCTGATAGAGTTTGAGCTTAGGAAGATAGCGAGCGGACATAGTCATCGTCATCTACCATTGACCTAGGCTGTGGCTCATTAAGCATAGTATTTCTTTAGGAAGCGACCGTTTATTGGCCTGAAAGGCCTTTCGCCGTGCATGTCCATGAGTAGGTAGGCCCCACCCTGGTAGACCTTATCTATGATGTATGGGCCTTCATAGTTTGGCTCGAATTTTCCTCGCTTGGCGCGATTTGGGATCATAGGCCTTTTGACCACTAACACAAGTTCGCCTTGGCGGAATGTCCTTGGCCGGATCAATCTTTCATATGAGCGCGTCATTTTTTCTTTATAAGTTTCCAGATTTTGCTGCGCTACGAGCCGGGTTTCATCAAGGGCGTCAAGCTCCTCAAGCCGAAGGTGAGCATTTTCTTCGTCCGTCAGTTCGTAGTGAACTGCCACTCGTAGAGAGGGTAACTCTATCTCGAGGGGGAGTACTGCTTCTGTACCGAACACCAACGCGTATGGCGTTGCGTTCGTGGCCGTCTTGAACGTAGTTCGATATGCCCAAAGAGCTTCTTGCAGTCTTTCGTGCCAGTCTTTCTTATTTCGGGACACCGTTTTCTTTATGATTTTTGTCAAGGTCTTGTTGAAGGCTTCAGCTAGTCCGTTGGCTTGCGGATTATAAACCGAGGAATATCTCCAGTTTATATTATGCTGTTGCACGAAGCGACTGATCTTGTGGCTTCTGTAAGCTGGCCCGTTATCGGAGATGATCCGTCGCAGAGTTCCAAACCGATATATGACATGCGTTTTGAAGAAATGGAGGATATTCTCCATCTTAACTTCTCTTAACGGTACTGCTTTTGCCCATTTAGAGAAGTAGTCAGTCGTTGCTAGGATGAAACGATGTCCTCTAGACGATGCTGGTTCGACGGGGCCGACTATATCAGTCCCCCACATTTCGAATGGCCAGCTATCCACCGTTGGGTGTAGTGGATTTGGATGCTGGTGGATGAAGTCCCCATGAATTTGGCATGAGTGGCATTGCTTCGCATATTCGAGGCAGTCCTGGATCATCGTGGGCCAGTAGTAGCCCATCCGTTTGATCTTTAACTTCATCTTTGGGCCTGCTTGGTGAGAACCGCAGAGTCCGTCGTGAACTTCCTGGACGACCCTTTTCGCTTCGTCAGGTCCTAAGCATCTCAGCCACAAAGAATCAAATGACCTCTTGTACAGAGTGTCATTGACGAAGGCGAAAGACAGAGCTCGTTTCATGAGCTGATGTCTCCTGGATGCTTCATCAGGCATTCGGTGGGACTTGAAGTAATCTATGAAGAATTCCCTCCAATCCTCGGTATTTTCCCAATCTTTTACTTGCAGGGTTGTCTCCTCGTTCGCTCCTTTTTCTTCGAATGATTCTGGAGATATTTCTGCTGGGGCAAGCACTCGACGGCTTTGCACCATGATTCTAACGTTATCGAGATTCTCGTCAGCCAGTTCTTTAGCAAGTTTGGCCAATGCGTCTGCTTTGCTATTTCCTCATGCGGTATGTTCTCCAAAGTATAAGAGGGAATTTGGGTCAACAGTTGTTGCACCTTTTCACCGTATTTCACCAATTCCGGTTTGCACGTTTGGTAGTCGCCGTTTACTTGACTAACGACCAGTTGAGAATCCCCGTATATAAGGAGGTTTTCAATTCCCATGTCAATGGCGATCTCAAGGCCTGCTATCAGAGCTTCATATTCGGCTTCGTTATTTGTCCTCGGCTCTGTTAGGGAGAACGCGTAGTGCATTATCCCTCCTTGTGGAGTTATAAAGATGAGTCCTACCCCCGATTTAATTATAGGGGTACTTTGTTTGCGCTTCTTCACGGAAGATGCTCCGTCGAAATAAAGCTCCCATCGGATATTATCACCGTCGATCGCATCAAACGCATGTTCGTCTGGAAGATCGCAATTCAGAGGAGAATCGGCGGGTATCGGATGCTCAGCGAGGAAGTCGGCGATGGCCTGGCCTTTCACTGCCTTGAGAGGTTGATACGTTATCGAGAACTCCATCAAGAGCAGGGCCCATTTAGCGAGTCGTCCCGTCAATATGGCCTTTGAAATCAAGTATTTAAGGGGGTCCACCTTTGAAATGAGACGGACTTCATGCGCCAACGCATAGTGCCTGAGCTTTGTTATCGCAAAGATCAACGCCAGGCAGTGTTTTTCAATGGGGGAGTAGTTGCTTTCTGCCCCCAGCAGAACTCGACTTAAGTAGTAGAGTGCTCTCTCTTTCCCTTGATCGTTCTCTTGTGCCCATAATGCGCCTAAGGAACCTTCGAGGGCGGTTGTATAAAGAATGAGGGGTTTTCCCTTGACCGGAGCAGCTAACACCGGCGGGTTCTGTAGGTATTGCTTGATCTCGTCTAGTGCGCTTTGGCATTTTTGGTCCCAGATGAACGGGGTCCCCTTCTTCATCAGGTGGCTGTAGGGACGGCACTTGCTTGAAAGATTGGCCCTAAATCGCCGTATGTATGCGAGCTTCCCTTGGAGAGATCGCAACTGTTTGAGAGTTCTCGGCGGAGGCATTTCCATGATCACTTTGATCTTTGACGGATCTATTTCAATATCTCGGTGTCGAACAATGAATCCCAGGAATTTTCCTGAGGAAACTCCGAATGCACACTTGAGCGGGTTCATTTTCAAGTTGTATTGTCGAAGGCGTTGAAATGCGGTCTTCAGATGCTCGAGATGTTCCTCGTATGATTTGCTTTTAACCACGAGATCGTCGATATAGCATTCGACGATTTCGTGTATAAGGTCGTCGAAGATCTTTGTCATGGCCCTTTGGTAGGTGGCACCGGCGTTCTTTAAACCGAAGGGCATCACCTTGTAACAGAATATTCCTAAAAGGGTCCTGAAGGCTGTGTGCTTCTGGTCTTCTGGATGCATTTTTATCTGATTATATCCCGACGAGCCGTCCATGAAGGAGAAAATCTCATGAGTGGACGTATTGTCTATCATCAGTTTGGTGACTGGCACTGGAAAATCGTCCTTCGAACAAGCTTTATTAAGATCCCGGAAGTCTACGCATATACGCACTGTCCCATTTTTCTTCATCACCGGGACGATGTTGGCGATCCACTCCGGATATTGAACCTCCTGGATGAAGCCAGAGTCGAACAGCTTTTTGACTTCAGCATTGATACTCATTTCAAGCTCGAGCCGCATTCTCCTCGGCACCTGTTTGACTGGCTTGATGTCCGGGGATATCGCCAATCTGTGTACAGCAATTTCTGGATCTAGTCCCGGCATTTCGGAATAGTTCCACGCGAAGCAATCTTTATGCTGTAGAAGCACATCCTTTAACGCAGCCACCTTTCTTCAGATAGCAGCTCGCTGATGAATGTCGGTCACGGGTCATTTGCCGTCCCCAACTTAATTTTCTTGGGATTATCTGCAGTGGTATGGATTCCATCTTCCAGCTCTTTTGGTGCTGGCGGGAATTCTGAGATCACCTCATCGTTGCTGTTTTCGAAGCACCAGGGAAGGTGATCCATGTTCCTGGGCTCTTCTTTTGATATCATTATCACGTGAAAAGTACGGATTCTCTTCCAATCCCAATGCGGAACTGGTTCTTCTTTCGTGGCCTTGGGCTCGTGCTTCTGTGGCGGCGCTACCCTCCAGTTGTCAGACAAAGCGAACTTGCCGAGCTGGTACTGATCTTCAACCCAATTTTTGAAGGTGAAGCAATCTTCGAGAGGGTGTCCTATCACTCGGTGATAAGTGCAATAATTTGGGTTAGAGACTTCACCTGCTCGTTCGGGGTTTTTGGACTCCGGCAGTGTAAGCATTTGATGTTTTAGAGCAAGATCAAGTATCTTCTTCGTCTTGTCCTGAGGAAACGAGTACGCTCGACCCAATTTATTCATAAGGGATAGATCAATAGCACTTGACTCCAGTTTGCGTGGCTTCTTAGCCTTTCTTTGTTGCTGTTGAGCGCCTTTTCGGCCTTTCGACTTATTTCTGCTTTTGCGTCGAGCCTTGTTTATAACAGGTTGACAGGGAGCGGCCTTTTCATCTTTCACGGCCTGTTGGAGAAGGCATTGCGTTCTGGCTTTCTCGTAGATGACTATTTCGCGGTTATGATCGTCTCGGACTTTTTGACCCTCTTCCCTTATACGCTTGTCCATTTGTTCTTCGAACGACGGACTGGACACTTTTGCATCCGGAACTTTCATTGGCTTAGGATTAGCGTCCTCCCATTGAGCATCCGCTTCTTCATCGAAGTCATACACGATATAGCAGCTGTTTAGTAGCTCTCGCTTCTTTGACCGGATGTATCCAAGTCCGATTGTCTCCATTTTCCCATTAGGCAGTTTGCGTTGAGTCCCGGGAACGTTCCAGACTTTGTCATATAACTTGGCTTTCCGAACGGTCTGCTTGAAGGATATCCCCTGGCGTTTCAGCAGCTTTTTCAAACCCTCTGTATAATATCTGGGAAGACGAATAGGCTGAAGCCTGTCGAGCGTAGGATCCACGCCATGCCAGATTTCTTTTTCCACCTTGGTTTCTTCAGAGCGGTAGAACAAAATTGCTTTCTTGCTCTCTCGCCTGGGAGGGATGTAGAATGTTTGTAGCTCTTCTACATTGCAAATATTAAGTGCGTCCAGTTCTTTATGGTGTTTAAGCGGCACTATGGTGACTTGTAAACTTTGCTCTTCGTCAGCAGACGTTCGTATTGAAGGTCGAGCAGAGAGTACAACACGGATCTCATCTTCCGAGTCGCTACCAAAGATCAACGTAGGAGCGGACGGTCCCGGCTTGTTGTGTTGGGGCGGACCCGAATACACTATCTCCTCTTCCTCCTCAGTATCACTGCCGAAGACAGGGATGGTAGCGTTAGTTTTATTCTCCGGTTTGTGACACTTCTCCGTATCTTCGAAATCCGGTAAGAAATATTTGGCGTCTTCATATTTGCGGACCTCGTTGATAAAGAACGGGTTCATTTCTCCCATCACGGTATACTCGAAACCATCCTTAAAATACTTCCTACACTGATGTTGTGTAGAAGGGATGATGTTGTACTCGTGTAACCATGGCCGGCCGAGCAAAGCGTTGTAGCATGTCTTGGCGTCTATGACGTGGAACTTAACGTCCGTGACGAGTAGCCCGAAGCGTAGCGTCAGTATCACAGACCCAAGAGTTCTTGATGACTGGGAGTCGAACCCAGAGATGGTGATCTTGTCACGAGCAAGGTGCTGGACGCTCATGCAGATTTCTTTTAACACCCGCACGTTGAGGAGATTAACAGACGATCCGTTATCAATCAGGATTTTGCCTATCTTTATATCATGGCAGTATCCTGAGACATAGAGAGGGCGATTGTGTTCGCACGTCCCAAGGAGAAGGTCTTCATCGCCGAAAGTGACATCGGCCGTGTGCACTTCCTCCAATTCATCCTTCATCTTTTCCTCGGCCAGGCATGCTTGGAATTGTTCCGGATCTTGGAGTGCCTTAATCAACGAATCTCTCGCCTCCTTTGATAACAAAAGGGCGTCAAGAATGCTGAGCTGTGAAGGCAGCTTCCTCAGATGCGCTAAGACGTTGTAATCCACCTTATTTTTCTTTGGTAGGTTGTTGGCGCTTAGCTCCTCCAGAACTTGGTCATCTAAGACGATATCTTCAGAGACCTTTTCTTTCCCTTTATCTTTTCTGTTTGAGGGTCCGAGATTCTTTTCAGGCAGCGTTCGATTCCGCAGCTGGATATTTTCGCAGACCTTCGGCTCTTCTACTTTTCCCGAAGTGGATTCTTTAAAGAGAGGGGCCAGTTCCAGCTCTTCATCAGAATCGCTCTCGAATGTAGGCACTTGTGACCCGCCAGTGTTAACCATGCGACAATTGCCGGTAGTTCTTTTAATCCCTTCGGTCGTATTTCTTTGCTCTCGACGAGTTTTACGCTTTTCCCGCTTAAAGCGTTGTCGGTGAGCAACATATCCCTGCCACCATCTATTGAAAGCTTTGCACTCTTCGGTGGGGTGCGAAATCTTTTGATGATATAAGCAATAGGAGGGGTGCGTTTCCATTTCACCAGTGATGTTTCCTTCAGAGGATGGCAGCTTCATGCCCATTGATATGGCCTTAGCAAACTTTTTCCTCATCTTGAATTGACTTTTGTCGGTAACGGAGGTGTTTTGCTCCAGCGGGATCGTCTCAGCTCTTCCATCAAGTCGCTGGCGCTTGGCCCTTTCAAATATAGCCGTCTCGCGTTCTCGATCAGCTTTACTTTTCAATCGAGCTTCGTTAAGGAACGCGTCAATCATTTCATCTGATAGCTCCGGAAATTTTGGTTCAAGATCTGCCCTCAGCGTTTCAGTGCAAGGAGTCTCCCCATCGTTCGTGATCGAATGGGAAATCATATGACAGCTCGCCACATATTCCTCGGATTCATCCGATGAACTTTCTCCCTTATCTTCTTCTTGAAAGACGTGATTGAGGAACTCTTGGAGCGTAACGAGAGTCCGTGCCTTTTGGTTGTATTCATACAGCGCATCGATTTGCTTTTGTAAGTCCGTGCGCTTGTTGATTGATACGAAAAAGTGTTTGTTTGTAGTTTAACCGCAATCAGAACGGTGTCGCGTGTAGCTAGACCGAGATGAGTACGGGTCGTCCTCTGGGAAACGTGGAACCTTTTACTTTTACTTTAGATGTGTTGAGAAAGAGAGGAGGGATAAAGAATTTTATAGAAAGATTTCTAGATCTACGTTAAACAAGAATGTAAAATATAGATCTAGATTATTTTAAAGATGTAATTAATATAATAAGAGGGCTTGTAGGGCTCGTTAGGATTTAGTAGTTATGGACGATTAATTAAAAGTTACCCTTTTTATCCATTAATAGATTTAGAACTAGAACGACGGTGATGCGTGTAGATTAGGGTTTCTGGAAGGAAAAGGAATCCCACTCTTAACCCTTATCTCGACACGGAACTCCGTTCATTATCTAGCCTTTACCAAAACAATCATTAATCTAATCTCTAATCGCGGTCGGAACTAGCAAAGAAATTGCTAGCGCGCCCGATTAGGATGTTAATGATTTTTTTGATAAAGTTCCTAAACTTTATAGGACTTAAAAAGGGTTTAATTATTTTCATCGCCCATTAACCTACCCTAATCCTACGAACCCTAACAAGCGGAGAATTACTCGCGCATGTTGGGAGAAGAAGATAAAAAGACAGAGAAGGAAAACATAATGTAAAATGCAAAAGAATTAAATAAAACAACTACCTTTATTAATCAACTTGAACAATCTACACTTTGATTCCTTAGAAAATGATTACAAAGACTAGTTTGCTTCTCAATCTCTTCCAAGGAGGTAGACGAACAGTTGATGATCAGTCTGGATGCGTGAGCGTCAGGGGCTTCGTGATCTCTTCGGCTTGATGATTTTTCCAAGAGGCCCTCGGTGCCTTTTTATAGTGAAAACCCAGAATCTTATTGTTGAAAAGTTGGTAAAATTCAGCAGTAATCAATCTCCCAAAATTTTGCATTCCAACTCCTCATTATTGCGGCGGATCCGCGGCCCAAGGGTGTGTTTGGCCGCGGATCCGCTCTCAAGGGATGTGTTCAATTGATTATTTTTCTTGGGCTTTCATCTGGTGACATGTGGCAATCCTAGGCATCTTCATATTTCAGAAATCTTCTCTCGGTTGCTTCCAGACTTGGTCTCCAAGTTTGCTTCTTAATTTGGCAAGATTTCTTCAACAACTTGATTTGCTTGATTCTAGCCTTGGAAAATTCTGCACAACTTGGAAATATTCTGCACAACAACTCAAATATGATTTTAGTAGACTTTGTTCTACTAGGATTAGGTCAATAATATTATTTGCATACATTTTCCTACCAAATGATAATTAAAATATATTAACACATGGAAAATAATGTTTTTACACATAAACCCTCATATGTATAATATATTATAATAAAGTCCTTTTTTAATATAAAAATGGTAGGAAAAATGTATTACAAATGTGCAGTTTTATCGACTGAACAAATACCCCCAAACTTATCTTTGATCGTCCCGAGCAAACTAGTTTATTTAAGAGGAGAAAAAGAAAGGAGAAAACTAAGCACACTTTCGTAGGCAGACACGATTGCACTGAGCACGTGCAACAAGCCGTTAAACCTCTAGGTGTCCCTAGTAGGAGGAGTGTTGTCTCCTGAGGGTTTTCAGTGGATTACACCCACAAAATCCTATAACAAAAGAAACATGGTGAAATTTACATATAAAGATAAGAACCATAAAAGAAATACTTTGAAAAGAAGAGTTTCCAACTATACTAGCTTTTCAGTTGTCATGAGCTCTATCTTAATAGTCATGAAAAAATGTTAGAAATCACATCATCCCTCAATAAAACATCGTCATTATTCTTCATTCATACCTTTCATCCAAACATTGATCATATAACCCCACGTGTGTGTAAATAATATCCCTACACTCGGAGAATTCAATTCAAGCTATCATACTCTTGTCCATCTACCTTAGTACTTTTTAATTTGATGAATATTAAAGATTTGCTCACACATTTTCATGCGACCGTTAATACTTCTTGAGGTACTAACCGACCGATTACTCATGCGCTTGCTGATTTGGTGATAATATTTGTCTCGTCTTGCACCACCTAAGGCTTAGCAGTGACTCCCAGACCAGTTGGCCTTAGGGCACTAGGTGAAGAGGCACCCTCGCTATATTTTTTTTTATTGCTGCCTTGGCGATAACAAAACCATTATTCATTTTTCTTTTCACCATTTTTATATTTTCTTCATCATTTTTTTTTATTTCCTTCATACTTTGGCTTTTAGACAAGAGCATTTCAAGGTATCCTCTACTATCCCGAGTTTCAAGACGTGTGTAGGCGCATATTGTAGGGTATCAACATTCAAATGTTTGGCTTCCAGAATAGAAACTATTTTTCAGACTTATTTTTATCCTCAGATTAGTGACTTCCTTCATTTTACTAACCCTTGGGACAACAGCTCATAACTACTTATTACCAGTTCGTGTAAGAAAACTTCTAATTTTCTTGGTTTTCTTAAATTATTCCTATCTTTTGGATGTAATTTTTCACTTTCTACTCTTTTGTTATCAAAATTTTTTTTTTAATTTTAGAAAATGTTGTGCTTATTCAAAATATGATGCAAATTGATGTGTAAATAAGCACAAACCTCCCCTAAACCTGTTTACAGCAGTGTCCTCACTGATGTCATCCGTTAAGCTCAAAAAACCTATAGACTTGGGAGGAAATTATTAATGGGGGCAAGAATATATGAAAGTGAAAATCCTCCCCCAAACTTATTTTAGGCTCACAATTTTGTAAAAATCATTTTCTTTCAAGAGCTAAAATATACCACCTCCCCCAAACATGAGTTAAACAATTTTAATCTTTTAAAATCACACGAGGGGATCGAGGTTATTGGTCAATGCCAAGCTTTGCAAAGACCGAAAGTCAACACCAACTATTCAAAAATTTTATCGATGAAGCACCAAGGTTGGTGGAAGAACATGTCACCTATTGATGTGAAGAAGTGGGGAGGTGACAAGAGGTGTATTGGAAAAGGATTGCGTCTCAATTTCGAGAGACGACACAGTGATAGTAATGATGGATTACTCGCATTGTCATGATTGTCCAAAAGAGGGGGTGGAGGTCCAATTTCTTCATCTTGGAGTTGATTCATCTCAACACCCATGTCTTGTAAAAATGCGAGTTCATCAGCGAAAATTTCCTCGAAGCTTTCATCGATACCCCGAAAAATAATGTCATCAGAAAAAATGGGGTGATCGTCAGACTCAATATAAGGTTCCTCATTAGATGTTGACCCGGACAACTCGGTGGAAGAGTAAATGGTTGGGTCAAACAACAACATATGAAAAGAGTCAGTATCATGAGGTTGATCAAATTCGCTGCTGTCGGCATCCATTAATTCGACAGAACACACATGAGCATAGGGTTCGGTGGGTTCACTTCCCAACTTGTAAATGTTAAGCTCAATTGACTTATTTCCAAAGGATAGGGTCATGGAGCCGTTTCTACAATTAATTACTGCGTTGGAAGTGGCCAAAAAGGGTCGACCGAGTATCACCGGGATTTGATTGCGTGGGTTTGCTACAGGTTGTGTATCTATAACGATAAAGTCCACAGGGAATATGAATTCGCCGACTTTGATTAACACATCTTCTAGCTCACCCCTTGGTTGGGTGATAGATCGATCGGCCATCTGAAGAGTGCAATGCGCCGGCTTTAACTCTCCGATCCCTAATTGCTCATAAACAGAATACGGAAGCAAGTTAGCACTAGCACCAAGATCGAGTAGAGCACGATTGATATTTTTACCCCCAATGGAAATAGAAATTGTAGGACTTCCGGGGTCCTTTCGTTTCTTGGGTAGTTGTTGTGTAAAAGCAGTGCTCACATTACTCACAAGGAAAACTTTTTTAGGTACTTGAACTTTTCGCTTTCTAGTGCACAAGTCCTTTAAGATTTTCGCATATGACGGAACTTGTTGAATAGCATCTAGGAGAGGAATGTTTATGTTAACTTGCTTAAAAATTTCCACAATCTTCTCCATTTGTGGACTTGGTCTGTTGCCCCTTAACCTGTTTGGATAAGGTGCTTGATCAATAAGTTTTGGGTCCAACGTTTGTGGAGAAGACTATGGGGATGGATTCGATCCCAAAATTGGAGTGGGAATCGACTTAGATAGATTTGGCGAAATGTTCGAGCCTTGGGGAAAACGGAGAATAGGCTCGGATGAAGGTGGAAGACTAGACGAATTAGGGGAAGAAGAAGAAGAAGAAGAAGGGGTATCAAGTGTGTCACTATCATCAAACTGCTCACCCACTTGGTTATTCAGCACTCTCCCCGATCTCAACGTAGTAATGGCATTCACATTATGACTTTGTGAATGGCCAGGATTCGGTAGGGGTTGAGATGGGAGTTTCCCTTTCTCTCTCGCACCCATTGCGGCGTTTAATTGTGCGATTTGGTTTTCTATTGATTTAATACTCTCACTATGGGAGGAGGAGTTTTTCGTTAGGGTATCAATAGAAGACCTTATCTCAGCCGAATTTTGCATGGATTGTTTCATGAACATATCCAAAGTTTGTGCAAGTGAGTTGTCAGTACCGGCCACTTGTGGTGTAGAAATGTTGGCCGGATTTTGGAAATTTTGTGACTGAAAGGGGGGCTGATTCTGTGGTTTTGGTTGCTGTGGAGGAGGTCTTTGATAATTACTTTGTTGGTTTTGATTCCAAGCAAAGTTGGGATGATTCCTCCATCCTTGATTATATGTGGAAGAATAAGGATCATTTTTAGGTCGCTGCTGAAAAGCAGCATTAGCTTGAAACGATGCATTCATAGGACATTCTTCCGTTAAGTGTGAAGGATCCGAAAAGCAACCACAGACAGTCTTAGGAAGCGTGACCTGATTTAGGGAGAATGTTGAGAACTTGTTTTCAATAGCATCGAGTTTCTTCTGTATCGCTGCCATTTCGGCTTTCACTGCGATAGAAACATCGAGCTGGTGAATACCTCCCTTAGTTGAAGGTGGTCTTACGCTTTCCCACTGCAACGTGTGTTCAGCAAGGTCTTCCAGATATTTCCATGCTTCACCGTCATCTTTAGACATGAAATTGCATTGACACATTGTTTCAAGCATCTGCTTTGTCGCTGGATTAATGCCCTCATATATAATCCGACATAAATCCCATCTTTGTATTCCGTGATGGGGGCATTGGATAAGCAGATCTTTGAAACGTTCAAAGCATATCCAAAATGGTTCATTGGGAAGCTGGGTGAACTGGTTGATCTCGCTCCTAACATGTGCAGTCTTATGATTTGGGTAAAACTTCTTAAGAAATGCTACGACGAATTCATCCCAATTAGTGATAGAGTGTGCGGCAGTATTATAAAGCCATTTTTCTGCCAAGTCGCACAGTGTGAATGGGAGAAAACGTAAGCGCATAGCATCTAAAGTCAATTGTGAAGTACCCATCATTGCGCATAGGTTTTCGAATTTGGTGATGAAAACGTATGCGTCTTCCGACTCAAGCCCGTGAAATTGGGGCAGCAGATTGATGTAGTGGGGTTTAATTTCGAAATTATCCCCGTTAGGTGGTGGAAGAGATAGACAAGTAGGAAGAGGACCACGAATAGGATAGCATCTCTCTTGGAGAGAGATGCGCGGTGGATTCTGCTCACCTGCGGGCGGTGGCAGCGTGGTGTTATAATTAGATGGAGTGCCGTCCATCACGGTTGATGTGGTGTGTGGTGGGGGAAAAGAAGATGAAGAAGTACCGACTTCGGCGTCGATAGCAGAAATGCGGACAAGACGGGAACTAGGATCCCGTGTCCAGCCGAGCATGCACTAAGCGGGTTTAGTACAAGTGGCAGCGTGTGTGTGATTTAAAATTGGTTTGTTTTGAAAAAGTGGGACTCAAGACAAATCTCCCTAAGATGCACAAGCAACCCTAGAACTAAGGTTACCTAGGTCAGTCTCTAGACCGCTCCTAGACTTCCAAAGGACAAGCCGCAGGATAAATCCTCTACCGCCTCCGTACTACCCTTGTAGCCAGATAAGTGTTAGTGTTTATGCCCTAGAAGGCCATTACTGTATCATACTAGCTTGTATATTACTTAATGGAAGCTTGGGATTTTCACATGTATATAACAGTCTTGCTAAACATAGTAGTATGCTACTTGGTTTTTCTATCTTAATATGTGAGTGTACGTATTGATAGAGCTCTTAGGATCTTGCTTGTCTACCAGCGTTGTGATGGCAGTCACACTAGTGGGGGCTGGGTAGTCTACAAGCACATCCTTATTCAGGTCCCTGGTCGTTGGATTATCGAGACAGAGCATCGATACTCCGGAGTAGACTGGTGTGTACGCTTCTCATCCCAGTTGGGGAGATGGTCTGTCCCACAGCCGTCAGTACGTCGTACTGGAGATAGTATGCAGGTGCTCGTTAGGTTACGGGTACACCGGACAGGACTCACAGGGAACTGTTGGTTGGTTTGATACCAGTCGTCAGTAAACAGTTCCCAGGTGACATGAGTACAGCGTAGTCCGCAGACTTGACACTGCTACTTCGCCTCGAGTGTGTCCCACTGTTCTTAGATTGCTACCCTACCACGGCTCAAAGGAGTCGTGCAAACAGGTAGCAGTTGGGTGCAGTCCCGAGCACTTGGAGGCAGTGGCGGTTAGATAGGATTCGTCCCTCCCGGTATTGGGAGTAGATATCGTGCTGTGTCAGAGAGCCATTACGCAAAGTCCCTGGCCAGGGCAAGCGAGATTTGCTGGTAGGTTCCAGTAGTTTCTCAGGGTGTAATGGGCTTCCCTCCGACACGACTTATACCACTATTAGGGGACTGACGCTTGCCGCCCCCCTAGGCCCGATATGCGATAGTCTTGGACGAACGGACCGGACTGTATGGAGAT
Source organism: Agapanthus africanus (assembly GCA_030015575.1). Classification (NCBI taxonomy): domain Eukaryota; kingdom Viridiplantae; phylum Streptophyta; class Magnoliopsida; order Asparagales; family Amaryllidaceae; genus Agapanthus; species Agapanthus africanus. Next base: position 429,162,796 of record JASDDO010000012.1, read on the forward strand.
TGTCACATCAGACTCAGTAGGAGTTCGGATGGGTTTTCTCATCGGCCTTCTTATCGACAACTACCTAGGGACCGTTACGTACAGCTAGTGCCGCTTGCGGTCTGTGGTTAAACCCACTGCCAGCGTAGTAGTCGAGTCTCTAGAGTCCCACACAGAGAGTTTCCTACTCCAGGCGAAACGATATAGAGGTTGCATGGTTTTGCGACAAAGGGTTCGGACGCATACGTGCGTTTACGCGCGTACGACTTTCGGACAGTTTTTACCAGTCGGCTTTGGTTTAAGCCAGTTACTGGTATCCGGTTATTGGATTTTTACAGTCTAAAGTTTTTCCGTATTTTTGCGGATCGGAGGGGCGTTCTCGTAATTGCTCGAGAAGCTTCTAGAAGATGGTGACTAAGGAGGGTTATGTGTCATATTCATTGAATGAGGTTATGAGTCATGGTGGTGATTCATTCATTTCATTAATACACATTTATTGCTTAATGACTCATGCTAATGAATCACCACTAGATATTTTATGAAGCATGATTAATCATCACTCTTTATTCTTTTCTTGTTATTAGAAAATGCTTCATATATGATATGATACTCATAAACTTATATCATAATATTATTCACATTCTCTCTCCTCAAGCTCTCTCTCTTCAAAAGACTAATCCTCACCCTCATGTGTTGAGATCTAGGATTAGTTAGACTTAACAATCCATAACCATCACTCTATCTCAATCTATCTTCTTTGATTAGCAATCCAAGAAGGTTAGTTGCCTCAAGTTTAGAGGCTAAGCTTGGAGTTTTGCTCTCGGGTGGATCGTCTACTACCTAGAGAAGGCCGAGGAGAACAAGGAGATCGTAAAGACGAAGGACTAGTTTCGATAGGTATAATCCCTAAGCATAGTAGTTTAGAACAACTATATGTTTGGTTAGTTATCGTTTAGCTTCGATTTAAGCGGTTAGTCGATGTTCGTTCTTTAAACATGATCGTTTTCTAAAATTCCGCCTCCCCACAAGTACTGGGGTGTACTACATCGACTTACAGTGGTATCAGAGCCTCGCTAAACAATAAATAACTTAATTGCAAATTTGTACGAATTTCGAACGGAAAAACGAAGCCGGAAAACCCTAATTCTGTTCAGTTTCTGTCGAACTTAAAATGAAGTCCAAAAATTTTTCAGGTGTGTTCAGAGAGCTTGACATGACACCAGTAGAACACCCAAGAAAAACAGTCGCCTGAATCGTCTAACTCGCCGCGGAACCGCGGCCTCAGCCTACTGAGTCGCCGCGCTTCCGCCGCCGAGTTGGCGAGTCAGGAATCGAGTTTTCTTCTGTTGCTTCTCTGTGTAATTAGGGGTTTTCTGGAATATTTTAATTTTGCTCAGGTTTCCAGTATACAGAGCAGATTTTGGAGCAATATTAAAGATGTTTAATCGATCGAAATTGTACAGTATTTGCATATTGGATTATATCTGTGATTGTTTAATGTGTTCGTAAACCTCCCCTAACTGCTAGTATGTCGGTTGGCAGGGGGTTGCACATTTCTGAAATGGTTATATCTGTTTGTGCATATAAACTGTATTGGACTGTTGTGGTGTTTAGCCGGGGTTTAGCAATGGGTTATTGTTTAATTCATTTGTTGTAAATGTAATTTGTTGTAATATTATTTTGCGGGGCACATCCAGGTTGCGGTTGTAGCCACCGTTGTATTATTTTATTTTACTGTTTTTGCTCCTAGGACTGACCCAAGGTGGGGTACACAAACTGCCGGGCGGGTGGTTTGCCGTACCCGTAGGGGTCGAGGGTGGGGTAACGGCTATTCATCACAACTGTGTAATCTGTCTTTTCTTGCAGGCTCAAAAGAAATACAGATTGCTTGCAAATCCAATATTGTTTATCTGTGTTCTGGAATGAATATCATTGCGTCAGACGAATGTAAAATATCTATATATATTGTAGCTATTTAGACGTCACTTATGTTTTACACCCGCTCTAGCCCAGCCCCCGCTCTGTCGTTAGTTAAGTAACCTAACGGGTGATGACGGGACCCCGTGGCGAATGCGGATGGCATAAGAGGACGTTGTATTTTCGTTGTTTTCTGCAATGATAGGTTAATGATGGGACGCATTATCTATAATGCAAAGAAAATAAACCAAAGTTTTAATCGTTGGAACAATTTAAAAGAAACCACTCGGTTATTTTTAAAACAGATATTTTTAAATGCGGAGATTTAACCACTCCTTTTAAAAGCTATCAGGTTCCTTCGGTTATATCAAGTTCACTACGTTCACGGTTTCGCCAAAACCAGTCGTAGCCCTCCGTCATTTCATTTGGGTATTCAGTAGTATTCAAGCTATGCAGTTTTGGCCAACGTCATGGCATAGTGTTTGGTAGCTGCTGGGTATTCATTTGTTGCATAGATAGATGAGTTGATTTGGGACAGTCGTATTATCATTTGGCCAACGTCAGGGATATATACGGATGGGTTCAAATTAACAAGATAATGATGGGTAGAACTTGACATGTGACTTATGACATTTTGACCAACGCCAAGGTCATAAGAGCATGGGGCAAAAATCCATATCGGGAATTTCTAAAGAAACTGAAATTTGCAAAGAGATGCATACCATTTTGAGTTTGATGAATGTTGGTAGCATTCCTACAACATTATCAGACGATGATATTTGGATCCCGATCCTACTGTGAGTATATGCTACTTATCAGGATATTCTTCACTTAACAATCAATGCTATAAACCTAGTAGGTGTCCAGAAAAGTGTCAGCGGGGTTACGCCCCCAGAGAAAAGAGGTTATTTAATTAAGGAACTTCGCGAAAGCGTTGGAAAACCTCCCTCGAAGTACCGACACCAGCCTGGCTGAACGGTTAAGCAAGTATTGTACGGTGAGAATAGTCTTGACTAATTCTTCTTTTATGGTTTGAGGAAGGATTCGAGAAACAGTGGGAGCCATCCAGTTTAGATAAACTAAAAACCACTCTAAACTTGCAAGAGCATCATGCTAAAGAGTTTTCTTCTCTCTCTCCTAATTGCAGCGACCCTGAAAATGACTGGACTTAAGTTACTTTTAGAGAAAAATATACTGACGGGGCCAAACTATAAAGATTGGCTGCGGAATGTCAAAATGGCTTTGACCTATGACAAACTGGGGTACGTCCTCACCGCTACAGCACCTGCTGTCCCTGGTCCCAAATCCAGCAATGCGGATAAGGAAATCCGCAAAACCTGGGATTTAGATTGCGCGAGAGCCAAGTGCATCGTGCTTGCCTCGATGGACAATGAACATCAGAGGAGGCACGAGGATATGTCCCTAGATGGCATATTTCTCCATACAAAGGAACTTTATGGAGAGCAATCTCGTATAGCAAGATACGAGACCTCTAAGAACTTGTTTCGAGCGAGGTTGGCTGTCGGGTCATCAGTAGGTGAACATGTCCTACAGATGATCGGCTATATAGAAGAGCTCGCAGACCTTGGGACGACTTTAGATAATGAGCTCTATACAGACCTTATTCTCCAGTCCCTTCCTCACACCTACGCCCAGTTTATCCTGAACTTCAACCTTCAAAGAAAAGAAGTTGAACTTCCGGAACTCCTGAACATGTTAAGGAGTGCAGAGGGCACCTTGAAGAAATCAAGGGAAACACCCGCTATGTTTGTTGGCGGTTCATCTTCTTCCGGGTCCAAGGCTAGGGCCAAAGGAAGGAAGAAGAAGGCCGCACCCAGACCTAGAGGAGGTGTTAGTAAGGTGGGAGGGAAGGGAAAGAAAAAGAAAGCAGTACCGATAGTTGGCCAGGATGAGTGCTTCCATTGTCACAGGAAAGGGCACTGGAAGAAGGATTGCAAGGCGTGGAACGCCAAGAACCAGGAACCAAAGCAAGCTGTGGCTTCGACTTCAGGTGTGTTTGTAATTGAGAATTGTCTGTCGATCAACTCTACTTCCTGGGTATTGGATACCGGATCAGGATCTCATATTTGCAATTCATTGCAGGCACTGAGAAACCGTGGAGTGCTGAAGGAAGGTGATATGATCCTCAGGGTTGCTAACGGAGCTAGCGTGGAAGCTGCGTCCGTCGGGGATTATCACCTAGGATTGACGAGTGGACACATTTTGGTTTTACATAACTGTTATTTTATACCCAGCTTAACGTGTAATATCATATCAGTTTCCTTGTTATCAAATAAAGGTTATGATTTCACGTTTGTAAGAGATGTTGTTAACATCCACCTTAATCATGGTTTGATTGGGTCCGGTACTCTAAATAACGGCATATATGTTTTAAACCAACTCCAAATTTTCAATGTCCAGAACACACTAAAAAGTAAGTCTCCAGATTTAAATAAAGCTTTCTTATGGCATTGTAGACTGGGTCACATCAATGAGAGAAGGTTGACTAAGTTGCATAGAGAAGGATATTTGGACACGTTCGAGTATCAAACTTATGACATTTGTCAATCTTGTCTCAAAGGAAAGATGACAAAGACTCCATTTACTGGACAAGGAGTAAGAGCGAGCGAGCTCTTAGGACTCATACACAGTGATGTATGTGGTCCAATGTCTACACATGCGAGAGGTGGTTATTCCTACTTCATTACTTTTACAGATGATTTCTCTAGGTATGGATATGTTTTCTTAATGAAAAATAAATCAGAGGCCTTTGAGAAATTCCTGGAATACAAGAGTGAAGCGGAAAATCAAACAGGCAAAAGTATTAAGACACTGAGATCTGATCGAGGTGGAGAATACTTAAGTGCCGAGTTCCTAGGTTACCTAAAAGAGAAAGGAATTCTCTCTCAGCTTACTCCTCCATACACTCCACAGCACAACGGTGTATCGGAGAGACGGAATCGAACCCTATTGGATATGGTACGATCCATGATGAGTAATGCTGAGTTACCGCGATCTTTCTGGGGATATGCGCTAGAATCAGCGGCATATATTTTGAACAGAGTTCCAACCAAAACTGTGCCTACCACACCATATCAGATGTGGAGTGGGAAGAAACCCTATCTTCAGTATATAAGGATTTGGGGATGTCCAGCTTTTGTCAAAAAGCAGTTTGTGGACAAGCTCGAGGCACGATCAGTAAAATGTATGCTTGTAGGATATCCAAAGAACTCCAAGGGATATTGTTTCTATTACGCAGAGGAACAAAAGGTTTTTGTTTCTCGTAATGCCCATTTTCTAGAACAACAAGTTTTAGAAAAGGATACTAATGGGAGCGAAATAGAACTGGAAGAAATTCCAGAACCACAAGCTGCTACTGAAAGTTTGGTAGAACCAGAAGTTCAAGAAGAACAGAACATTCCCGCACCCCTCCGCAGGAGTAGTAGGCCGTCTCATCCGCCTGAGAGATACTACGGTTTTCTCATAGATGGGGATAGAGAGGATTGCATCATAGATGATGATGAACCTACTGACTTCCGGCAGGCCATCCAGAGCGGCGACTCGGTACGATGGCTAGATGCAATGCGGACCGAAATGGAGTCCATGTACACCAACAAAGTATGGACTTTGGACTTTGCTCCAGATGGGGTAAAACCCATAGGATGCAAATGGATCTTCAAGAAAAAGATTGGTGTAGATGGACAGGTGGAAACCTATAAGGCTAGACTTGTTGCAAAGGGTTTTCGTCAAAGACCTGGTTTGGACTATGACGAAACTTTTTCTCCAGTGGCTATGCTCAAATCCATTCGGGTCCTTCTTGCTATTGCTGCCTTCCATGATTATGAAATCTGGAAGATGGACGTAAAGACGGCTTTTCTGAATGGAAATTTAGAAGAGAGCGTCTATATGGATCAGCCAGAGGGTTTCAATCAGAGTGGGAGCAGCGGGAAAGTTTGCAAGCTGCTTAAGTCCATTTATGGACTAAAGCAGGCATCGCGGAGTTGGAACATCTGTTTTGATGAGACAGTCAAAGAATATGACTTTATCAAAAATCCAGATGAACCGTGCATATATAGTAAAGTTGTAGACAGAAGTGTCGTATTCCTCGTCTTGTACGTGGATGACATTCTATTGATAGGAAATGACATTCCTATGCTACAATCTGTCAATGGATTCTTGTCACACAGATTCTCCATGAAAGACCTGGGTGATGCCTCTTACATTCTGGAGATCCGGATCTATCGTGATAGATCCAAGAGGATGTTGGGACTTTCGCAGTCCAGGTATATCGACACTGTACTGAAAAGATTCAGTATGGAAGATTCTAAGCGCGGTAATCTACCGGCTTGTCACGGAATCACCCTCTCCAAAGAGATGTCTCCCAAGACTGATTTGGAAAGGGAACACATGTCTATTATACCCTACGCTTCTGCGGTAGGCTCTATAATGTATGCGATGTTGTGTACCAGACCAGATGTAGCTTACGCACTAAGCGTGGTAAGCCGGTATCAGTCAGACCCAGGGGAGAAACACTGGATAGCAGTAAAGAACATTCTCAAGTACCTGAGGAGGACTAAGGAGATGTTCTTGGTTTACGGCGGAAAAGACCTCAGGTTGGAGGCCTTTGCTGATTCCGGCTTCCAGAGTGATAAGGACGATTCCAAGTCCATGTCGGGTTATGTCTTTACCCTCAATGGAGGGGCGGTGTGCTGGAAGAGCTCCAAGCAGGACACTGTTGCTGACTCGACGATGGAAGCGGAGTATATAGCTGCTTGCGATGCCGCAAAAGAAGCAGTCTGGATGAAGAAGTTCCTAACAGAACTTCAGGTTGTTCCTACCATAGTTGATCCAATACCTCTGTATTGCGACAACAACGGAGCTATAGCTTTAGTGAAGGAACCAAGGTCCCATCAGAAGTCCAGACACATCTTGAGGCGGTATCACCTGATCAGGGAGATCATTGATCGTCAGGAGATCGAGGTTCGAAGAGTTGCTTCAGAAGAGAACATTGCTGATCCATTCACGAAGGCCCTTCCTCAGATTCAGTTCGAGAGGCTGCTCGAGATCATTGGTCTACGATATGCCAGTACATGGCCCTAGTGCAAGTGGGAGATTGTTAGTGTTTATGCCCTAGAAGGCCATTACTGTATCATACTAGCTTGTATATTACTTAATGGAAGCTTGGGATATTCACATGTATATAACAGTCTTGCTAAACATAGTAGTATGCTACTTGGTTTTTCTATCTTAATATGTGAGTGTACGTATTGATAGAGCTCTTAGGATCTTGCTTGTCTACCAGCGTTGTGATGGCAGTCACACTAGTGGGGGCTGGGTAGTCTACAAGCACATCCTTATTCAGGTCCCTGGTCGTTGGATTATCGAGACAGAGCATCGATACTCCGGAGTACACTGGTGTGTACGCTTCTCATCCCAGTTGGGGAGATGGTCTGTCCCACAGCCGTCAGTACGTCGTACTGGAGATAGTATGCAGGTGCTCGTTAGGTTACGGGTACACCGGACAGGACTCACAGGGAACTGTTGGTTGGTTTGATACCAGTCGTCAGTAAACAGTTCCCAGGTGACATGAGTACAGCGTAGTCCGCAGACTTGACACTGCTACTTCGCCTCGAGTGTGTCCCACTGTTCTTAGATTGCTACCCTACCACGGCTCAAAGGAGTCGTGCAAACAGGTAGCAGTTGGGTGCAGTCCCGAGCACTTGGAGGCAGTGGCGGTTAGACAGGATTCGTCCCTCCCGGTATTGGGAGTAGATATCGTGCTGTGTCAGAGAGCCATTACGCAAAGTCCCTGGCCAGGGCAAGCGAGATTTGCTGGTAGGTTCCAGTAGTTTCTCAGGGTGTAATGGGCTTCCCTCCGACACGACTTATACCGCTATTAGGGGACTGACGCTTGCCGCCCCCTAGGCCCGATATGCGATAGTCTTGGACGAACGGACCGGACTGTATGGAGATTGTCACATCAGACTCAGTAGGAGTTCGGATGGGTTTTCTCATCGGCCTTCTTATCGATAACTACCTGGGGACCGTTACGTACAGCTAGTGCCGCTTGCGGTGTGTGGTTAAACCCACTGCCAGCATAGTAGTCGAGTCTCTAGAGTCCCACACAGAGAGTTTCCTACTCCAGGCGAAACGATATAGAGGTTGCATGGTTTTGCGACAAAGGGTTCGGACGCATACGTGCGTTTACGCGCGTACGACTTTCGGACAGTTTTTACCAGTCGGCTTTGGTTTAAGCCAGTTACTGGTATCCGGTTATTGGATTTTTACAGTCTAAAGTTTTTCCGTATTTTTGCGGATCGGAGGGGCGTTCTCGTAATTGCTCGAGAAGCTTCTAGAAGATGGTGACTAAGGAGGGTTATGTGTCATATTCATTGAATGAGGTTATGAGTCATGGTGGTGATTCATTCATTTCATTAATGCACATTTATTGCTTAATGACTCATGCTAATGAATCACCACTAGATATTTTATGAAGCATGATTAATCATCACTCTTTATTCTTTTCTTGTTATTAGAAAATGCTTCATATATGATATGATACTCATAAACTTATATCATAATATTATTCACATTCTCTCTCCTCAAGCTCTCTCTCTTCAAAAGACTAATCCTCACCCTCATGTGTTGAGATCTAGGATTAGTTAGACTTAACAATCCATAACCATCACTCTATCTCAATCTATCTTCTTTGATTAGCAATCCAAGAAGGTTAGTTGCCTCAAGTTTAGAGGCTAAGCTTGGAGTTTTGCGCTCGGGTGGATCGTCTACTACCTAGAGAAGGCCGAGGAGAACAAGGAGATCGTAAAGACGAAGGACTAGTTTCGATAGGTATAATCCCTAAGCATAGTAGTTTAGAACAACTATATGTTTGGTTAGTTATCGTTTAGCTTCGATTTAAGTGGTTAGTCGATGTTCGTTCTTTAAACATGATCGTTTTCTAAAATTCCGCCTCCCCACAAGTACTGGGGTGTACTACATCGACTTACAATAAGTGCCAGGTAAGTGGGAAGGAACCACGTCGTGGGCCTAATTAAAAACCACTAGCCTTTGTCACACTTGCCTAGGCACTACAAAAGTAATGCGGATAAACGATAGATTACCCACGACCTTCCTCTGTCCTTATTGAGCGCGACAGTCCTTAGAGTCTGGTCTAGATATTTTTTAAATTAATGAAGGGTTGATCTATATGCTCGGTTTGTGATTTGTGGGGCTTAGGAAGGGTGATGAAATCCCCACCTAATCTTGATTTGGTCTTTACCCCTTAGAATCCGTATTAAATATGCAAAACAAAACCTATCACAAAACTTTTGCAAAAAGATTTTTTTTGAGCGGCGCGATTTTGCAAAGAATCCTGCAGAAGATAGATTTTATTGGATTTGAGAGGAGAGAGAAGGAGTTAAGAAAGATACCAAAGAATTCTGTGGCCCTAACTCTTCTGTCCTGCCGTGATTCCGCCGCACAAAGTGCCTTTATGCCGCGGTTCCGCCGCGTGGAAGAGGGATCATTTGATGAAAATTTTTGTATAGCCTTCTGTGCTCCTCTGGATCTCTAAAAATGTCTCCGTTCCCTGTTCTCCTTAATTCTGTGACTCCAGATTTCCTCGCAAAATTCATGCACAAATCGTTAAATATGCAATTTGCAGTTTTGTGTTAATAATGATATGGCTCGTCTAAGAATTCAACACAAATAGTAAAAATAAAAAATTACGCACGTATCCCCGGCAATGGCGCCATTTGATTGATACGAAAAAGTGTTTGTTTGTAGTTTAGCCGCAATCAGAACGGTGTCGCGTGTAGCTAGACCGAGATGAGTACGAGTCGTCCTCTGGAAAACGTGGAACCTTTTACTTTTACTTTAGATGTGTTGAGAAAGAGAGGAGGGATAAAGAATTTTATAGAAAGATTTCTAGATCTACGTTAAACAAGAATGTAAAATATAGATCTAGATTATTTTAAAGATGTAATTAATATAATAAGAGGGCTTGTAGGGCTCGTTAGGATTTAGTAGTTATGGACGATTAATTAAAAGTTACCCTTTTCATCCATTAATAGATTTAGAACTAGAACGACGGTGATGCGTGTAGATTAGGGTTTCTGGAGGGAAAAGGAATCCCACTCTTAACCCTTATCTCGACACGGAACTCCGTTCATTATCTAGCCTTTACCAAAACAATCATTAATCTAATCTCTAATCGCGGTCGGAACTAGCAAAGAAATTGCTAGCGCGCCCGATTAGGATGTTAATGATTGTTTTGATAAAGTTCCTAAACTTTATAGGACTTAAAAAGGGTTTAATTATTTTCATCGCCCATTAACCTACCCTAATCCTACGAACCCTAACAAGCGGAGAATTACTCGCGCATGTTGGGAGAAGAAGATAAAAAGACAGAGAAGGAAAACATAATGTAAAATGCAAAAGAATTAAATAAAACAACTACCTTTATTAATCAACTTGAACAATCTACACTTTGATTCCTTAGAAAATGATTACAAAGACTAGTTTGCTTCTCGATCTCTTCCAAGGAGGTAGACGAACAGTTGATGATCAGCCTGGATGCGTGAGCGTCAGGGGCTTCGTGATCTCTTCGGCTTGATGATTTTTCCAAGAGGCCCTCGGTGCCTTTTTATAGTGAAAACCCAGAATCTTATTGTTGAAAAGTTGGTAAAATTCAGCAGTAATCAATCTCCCAAAATTTTGCATTCCAACTCCTCATTATTGCGGCGGATCCGCGGCCCAAGGGTGTGTTTGGCCGCGGATCCGCGCTCAAGGGATGTGATCAATTGATTATTTTTCTTGGGCTTTCATCTGGTGACATGTGGCAATCCTAGGCATCTTCATATTTCAAAAATCTTCTCTCGGTTGCTTCCAGACTTGGTCTCCAAGTTTGCTTCTTAATTTGGCAAGATTTCTTCAACAACTTGATTTGCTTGATTCTAGCCTTGGAAAATTCTGCCCAACTTGGAAATATTCTGCACAACAACTCAAATATGATTTTAGTAGACTTTGTTCTACTAGGATTAGGTCAATAATATTATTTGCATACATTTTCCTTCCAAATGATAATTAAAATATATTAACACATGGAAAATAATGTTTTTACACATAAACCCTCATATGTATAATATATTATAATAAAGTCCTTTTTTAATATAAAAATGGTAGGAAAAATGTACTACAAATGTGCAGTTTTATCGACTGAACACTTGTCGCCAGGCTTCACGGGCTTCTTAGATTTCTTCTTCTTCTTTTTCGAAGATTTTGACGGCTGGCTGCAAGTGCTTGAACCACCATCATCAGTCTTTGGAGTTGGATGTGGCTTCAACATCCTCTCAATGACCTGCGGTTCCAACGGGTTCTTCCACTTGATTGCTGGACATGTCTGAAGATCGTTTAGCATTCTCTTTGTCTTGGCTGATAATACAACCTCCCAAGGAGCTTCTTCAATGATAGAGCATGTTGCCCCCGGTGTATTCGTCCCCTTAGATGTGTGGGGCTGCGGGGGATTCACCTTCCATTTGTCAGATAACGCAAACTTGCCCTGTCGGTACTGGTTTTCAAGCCATTTTTTGAAAACGTAGCAATCTTCGATCGGATGGCCTAGTACTCGATGATAAGGACAATAGTTGGGCTCGTTGACGTCACTTAGTTGCAACGGACGTTTTGGATTCGGCAGATTTATGAGTCTGTTGCGCAACGCCTGCTCGAATAACCTCCTCGTTTTATCGCGGGGAAAGGAATAAGGACGTCCCATCCCATCCTCAAGGGGTACGTACGGGCGCATATTATTTTGACTGTAGGGTGTTTTTCGTCACCCCAGTGAGATGGGAATACGCGAGCGCTTGTCAGGCGTACTACAGATTCCCCCTGCCTAGGGTAGGCCGGGGTTTAATGATTGTGGGGATCCGAATCTCCGGCGGCCGTGGACTAAGCTGCCGTTAATTACCCATCGCCTTTGGGGCGAGGGAACCTCCGATTAACGGGTTAAACTGGTCATGCGAACTCAATGTGCAGTGTGCGTGTGTTTTGAAAGGGGGTTTTGGATATATCGGGAGCCACGCAGAGTTTTTTACGGGGGTCCCGCTACCCGGATAGCGGGCTGGGGGTCAAGGGGGCTAGCAGCCCCCTTGCGGGGTTCGGGGCAGCGCCCCGGCCCGAAAATTTTTTTGAGGGGGAGAGTGTGGCGGAGTATGTGTGTGTATAAATTTGTATACATATGTATATATGTATGTATGTACACAAAAGAGAGGGAAAAGGCATCCAAGGGATGCGCAGGTGCGCAAGCGCGCGCGCCACGTGTCGGCACGCGGGCGACTTGCGCACTTGCGCAGTTGCGCAAGCGCGCGCGCCACGTGTCGGCACGCGGGCGCCTTGCGCACTTGCGCAGGTGCGTAAGCGCGCGCGCCACGTGTCGGCACGCGGGCGCCTTGCACACTTGCGCAGTTGCGCAAGCGCGCGCGCCACGTGTCGGCACGCGGGCGACTTGCGCACTTGCGCAGGCGCGCGCGCCACGTGTCGGAACGCGGGCGACTTGAGCACTTGCGCACTTGCGTAGGCGCGCGCGCCACGTGTCGGCACGCGGGCGCCTTGCGCAGGTGCGCAAGCGCGCACGCCACGTGTCGGCACGCGGGCGCCTTGCGCACTTGCGCAAGCGCGCGGGTGAGGCACAACAGGCTTTTAGCCTAAAAAAATTTCTCAGAAGAGAAATCAGAGAGGAGTTGGACTCCTGAATGTGTTTTTCTTCTTTTTTTTGGGGGTTTAGTGAAAGATGTTCTTCTTCTTCCTCCTGTTGCTTGCTGGATCTTGAAGATCAAGAGATGTGAAATCTCAAAATCTCTCCTTTTTAAGATCTGATGACAGATCCAAGTTCTCCTATGTGGGTTTTGTGGTGGAAAACTATTTAGTTTTGAAAAAGGAAGAGTAAAACTCTTGATTTAATTCAAAAGAAAGAAGAAGCTTTTGGAACCTTGAAGAAGAAGGAAAGAGCTCAGCTCTAGAAATTTCTTTTTTTTTTGGAGAGAGAAAGTTGTTGGGATATTTCATTATCCTTGCCTTTATAGGCTATACATTTTACACATAGCCCCTTGGGCTTCACAAAATGGCATTTTGCCTATCCCATGGCTCATGTGCCTTTCTTTTTGCACATAAGCCATGGGCTTTACAAAAATTTGGCTTTATGCCTATTTTTCTTACATTTATCCGAAGATAAAATAAAAGAAATACAACAAACTTATTTATTACAAAAATTTTTATCTTGGCATGGGTGGAGGCCGGCCGCTTCACGTTCGGGCTCGACCCGGGCATGGGCCCACTGGATCTGGGCTTGGGCCCACTTAGCTTGGGGTTGACTTTGATTTTGACTTGGTCAACCGGGGTGTAAATTTTTACCCCAACAAATTGCCCCCCATCAATAAATGCACACCACATATGTGGGTCGTGTGCATGAAGTTGATGGATCTTCTTTCACGTGGAGGCGACTTGATTTGGTTCCCGCTTTTTGGGAAGCTGGCACTGCCCTTTTTACGACATGGACGGTCGTTGCTTGACATGTCTCCAAGACGGAGTGTCCGTGATAGACATTTTCCCTGGCCCGGAGTTATCTGGTTCCCGCTTTGTAGGAATCCTGCGCTGCCCTTTTTGCGACTTGGACGGTCGGTGCTGCCCTTTTAGCGACGTGGACGGTCGGTTCTGCCCTTTTAGCGACGTGGACGGTCGATTTTGCCATTTTAGCGACTTGGACGGTCGGTTCTGCCCTTTTTGCGACATGGACAGTCGGTTCTGCCATTTTCGCGACATGGACGGTCGGTGCTGCCATTTTCGCGACTTGGACGGTCGATGCTGCCCTTTTAGCGATGTGGACGGTCGGTTCTGCCCTTTTAGCGACGTGGACGGTCGATGCTGCCCTTTTTGCGACTTGGACGGTCGATGCTGCCCTTTTAGCGACGTGGACGGTCGGTTCTGCCCTTTTAGCGACTTGGACGGTCGGTGCTTGATTTGACTTGCTCTGCTTCTTGCAGTGTCAGGGGTAGACTTGACTTGCTCCGCTTCTTGCGGTGTCGAGATTGGATTCTGACTTGCTCCGCTTTCTGCGGTGTCGGAGTAGAAGTTGACTTGCTGATTTTGATTTGGGTTGACATCAGCATCGCTATACTGGAATATGGTGCCAGGAGCGAATCATCATCTGTCATGGAGAGGATTTTGGGATTTTGGTTTTTGTTTGGTATCTGCATTGTTGCACTGGAATAATGCCAGGAGCAACTCATCATTTGCCCCGAGAGGATTTGGGGATTGGTTGTTTTTTTTTGTTTGGCATCTGCATTGCTGCACTGGAATAATGCCAGGAGCAACTCATCATTTGCCCCGAGAGGATTTGGGAGAGATTGGGATTGTTTTACGCCCGTGGATTGTATACGGTTTTGCAGGATGTATGATCCAGACCGTAGGGCCGGAAAAATTTCGGGATTTTGTCGGCGTCTGCATCGCTGCACTAGAATATGGTACCAGGAGCGACTCATCATTCGCCGTTGGGGTATGGGACTTGGAATTTGGTTGGCGTCTGCATCGCTGCACTGGAATATGGTACCAGGAGCGACTCATCATTCGCCATTTGGGGTATGGGACTTGGAATTTGGTTGGCGTCTGCATCGCTGCACTGGAATATGGTACCAGGAGCGACTCATCATTCGCCATTTGGGGACTTGGAATTTGGATCTTGTTTGGCATCAGCATTGCTGCACTGGAATAATGCCAGGAGCAACTCATCATTTGCCTCGGGAGGACTTGGGATTTGGGTTTTTGGTCGGCATCAGCACCGCTAACACTGAAGCGAAATGCCAGGAGCGAATCATCATTTGCCGTTGCCTGTTGGGGAACGATGGCTTAGGAGATAGGTTTGGGTCCCTATCACCTAAGGCTTTTCAATTTTATGGGCCGTGAGGGTCCCATAAAGCATTTTCTCCCTACGAGTCGTAAGGATCCCGCAGGTGTATTTTCTCCTTAGGAATCGTGAGGATTCCTAAGTGTGTTGCTCCATTGTGAGTCGTAAGGATCTCACGCAGGGGTTTTCTCCTCACAAGGTCGAGAGGACTTTGCGAGTGTATTGCATCTCTTTTCACGAGTTTGCGCCCTTTCGGGTTTTCACAGACTCGCCGGTAGTCCTGCTGTTTTTACTCACGGAGCCCTTTCGGGTTTTCATCCGTGCCCGTTTTGCTTGTGGACATACCGTTTATTTCTTCTTCTTCTTCTTTTTTTTTTACTTTTTCTTTCTTTTTCTTTTTTTTTGCCGCTGGTGGGACTTTAAAAGTAGTCTCACCGGCAGGATTTGGGAGCAATAGGGGTTATTTACGCCCGTGGATTGTATACGGTTTTGCAGGATGTCTGATCCAGACCGTAGGGCTGATGTGCTCAATTCGCCTGCGACTTGGAGCATTCATGTGTAGTATTTCTTGAGATATCGGCCATTGATGGGCGGCATGGGCCTTTCTCCCTCGGCACTTATTAGTTGGTAGGATCCTCCGTCGAACACTTTCTCGATGACGTATGGTCCTTCCCAGTTCGGCTCGAATTTTCCCTTGGCATGTCGATTGGGGATGATCGGTCTTTTAAGGACCAACACCAATTCACCTTTCTTGAAAGCGCGGAGACGAGTTATCTTGTCATAGGCCCGTGACATTTGGGCTCGGTATAGCTCCAGATTTTGTTGCACCGCGAGCCTCTTTTCTTCGAGGGCATCGAGTTCTTCAAGTCGAAGGAGCACGTTTTCCTCTTCTGTCAACTCATGCTGAACGGCCATTCTTAAGCTTGGAACTTCGACTTCGAGGGGGAGGACCGCCTCCACTCCGAAGAGCAATGAGTATGGAGTGGACTGAGTTGGAGTACGGTGCGTGGTACGATATGCCCACAATGCCTCGTGAAGCTTGAGATTCCAGTCTCTCTTGTTGGCTGAAGCATTTTTCCTCAGAAGCTTGCATAGAGTCTTATTGAAGGCTTCGGCTAGCCCATTGGCTCTTGGATTATAGATGGAGGAATATCTCCAGTCTATCTTGTGCTGAGTAGCGAACCTTGAGACATTGAAGCTCTTGAAAGAAGGCCCGTTGTCAGAAATGATTCTTCTTGGTGTACCGAAGCGGTATAGAATATTATGCTGGAAGAATGTCAGAATATCCTTTGTCTTGACTTCTTTTAGCGGGACAGCTTCAGCCCACCTGGAGAAGTAGTCTGTCGCGGCCAGTATGAACCGGTGGCCTTTAGATGACGGAGGATCAATTGGGCCAACAATGTCGGTGCCCCAAACTTCGAATGGCCACGACGCCACTGTAGGATGCAATGGGTTGGGATGCTTGTGAATAAAATCACCGTGAATTTGGCAGATATAACATTTCTTTGCATGTTCTCCGCAATCCCGTATCATGGTGGGCCAGTAATACCCAAGCCGTTTGATTTGAAGTCGCATCTTGGGGCCAGATTGGTGAGCACCGCAAACGCCCGAGTGGACATCTTTCATGACCTTTTGGGCTTCGGCCAATGACAGACACCTGAGCCAGAGTTGGTCATATGACCTGCGGTATAACGTGTCATTTACAAACACGTATCGGAGAGCTCTTTTCTTCAGCTGAATCCTCGCAGATTTTTCTTCGGGCAGCTTGTCGTACCGGAGGTAGTCTACGAAGGGTTCTCTCCAATCGGGCTCGTCTTGGATGATCGAAGCTTCTTCCGCAGGACTGCTCTTCTGTTCCGCGCTTTCCTCTTCTCGTAGAGAGACTGGGGGTAGAATTTGCCGGCTCCTGACTGTGATCAGAATTTCGTCCATTTCAGGATCAGCCAGCTCTTTGGCTAGGCGAGCGAGTATGTCGGCTTTTCCGTTCAACGCTCTAGGGACTCTCGTTAGTTCAATATGAGTGAACCGTTTCATGAGTTCCACTACTCGGCCTCTGTACCGAGCTAATTCGAGTTTGTATATCTTATAATCGCCGCTTACTTGGTTGACGACGAGCTGGGAGTCACCGTAAACTCGTAGCCGACGGATTTCCATTTCTATGGCGAGCTCCAAACCAGCTATCAGAGCTTCATACTCAGCTTCATTGTTTGTCCGAGGCTCGGTGAGAGCAAAAGAACGCCGTAGGGTTCCCATTGATGGTGTGATGAATACCAATCCTATCCCTGCTTTTATCTCCGGGACGCTTGATTTACTGGAGGTTCTTATCGATGAGGCCCCATCGAAGTAGAGCTCCCAACATGGCTCGTCATTCTCGAGATGCAGCACTTGTTCGTCGGGTAACTCACAATTTAGTGGCGACCCTTCTGGTATGGGATGAGCAGCGAGAAAGTCTGCAAGAGCTTGCCCTTTTACTGCTTTCTGAGGAGTGTAAACTATGTCAAACTCAAGTAGCATGACAACCCATCTTGCCATTCTGCCGGCTAGGCTTGCTTTGGTCATCAAGTGTTTGAGCGGGTCGACCTTGGAGATCAGCATAACCAGATGAGCGAGAAGTGTCACGACCCAAGTTTGGATGTGACAGGCACTTAGATTTGTATCATATCTAAAGATATGCATAAGTCCAAGTAAGCCAAAAACCAAGATCAAAATACCTTATTCGGAATTATTTATGAAATTTTAGTTTTTAAGTAGAAATCTCGAGTTATGAAGTTAATTCATTAAACAAGTAATAAAGGTTAAGTGTGGTTGTATTCCTACTTGGAATCAACAATATCAATAAGAATATGAATATGCATATAATGAACATCACTGAATCTCATAAAGAAAAGACTATAATACTGATCCAATTTTTCAACTATACATATATAAACCATCTCTCCTTTCTAAGTCAAAATACAAGTCTGATGGAGTCTTTTCTAGATACAAAAGTACAAAAACCAAAAAGGAGGTTACTACACATGTAACCTACCGATCAAAAGATGGAAACCACAGCAAAAGTGATCCTGCCTCGCAACTACCCGTCCACTCTATCCCTGCAAGGAACTGTGGCACAACGGGGATGAGTTGCCAACTCAGTGAATACAACTAACATATAACGGCGAATAAAGTAAATATGGTAATCATGATAATGAACATGAATCAATATGATGTATGAGTATATGTGAAATCCAACAATAAATCACATCATACTTCTGAAATCATAACTCAATATAAATCATCTCTCGGTGTCCATCAACGACACAAAACTTCCATTTCTGATAGGCATCATTCCCCGAATGATCCTATACACATAATATCGGTCGTCATCCTCTAGACGCACGCCGCATATTTCTAAAACCAATATCCGGAATCGAGTAACCTCGCTAGGCTCACCTGTCTCAATACGGCTATCTTGCCCCTCGGTCTCGACCGGGTCCACCCTGTATCCAACTGTATAGCTCCCCCACTCAGTATGGATAACGTAAATCCGCGACCGTATATCTCCCCCACTCGGTCCGGAATAAAACCAAAAACAGAAATCAACTCAGGGTGGACATGTCACATCAATCATGAAAACGGGATTTATGTAATAGTATTTAAAACTCAAAATCATAAATCCTCAATTCTGTATTTATCTCATATCCAACATGGAAATACGCATAAAGCGACAAATTGTAAATAAGGAATTCTACCAATATACTTAACATTTGTAAAACAATATAATCCATGTTAATAAGTATGATATTTAAGTGTATGTGACATGGCAATATCGACGAGGTGTGTGTAGCATATAAGATGTGCACGTGGCATGACTCGTCGATACTTGTGAAGTGTTCTAACAACTAAGCAACATATAAGTAATGAAATGAATGATATTCTAATTATTTAACATGATGATATGAATATCGTATTAATGTAAAGCCATGGGCGAAACACGCCATCTCTACTAAATTCCCCGGTAGATGTTTAGTCTACTCACCGGAAAGTCGATCTACTCCGGAATCGCTAATCCTTTCCCTTTCCTCGCGGCTTCCGTATTCCTTGTATCCGCGTCTAAATATACCAATATATCGTATATAAGCAAAACTGTATTTCCGACATAACGGAAATAGAAAACACGTTATACCCTTTTTGCTAGTTATCTAATATTAGGTTATATCAAGTTGTTTCACACTTAGTCTCGCTGGATTTTAGCTTAAACCTGCACAGTTTCAGAATTTAAAACGCGACTTAGTTTCGTCGTGTCGTTTTTAACGTTTTACGATTTCATTTCCAATATATCATTCCAGATTTCAGTTACAGTGAAACTAAATTAAATCAACAGTACCAAACTACCCCAAATTGTATACTGAAGATACCCCAAAAACCAAAACCCCAAATTTCCTCCACTTGGCCGGCGACGCCGGCCAAAACCCTTCTGTCGCCGGCCCAAAACCGGCCCCCCATGATCGTTTTCTTTTGGTGTGTTCTAGTTGTTATCTACATCATTTCTACACTGTTGAATTTATTTAATTAAGTTTCAGAACACAGCAGTTTTTAACAGACTATAAGTTTAGCTAAAATACGAAATTATGTGACTTGATTAAACCTACTCTAATTAAGCTACAGAAGTTAATCTCTACTGAGTTTAAGAAAATTACCCTCCTAATTTGCTGTAGGAATGACCCTCCAAGATCTACAAGCTCCTTTTAGCTTGAAGATGCACCCTCTCCAAGAACAATCTCCATTCTCTTCTTCTTCCTCTTGTTCTTCTTTTTCCCTCTTTTACTTTTCTTTTCTTTTGATTTTTCTTTCAGTTTTGATTCTGATTTTTAAACTGAAATGAATTATTTAAGTGAATGATAGAAGAGATAAGAGAAGGAGGAGGTGTCAAAGCCAAAGGTGTGCATGTTTCATGCAAGTAGGAGGTGGAAGTGAGCAAGGGTGTGGAAGCATGAGGTGGTTTTTGGTGATTATCTCCCATTTTCCATTTTTGTTTTATATTTGAATTTGTTTTCAGATCTGAAATGGTATCCTTTTATTCATTTAAACCCTTGACAAAACCCTATTTGCATAAAACCTAACTTTGCAATTTAACCCTTCACAACTAACTTATTACAAAACATATCTTTTATTAAAATGAAGCTAAAATTTTCATTAAAACCTTTATAACTTATTTAAATTACATTCTAAAATTCTAATTTAATTTGTATTACACATATCTTATGAAGATTGACATATTAGCTTTTAACCATTTTGTGATTTATCAGCTTATTCTTATTTTAATTAAATTTATTTATTTCTAGGTTTTTCCTAAATGTTACAATATTCCCCCCTTAAGAAAATTCGGTCCCCGAATTTAAACTAATTACTATACATACCTAAGAAAAGATGTGGAAATTTCTTTCGCATTGCGTCCTCCGTCTCCCAAGTAATCTCCTTGCGATCCTTTCCTTGCCAGAGAACCTTTACAGATGGCAGTATCCTCGATCGCAGTTGCTTTGCTTGCCTGTCCAGAATAGCTACTGGCTGTACTGTGAAGGATAGATCTGGCTCAAGCTGTAGAGTCTGATGTTGGATCGCATGAGATGGATCGTGAAGATATCTGCGAAGCATCGAAACATGAAACACCGGATGTACGTCGGGAAAACCGGGTGGAAGCGCTAACCGATAAGCTACAGCGCCCACTCTCTCTAAAATCTCATAAGGCCCAACATATCTGGGGCTGAGCTTCCCTTTCTTCCCGAAGCGCATCACACCCTTCATTGGAGATACTCGAAGGAACACATGATCTCCCACATCAAACTCGAGTTTGCGTCGTCTTCGATCCGCATACGACTTCTGTCTGCTTTGAGCCGCTTTCATTCTATCTCGTATCAAGTGAATCTTCTCTGTAGTTTCCTGTACTATCTGCGGTCCCAATATACAACTCTCACTAAGTTCCGTCCAGCAAACAGGTGATCTACATTTCCTTCCATACAAGGCTTCAAAGGGTGCCATCTGGATCGTCTCTTGAAAACTGTTATTATAAGAAAATTCTACCAAAGGTAGGTGACGATCCCAACTTCCACCGAAATCTAGGCTACAAGCCCGAAGCATATCCTCGAGTATCTGAATTGTCCGCTCCGACTGACCGTCTGTCTGTGGGTGGAAAGCTGTACTAAAACTCAGTCGTGTACCAAGAGCATCTTGAAGTTTCTGCCATAGCCTGCTCGTGAACTGGGTACCTCGATCTGATACTATGCATGTCGGCACTCCATGTAGACGTACAATCTCATCGATATAAACCTGTGCATACTGAGCAAATCCATATGTCGTCTTCACTGGAAGAAAATGAGCTGCCTTCGTCAGCCTGTCTACAATCACCCAAATGGAATCATACCCTCTGCTAGTCCTGGGTAGACCCACTACAAAATCCATAGAAATCTGTTCCCATTTCCATTCTGGAATGGGTAAGGGTTGCAGCTCTCCGGCTGGCCTCTGATGTTCTGCTTTGACTTGCTGACAAGTCAAGCATCGTGAAACAAAATCCGTAACATCCGTCTTCATTCCTTCCCACCAATAATTATCCTTCAAATCACGATACATTTTTGTGGAACCAGGATGAATACTGTATACTGATCTGTGTGCATCCTCCAAAATCTCACGCCTCAATCCATCAGAATCTGGCACACAGAGACGAGTCCTAAAACGTAATACTCCATAATCATCAATCACGAACTCCGTCTCCTTGCCCTGTCTAACCTGATCCATAATCTCCATCAAGCGAGTATCGGTAGGCTGCGCATCTCGAATACGATCCAATAGCTGAGGTCTGGTGCGAACATGTGCTAACTGACCTCCTGTCGATGTGAACTCAAACTGTATACGACTATCACATAAGACCTGCCAGTCGGTAGAAGACTGTCTCTGCAAAATGCTCAAATGAGATAAATTACCTCCAGGCCTCCGACTCAAGGCATCTGCTACAACATTTGCTTTGCCTGGATGGTACAAAATCTCACAGTCGTAATCTTTCACCAATTCCATCCATCTACGCTGCCTGAGATTCAGATCTTTCTGCTGAAAGATATACTTTAAACTTTTATGATCTGTGAAGATTTGACACGTTTCTCCATATAAATAATGTCTCCAAATCTTCAATGCGAAAACTACAGCAGCCATCTCTAGATCATGAGTGGGATAATTTTGTTCATGCCTCTTTAACTGTCGGGAAGCATATGCTATAACCTTGCCGTGTTGCATCAACACACAGCCTAAGCCCACTCTAGAAGCATCGCAATACACAACGAAACCCCCTGACCTGGAAGGTAAAGATAATACAGGTGCAGTCGTCAAACGCGTCTTCAACTGTTGGAAACTCTGCTCACAAGCATCTGTCCACTGAAAAGGAACTTCCTTCCTAGTCAATCCTGTCAAAGGTGCCGCTATCCTTGAGAAATCCTGTACGAAGCGTCTGTAATAACCTGCCAGACCTAAGAAACTCCGAACCTCTGTAACTGACATAGGCCTGGGCCAGTGTTGTACCGCTTCAATCTTCTTTGGGTCTACACATATACCTTCTCTCGTAACTATGTGACCCAAGAAATCCACACTATCGAGCCAAAAAGCACACTTAGAAAACTTCGCATACAACTGATGCTCTTTCAAAGTCTGCAATGTGATACGTAAATGCTGCTCGTGCTCCGTCTGACTCCGAGAATATACAAGAATATCATCTATGAATACTATAATAAACCGATCGATAAATGGTCTAAAGATACGGTTCATCATATCCATAAAAGCTGCTGGAGCATTGGTGAGTCCGAACGACATCACCAGAAATTCATAATGCCCATATCTCGTACGAAATGCTGTCTTCGGAATATCGCCCTTCCGAACCCTCAACTGATGATATCCTGACCTTAAGTCAATCTTTGAGAAGAATCCGGCTCCTTGCAACTGATCGAACAAATCATCTATTCGCGGTAATGGATACCTGTTTCGCACCGTGACGCGATTCAGCTGTCGGTAGTCGATGCACATCCTCATACTACCGTCCTTCTTCTTTACAAATAACACAGGAGCTCCCCACGGTGAAACACTAGGACGAACAAGTCCTCGATCTAACAACTCTTGCAACTGGCTTTTGAGTTCTTTCAATTCCGTCGGTGCCATTCGATAGGGTGGTATAGAAATAGGCCCTGCACCCGGAATCAAGTCGATACAAAACTCAATATCTCGATCAGGTGGCAATCCTGGCAACTCTGCAGGAAATACCTCAGGAAATTCTCGTATGATCGGGATTTGGTCCAAAGGAACCTCAGCGACCTCAACGTCCTGAATAAAAGCCAAGAACCCAAGACAACCCTTCTTCAAAAGCCGCCCCGCATAAAAAGCAGAAATCATGTTGACAGGGGTTAACTTGCAATCCCCTGCACAACCAACACCGGTTCACCTGGAAAACAAAATCTAACCGCTTTTCCTCTACAATCTACATAGGCATGACAAGCGGCTAACCAATCCATCCCAAGAAGTATATCAAAGTCCAACATGTCCAAGAGAATCAGATCAACTAGCGAATCTCTATTACCAATACGCACCGAACACGATCTGAATACGTGTCGAGCTATAAAGGAATCTCCAACTGGAGTAATCACTACCAAAGGTAACTCTAACAATGACGACTCCTTCCCCAATAAAAGTGCGAATCGTGAAGATACATAAGAGTGTGTAGAACCGGGATCAAATAAGACATGTGCCTCTAAAGAGCATACTGTAAGAGTACCTGTCACGACTGCATTTGATGCCTGGGCATCCTGTGGAGTCAGTGCAAAAACCCGTGCCTGGCCCCTGCCCGCATCCTGTCGTCCTCTACCTCTATCTCCTCTACCTCTCTGAGCACGTCCCGCATAGCCTCGACCTCTTGGTGCAACTGCCTGGCGTGTAGCGCCAACTGGGGGAGGAAGTAAAGCCATCGGTGTAGGAGAAGGAAGGGGTAAAGCAGCCTGTGGAGCAACGGTCCCACCCTGAGATCTGCAATCTCTCGCAAAGTGCCCGGGAAGTCCACATCTATAACAAGTATATGGTGATCTCTGATCATCAGGATAAGAACTGAACATCTGGCCCTGTGTCCAATCTCGTCCAACACTGCGGCCGGGAGTATGTCTGCCTGGATAGGACCCTCTACCTCGGCCAAACTGTCTATTCGTCGGCACGAATGGTCTACTCCTCTTTGGCTCCGGAACAACTCCTGACTGGCTCAAACGCTCCTCTACTCGTATCGCCGCATCCAAGGCCTGTGCATATGTATCAAAATGCTGGGAGCCTATCGCCAGATACAACTGTGTGTCCAAACTCCTTAGGAACCTTTTCACTCGGAGCTCCTCTGTAGGTACCAAGTATGGAGCATATCGCGAAAGCTGGGTGAAGCGTAAGTCATAATCGGCTACTGACATACTTGCTGCTTTCTTCAATGCCTCGAAACTGCTAGCTCTAGCATCCCTCACACTCTCGGGAAGAAATCTGGCAAGAAAGACTGTAGAAAACTCGATCCACGTCATCGGAGGAAGATTCGTAGCTCGCCCTCTCTCCATCGACTCACACCACTCCTGTGCAAGTCCCTCCAAACGAAAGCTAGTCAGCTCAACTGACCTCGCATCAGAACATCGTAATGATCTGCATATCCTCGCCATTCTATCAAGAAAAGACTGAGGATCTACCGCCACATCGGTCCCTGTGAATACCGGCGGTCTCAATCTCATAAACTCCGCAAGTGATACCTCCATCACTCTCGTATCTACTGGTGCTACCGTCTGTGTAGGCTGTACCTCGGACTCTGCTACGGTCGGTGCTGGATCTGATCTCAAAGCTCGAGTGGTCTCAGCTAACTGTCCTACCACTCGCTGTAATCCCAACATACCCTCCTCGATCCTAGTCATGCGATCTGGAGGAGGAGGATCAGCATGCTCATGCACCTCCTGCACGTCCGGTGTACCAGTCCTCATCACAGGCGGACTCGCCCTAGCTGCATTCCTGGCTGCGGCTCGCCTAGCCCGCGTAGCCATAGCAACTGGAACAAGAAACGAGAGTTGATAAGGTGTGGGAACAGAAGAATTCAATACGGAGAATAAATGGAAGAATAGATCAAGATAAACATCCTAAGGTTAGTTAGGCTGAATACGATAACGTAAATATACCGCGGAACATACGTACGGTACTGCATTCGTCCTAATTTACCTACTCCATCAAACCAAAGGTCATCCTAACTCTCAGACTTACATCAACTTATTGAAATCCCTTACTGAATTCCGTAAGGTTACTCCTAATCTCTGATACCAACTTTGTCACGACCCAAGTTTGGATGTGACAGGCACTTAGATTTGTATCATATCTAAAGATATGCACAAGTCCAAGTAAGCCAAAAACCAAGATCAAAATACCTTATTCGGAATTATTTATGAAATTTTAGTTTTTAAGTAGAAATCTCGAGTTATGAAGTTAATTCATTAAACAAGTAATAAAGGTTAAGTGTGGTTGTATTCCTACTTGGAATCAACAATATCAATAAGAATATGAATATGCATATAATGAACATCACTGAATCTCATAAAGAAAAGACTATAATACTGATCCAATTTTTCAACTATACATATATAAACCATCTCTCCTTTCTAAGTCAAAATACAAGTCTGATGGAGTCTTTTCTAGATACAAAAGTACAAAAACCAAAAAGGAGGTTACTACACATGTAACCTACCGATCAAAAGATGGAAACCACAGCAAAAGTGATCCTGCCTCGCAACTACCCGTCCACTCTATCCCTGCAAGGAACTGTGGCACAACGGGGATGAGTTGCCAACTCAGTGAATACAACTAACATATAACGGCGAATAAAGTAAATATGGTAATCATGATAATGAACATGAATCAATATGATGTATGAGTATATGTGAAATCCAACAATAAATCACATCATACTTCTGAAATCATAACTCAATATAAATCATCTCTCGGTGTCCATCAACGACACAAAACTTCCATTTCTGATAGGCATCATTCCCCGAATGATCCTATACCCATAATATCGGTCGTCATCCTCTAGACGCACGCCGCATATTTCTAAAACCAATATCCGGAATCGAGTAACCTCGCTAGGCTCACCTGTCTCAATACGGCTATCTTGCCCCTCGGTCTCGACCGGGTCCACCCTGTATCCAACTGTATAGCCCCCCCACTCAGTATGGATAACGTAAATCCGCGACCGTATATCTCCCCCACTCGGTCCGGAATAAAACCAAAAACAGAAATCAACTCAGGGTGGACATGTCACATCAATCATGAAAACGGGATTTATGTAATAGTATTTAAAACTCAAAATCATAAATCCTCAATTCTGTATTTATCTCATATCCAACATGGAAATACGCATAAAGCGACAAATTGTAAATAAGGAATTCTACCAATATACTTAACATTTGTAAAACAATATAATCCATGTTAATAAGTATGATATTTAAGTGTATGTGACATGGCAATATCGACGAGGTGTGTGTAGCATATAAGATGTGCACGTGGCATGACTCGTCGATACTTGTGAAGTGTTCTAACAACTAAGCAACATATAAGTAATGAAATGAATGATATTCTAATTATTTAACATGATGATATGAATATCGTATTAATGTAAAGCGATGGGCGAAACACGCCATCTCTACTAAATTCCCCGGTAGATGTTTAGTCTACTCACCGGAAAGTCGATCTACTCCGGAATCGCTAATCCTTTCCCTTTCCTCGCGGCTTCCGTATTCCTTGTATCCGCGTCTAAATATACCAATATATCGTATATAAGCAAAACTGTATTTCCGACATAACGGAAATAGAAAACACGTTATACCCTTTTTGCTAGTTATCTAATATTAGGTTATATCAAGTTGTTTCACACTTAGTCTCGCTGGATTTTAGCTTAAACCTGCACAGTTTCAGAATTTAAAACGCGACTTAGTTTCGTCGTGTCGTTTTTAACGTTTTACGATTTCATTTCCGATATATCATTCCAGATTTCAGTTACAGTGAAACTAAATTAAATCAACAGTACCAAACTACCCCAAATTGTATACTGAAGATACCCCAAAAACCAAAACCCCAAATTTCCTCCACTTGGCCGGCGACGCCGGCCAAAACCCTTCTGTCGCCGGCCCAAAACCGGCCCCCCATGATCGTTTTCTTTTGGTGTGTTCTAGTTGTTATCTACATCATTTCTACACTGTTGAATTTATTTAATTAAGTTTCAGAACACAGCAGTTTTTAACAGACTATAAGTTTAGCTAAAATACGAAATTATGTGACTTGATTAAACCTACTCTAATTAAGCTACAGAAGTTAATCTCTACTGAGTTTAAGAAAATTACCCTCCTAATTTGCTGTAGGAATGACCCTCCAAGATCTACAAGCTCCTTTTAGCTTGAAGATGCACCCTCTCCAAGAACAATCTCCATTCTCTTCTTCTTCCTCTTGTTCTTCTTTTTCCCTCTTTTACTTTTCTTTTCTTTTGATTTTTCTTTCAGTTTTGATTCTGATTTTTAAACTGAAATGAATTATTTAAGTGAATGATAGAAGAGATAAGAGAAGGAGGAGGTGTCAAAGCCAAAGGTGTGCATGTTTCATGCAAGTAGGAGGTGGAAGTGAGCAAGGGTGTGGAAGCATGAGGTGGTTTTTGGTGATTATCTCCTATTTTCCATTTTTGTTTTATATTTGAATTTGTTTTCAGATCTGAAATGGTATCCTTTTATTCATTTAAACCCTTGACAAAACCCTATTTGCATAAAACCTAACTTTGCAATTTAACCCTTCACAACTAACTTATTACAAAACATATCTTTTATTAAAATGAAGCTAAAATTTTCATTAAAACCTTTATAACTTATTTAAATTACATTCTAAAATTCTAATTTAATTTGTATTACACATATCTTATGAAGATTGACATATTAGCTTTTAACCATTTTGTGATTTATCAGCTTATTCTTATTTTAATTAAATTT
This sequence comes from Agapanthus africanus, assembly GCA_030015575.1. Taxonomy (NCBI): domain Eukaryota; kingdom Viridiplantae; phylum Streptophyta; class Magnoliopsida; order Asparagales; family Amaryllidaceae; genus Agapanthus; species Agapanthus africanus. The sequence goes on from JASDDO010000012.1 coordinate 429,190,627, forward strand.
ATTTATTTCTAGGTTTTTCCTAAATGTTACAAGAAGATAGTGCCTCAGCTTCTTCACAGCAAATATCAGAGCCAGGCATTGCTTTTCGATTGGGGAGTAGTTGTGTTCCGCCCCGACTAGAGTTCGACTGAGGTAGTAGAGGGCATTTTCTTTTCCTTCCTCATTATTCTGGGCAAGGAGCGCACCGAGTGACTCGTCCAGCGCGGCAGTGTAGAGAATCAGCGGTTTATTCGGAATGGGAGCGGCCAGCACTGGAGGGTGCAACAAGTATTGTTTAATGCTTTCGAACGCTGCTCGACATTCGGCATCCCAGATAAAAGGAGCTCCTTTCTTCATGAGCTTTGAGAAGGGCCTACATCTCCCTGATAAATTTGAGATAAACCTCCGTATATAAGCAAGCTTGCCTTGAAAAGATCTTAGCTGCGTCAGACTCTTCGGAGGGGGCATCTCCATGATGGCCTTTATCTTTGATGGGTCAACTTCGATCCCTCGATGTCGGACTATGAAGCCCAGGAATTTTCCCGATGACACGCCAAAAGCGCACTTCAGAGGATTCATCTTCATATCGTATTCCCTCAGTCTGGTGAGAACGGTCCTGAGATCTTGGATATGATCGGCCTTGGCTTTAGTCTTGACGACCAGATCATCAACATAGCATTCAACGACTTTATGGATTAGGTCATCAAAGATATTAGTCATCGCCCTTTGATATGTAGCACCTGCGTTCTTCAGTCCGAATGGCATTACCTTGTAGCAATATATTCCGATCGGGGTTCGAAATGCTGTGTGCTTCTCATCTTCAGGCGACATCTTGATCTGATTGTATCCAGACGAGCCATCCATAAAGGTGAACAGTTCGTAATTTGAGGTGTCATCGACCATCATTTCCATGACCGGTAGCGGGAAGTCGTCTTTAGGACATGACTTGTTGAGGTCCCTGAAATCGACACAAACTCGGATCTGCCCATTTTTCTTCTTCACTGGGACTATGCATGCGATCCAGTCTGCATATTTCTCTTCCCTGATGAAGCCGGCATCGATGAGCTTCTTGGTTTCCTCGATGACCTTTTCTTCCAACTCCCTTCTCATTCTTCGAGGAGCTTGTTTGACTGGCCTAGCATCAGGAGATATAGCCAGCTTATGCACGGCTACCTTAGGGGAAAGGCCAGGCATTTCTTTGTACGTCCACGCGAAGCAGTCGACGAACTCACGCAGCAGGGCAATTATCTGCTCTTTCATTTCCTCTGACAAGAGTGAGCTGATGTAGGTCGGCCTTGGATTATCGGGCGTTCCTAAGTCAATCTCGGTTAGCTCATCAAAGGTTGCTTGTCCGCCATCTTCGAGCTCTTGAGGAGCTTCTTCTGGCTCGGCTATCTCGTCATCATCATTTGATCTTTCGCTGGTCTCACCAACATGGATCATGTAGCACGCTTTGGAATCAGGTTGAATGTAGCCTATGCCCCGTCTATCTGGAATCCGACCATCGATGAGTGCTCGGACCTGGGGCGGATACCATAGCCCTTCGTAAAACTTTGCTTCGGACTCCGTTTGATATAACCGGCATCCGCACTTCTTAAAGTATTCCCGCATCTCGGGCGCATAGTATCTGGGATTGAGGATGGCTCTTATGCCTCTCTCATAGGGAAGGCACGCGACAGAAAGGTCGTCCGGGTGCACAACGGGGTTTGACCCATAAAACAAGATGGCCTTCTGTCCACTTTTCCTCCCGGGAACGTAGAAAGTTTTCAGCTGGTCCACGGTGGAGATTGATAATGCATCGAGCTCTTTGCACATTTGCTCTGGTACCCTTGTAACGGCTAGGGACCCTTCTGCAACTTCGAAGGTCTCTCGTAGTTTCGCTTGTTGCGTGGGGGTCCAATCTGCACCGCTGTTGCACGACAGGTCCTCCTCCTCTGACTCTTCAGTGTCACTGCCAAGATGAGGGCGGACTTTGCTGCTAGATGGGCCTTCAGTAACAGATTCGTCCGTATCGCTGCCGAAATGAGGGCGAGTTTTGCGGAAGGACGGGCTTCCGGCGTCGGACTCATCAGAGTCGCTGCCGAAATGCGGGCGCACTTGGGTATTTTTGCTTTTGAAAGTGATAGCCGGCGCAGATTTGCTTTTGAGTCTTGGGGCCGTTCTATCCTCGGTCAGTTGTGGCTTGGCATTTTGGTGGTTCGTAAAGTACCGAGAATCTTCATATCGGACTTCATGCACACCGAACGGCTGGATGTCTCCGTCAATGCGTCTTTCTTCGCCATTTTTAGTGTACTTCATGCATTGATGGAGAGTTGACGGAATGATGCCGTAATCGTGGAGCCACGGCCGCCCCAAGAGAATCTTATAAGACGTGTCGGCGTCGATCACGTATATCTTAGCTTCAGTTTGCAGATCCCCAAATTTGATTGGCAGAGCTATAGACCCCAGAACTTGCTGGCAATTTTGGTTGAAGCCTTGAATGACAATCCTTTCCCTTGACAGGTGTCGGACGTCCATTGACAAACTCTTCAGAGTTCGCAAGTTCATGATGTTCACTGAGGACCCCGGATCAATCAATATGCGATTAATTCGATCTCCGTCGCTGTACCCGGTCACGTAAAGCGGCCGATTATGCTCAGCCGTTCCCAGTAGCAAGTCTTCATCCTTAAATGTGACTGCGGCGGCATACAAAGCATGCTGGGCTTCTTTCATGTTAATTTCCGCAAAGTGAGCCTGATACCGCTCGGGATTTTGCAGAGCGTGGATGAGAACATCTCTAAGCTCCTTAGATAGGACCAAGGCGTCGTAGATGCTCAGGAGAGACGGAAGCTTCCGGAGGTGCGCCAAGACATTATAGTCCACCGAGGAAGGACTTATGTTTTCATCAGCCGGTTCTCTGCCATCTTCTTCATTAGCGACTTGTTTTTCCTTCCCTTTTGGGGCGTTGCGGTAGAGCCCTGCCGCTTCTGAGCTGGATTTGATTGGCCTTTGTGGTGAGCTCCTCGTCCTCTTCCGGAAAACAGAGATCATCCTCGGAGTCGCTGCCAAGATGGATGGCGTAGCAGGTCACTACTGGGATCTCTTCATTGGAGTCTTCTTCTAACTCCTCCAGAATTTCAGCCGCTTGTACAGGGAAGAACTCCTTCAATTGAATCAATGTTCTTTCCTTTTGTTCATATTCTTTGAGGGAGTCGATATATTTTTGAATGGTCGATCTCCCTGCAGACTCTTTTTCGCGCCGAGCTGCACTTTTCTTCTTCTTGAGCTTCTTGGATTTTGAGCCTGATGGAACCGCATTGGCAGCTGGACTGGTAGGCTTCTTCTGTCCTTCCCATTCCATCCTGGGTTCTTTCCGAAGTAGCTTTATCATCTTCTTCGTCTTATTAGATATGTGCGTACTCCACGGAGGCCGCGATGAGTCAGTTTCGTTTATCAGGGAAGCAGGTTCAGCTGTCTGCTCCCAGAAGGCTTCAACTTCTGTCTGTATAAAGTTGGCGGTTGCAACTTAATTGTTCACCAACACGCTTTTGGACAGCTCGATCTCTCCAGCCTTGTACTGCTTCTCGACCCAATCCTTGAAGATATAGCAATCCTCGATCGCATGGCTCACTACTCGGTGGTACGGGCAATACAGGGGATTGTCGGTCATTTTTGCTTCTTGGGGTCTTTTCGACTCCGGCAGTTGTAGGCCATTGTTCAAGGCATCTTTAAATATCTTGCGGACCTTGTCCCTTCTGAAAGAGTAAACCTTGTTCTTTTTCTCCTCTAGGGAAGGCCCATCTCCTCCCAGCAATGGCTTTCGAGACCGGTTGGTTTTGGATTCGCCCGCCCTTCGCTTTCCTTCATTGTCGGAGGCATTGAAGACATTGGTACTGCTGGAACTCCCGCTTCTACGGTTGTCGTCCCGCTTGCTTTTCCAGGTTTTGTCTCTCTGAGAGTCTGGCGGGGACTCTTGCTTCGAGCGTTCCAGCATTTGGACTTTCTTGGTTAGCTCCTGAAATGTCTTGAGGCCCGCTGTACACAAGAAAGGGACCATCCAATTGCTGAGGTTCCCAATGAGAAGGCTGACGGACTGGTCCTGTTCCAGCGGCGGTTCGCACTTAACTGTGAGATTACGCCACCGGGCGATAAAGTCGGTGTTGCTTTCATTCTTCCCCAGCTTGGTCCTCACAAGATCGGCTATAGAGATTTTATCACTGACGCTCATGAACCTTTGCCGGAACAGAGACTCCATTTGGGCAAAGGTAATGACGGACCCGTCCGGTATACTCGCATACCAGTCGAAGGCGACGCCGGTCAGGCTGTTGACAAACTGACGAAGAAGGAGCGCATCGTTGCCCCCTGTATTTCCGCACGATGCTTTGAAGTGGGCAACGTGCTGATTTGCATTCCCCGTTCCATCAAATCTTCCGAACTTAGGAATGACGTAGCCGCTTGGGAACTCAATCAGATCATACTGCGCGGGATATGGCCGCCCACTACTGCCGATTTCTTTCTGAGCTTCAGCTTCGGCCACCAATGTTTTAACCTTGCTGGTGACCAAATCCATTATCCGATCCTGTGTTAGCGGGATAGTGCTATCTGGGGCCAAGGCGTTCCCAGAAGCGGAGTGTAGCCGGCTTTCATTCGGCTCGACCAGTCTTGGTCCCAAAGGAACAGGCATTGGCTGCCTCGGATTGTCATCACCAGGCTGATTAGTAGCGGCTTGTGCTTGACTAGGAGGCGCTCGAGCAATTTGAGCCGTAAGCTGCATCACCACGTTCGTTAAGTCGTCAATCTTTGAATAGAGCTTGGCCATCTCTTTATCTTTGCTCCTGAGCTGTTTTCGAAGTTCTTGAAGCAGCTCTTGCTCCGCAGTCCTAGGGCGGAAAGTCGGCTCTTCCTCGCTGTCCGAGCTTGACTCTACATGGACCGAGGGGTCTATCTGCCTATCATCCTCATCGAGAGGGTTTTCTTCATCCAGCAGGGGCGGCTGTTCTTGGGTGGCGGCAACCACATTCAGGCTACATTGGGCTTGGGAGGTGGTGGCCCCATCCTTGCTTTTGCTGCGAAGGTTGTCGCTGGGGCGCCCGCCCGCCATATAGACCGTATGGATGATATATCCGACCGTCTTTCTATCATTGGCGGCTGATTTCACGGATCGCTGTCTTGACCCCTTTGCTTCGGCAGCCGGTAGTCGATTGAAGACGGCTGGCCTAACCAGGTTCTTGAATGGTGCTGGCGCTTCTTTTCTGGGTTTTCCCCGCTGCTTTCGCGCGGCACAGAGTTCTTGATAGACTCTTGAAGAGACAGTGTCATACTTTTTCTGTTGGGGCCGGGACACGTCTCTTTGTGGCACTGTTAGGACCGCTGTCTTCTTGATTTTGGCGGTCATGGCGTTTTTCTGAACCCACTTCAGAGGCTCGAAGGAATTGCTGATTCTTACGTCCGACTCAGCCGTCGTCGCGGGGCAACCTTGCACTTGGAACTTCACACGATTCCATTTGGCCGAAGCCTTGTCCCTCTTGTTGGCTCGATACCTGAGCCGCTTCTGCCTTAACTTTTCTGTTCTAAGCACCTGGCAGACTTCGGCTTTTTGGGAAGACGCCGCAGACCGGTTGATGGAGGGCCTTGGAGATACGCCCGATTGTGCATTTGTTAGAGTCATCGCCTGAGCTCGTCCGCAACTTTTAATGTTTCCCTTCACATCGGAAGTCTTGCCCCCAGCCAGAGCACCAGGGACTCGTTCAGACACCATCTTAAGTTTCGGTTGTGGTGCCTTGGCGATCACGACATTCGGCCTCTTACCCCTTGAGACCGGCTTGGCCACCTGTTCCGCTGGGATCTCTGCCAGATGAGCGCTTCCGGCAGGGTAGATGATGACGGAGCCGAACTGGCGGGGCGGTTCCTCCCACTGTCGATTGAGGCTTGCGGGGAGAACAACACGAGCGTTGATCTTGACCATGTACGGAATCGGGGTCGCTTTGGAAGTTGAAATCGTCTTGAGAGACATCGTCATCGAAAGTTGATTGCTGCATGAAAAGAAAACATCATTTCAGTATAGGCAATCGATATGTATATTGATTGAGTTCGCATGAACGTTTAACCCGAAATATGGGAGGAGAGATTGGTCCCACCGGGCGTGCCAGAATCTGTAGGGTGTTTTTTGTCACCCCAGTGAGATGGGAATACGCGAGCGCTTGTCAGGCGTACTACAGATTCCCCCTGCCTAGGGTAGGCCGGGGTTTAATGATTGTGGGGATCCGAATCTCCGGCGGCCGCGGACTAAGTTGCCGTTAATTACCCATCGCCTTTGGGGCGAGGGAACCTCCGATTAACGGGTTAAACTGGTCATGCGAACTCAATGTGCAGTGTGCGTGTGTTTTGAAAGAGGGTTTTGGATATATCGGGAGCCACGCAGAGTTTTTTACGGGGGTCCCGCTACCCGGATAGCGGGCTGGGGGTCAAGGGGGCTAGCAGCCCCCTTGCGGGGTTCGGGGCAGCGGCCCGGCCCGAAAATTTTTTTGAGGGGGAGAGTGTGGCGGAGTATGTGTGTGTATAAATTTGTATACATATGTATATATGTATGTATGTACACAAAAGAGAGGGAAAAGGCATCCAAGGGATGCGCAGGTGCGCAAGCGCGCGCGCCACGTGTCGGCACGCGGGCGACTTGCGCACTTGCGCAGTTGCGCAAGCGCGCGCGCCACGTGTCGGCACGCGGGCTCCTTGCGCACTTGCGCAGGTGCGTAAGCGCGCGCGCCACGTGTCGGCGCGCGCGCCACTTGCGCACTTGCGCAGTTGCGCAAGCGCGCGCGCCACGTGTCGGCACGCGGGCGACTTGCGCACTTGCGCACTTGCGCAGGCGCGCGCGCCACGTGTCGGCACGCGGGCGACTTGCGCACTTGCGCACTTGCGCAGGCGCGCGCGCCACGTGTCGGCACGCGGGCGCCTTGCGCAGGTGCGCAAGCGCGCACGCCACGTGTCGGCACGCGGGCGCCTTGCGCCCTTGCGCAAGCGCGCGGGTGAGGCACAACAGGCTTTTAGCCTAAAAAAATTTCTCAGAAGAGAAATCAGAGAGGAGTTGGACTCCTGAATGTGTTTTTCTTCTTTTTTTTGGGGGTTTAGTGAAAGATGTTCTTCTTCTTCCTCCTGTTGCTTGCTGGATCTTGAAGATCAAGAGATGTGAAATCTCAAAATCTCTCCTTTTTAAGATCTGATGACAGATCCAAGTTCTCCTATGTGGGTTTTGTGGTGGAAAACTATTTAGTTTTGAAAAAGGAAGAGTAAAACTCTTGATTTAATTCAAAAGAAAGAAGAAGCTTTTGGAACCTTGAAGAAGAAGGAAAGAGCTCAACTCTAGAAATTTCTTTTTTTTTTGAGAGAGAAAGTTGTTGGGATATTTCATTATCCTTGCCTTTATAGGCTATACATTTTACACATAGCCCCTTGGGCTTCACAAAATGGCATTTTGCCTATCCCATGGCTCATGTGCCTTTCTTTTTGCACATAAGCCATGGGCTTTACAAAAATTTGGCTTTATGCCTATTTTTCTTACATTTATCCGAAGATAAAATAAAAGAAATACAACAAACTTATTTATTACAAAATTTTTTATCTTGGCATGGGTGGAGGCCGGCCGCTTCACGTTCGGGCTCGACCCGGGCATGGGCCCACTGGATCTGGGCTTGGGCCCACTTAGCTTGGGGTTGACTTTGATTTTGACTTGGTCAACCGGGGTGTAAATTTTTACCCCAACATTGACGAGCAACCGGTTTCGGGTCGCTCGGTTGTTGTTGAGCATTAGCGACAACGATCGCTTTTCCCTTCCCTTTGTCATTTCGGGAGTCCGGCCTTGGAAGAGGGGGTTTATGGCCCATTTGATCCATTTGTGCTAGTTTGTCGATCAAGGCCTGGAAGGTAGTTAGCTTGAAAAACATCATAAATTGTGAGATGGTTGCTTGCGGATCAAGGGTCCCCACAAACATACCCACCGCAGGAGCTTCTTCAATGCGCTGCTCGCACTTCGACCACAAGTTCCGCCACCGTATAGCATACTGAACCCACATTTCGCCTGGCTTTACCCTAGCGTTAATCAGTGCTGTCATCGGGGTACGTTCACTGGTGCTTTCAAAACACTGAGTAAACAGTAGCTCCATCTCCGCGAAGGTTTTGATAGAGTCGTTCGGGAGTTCAGAGTACCACTCGAACGCCGTATCCGATAAACTTCCAACAAACTGGCGAAGTAAAAGCTTGTTATCACCACCGGTATTGCCGCAGAGTGCCCTGAACTGGGCGACATGCTGATGAGGATTGCCCGTCCCTTTGTAGACATGGAACTTGGGAATTGTGTAACCGGGTGGGTACTTGATTTGATCGTACCAACTTGGATATGGCCGCCCCGTTTTTATGACTTGACCGGCCGCTTCGGTCGCATGATGAACCCGTATTTGTTGGGCGATGTACTCATCCAAATCAGTTTTGGAGATTGTATCCTCTTTAGCTGTCGATAGAGTTGGTGGAGGATTTGATGTCTCTCACCTATCGTCTCTAAGGACGATCGGGGGCTCTTCAGCCGGAGGATCTTGTTGTATCATCATCCCTATCATGTCTTGGAAGAGGAGGCCCATACGCTGTATGTTGGCTGCTTGTTCAGCAGCCTCTTTGTCCTTCTTCTCCAATATCCGATGAAGGAATTCAGCGTCGGTTTCTTCCTCCTGACGTTCGTCCGAGGACATTTCAGGGCTTTCTTTTGGTCCGGTAAATGCAGCCATAGCATTCATAATTTCTTAGAGCTTTTGCTGTTGCTCCTGTGCCTTGGTCACTGATCGGGTGAGCGGTCGATGACCCGTAGATATGCGGCTATCTTCTTTACCAGATGCCATGTAGACGGTATGAACTATCATGCCCCCTGACTTAGGGCGTTTGGGTTCACCATTTTTAACTTTTGCCGCTGACGCGGGGGTTTTCTTTGGCCTTCTTTTGTGCGCCGTTGAGGTTGAAGGAACCGTTGAAGGGGGCACCCTAGCAGCTGCTGTCCCCTGCTGTTTAATGGGACAGTCCTTGTCTTTTTCCACCTTCGCCTTTTTCTGGTGATGAGAGGAGTGACCTGGGTCAATCACGGAGTCTTGAACCCTCCGCCAAACTTTATAAATTTTTGAAGACAGCCGTTGAGGGTGCTGTTCTTGTTTTGTTTGCGGAACTCTCTCCGCAGGCGGAGGAGATCTTTTCAGTGTAGCGGTTGGAGAATTCTTACGTACCCTCCTCAGCAGTTCAAAGCTGTTCCCAGTTGGAACAGCAACGTTGACTTCCACCACTGGAGCCGGTAGAGTTAGCCCTGAGGGGGAGTTGCCCCTGCCTTCCTCACTCGTTGCCAATGGCGACGTCGAGCATGACGAGCCGTTAGGACTGGCTCGGAGATTGAGACATCTTCTTTTTTCCCCCTGTCTGAATGAGGCGCCGCGGGTGTTAACCTCTTAAAGACTGAGGTTGTCTTCTGTGGTGTGATATCCAACCTATTGAAGACAAATCCTCGAGCAGGGACAGGAGTAGGAATCGTCAGTCTTGAAAAGACTGACTCTTTGACAGGGGAAGCCGCCTTGACGATTTCTGAAGCAGCAGTCATTGCCTTCCTTGGGACAACCAGTTTAGAGTTTTGATTTAGCCTGGTGAAAACAGAGGCTGTTGGTTCGGCAGTGGGCGACCCGTTGACAGGGGCCGTCGTAGCAGTGAGCCGGTCGAAGACCGACTTTTTGTTCACTTCCGGTGCAGGTATAGGCGCAGAGAAGCTTGTAGGTGGGATCATGGTCCCGAAGAACAGGCCAGTAGTGGCTTGGGTCACCTGGTCTACCGGCAGAGCGAGGAAGGAAGCCTCTTGGGGCCCATATGCTACACTTCCGAGGGAGGTGGAGCGTCCATTGCAGGGGCACTTCGAGCAGTTGGTGCAGTTAGAGGCCATTGAATCTTGAGTTCGGGCGTGCCAGGCAAAAGACCAAATCTTAGTAACTTGAAATCCGACGGCAACCATTTACAAACCGCGATTGATTCGCGAAGACGACACACGAAGTGTGGAGTGGAAAGAGGAAAAGGTCCCACCGGGCATGCTGGAATCTGTTCCCCTCCGAAGGGCGGCGCACGGGACCGCGATTTCCTGACGCTGGCGATTCGGGGCAGATGCTATTTGGTTTTATCCGTCCACCTCTCCGAAGATGCTAAATTGATTTATGGCACCGGGTATCGGAGGTTTAGACGGATGCAGCCGATGTAGCAGATTTCGTCAGATTCCCCCTCACTTGAAAGGTTTTTGATTGTGGGGACGCTCTTCCCTGTAGGCACAAGCCCCTGCAGCTAATTACGCTACCGCATTGCGGTAACAACTTTCTCCTTCTCCAGAATTTCACTTCGTGTCGTGTGTGTTTGTTTTGTTTGTGGTTGCCCGTGGATTGTATACGGAGACTGAGTAATGCTGTCGCCCGTAGGACGTGGATTAGTCCAAATCCATATCTACTTAGATTTGGGTTTGGTGTTTTTAGTTTAAGGATACGTTAGTCGTATGGAGACTAAGATCGACTTAAACGTTCGTCAAGGATACGTTAGTCCTGCTTTAGACTAAGATCAACTTGACGTGGTGATCCATTCAATATATGGCCGTCGGGACTCATCACCTCTCTGACGTCGTTGAAGGATTACAACGATGGATATCAGAGCAGTTCAGAGATGTACCCTTGAACCAAAGTTGATTTGGAGTTTTATCATTTATTTAAATGTCTAAGGATACGTTAGCCGTATTTGGGGGTAAGATCAACTTAAACCGGACCGTTTAGATCCGGCAAAAGAGCATATGGAGGCTCTATTGTTCCAGTTTAGGGACATAGTGGTCCATGCTCCAGTTTAGGGACATAGTGGTCCATATTCAAGTTTAAGGACGTGGTGGTCCGTATTCCAGTTTAAAGACGTGGTGGTCTATATTCCAGTTTAAAGACGAGGTGGTCCATATTCCAGTTTAAAGACGTGGTGGTCCGTTATTAGTTTAAGGACGTCTCGGTCCGATATTAGTTTAAGGACGTCTCGGTCCGATATTAGTTTAAGGACGTCTCGGTCCACGAGTTTAAGGACCCCGCAGTCCATATACGTGTGGTCGTTGGGACCCGTCACCTCTCTGACGTCGTTGAAGGATTACAATGACAGGTGTCAGAGGAGTTCGGGGATGTACCCTCGAACCGGTAGTAAATTGATTTAAGAGAGCAATCTTGCTCAGTCAATTTAGGGACTTACGGCCAAAATTGGGCTAAGTCCAGTTGAAAATGTTCAACATTTTATTTGCCTTTGCTTCGCATTTCTTCTTATTTTTATCTGGGCTTTGCCCAGAAAGGATGCAGAGCATCAATTTGTCTTGGGCTCTGCCCTTTATAAATGATGCAGAGCATCAATTTTATTTGGGCTCTGCCCTTTTATTGCTTTGCAATTTATTTTGGCCTGCTTGGTCTTTTTGATTTGGGCCTGGCCCTTTAAGAAATGCCTTGCATTTGTTAAGCGCTTTGCGCCAATCAGAGAGCGCAAGCGCTCGTGGTGATGACACGTGTCATGCAGCGCAGTGCGGTAGTGCGCTACGCTTGCGCTGCTGACACATGACGCGCTCTGGTGGCTTGCTCCAATTTCAGAGAGTGAAGCTCTATTCAAAAGCGCATAGCGCAAATGGTTCAGGCGCTGACACGTGGCGCTCTCTGGTGGCTTGCGCCAGCCCAAGAGCGCAACAGTGCAGATTTATAAGTGCAAAGCACTATTAATTTGAGAATCTTTTAGATTCAAGAAGTGCAAAGCACTGTTAAATTTCTTGATCTAATTTAGATCAAAGGAAAAGATAAGTTTTTTCTTATCTTAAAGAACCAAAGGTTCATGAAAAAGTGCAAAACACTATTTTTATTTTATTTATTCACTTTATCTAGTTATGTTTAAAGATCAATGATCTTGCTTTTAGATCACTGATTTGTTCATAAGAGAATTTTCTCTTCTTTCAAAGGTTTTTACCTTCTGTTGTTCTTGAGGAGTTCTCGAGAATTCTCTTCTCTCTCTCTTTTTTTTAGAAAGATGTTCATCCCTTTGAATTGAGGCTTAGGGTTCTTTTTATAGTGCTCATAAATTAGTTAATTTTGTTAAAGAGATTTTTCCCTGAGTGATTTGGGGGATTTTCCCCACCGTTGGATCTTTGATCCAAGAGCTTCTGTTTTACAGAACAAAATCTTCTTGTTTTAACAAGAACAGAAAGATTTCTTTAAAATATTTATTCTGTTTTGCGCAACTCCTCTGCGCTTGACACGTGTCGCGCAGCGCACAGCGGAGCGCAACTGCGCTGGCGCATCTGCGCTGACACGTGTCGCGCAGTGCACAGCGCAGCACAACTGTGCTGGCGCATCTGCGCTGACACGTGCCGCGCAGCGCAGCGCTTGCGCAGCTGAAGCGTTGCTTCATTTAATTTTGTTTAAAACAGAGCTTTGCTCTGATTGGGTGCCCTGCCTTCACCGCAGAGGATCTGAAGCGTTGCTTCATTTATTGAAACTTAGATTTTGGGAAAATCGGAAGCGTCGCTTCTCCTGAGATATCTTTTCATCTCCTTTTTTCAAGTCAAACTCGTATTCCCAAAATTCTAATTTCCCGGGCCTTGGAAATGATTTCATTGTGCACAGAATCTTCTGCGCCTGGGTCTATATATATAATTCGAGGTTGAGCCTTTTCTTCTCTCATTTTCAGAGAACTTCTTCGATCATGGCTTGCAATCGCCCTCATGCCCGCCGACAACCATAGAAGGTGCCGATTCGGGACATTGTTCCCCGCTTTGCTGCGCGCTTGGTAGACTCCTCTCTTTCGGACGAGCAGTGCGATGCCGCCATGTACGAGCTTTCGACTCGTGTGGGGTCTCCTCTTCCCCCGGGTTCCATTTGGCTTCGGATGATCCTTGCCTCAGTGCTCGCCGACATTCCCCTTCCTCCGGAGATGTCCTCGGCAATGCTTGATGTGGCCGAGAATAAGATCGAGAGCTTTTTCGAAGCGCTCTTGATCGCCAAAGCCCTGAGGGACTTCTCCTTCTACTTGCTGAGCCAGATACGGGCTCGTCGGGTCGTCATCGCCACTTTTTCCCAGGAGTGCGGCATCGACCGTTGGATGGCTACCCCTCGGGAAGATCGCCGCTTCGACGTGATGGAGAAGACGGAAAGGGAGCTGAATAATCTTCTTTTTCTTTTTGTGAACCCTTGTCTCTCTGATCCCGTATTCGGTGATCTTTTTTAAATGTAATAACAATAAGAATGAATAAGTATTTTTCTTTTTTAATCAAGTACTTCATTGTCTGTTAAGGGTTCTTTTATTTTAGCTCTCTGTTGTGCTTGTGCATCGTATGATTTTAATTTGTTATTATCAAGTGCATGTAATTTTGCATAGATAAATTTCTTTTGGCACTTAGCCCCTTCTTCTGCGCTAGCGCATCTGCGCTGCCACGTGTCGCGCAGCGCAGCGCGCAGCCTTTAACAGAGCTTTGCTCTGATTGGTTGCGCTGCCTCGGCGCTGCGCTAACGCGTCTGCGCCAGACACGTGGCGCCTTGCGCTCACCGCAGAGGATCTGAAGCATTGCTTCATTTATTAAAGTTTAAATTTTCAAAGCAAAGCTTTGTTTCTGATTGGGGGAAGATGAAGCGTTGCTTCATCTCCCGCCTTGGAATTTGAACAGAGCTTTGCTCTGATTGGGGTAAACAAAGAGCAAGGTGGACTACAACGTTCTGGCACACTTGAGGAAGCTACCTTCGCAGCTCAGCATTCTTGACACCCTTCTGTATCCAAAGAAGCAAGAGATTCATTGATCAAGGCGCTACAAGCGCCAGAGCAATTCCAAGCTTTCCTCGCTGAAGAAAAGATGAAAGACGAGTTGGAAGAAGTGCACACAGCAGATATCACTTTTGGCGATGAAGATCTCCTCCTTGGGACGTGCGAGCATAACCGCCCCCTTTATGTCTCCGGATACTGTCATGATATCAAGATAGGCAAAATCCTGGTCGACAATGGGTCCTCCGTTAATCTCCTCAATGTGAGAGTATTGAAGGAAATCTGCATGAGCGTTCAGCACCTCGCTCGCGATAAAATTACCATATCCGGTTTTGACTCACAGTCATCACGGACTCTCGGATCTGTGATACTAACGCTGTGCTTCGAGCTGCTCGTCACGGATATTAAATTCCACGTCATTAATGCTAAGACATGCTACAACGCTTTGCTCGGCCGGCCGTGGTTACACGAGTACAGTATCATCCCTTCTACACAACACCAGTGTATGAAGTATTTCAAAGATGGTTTTGAGTACACTGTGACGGGGGAGTTGAACCCATTCTCCGTGAACGAAGTACGAAAGTACGAAGATGCAAAATACTTCTTACCAGATTTTGAGGACATGGAAAGATGTCACAAACCGAACAACAAAGCTATCACCACTATTCCGGTCTTCGGGAGTGATACCGAGGAAGAAGAAGAGATAGTTTATTCAGGGCCGCCCCAACGCAACAACCCGGGACCGTCCACCCCCATGTTGATCTTCGGCAGTGACTCGGAAGATGAGGTTAACGCTATATTTTCCGCTCGACCGTCAATACAAACCTCCGCTGACGATAATCAGAGTTTGCAAATTACCATGGTTCCGTGGGAGCATTACAAAGAGCTCGATGCACTTGAAACTTATAGTGTGCAAGAACTGCAGACATTTTACGTCCCTCTCAGGCGAAAGGGTGAAGAAGCGATCCTATTCTACCAATCGGAGGAAACCAAAGTGGAAAAAGAAATCTGGCACGGTGCCGATTCCACGCTCGACAGACTCCAGCCCATCCGTCTGCCCAGATATTACTCAGAAGGCTTGAAAAGGCTATTGAAGCGCTAAGGAGTACCCTTCAGATAGACTACTCGAGAAGCACGGTTCTATAACAGGATCTGGAACATTCCCGGAACTCAACAAAGTTGCCCAACGGGAGAATGGAAACGATCGGGCTTGGATATGTTCGATCAAAGAAACGGGAGCTACTCCGCGACTGCTACGTCATACATGACTTTGATGAAGAAGGAGATGCTCTATGGGAAGATGCTAACCCTGAACTAGAAAAAGCTCCCGCCGTAAAAATGCCCAGTCCGTCGTTCGAAGAATAAGTGGACAAGCTTATAAGGGAAGCAGGTCAAAAGGTTTGAGATGACCATAATCGCGAAATGGCTATCTACGAAAAGGCCAGGACGCAACGCCTCCTTCAACAGGCTATGAAAAATGAAAATACTCCTCCTTGTCAACCCGTCGGACAAAAGGTCCGACGCAGAGGCAAAAATAAATCAAAGAGCGGGAAAGGCGTTCGACAACGACAAAGCGGGACCAAGAAGCCACGCAGTTGGGAATCAAGCAATCCAGGTTCGTCTCTTATAAGGAAGATGGGTCGAGTATACTCTTTTCCCCAGAACAAAACAAGGAAGATATTTGATCTTGCCATAAAACATCAGATGATTACCCTCCCGGAGTCCAAACACTCCGAGCAAGCAGGCGAAGTTAATCACCCAGATTATTGTTCCTATCACCGAGCAATATGACATCCTCTCAAATATTGCTTCACCTTCAAGAACTGGGTCGAAGACCAATATCAACAAGGCAGGTTCGCTCTGTCTAGCAGTTGGAGGGTAATCCCGCCGCAGAAGCATGAACCCAAAGCCGCGAGAGTAGAACCAGATCAACATCGGTCTTGGAAGCGATCTCGTACTTGTCATATGATAATGTTATCGGAGGAAGAGCCTGAGAGTATGGATGAACTCCCCTGGTGCTTCGAAAACGATGATGACGAGGTGATCTCAAAATTTCCACCAGCACCGAAAGAGTTGGAAGATGGAATACATACTACTGCATATAACCTCAAGAAAATTGATTTGGGGACAGCAAGTGACTCGCGACCGACATTCGTCAGTGAGCTGCTGTCTGAAGAAAGGGTGGCTACACTAAAGGACGTGCTTATGCAGCATAGAGACTGTTTCGCATGGAACTATTCCGAGATGCCGAGACTAGACCCGGAGATTGCTGTTCACAAATTGGCAATATCTTCGGACGTCAAGACAATCAAACAAGCACCAAGAAGAATGCAGCTCGAGCTTGAGATGAGTATCAATGCCGAGGTCAAGAAGCTAATCGACTCCGGCTTCATCCAAGAGGTTCAGTATCCTGATTGGATCGCCAACATTGTCCCGGTAATGAAGAAAAATGGAATGGTGCGCATATGCGTGGACTTCTGGAATCTCAACAAAGCTTGCCTGAAGGACGACTTTCCAGTACCGGTCACTGAGCTGATGATAGATAATACGTCCACTAATGAAGTTTTCTCCTTCATGGACGGCTCATCAGGATACAATCAGATAGAGATGCATCCTGAGGACCAGAACCATACCGCTTTCCGGACCCCTTTGGGCATATTCTGCTACAAAGTGATGCCTTTCGGTCTAAAGAACGCCAGTGCCACCTATCAGAGGGCCATGACGAAGATTTTCGATGACCTCATACATGAAATCGTCGAATGTTATATCGACGAGCTCGTAGTTAAAGGAAAATCATACGGGGAACATCTAGAGCATCTGAAGATCGTATTTCAATGCCTCCGGCAATACAACTTGAAGATGAACCCTCTCAAATGTGCGTTCGGAGTTTCCTTGGGCAAATTCCTACGATTCGTTGTCTGACACCGAGGTATCGAGATAGATCCATCAAAGATCAAGGCGATCATAGAAATGTCTCCGCCAAGGACTCTCAAGCAACTGCGGTCTCTCCAAGGGAAGCTCGCATATATCCGGCGATTCATAGCCAATCTCTCCGGCAAGTGCCGTCCTTATAGTCACCTAATGAAGAAAGGGACCCCTTTTGTTTGGGATCATAAATGCCAAAACGCATTGGACAAAATCAAGCAATATCTGCAGAATCCGCCAGTGCTAATTGCTCCGGTCAAGGGAAAACCTCTCGTCCTATACACAACAGCCCTTGAAGGTTCTTTAGGCGCGCTGTGGGCACAAGAGAACGACCAAGGGAAAGAAAGTGCTCTCTACTACTTGAGTCGAGTTCTACTGGGGGCAGAAAGTAATTATTCTCCCATCGAAAAGCACTTCCTGGCATTGATCTTTTCGATAACGAAGCTCAGACACTACGCGTTGGCACATGAAGTCCATCTCGTATCGAAGGTGGATCCCCTCAAATATTTGATGTCAAAAGCCATATTGACGGGGCGGCTCACTAAATGGGCCATACTCTTAATGGAATTCTCGATAACTTATCGTCCCCTTAAGGCAGTGAAAGGCCAGGCCATCGCCGACTTCCTCGCTGAGCATCCGATACCTGCCGATTCTCCTTTGAATTGCGAACTGCCAGACGAACATGCGTTTGACACGAGCGACGGGGATGACACCCGGTGGGAACTCTATTTTGATGGGGCATCTTCAATGAAGTAGCGTAAACAAATGTAACATTTTAAAAATAATTAAATAATTAATTAAATAAATAAAATCGTTTAAGTGAATTTTATAATTTTCGGTAAAGTAAAACGTAGTTTTCATAAAACTAAACCGTAATTATTTTTCACTATAAATTTAAAAATACCTATTTTAATTATGTTATTACTAGTAAATGGTGTTTATTTAGCCACTTATAAATTTTTAGTATAATTAAATATTTTTCTTAAATTAATTATTTTAAATATTAACATAAGCTTTATTTTTACACTAAATTAGTGTAAATTACAAATTTGAATGGGTTAAATTTGCAAAAATGAACCATTGCATCTTAGAATCAAGTGTGTTTCATACAAAATTTATTTTCAAAATTTTACAATGGTTCTAGACCATTCTAGGTCAAATGGAGTAAAGAAAATGAAGAATTTTAAATAAATTCATGAAAAGACTTAATTGTGTGATATTTTTGTGAAACCTTCTACACTTTTCTTCACCTTTTCTCGCTCTCCTCTCTTTTTCTCACCTCATGGCCGGCCTCACCTCCAAGGGCATCCCCAAAATTCCCCCCTCATCATTTTTGCATTAAAAATCATCAAAATTCATCAAAAATTCAATAAAAAATCCCTAAAATCCTAATAAATTCCTACCCTCTATTCTTTGCTCATCTTTACATGGATTTTGGAGATGGAAAGCATTCATTTTGGAGGCTTATTTTCATGTTTGGATTTCATGTTGTGGAGGTATAAATCTTCTTCTTTTGATTTATTGTTATTAGATGTTTCATTTAAGCATAATTAGATTTAATAAATAATTTCTATCTACAAATTTTAAAATTCAAGTTAGGGTTTATAAAATTAAGTTATGGTTTTTATTAATTAAGTTGGGTTATAATAACTAGTTTAACATTTTTAGAAGTGAAAAATCTTGTATAGATGATATATTGTAAATTGTTTATCCAAAATTGTTTAAATTAATCCATTTTGCAAACTAGATTTCTATATATTGTATATATTGGTGAGATAAAATTCCAATTAATATTTGTAACACTATATTGTGGTTTTAATGAGGATATTAACTTGTTGGTGGAATGAAAAACTTAAATTGGTTACTAGTTTCTATTGATAATTGAAAAATACTAATAAAAATGCGATTTTGCTAACTAGATTTTGGAAATTCTTAAATAAATGAAATTTAAAATATAATTATCATCATGAATTGTAGTTTAATGCATTAATTCATGCAAAATCCAGTTTAGATGTGATATTGTGAAATTTTCCTTAAAAGTATCGAAATCGGGCAAGTTTGCAAATTAGAATTTTCAAACTAATATAAATTAGGGTGTTAAAAATATAGTGATGGTTTATATAGTCTAGTTATGCTAATTAATGAATATTATAACCATTAGTTTCTTTTAAACATCAAGTTTTGAATTAAACGGTAAATTGGTGTTTTCAGGTTTTACAGAATCGGAGGATTTGATCGATTTTTAGGGTTTCGATGAATTAAATCATATTTTATATTATAAGTAATGAGTTTTAAAACTATAAGTTGTTTGTTGATGCTTATCTCGATCAATCGGCGTTTGTACGCCGATATCGAGCGATATTTGGTTCTTTTGCATGAGCGGGACACAGGTTTTAACCTATGCGCGTTTCATGCGTCGTTTTGATGTTGTCCGTGATTCAGTTTACGATATTATATGTGTTTGCGTATAGGTACCCCTCACGTAGACTGCGGGCGATGAAGAAGAGGATAGCGACACCGTCTTCGGCAGACAAGGATCAGGTGAATAGATGTATATCTACGGGGGGAAGTCGGGTGGATGGCGTTTAGCACCCCCGCAAACATATAATAGGGATAGTACTTATTGTCATTAGGAAGCCAGACGTGACCTTAGATTCTTAATGAGTAGGACCCTAGTAAGGACCCTAGGTTGGACTAGACTGATTTAGAAAGACCATACCAGAGGATGAATACCTTGGAAGAGATTCGTAGGTTTCAGGTAGATACACACACACGCACACACTGAGACTCGACGTGGTGTATACGTATATGTATGTATGTATGTATATATATATATATATATATATATATATATATATATATATATATATATATATATAGGACTAGGTATAGGTATATATATATATACACACACACACACACACATACACACACAATACGTATATGTGATACAAGGATGTGATATGATACACGGGGATGAAACAATATAACTGGGCTGATGCCGTGACTCTTGGCTATACAGTCGTGTTATGATGTTAGCGGATCATTAGAAAATGAGATAATGGATTTGTATACTTGAACAATAATAAAGGGTGGTGATGATATTGAAGTATATGGGACTCTAAAATAGAACCCGGACTGTAACCTGTGCCTGAAATTCTGATATGATATCATATAGGTGTGACTTGATTACGACATCATATAGGTGTGACTTGATTCGATATCATATATGTGTGACTTGATTACGATATCATATAGGTGTGACTTGATTACGATATGATCTAAGTGTGACTTAATCACAATATGATACATATGACATGATATTTCCGAGGATAAATTAACGATGTATATTTATGCTGACAATGATATATGATTGATGTATGTGATTATAGTATAGCACCTTGATCTTGACATGTGTTGATGATGATATTATACGAATGATGAGACACGTAGGTGATACTTGACCCGTACCCCGATATTGGGATGCCGTACGATGGATTTTACCGTACGAGGCATAGATATGATGATTGATCCCCACTCTTGATTCGAGGAAGCCGTACTATGTACGTGACGCTATTGAGGCTGGATCGCCGACTATTAGAGATATGGATTCAGACCTTAGGTGGACTCTTATTTCTTATTGACTAGTTTCTTAGGTTTAGTTCCTTAGGAGGTTAGATGGACACTAGTTTAGGCTCGAGTCATATAGTTGTAGTTATACTTGTATATCACAGATGAGTGGTTATTACACATCCGTCTTTACATTCATACCGTAATCATAATGGTGCATGTTCATTCATATGTTTCTATAATCAGAATAAAACTTTGCCTGTTAGAACACCAGCACCATTACCGATGATGCGCATATTCCACGCACACTTATTTGCCGGCTCACACACATCATCATCGGTAATTGCTATGTCACGTACACTTTAGATCATATTATGTTTTATTGATACAATCAGCTAACAGCTAGATCGATATAATATTGTGATTACTCTCTAGTGTTAGTATAGATATGGTATTTATTACTTAGACATTTCATGCATTCACATTTTCATGTTATCATGCAGTATTATGGGGCATATGCCGACACTTATCATATACTTACTCATGATTTTGGGATTTTGGATTTCTATGAGATTTCTGGATTTATGGGGAAAACCGCAAGAATATATAAAAACTTCTCTCTCTCTCCTCTTCTCTTTTTAAAACATAAGATATGGTTTTCTCGTGATGTATGTGTCATCCACCATGAGATTTCATGTTTTCTGTTGGATTTCGAGACCCGATTCGAGGAGTGGATGAACCGTCTCGGGTACATGGTGGCTCGGTATGGTACCCCGGGGCAAGAAGATCGAGTTGTAGGCGATGAGCCTGGCAGGAAGGACTACCTACCGGTGATGTCTGGCGTGGCGGATATCCGGAGGATACCGACCATTGTTGTGAGATTTGATGATATGGGCCGATCCGGACTGACGGAACCCGAGATATTGAGACTATGAGACATTGAGATTATGAGGTATTGAGACTTGAGATTTACATGTATTGTGTCGATGCTTGACACGGATTTCCATGGATTTCATCGTTGATATTTCAGATTTCTATACACATTTTACCATGATAAAAATTAAGATTTCTTATACAGATATATCTAGATTTCAGGATTGGTTATTTCACATTCATGGTGCATGCATACTCATTCACATAACATAGTTCTATATGAGGCACTGATACGAGCACGGAGTATTTGCACTTACACGTAGCTTATTATCCTGTCTTTACTTGATGACCAGTAGTATATTAGTATATTATTATGACCTAGGACAACGTCATACATTCGATTTCTTTTCGCAGATATCTTCTACTCACGAGTTGGCAACTCACTCCCGTTGTGCCAAATTTTATTACAGGTTTGATGTACAGGTTTTCCTGGCAGTTTGCTGGCACATCGTTTCATTCCGGGTGATTTGCACGGTAGGTTAGTTCATTTGAATCTGGACTGCCATTGTATTTTTGTTATTTCATTTGTATCTAGTAAGCTCCATCAACCAAACTTGTATTACTTGATAATTACTGGACCAGTTATTTATTTCGACCTTAGAGTCGCGCTTGTATTATTATGTTATCTGGTGGATTTGTGTTCTTTTAAGTTTTGAGCCTCGCCCTTTGGCGTTGTATACTATTGTGCATTGGTGTGGTTGTTTCCGCCTTTTGGCGTAGAGCTAGATCCCGTTTGGGGATTTTTTTTATTGTTTATATGTATTTATACTTATTGTACCCGGTTGGGGCCAGTTTTTACAAAAGAGACTCTGCCGAAATTTTTGAGAAAATTGGATGTTGCTTTTAAACTTGTTTTCTACATGTTTTCCTTTACTTCTTCTTCTTTTTATGGTTTAGATTTCTGGGCTTCGGCTTACTTAGGTTACGTTGCGCCTCTAGACGCGTAATCTAAGTGCCGGTCACGTTCCGTACTTTCGGGTCATGACAAAGTTGGTATCAGAGCGCTAGGTTTAACCTTGTATATGTCTAGGGTGACCCTTGGTTGATGGAGTAGGCGACTTAGGTAGAGTGACGTACCGTGGGTATGATCCGCGGCATACTTACGATACACTACTCTTCTTAAGTAGCCTTAGGATGTACATTTGTTGCACCGCATTTCAATCGTTCCTTTGATCTATCTTCGTCGATATCGGAGGGTGGTTTCTGTTACCACGGGCGCACGGGCAGAAGGAGCTGCGGCTCGAATGCGATAACCATTAGGGTATCAGTTATTCTTGAGGATTGAAGCATTGTTTAGCGTGCGGGAGAAGGGTATTCACATGCCGTCTAGACGAAATTAAAGGATTCGAACGATTGTCAGAAACCCATTTTCCCAAGTTTAAAGTATTCGGAAGAACATGCAGGTATTTCGATGGACCCTCTAGAAGAATGAAACCCTAACTCGACATAATGACCACGAGAACGCCCTTGAACCTTAGGGTTTACGGCAGTTCCGCGGTGCCATTAGTGAGACTTGGGTTTGCCCTTCTACGGCTGGACCATTGATGCTGGGGTATGTACCGGATATTTTTAAACTGTACTTAAGTGTTGAGCTCTCAGGGAATTATGGGATTTTGATGGATCGATCGAAAAGTTTAATCTAGTCCGGATATCAGGTGAAGGGATCGACTACGTGGAAGACTTTAGATATGAGTATTGCCGTTGGTAGCGCAGTCAGCACACCTATGAAGAGACAAGCTCGAAGAAGTCGACACCAGAGGAAAGGGGGAAAGAGGCGCACATTGACGATAGTGTTTACGATTGTGATTTGGTGATTTGAATTTCATATTTCCGTCGATTGGATTTTTTTTCCGGTATTTTGAGGATTTTGTTCTACGATTGGTATTTCTTATGTGTGCATTCATTACGTTCTATTCGTGCTTCATATATCAGTTGTATTAATGTTGTTTTATACATACCCAGTACACTCGATTTGGTTTTATACATTTTGAGATTTTGATTTGATTTCGTGCATATGGGTTACACATGATTTTGACATATGCTTCGACCTAGTTTTCATGCATTTTCGTACCGTGATTTCGATTTTGATATTCGGTGTATGTTTTCATGCACCATGTGCACCTGATTGAGATTCTTGCGCACATTCGGTGCACCTGATATGATTTGTGCACACCATATGCACTAAATCGTGGTTTTGTGCAGATTAGATGCACCTGATATTAGAGTCGTGCACGCCCGTTGCACTTGACAGATGTTTTTGGTGCACACATGTTGCACTCAGTTTTATTTTTGTGTGAATTCGTGGCATCTGTATTTGGTTTCGATTTCAGTGTGCACCGTACGCACATGATATTTTTATGATGTGATTGGGATTGATTTCAGTTTGATCAGTATGTTTTTATAATCATTACTATTGATTTGGTAACCAGGCGGGACGTGTATGTTAAATAAAAGATATATATATATATATATATATATATATATATATATATAGCTATTTTTTTAAAAATAAACGTCCGCTACTTATGCCGTGGCACGTGCACCACACGGCGATTTTCAAAAGGGGTTCTTGCATGCTTTTTTATCCAGATGTTTGGACGATTTTACTATGATGCACACAATATATAAGTTGTAGTTTTGATGTATATTATGTTGGTTTTCGTATTGGGTTTTGGTATTTTATTTTCGCCATAACTCCGATGATTGTGTTATGCTTGACGGAGTTGATTTTAGTTATGTATTGATGATTTCGGAGCCCCGACGATTTGAGTGTTTTGGCTGAATGTTTTAGTAATTGGGGGGAGTTTTAATTTAAATTCGAGGACCGAATTTCTTAAAGGGTGGAAGATTGTAACATTTTAAAAATAATTAAATAATTAATTAAATAAATAAAATCGTTTAAGTGAATTTTATAATTTTCGGTAAAGTAAAACGTAGTTTTCATAAAACTAAACCGTAATTATTTTTCACTATAAATTTAAAAATACCTATTTTAATTATGTTATTACTAGTAAACGGTGTTTATTTATCCACTTATAAATTTTTAGTTTAATTAAATATTTTTCTTAAATTAATTATTTTAAATATTAACATAAGCTTTATTTTTACACTAAATTAGTGTAAGTTACAAATTTGAATGGGTTAAATTTGCAAAAATGAACCATTGCATCTTAGAATCAAGTGTGTTTCATGCAAAATTTATTTTCAAAATTTTACAATGGTTCTAGATCATTCTAAGTCAAATGGAGTGAAGAAAATGAAGAATTTTTAAATAAATTCATGAAAAGACTTAATTGTGTGATATTTTTGTGAAATCTTCTACACTTTTCTTCACCTTTTCTCACTCTCCTCTCTTTTCCTCACCTCATGGCCGGCCTCACCTCCATGGGCAGCCCCAAAATTTTCCCCCCATCATTTTTGCATTAAAAATCATCAAAATTCAACAAAAATTAAATAAAAAATCCATAAAATCCTAATAAATTCCTACCCTCTATTCTTTGCTCATCTTTACATGGATTTTGGAGATGGAAAGCATTCATTTTGGAGGCTTATTTTCATGTTTGGATTTCATATTGTGGAGGTATAAATTTTCTTCTTTTGATTTATTGTTATTAGATGTTTCATTTAAGCATAATTAGATTTAATAAATAATTTCTATCTACAAGTTTTAAAATTCAAGTTAGGGTTTATAAAATTAAGTTATGGTTTTTATTAATTAAGTAGGGTTATAATAACTAGTTTAACATTTTTAGAAGTGGAAAATCTTGTATAGATGATATATTGTAAATTGTTTATCCAAAATTGTTTAAATTAATCCATTTTGCAAACTAGATTTCTATATATTGTATATATTGGTGAGATAAAATTCCAATTAATGTTTGTAACACTAGATTGTGGTTTTAATGAGAATATTAATTTGTTGGTGGAATGAAAAACTTAAATTGGTTACTAATTTCTATTGATAATTGAAAAATACTAATAAAAATGCGATTTTGCTAACTAGATTTTGGAAATTCTTAAATAAATGAAATTTAAAATATAATTTATGGTTTCATTATATCATTATCATCATGAATTGTAATTGAATGCATTAATTCATGCAAAATCCAGTTTAGATGTGATATTGTGAAATTTTCCTTAAAAGTATCGAAATCGGGCAAGTTTGCAAACTAGAATTTTCAAACTAATATAAATTAGGGTGTTAAAAATATAGTGATGGTTTATATAGTCTAGTTATGCTAATTAATGAATATTATGACCATTAGTTTCTTTTAAACATCATGTTTTGAATTAAACGGTAAATTGGTGTTTTCAGGTTTTATGGAATCGGACGATTTGATCGATTTTTAGGGTTTCGATGAATTAAATCATGTTTTATATTATAAGTAATGAGTTTTAAAACTATGAGTTGTTTGTTGATGTTTATCTCGATCAATCGGCGTTTGTACGCCGATATCGAGCGATATTTGGTTCTTTTGCATGAGCGGGATATAGGTTTTAACCTATGCGCGTTTCGTGCGTCGTTTTGATGTTGTCCGTGATTCAGTTTACGATATTATATGTGTTTACGTATAGGTACCCCTCACGTGGACTGCGGGAGATGAAGAAGAGGATGGCGACACCGTCTTCGGCAGACAAGGACCAGGTGAGTAGATGTATATCTACGGGGGGAAGTCGGGTGGATGGCGTTTAGCACCCCCGCAAACGTAGAATAGGGACAGTACTTATTGTCATTAGGAAGCCAGATGTGACCTTAGATTCTTGATGAGCAGGACCCTAGTAATGACCCTAGGTTGGACTAGACTGATTTAAAAAGACCATACCAGAGGATGAATACCTTGGAAGAGATTCGTAGGTTTCAGGTAGATACACACACACGCACACACCGAGACTCGACGTGGTGTATACGTGTATGTATGTATGTGTGTGTGTGTGTGTGTGTGTGTGTGTGTGTGTGTATAGGACTAGGTGTAGGTATACATATATATACACAATACGTATATGTGATACAAGGATGTGATATGATACACGGGGATGAAACAATATAACTGGGCTGATGCCGTGATTCTTGGCTATACAGTCGTGTTATGATGTTAGCGGATCATTAGAAAATGAGATAATGGATTTGTATACTTGAACAATAATAAAGGGTGGTGATGATATTGAAGTATATGGGACTCTAAAATAGAACCCGGACCGTAACCTGTGCCTGAAATTCTGATATGATATCATATATGTGTGACTTGATTACGACATCATATAGGTGTTGCTTGATTTCGATATCATATATGTGTGACTTGATTACGATATCATATAGGTGTGACTTGATTACGATATGATCTAAGTGTGACTTAATCACAATATGATACATATGACATGATATTTCTGAGGATAAATTAACGATGTATATTTATGCTGACAATGATATATGATTGATGTATGCGATTACAGTATAGCACCTTGATCTTGACATGTGTTGATGATGATATTATACGAATGATGAGACACGTAGGTGATACTTGACCCGTACCCCGATATTGGGATGCCGTACGATGGATTTTACCGTACGAGGCATAGATATGATGATTGATCCCCACTCTTGATTCGAGGAAGCCGTACTATGTACGTGACGCTATTGAGGCTGGATCGCCGACTATTAGAGATATGGATTCAGACCTTAGGTGGACTCTTATTTCTTATTGACTAGTTTCTTAGGTTTAGTTCCTTAGGAGGTTAGATGGACACTAGTTTAGGCTCGAGTCATATAGTTGTAGTTATACTTGTATATCACAGATGAGTGGTTATTACACATCCGTCTTTACATTCATACCGTAATCATAATGGTGCATGTTCATTCATATGTTTCTATAATCAGAATAAAACTTTGCCTGTTAGAACACCAGCACCATTACCGATGATGCGCATATTCCACGCACACTTATTTGCCGGCTCACACACATCATCATCGGTAATTGCTATGTCACGTACACTTTAGATCATATTATGTTTTATTGATACAATCAGCTAACAGCTAGATCGATATAATATTGTGATTACTCTCTAGTGTTAGTATAGATATGGTATTTATTACTTAGACATTTCATGCATTCACATTTTCATGTTATCATGCAGTATTATGGGGCATATGCCGACACTTATCATATACTTACTCATGATTTTGGGATTTTGGATTTCTATGAGATTTCTGGATTTATGGGGAAAACCGCAAGAATATATAAAAACTTCTCTCTCTCTCCTCTTCTCTTTTTAAAACATAAGATATGGTTTTCTCGTGATGTATGTGTCGTCCACCATGAGATTTCATGTTTTCTGTTGGATTTCGAGACCCGATTCGAGGAGTGGATGAACTGTCTCGGGTACATGGTGACCCGGTATGGTACCCCGGGGCAAGAAGACCGAGTTGTAGACGATGAGCCTGGCAGGGGAGCACTACCTACCGGTGATGTCTGGCACGACGGATATCCGGAGGATACCGACCGTTGTCGTGAGATTTGATGATATGGGCCGATCCGGACTGACGGAGCCCGAGATATTGAGACTATGAGATATTGAGATTATGAGGTATTGAGACTTGAGATTTACATGTATTGTGTCGATACTTGACACGGATTTCCATGGATTTCATCGTTGATATTTCAGATTTCTATACACATTTTACCATGATAAAAGTTAAGATTTCTTATACAGATATATCTAGATTTCAGGATTGGTTATTTCACATTCATGGTGCTTGCATACTCATTCACATGACATAGTTCTATATGAGGCACTGATACGAGCATAGAGCATTTGCACTTACACGTAGCTTATTATCCTGTCTTTACTTGATGACTAGTAGTATATTAGTATATTATTATGACCTAGGACATCGTCGTGCATTCGATTTCTTTTCGCAGATATCTTCTACTCACGAGTTGGCAACTCACCCCCATTGTGCCAAATTTTATTACAGGTTTGATGTACAGGTTTTCCTGGTAGTTTGCTGGCACATCGTTTCATTCCGGATGATTTGCACGGTAGGTTGGTTCATTTGTATCTGGACCGCCATTGTATTTTGATTATTTCATTTGTATCTAGTAAGCTCCATCAACCAAACTTGTATTACTTGATAGTTACTTTACCGGTTATTTATTTCGACCTTAGAGTCGCACTTGTATTATTATGTTATCCGGTGGATTTGTGTTCTTTTAAGTTTTGTGCCTCGCCCTTTGGCGTTGTATACTATTGTGCATTGGTGTGGTTTTTTCCGCCTTTTGGCGTAGAGCTAGATCCCGTTTGCGGATGCTTTTTATTGTTTATATGTATTTATACTTGTTGTACCCGTTTGGGGCCAGTTTTTACAAAGGAGACTCTGCCGAAATTTTTGAGAAAATTGGATGTTGCTTTTAAACTTGTTTTCTAGATGTTTTCCTTTACTTCTTCTTCTTTTTATGGTTTAGATTTCTGGGCTTCGGCTTACTTAGGTTACATTGCGCCTCTAGATGCTTCGTAATCTAAGTGCCGGTCACGTTCCGTACTTTCGGGTCGTGACAACAAAGCACCCCTATAATCAAATCGGGGGTAGGCCTCATCTTCGTGACTCTACAAGGAGGAATAATGCGCTTCGTCTTCTCCTTGACAGTGCCGAGGGCGAACAATGAAG
Source organism: Agapanthus africanus (assembly GCA_030015575.1). Classification (NCBI taxonomy): domain Eukaryota; kingdom Viridiplantae; phylum Streptophyta; class Magnoliopsida; order Asparagales; family Amaryllidaceae; genus Agapanthus; species Agapanthus africanus. The sequence continues at coordinate 429,219,488 of JASDDO010000012.1, forward strand.
CCGAATACGAAGCTTTGATAGCAGGTCTTGAGATCGCCGTCGACATGGGAATTGAAAACCTGCTCATATACGGAGACTCCCAGCTGGTCGTTAGTCAAACAAACGGTGACAATCAAACGTGCAAGCCAGAGTTGGTGAAGTACGGTGAAAGAGTACAGCAACTACTGACTCAAATTCCTTCCTACACTTTGAAAGCATACCGCGTACGGAAAATAGCAAGGCGGATGCATTAGCCAAGCTCGCTAAATAACTTGCTGACGAGAACCTTGATGACGTAAGAATCGTGGTACAAAGCCGTCGGGTTCTTGCACCGGCAGAGATATCTTCGGAGTCGTCCAAGGAAAAGGGAACGACCGAGCAAACGGCCCTGCAAATAAAAGACTACGAAAAGGCTATGGATTGGAGGGAAGTCTTTATATATTACTTCAAATCCCGTCGAACGTCTAAAAATGCGTCTTCAAGACATCGGCTTATGAAGCGAGTTCTATCTTTTGCTTTCGTCAATGATATTCTGTACAAGAGGCCATTTGATTCTCTGTGGCTAAGATGCCTGGGACCTGAGGAAGCAAAAAGAGTCATCCAAGAAAATCACGACGGCCTCTGCGGTTCTCACCAAGCCGGGCCGAAGATGAAGCTGAAGATCAAACGGATGGGTTATTATTGGCCCGCGATGATCCAGGACTGCCTCGAATATGCGAAGCAGTGTCACTCGTGCCAGATTCACGGGGACTTTATCCACCAGCATCCAAATCCACTACACCCAACAGTGGCTAGCTGGCCGCTCGAAATGTGGGGAACTGACATAATCGGTCCCATCGAACCAGCATCGTCCAGAGGACATCGATTCATTTTGGCGACAACTGATTACTTCTCCAAATGGGAAGAAGCAGTACCGCTGAGGGAAGTGAAGACGAAGAATATCCTCCATTTCTTCAAGACGCACGTCATTTATCGGTTTGGAACTCCGAGACGGATCATCTCCGATAATGGGCCAGCCTATAGAAGCCACAAGATCAGCCACTTCGCACAACAGCATAACATAGACTGGAGATATTCTTCGGTCTATAATCTCCGAGCTAACGGTCTAGCTGAGGCTTTTAACAAGACCTTGATGAAGATCATAAAATAGACGGTGTCGCGAAATAAGAAGGACTGACATGAACGACTGCATGAAGCTCTCTGGGCATATCGAACTACGTTCAAAACGGCCACGAACACAACGCCGTACGTATTGGTATCCGGTACATAGGTGGTGCTCCCCTTGAGATAGAGCTACCCTCTCTACGAGTGGCAGTTCATTACGAGCTAACAGACAAAGAGAATGCTCACCTTCGACTTGAAGAGCTCGACGCCCTTGATGAAACCCGGCTCATAGCGCAACAAAATCTGGAGGCTTATAAAGCAAAGATGATACGTTCATATGAGAGATTGACTAGGCCGAGAACATTCCGCCAAGGCGAACTCGTGCTAGTGGTCAAAAGACCTATGATCCCTAATCGTGCCAAACGGGGGAAATTCGAGCTGAACTATGAAGGCCCGTATATCATAGACAAGGTCTACCAAGGTGGGGCCTATCTACTCATGGACATGCATGGTAAAAGACCCTTCAAGCCAATAAACGGTCGCTTCCTGAAGAAGTACTACGCTTGACGAGTCGCGGCCTAGGTCAATGGTAGATGACGACGACTATGTCCGCTCGCTATCTTCCTAAACCCAAACTCTATAAGTAGTTACCAACGACGGACCGAAATGTCCTAAAACTAACGTCGGACCGAAATGCCCTTAAACTAACAACGGACCGAAATGTCCTAAAACTAACGTCGGATCGAAACGTCCTTAAACTAACAACGGACCGAAATGTTCTTAAACTAACGACGGACCGAAATATCTTTAAACTAACGACGGACCGAAACGTTCTTAAACTAACAACGGACCGAAGCGTCCTTAAACTAATAACAGACCGAGATATCCATAAAACTAACAATGGACCGATATCCATAAAACTAACAATGGATCGCAATGTCCCTAAACTAACCGTTGACCGAGACGTCGATAAACTACTGTGGATTGCAGCATCCCAATGCTGATATAAAAAAAGAGAGAAAATAAAAGACTAAAAAAACGATATGTCCATAAGCAAAATGGGTACGGATGATAACCCGAAAGGGCTCCGTAAGTAAAAACAGCAGGGCTACCGGCGAGTTTTGTGAAAACCCGAAAGGGCACAATCTCGTTAGAATAAAAATAAAAAAAAAGAGAAAAAAAGAGAAAACGGTATGTCCATAAGCAAAATGGGCACGGATGAAAACTCGAAAGGGCTCCGTGAGTAAAAACAGCAGGGCTACCGGCGCGTTTTGTGAAAACCCGAAAGGGCGCAATCTCGTTAAAAGACACTTGCATGGCCTTCTCGACTTTGTAAGGAGAATCCACCTGCTTGAGATCCTTATGACTCACAAGGGAGCAACACACTTAGGGATCCCCACGATTCCTAAGGAGAAATTACACTTGCGAGATCCTCATGACTCGTAAGGAGAACCCTCTTATGGGACCCTCACAGCTCATAAGATTCAAAAGTCTTAAGCTATAGGGATCTGAACCTGTTCTTAAGCAGCCCCCACAATCTCCAATACTACTCTACAAGTGGCTCAATGCTGACCCTTGTATACAATCCACGGGCGTGAAGAAATATTTCCCTAACAAAGTCCCATCTGTGACTAGGAATATATCTACACGGTGAACACCCCTCGTATGCCCTCTCGACTTATAAGGAGAAAACACTCTTTTAAGATCCTTACGATTTATAAGAGATCATGCACTTAGGAATCCTCACGATTCCTAAGGAGAAATAACACTTGCGAGATCCTCACGACTCGTAAGGAGAACCCTCTTATGGGACCCTCACGGCTCATAAGATTCACAAGTCTTAAGCTACAGGGATCTGAACCTGTTCTTAAGAAGCCCCCACAACCTCCAATATTTCCCTACAAGCGGTTCAGTGCTGACCCTTGTATACAATCCACGGGCGTGAGTAAACATTTCTCTAACAAAGTCTCATCCGTGACTAGGGATATGTCTACACGATGAACACCCCTTGTAAGCCCTCTTGACTTATAAGGAGAAAACACTCTAGTAAGATCCTTACGACTTATAAGAGACCGCACACTTAGGAATCCTCACGATTCCCAAGGAGAAATTACACCTACGAGATCCTCACGACTCGTAGGGAGAAATACCTTTATGAGACCCTTACGGCTCATGAAGTTAAAAGCCTTAGTCGACAGGATCTTAACCCTGTTTACTAAGCCACCTTTATTCGACATCGACAAGGGCAAATGATGATTCGCTCCTGGTAATATCCCAGTTGTAGCGATGCTGATGCCTAAATCGGTATCAAATCCCAAATTCACGGCGAAAAGACAGCGAGCCATAAATGAATATGAAATAGCCGAAATGATAGGGCAACTTGCAACAAAATCAGCAAGTAAAATGTATGCATCCAAAATATCTGAAATGATTGGGCACCATGAAAAATAGATGAAATGATTGGGCAATCGCGACTTTCGCGATATAAAAGCTGAAATGATAGAGCATCGCGGAAAGAAAAATATATATAATGAAACTTTTTGCCCTACAGGTGATATCACATCAATCCTTGTATACAATCTAGGGGCGCAAACAGAGAGGGAATCACACCTTTCCTCCCCAGGCTTCATCAAAAGAAGAAGCTAAATCTCAACGGTTCACAGATAACCTGGAGATCATCTCAACATTCGCCTCATTACAACAGACGCAACATCAAGCAAAGCGGAACCGCGGCAACTCCCAGTTCCATGACTCGGCGGTGCACAGATGACCGAGAGTCAAACCCTGATTTCGTGAAATGCGGATAAAAGTCAACCCTTCTTGGTTACGTGGAACGCGGCTTATGTCAATCCTGACCCCGTGGGAAACGTCCAGAGCGGATCCTGGTCCTTGGAGAACGCGGCAATGAACCCGTAGGAAGCATCCAGAGCGGAGCCTGGTCCTCGTGGAACACGGCAGTGAACCCCGTGGGAAGCATCCAGAGCAAAATTCCTGGTTACGTGGAACGCGGCTTACGTCAATCCTGACCCCGTGGGAAACATCCAGAGTGGATCCTGGTCCTCGCAGAGCACGGCAATGACCCCGTGTGAAGCATCCAGAGCAGAGCCTGGTCCTCGCAGAACACAGCAGTGAACCCATGGGAAGCATTTAGAGCAAAATTCCTGGTTACGTGGAACGCGGCTTACGTCAATCCTGACCCCGTGGGAAACATCCAGAGTGGATCCTGGTCCTCGCAGAGCACGGCAATGACCCCGTGTGAAGCATCCAGAGTGGAGCCTGGTCCTCGCAGAACACGGCAGTGAACCCATGGGAAGCATCCAGAGCAAAATTCCTGGTCCTCGCAGAGCACGGCAATGACCCCGTGTGAAGCATCTAGAGCGGAGCCTAGTCCTCGCAGAACATGACAGTGAACCTGTGGGAAGCATCCAGAGCAAAATTCCTGGTTACGTGGAACGCGGCTTACGTCAATCCTGACCCCGTGGGAAACATCCAGAGTGGATCCTGGTCCTCGCAGAACACGGCAGTGAACCCGTGGGAAGCATCCAGAGCAAAATTCCTGGTTACGTGGAATGCGGCTTACGTCAATCCTGACCCCGTGGGAAACATCCAGAGCGGATCCTGGTCCTCGCAGAGCACGGCAATGACCCCGTATGAAGCATCCAGAGCGGAGCCTGGTCCTCGCAAAACACGGCAGTGAACCCGTGGGAAGCATCCAGAGCAAAATTCCTGGTTACGTGGAACACGGCTTATGTCAATCCTGACCCCGTGGGAAACGTCCAGAGCGGATCCTGGTCCTCGTAGAGCACGGCAATGACCCCGTGTAAAGCATCCAGAGCGGAGCCTGGTCCTCGCAGAACATGGCAGTGAACCCGTGGGAAGCATCCAGAGAAAAAATTCCTGGTTACGTAGAACGCGGCTTATGTCAATCCTGACCCCGTGGGAAACGTCCAGAGCGGATCCTGGTCCTCGTAGAACACGGATATGAACCCATAGGAAGCATCCAGAGCAAATCTTGGTCCCATAAAACACGGTTAAAGTCAATCTTTACCCCGTGGGAAATGGCCAGAACAACTCCTAATTCCGTGAAATACGGATAAGGGTAACCTCACCCATCACTTGCGGGTCCTCACGACTCGTAAGGGAGAAAACTCTCTTGTGAGATCCTTACGACTTGCAAGAGAAAACACACTTGGGAATCCTTACGATTCTTAAGGAGAAAATACACCTACGAGATCCTCTCGACTCGTAGGGAGAAAAATCTTTATGGGACCCTCACGGCTCATTAAGTTGAAAAGTCTTAGGCAACAGATCTAAACCTGCTTTCTAAGTCATCATTACCTCTTGAAGAATTCAAGACAGAACACTCTCTATCATCTACAGGCTACGCTTACTAAGGTAACATGTCGGCAACAAAGAAAAGAAAAGAAAGCGACAACAAGGAGAACATTTGATTCGCATTCGGTTAAACGTTCGAAGCATACCCATTCATGCATGTGCAAAAGAGTTAGTACATAAAATAAACACACTGAAATAAGGAATTTACCATTCATACTTTGAAAAAGTTCTTACAATTATGAAAGCAGTGAACAAAAAACATTATCAAAATGATTACAATGGCAAGACCTCAGATCCAGGACATGGATTGAGGAATTCAAAAGTGACGTTGTCCAGAATCTTCCAGGCCTTTCGAACCATCCTAGTATGCTTTCTTTCGCGATCACAAGCGTCGGGATCCTCACGGATGTCCTCCACCCTCCGATAGGCAGCAAGTATGGCCGCCTGTTGAAAAGCCTAATGCAGAAGATCGACAAGATTGTCTCGCCTTCTCTTTGAGATTAAGCCCATCAGATACACCGAGTGCACCTTATCCTCGGCAGCATTCAATGCCCTAAGCGGCATGCCGGTACAGAATAAAGGAAGCGCTTCCCAGATCGCTCCCACGATAAGCTTCAGGAGAGAGGAATGTCGAGTAAGCAGTCGACTATTGTATGTGTCAAAACGACTCATGATTTCGGCACACTGGGCGTTTGTGAATTCTCGATTTTGAGAACGGCCGAGTGAGCGGATGTCTCCGTAAGAGATAATCTCATCGAGGTCATACATATGAGCGTCCATAATTCCTGAGAAAGAAAATCAACAAGAATTAGCGGACAGACTGATTAAGCAAATTTTTATTAAAAACAGGTACATGGATTTAAACGGCTCTTGATACCCCCATGGAGAAAACGAATTCTAATTATGACTCCTAATAAACTTGAATTTGTGGGAAATCCTACAAAGGGAGTCTCATTTAATAAGCGACCCCTCGGGTCAAGGAGTCAAACTCTTCGTGAGCAATGCTCCACAGACAGGAGTGACACCTGTCAAAGTCAATTATGAAGGGAATTTAAAGAAATTCCCCGAGAAGGTCAAGAGCCTGGCTCTGTAATGATGATGGAAAAAACCCATCAGAAAAGAAAATTAAAATCGATTAATCTTAATGAATCAAAAATTCTGGGATCTTCAAGATCCATGAAAAAACTCTTAAGAGTTCTTCATAAAAAATTAACAAATCAACATGATTCAAAAGGGCAAAGCTCTATTCATGGGCTAAGAAACCCCCAAGAAAAGATTTCATTAGATCTACAGGCTCGTGATATGAAGAGAGCAAAGCTCTATTATTGAAACCCTAAATGGATCTTCTTTAGATCAAAGATCTATAAAGAGCAAGGCTCTGTTAATGGGTAAAACCCTAATTTAATGAAAGTTTTAAAATTTATCTAAGTTCTGACAGAGTTTTGACTCTTAAAAAAGTTCTTAAACAAAAGAGCTATACTCTGTGGGAGAATGAAATTCGCAGAAAACAAGAAGGATATGAACAATGGTCATCTCAGAGGGCCAAAAGCCCTATTTATAGGCATTGGGAACCGTTTCAACTTCCAAAAGTTGATTCAACGGCTAAGATGCTACCCCTGCTGAACTCACGTATGTGCCACGTAAGCGCAACGTTGGGAGGGCATTTGTTTCCTCAATCAGAGCAAAGCTCTGTTCAAATTCCAAGATTGGAAATGAAGCGACGCTTCTGCTTCCCCAATCAGAGCAAAGCTCTGCTAAAAAAAATTCAAAAGTCAAAAGATGAAGCAACGCTTCAGATCCAGCGCTTTGCGCTGCGCGCCATGTGTCAAACGTGGGTGCGCTAGCGCAGTTGCGCTGCGCTCTGAGCTGCGCGCCACGTGTCGAACGTAGGTGCGCTAGCGCAAGGTGCGCCAGCGCTGGAATTAAAAATTCCCTACCGTCAGATCAAAAGATCTAATAATAATGATAAATCATCAATTAATCAGAATTAAAATTCTTTTATGGAATGATCTTTCCAATCTTGTTAAAAACAAGAAGATTGCCATCTGTAAAACAGAAGCCCTAGGATCAAAGATCCAACGGTGGGGAAATATCCCCAAATCAATCAGAGAAATATCTCTTTAACTGATTTAACAAATCAATTCGCCCTATATAAAGGCCCCAAGACTTCAAGTCTGAAAAAAAAACCCTTACAAACTTTGAGAAAACTCAAAGAAAGAAAAGCAAGCTTTTAGCAAAGGAAGATCATTTTTCTTCTAGGTAAAGAACATGATTCTTGAACATAGAGATGAAATCATCTTATGAAAAGAAGAACTATTTTCTAAAAAAGATCATAGATCTATAATAGACCAAGGTCTTTGATAAAAAAAAGAGATCAAAAGATCTCATTATGAAAACAAAAGAAGTATTTACTTCATCAACAAATTATTGATTTACAAAGGCAAAGCCCTTTTATAAATAAGAACTTTTGTTCTTGAATCTTGAGGCAAAGCCTCCTTTAAAAGGGAACATAAATTTGTTCCCAGATCATAAAATTGATCAGATGCGCTTTGCGCTATTGAAAAGTGCCTTGCACTCATGAACTGCGCTTTTGCGGTCCTTGGACCGGCGCTCAGCGCCAAAACGTGCCACGTGTCAACCACAGATGCAACTTGCGCTTTGCGCTTCTGAAACAGCGCACTGCGCTCATGGGCTGGCGCTCAGCGTCAAGCGCGCCACGTGTCACTCACTGGTGCGCCATTAAACTAGCGCAAAGCGCTCATAAATTGAAAGCGTAATGCGCTAATAAACTGGCGCTTAGCGCTAAGCACGACACGTGTCATTTTCGTGCGCGCTATTTGGCAGAAGCGCAATACGCGCTTTAATTGGCGCAAAGTGCCTGGCGCGCCACGTGGCGCATTGTCAGAACACACATTGTTCTGATGAATGTTATGCATTCAATACAAGACAAAAAATATCAGAACCCAATGCTTAGCATTATTAAAAGGGCTAAGCCCAAATGAAGGCTCAATAGCCAGAACAATAAAATGTTAAACATTTACTGGACTTAGCCCAAGATTGGCCATAAGTACTCAACTTATATTTAATTGAGCCCATCTGCTCATAAACATTTCAACAGATCTTAGTCCCAAAGTGGACTACGGATCTTTCAACCAACTCACATCGGTTCGAGGGCACATCTCTGAACCCCTCTGATATATGTCGTTGTAATCCTTCAACGTCTTCAGAGAGGTGACGGGTCCCGACAACCATACACGCCACCGACTATGATGTCCTTAACCTTGACTGTGAGGTCTTAAAACTCACGGACTATGATGTCCTTAACCTCGACCGTGATGTCTTTAAACTAACATTCGACCGTGATGTCTTTAAACTAACATTTGACTGTAAGGTCTTTAAACTCACGGACTATGATGTCCTTAACCTTGACTGTGAGGTCTTAAAACTCACGGACTATGATGTCCTTAACCTTGACTGTGAGGTCTTAAAACTCACGGACTATGATGTCCTTAACCTCGACCGCGATGTCTTTAAACTAACATTGGACCGAGATATCCTTAAACTAATATTGGACCGCAATGTCCTTAAACTAATCGACCGCAATGTCCCTTAACTAAACAATAGAGCCCAAATGCTCTTTTGTCGGATCTAAACGATCCTGTTAAGTTGATCTTAGTCTAAAATTAGATTAACATATCCTTAACAAACGTTTAAGTTGATCTTAGTCTCAAATGAGACTAACGTATCCTTAAACCAACCCCCAAACCCAAATCTAAGAAAATACGGATTTGGACTAATCCACGTCCTACGGGCGACAATATAAATTAGTCTCCGTATACAATCCATGGGCAACCAAAGACAAAACAAACATCCACGACACGAAGTGACCATCTGGAGAAGGAAAAGTGATTACCGCGATGCGGTAGCGTAAGTAACTGCAGGGGCTTGCGCCTGCAGGGAAGAGCGTCCCCACAATAAAAAACCCCTCGAACGAGGGGGAATCTGACGAAGTCTGCTACATCGGCCGCATCCGTTCAAACCTTCGATACACGGTGCCATAAATCAACTTGGCATCTTCGGAGAGGTGGACGGATAGCACCAATTAGCATCTGCCCTCGGAATTCAGGCCCCGACGTCCCAACGTCCCGTTCGCGTCTTCCGGCGGTGAACACGCACCAGACGCACATGATTGTTGGATACGTCTGTCGAGGCTGATTTGCTCTTGAGCACTTTGTTTTCATGATGGGCACTATATTTTGTAGTAGCCGAACATGTCTGATCTCAGGTCAGTACCTGAGTACTTTGCATGCATTAAATGTTTAACAAGAGGTTTTCAAAAAAGAGCTATAGTCTCTCTATTTCCTACGTGTCCGTGAGCGACACGAACGTTTATAAAAGAAAACCTTTTGGAATATTTCAAAAGGGCAGAACGTATATTTGAGCAAAACATATATGAACGTATATTTATTACTTTACAAATGAACGTCCGTCACTTGTGCCATGAGTTACGCATCATACGGTGATTCAGAAAAGATTTTGCATGTGTTTTATTCAGTTTAAGAGATTTTTCCAAGGATGCGTACTATACACGTATTATAGTATTTGATTAGTGCATATTGGATTTCAGTAGTGGATTTCGAGATCTGTATCACCATTGTAATTCTGATGATCACGTGACGCTTGATGGAGTTCGATTTTGAGTTTCGTACTCGTTTTCAGGCGCACAGATGCGCTTTGGTATTTCCATATCTTCCGTGATTTCGGAGCCCCGTTGATTTGAGCTGAATATTGAAATATTTTAGCATTAGGAGGTTTAAATTTAAATTCTGGGACCGAATTTATTTATTGGGGGAAGATTGTAACATTTCAGAAAATATAAAATATTATTTTTGGAATTTAATATTAAAATAATATATTTCGCGAAAAACTACCCGATTTGCGAATTTGGGGTTTTCGTAAAATGGTATAAATATATACCAATATTTGGGAAATAATTGGAGATTAAAATGATTTATTCATTTAAAAATATATTTATTGAATTTGACATTTTTATAATTAATTATATGCAGTTTAAATAAAAATTGATTAGTGCACTACTAATCGTGCTTAAGCCAAATCCGTGTTTCTACATTTTTCCATGGTTAGTGCACCAAGACATGTTGCATTTTGTTGCATGTTGTTTCTTTTGTGTTAGTGATATTATGTGTTTATTGTGAGAAAATAAAAAGGGAAGCTAAAAGACAAAAGAAGATAATTGAGAGAGTGACCATAAGAGCGAGAGCGAGGATAAGAACGAGAGTGAGAATAAGAGAGAGAGAGAGGGCTGCCTCATTTCCTCACCCCCATTATTTTCTTTCATCTTCTTCCTCTTCAAACTCCCCTCACTTCTACCCTCAAGTATCATTTCCAAAACCTTGCTAAAACCATAGACTTCATTAAAAGTGATCCCCACCTCTTTACAAACCCATTGGACCAATCAAAATTGGATTTTGAAGACTTTGAGCAACTCAAGAAAATTCTTGAGTTTCCAAATGAGATAATTTCTACACTTCTAGTTTAGTTTTTGAGTTTAATAGCACCCTATAGTAGTTTAGAGTTTAATCGATTTGAATTAGTGATGTTTGAAAATTTCAAGTGAGGGTTTGGGTGATTGTGTGGACTTGTGATGAGTAGTGAGTGTTTTAGGATCTGAGGGATGTCTTTTACGGGCCAAGAACAGAGATTTCAACCCGATAAATGAACTTAGAAACTTCCCGTGTCGGTTTTGTGACATTTTATTGGCCTACAGGGAATCTGGAGTGACCTGAGACCTTTACGAGAAAAACTAGCAACCCCAGAGACCTAGATGAACCACTAGAAGACCACCCTGAAAATATGAACCCAATCAGAGCACCTAAAACCGAGCAGGCTGGATTTAGGGGGGATCTCGCCGGGTCATTCGTGGGTGTTGGTGTTAGAATTGGGTCTGTAGCTCACTTACCCCATATACTACCCCACTGTATTGCTTCTTTAGCCTAATTTTACCTGAGACTAAATCTGGAACCATTTTCTTGAGTTGCTGTTTTGGTATTTTTGATTTATGAACTTGGGTTTTGGAAATCGATATTGTATTGGGTCGTTGGATGTTTGTACGTCAACAACGAGGGTTGTTTGGTTGTTTTTGCATGCGTAGGCTATAGGTTCTAACCTATGAGCGCACCGTGTGCCGTATTGGTTTTCCGGACTTGATTTTGATAACATTGCGATTGTGTATTGATTGTAGGTACGTTCGAGTGGATTCCGAGACGACGAAGCACATCGACTACGGCTGAACAAGGAGTTCCGTAGGTGAGTAGATTTATATCTACGGGGGAAGTCGGGTGGATGGCATATAGCACCCCCGCAAATTATGAATGGAAACCGATATATAGAATATAGCCGGAGAACCCTATACTAGGAAACTATGGATATGGTTAAAAGGATAGTTAGAGATGATATGTTTGATTGAATATATATGTCGTGATATGAGATGAAAGCTATAAGGATATGACATGAGATCGATGAATATGATAAGATTGAGATAGATGTGTTATAAGACCGGTAAAATGAGATATATATATATATATATATATATATATATTTATAAGATGATTTGATGTGAGATATTGATGTGATGAAAAGAGTATACGATGATATGTGATGAAAAGAGTATTTGATATGTCGTTATACGGACGCGAGTTAATATGAGATAATTGATAGCTTTGTCGGTCCCCTGATATGGGATTGATACGGATGTGACCTGAGATATATGTATACATATATAATTTTGTGAATGATGAGTGAGATGTCGTACGAGACTGTAGATCCGTACCCTCATTGTCATATAGGTTGATAGGATCCCTAATTGTTTAATGCCGCCGTACGATGGATTATACCGTATGTGATGTTATGAGGCTGGATGCCGATTGATAGATTCACCGACTCGGATATGTTGTAGATACGTATACCTTGTAGCATTTCGCTTACGATGTACTTGCTGCTACGTTCGTGATATTCTCATCTTATTATATATATACCTGTGCTAGTACACCTACACCATTATCGATGATGCGTATGTTACACTTACACAGATTTGCCGGCTCACACACTTTCATCATCGATAATTGCTATGCGACTTACACAGTAGAATTGTCACATCATTATGCTATGTTGCATGATATATTTCTATGCTCACATCACTATACTATGTCGCATGATATACTTGATATGCTCTCATTTCTGTTCTATGTTTGCATACATCATGCTTTATGATTATACGCATTGAGATATTGTTTTCATAAGATTCTGGATTTGAGAACCGTGGTTATATTTCAAAGGAAATTATGTATTGTTTTAAATACCCGGTTTCTCTTGATATGATATTTTGAGACGTCCACCATGTGTTTTCTCGGTTATGAGTTATGTGATAACCGATTCGAGGAGCTGGATGAGGCCGTTTGCAGGTACATGGTGGGCCCGGTATGGTTCCCCAGGGCAAGAAAGGTATGTTGTGCAGTAGACGATGAGCTTGGCAGAGGGACTACTACCTACCGGTGATAGTATTTGGGCTCGGCGGTTATCCGGAGGATACCGACCGGAGTCGTGAGATGATATGGGCCGATCCGGACTGACGGCGCCCGTGGGCCGATCCGGACTGACGGAGCCCGAGATATGAGGATTTACGTGTCGATGTTGGACACGGGTTTCATGATGTTTCGAGTGTCGATGTTGGACACTCAGGTTCCATGATTTTGATGTGTCATTGATGGACACACGTTGGTTGATATCCTCATATTTACATGCATATGATTTCATGATATTTACACGCATGATATTGTTGTGTCATTGATGGACACGTATATGTTATCTACATGCAGTTAGGCATTGATTATATTGTTGGCACATATGCAGATACGGTCACCCTAGATATCATGGTATTACCTTTATGATTTAGTTGACCTAGGAATCGTTGTTTTATTCGATTTCTACCTGATGATGTTTTCTACTCACGAGTTGGTAACTCACTCCCATTGTGCCACAGTTCTTGCAGGTTGACTGCATGGATCGGTAGCGGCATCGCTGGCACACAGCATCCATTCGGGTGATTTGCTTTGGCAGGTGGGGCATATTGGATCGTGTCACTCTTGTATTTATTATTCCTGGTGTATCTAGTCAACTCCATCAATCGGAAACTAGTATTTGTATAAGTAGTAAGACCTAGAAAGACTTGTGGTTGCAAGACTTAGAGCAATGGGTTATATGTTCGCTTGGTGGGTTGATGTCTTCCTTTATTCTTCATCTTTTGAGTTGATCTTCGTCGTTGGGCGTCGTATACATATATTGCAGACTTGCGTGGTTGTGATTCCTCCGATTGGCGAAGAGCTAGCTCCCGCTTGGGGATGCCTTTTATATTATCATGTATATGTGGTTTTGGATCAAAATATACAAGGGAGATGCTGCACAAATTTTTAAAAGACGAAACATGTTTGTCAACTAGAAAAATCCACTTGCATTTTTATGTTCCATTATCTATGCATTTAAGAAAACTTTTGATTTCATCATACCCTTATTTCAAAACTTCACATCTTTTATTTTCTTAAAAAGGTTTAGATTTCTGGGTTTCGGCTTACTTAATTTACGTTGTGCCTTTAGACGTTGCGTGATTTAAGTGCCGGTCATGAACAAATTTTGGGCCGTGACAGAACTGCTATATGACAATAGGTATATATCCATCTAGGAGTTCTCGGCGAGTCCTGTTCGGTGTACCCATTCTCTAATGAGCACCTGTGAACAATCTTTGATGTCAAACACCAATGGCTATGGCATCAACCATCGCCTCCATACAGGGTCAAGAAACGTACACACTAGTCTACTCTGGTAATATCGATGCCCTGTCTCGATATACCTTCGACTAGGAACAATTAAAGGATGTGCTTGTGGACTACCCTGGTCCCAGTAGTATGATCCACAACATAGTCCTGGTAGTCAAGCACATATCCTTAGGGCTTTATCAACATGTGAGAGAAAGACAGTATAAGAATACAAGTCAACATGTTAAGATAAAGAGTAACCAAATAGCATAATATCATGTCGAGCAGGAAAGTCCTCTATATATATGTCCAAGCATCCACTATAATATACATCAATGTACAATAATGGCCTCTAGGGCATACATATTCCTAACAATCTCCCACTTGCACTAAGGCCATGTGTTGTAGTATCTCATACCCAACATCCCAAAAAGTCTCTCAAACTGCGTCTGGGGGAGGGCCTTCGTGAGTGGATTCACTATGTTGTCCTTCATGTCAACTCTCCTGACCTCGATCTCTCAGCGATCTACTATCTCTCGGATCAGGTGATAATGCCTAAGAATATGTCTGGATCGCTGATGGGACCGGGATTCCTTGGCCAAAGCCATAGCTCCATTGTCATCACAATACACAGGTATTGGATGCTCAATGGATGGAACCACACCAAGTTCAGCAATGAACTTCTTCATTCAGACAGCCTCTTTGGCAGTATTGTTGGCAGCGATGTATTCAGCCTCCATCGTCGAGTCTGCTATGGTATCTTGCTTGGAACTCTTCCAACACTCCGCCCCTCCGTTGAGGGTGAAGACAAAACCCGAGACCGACTTACTGTTGTCCTTATCACTATGGAAGCTCGAATCGGTAAAGGACTCCACCTGGAGTTCTCCGTTACCATACACCAAGAACATTTGTTTAGTCCTTCTCAAGTACTTAAGAATGTTCCTCACAGCTGTCCAGTGCCCTTCCCCAGGATCAGATTGATACCTGCTCACTACACCTAGTGAGTAAGCTACATCCGGTCTGGTACATAACATCGCATACATGATAGAGCCTACCGCCGAAGCATAGGGTATCCCCTGCATGCGAGCTCTCTCCAAATCAGTCTTAGGAGATATCTCTTTGGAGAGAGTGATTCCTGAGCAAGTGGGTAAATTACCACGCTTGGAATCTTCCATACTAAACCTCTTTAGTATGGTGTTTATGTACCTGGATTGGGACAATCCCAGCTCCCGTTTAGATCTATCTCTATAGATCTTAATCCCTAGGATGTAGGAGGCATCACCAAGATCCTTCATAGAGAACTTGTGTGATAAGAAGAGCTTGACCGAGTGTAGTATAGGAACATCATTTCCTATCAAGAGTATGTCATCCACATACAATATGAGAAAGACAACCTGAATCTCTACTACCTTCTTGTATATACACGGTTCATCTACATTTTTGATGAAGTCAAACTCTTTGAGGGCTTCGTCAAAACAGATGTTCCAGCTCCGCGATGCCTGCTTAAATCCATAGATGGATTTAAGCAGCTTGCACACCTTTCCGCTGCTCCCACTGTCTATAAAGCCCTTTGGCTGTGTTATGTACACGCTCTCTTCTAAATCACCATTTAGAAAAGTGGTCTTGATGTCCATTTGCCAAATTTCGTACTTATGGTATACAGCAATAGAAAGTAGGATCCTGATGGACTTAAGCATAGCGACAGGAGAAAAGGTTTCATCATAGTCGACGCCAGGTAGTTGACGAAAACCTTTTGCTACAAGTCTAGCTTTGAAAGTCTCAACTTTTCCATCTACACCAATCTTCTTTTTGAAGATCCACTTGCTCCCGATGGGTTTTACCCCTTAAGGAGTAACATCCAAAGTCTATACTTTGTTGGTGTACATGGATTCCATCTCAGATCGCATAGCATCCATCCATTTCACAGAGTCTCCACTTGTGATGGCCTGCTCGAAACTAGTCTAGTCATCATCTTCCATGATGCAATTCTCGCTTCCACCATCTATGAGAAAACCGTAGTATCTCTCAGGTGGATGAGGAACCCTACTAGATCTGCAGAGTGGCTGGGGTTCGTTGGGTACTATTGGATCCTCTGGTTCTATTAAATCATCAGTTCTAGTTTGTGTATTTGGAACTTCTTCCAGTTCTACCTCATTACCACTAATTTCTTTCACAAGAAACCCCTTTTCTAAAAAGGTGGCATGTCCAGAAAAAAAAACACCTTTTGTTCCTCGGTGTGGTAGAAGATATACCCTCGCGAATGTTTGGGATATCCTACAAACTTGCATAGAACTGACTTTGCCTCGAGCTTGTACGGATTTTGTGTTTTCACATAAGCTGGACAACCCCATATCTTAACAAAATTAAGGCATGCTCTCTTTCCTTTCCATATCTCATATGGAGTGGTAGGCACGGATTTGATAGCAACCATATTTAATAGGTCTGCGGCTGTCTCAAGCGGATAACCCCAAAAAGAAATAGGTAACTCAGCATCATAGAGCACATCATATCTAATAGGGTGCGATTTCTTCGCTCCGATACACCGTTATGCTGTGGTGTATACGGAGGAGTAAGCTGAGAGAGAATCCTATTCTCTTTTATATAATCCAGGAACTTCGTGCTCAAGTATTCTCCTCCTCGATCAGATTGAAGGATTTTAATACTTTTACCCGTTTGGTTCTCTATTTCGTTCTTATATTCTTTGAATTTCTCAAAACATTCAGACTTGTGTTTCATCAAGAACACATGTCCGAATCTTGAAAGATCATCGGTGAATGTAATAAAATACGAGGAATCATTCCTGGCATGTGTAGACATAGGACCGCATACATCACTATGTATCAGTCCCAAGAGTTCAGTAGCTCTTTCTCCGTGTCCAGTAAACGGAGTTTTGGTCATTTTACCTTTGAGACATGACTCGCAAGTTTCATAAGGTGTAAATTCGAATGGATTCAAATATCTATCTTTATGCAACTTAGCTAGCTTTGTCGCATTGATATGACCTAGTCTACAGTGTCACAAGAAGGCTTCATTCATTTCTGAACTTTTCCTCTTGTGTGTGTTCTATACGTTTAGAACTGTACTTTGATTCAGAATGTAAATACCATTACACAATGTTCCAAACCCAAACAACACTTGATTTTGGAAAATGTTCATAACATTATCCTCTAATTTGAGATTATATCCTTCTGTAGTTAGCAAAGAAAAAGATATAATGTTGCACATCATCTTTGGTACCTAGTAACAACATTCAGAATCAATGTATTACCTGTTGGTAACACTAGGTGATATTCGCCAACTGCTTTGGCTGCAACAATTGTACCATTCCCTACTGTTAGAGATTTATCACATTTTCCCATTTCTCTACCTCTCTTTAGCCCATGTAACAAATTACATACGTGGGATCCTGATCCAGTATCCAATACCTAGGACGTAGAGCAAACTGAGAAACAGTTCTCGGTTACGAACACACCCGAAGTCGATGCATTAACATGCTTATTCTACGTACGGGTGGCGTGGAAATCTTGATATTTCCCTATTCCTTGCTCTGACTTATGACAGTCATAAGATAGATCGGGACCAACATTCCCTAGCCCTATGTTGGATATATGTATGCCCTAGAGGCCATTATATGATAGTGGATGTATCAGTATGTGTATATATATATTCAGAGGACATTCTTGCTCGACATGATAGTATACTATCTGGTTGTACTTTATCTTGACATGCTCATTTGATCATGCATCTTACTCTTTTGGTATATGTTGATAAAGCCCATAGGATATTTGTTTGACTACTGGGACTATGATGCAGATCATACTAGTGGGACATGTGTAGTTTATAAGTATATCCTTGAACTGTTCCTAGTCGTGGGTGTATCGAGACGGGGCATCGATATTCCAGAGTAGACTAGCGTATACCATTCTTGTCCCATATGATGGGCGATGGATGATCCTATATCCATCTGGTGTGGTGACACCAAAGATTGTATACGGGTGCTTAGTGGAGACTGGGTACACTGAACAGACTCGCCGAGAACTCCTATGTGGTATTATATCTATCGTCGGATAGCAGTTCTCAAGTGACACTGGTACATGTTAGTCTGTAGACCCCAGATCGTCATAGAGTCTTGTGTGTCCTTCCACTGTACTTTGATCTCTACCCTACCACGGCTCTACTGAGTCGTGCAAACAGGTGGATTTTGGGTACAGTCCCGAGGCACATGGAGGCAATGAGAGATAGGAGGGGTTTCGTCTCTCCCGGTATTGGGGGTTGATGTTGCGTTATGCTCGATTGGTTATAACAGGAAGTCCCTGGCCAGGGCTGCTGAGATTTACTGATAAGTGTTATCAGTAGTTTCTCGATCTGTTATGAGCCATACACCGGCATGACTTATTAAGTTATTGGGGTAGACGATACCATCCCTAGACTCGATATGCAGCATATCTGGCGAAGAGACCGAACTGTACGGTAAGTGTTGCCAGTTGGCTCGACGGGAGTTTTGACAGGTTCGCTTGTTTTTCTTCTGATCGCTCAATACCCGGACGACCGTTACGTTTAGCTGACCGCTTACGGCTTGTGGGTGTTTGATATGATCATCACTTACTGCCGACGTATTGACGAGTCTTAGAGTCCCACACAGGAGTTTCCTAGCTCAGGCGAAACGATGTGGTGTGCATATGAGATATGCGCGGGAGCTCGATTAAATGTGTGTATATGATACCGTATTTTAATCGGGCGTTTTTCTATTGGTCGGGTCGTATGTGATATGACCGGTTTATTAAATCAAGTGTTGATTTAATATAGACTTTTAGCTCACTTTTATTAAACCTTTTTTATTTGATGTATGCATGGATGTATGCATGTATATACATGTTTATGTGAATGCACACATACATGCATACATGTTTATCATGGTTGTTGATACATTGGAGATGGCAATGCAAGACTCACATGGAATGGATATCTATATATATTTATTTATTGAGAAAAGAAAAAGGAAATTCAACCATGGTTCATTGTTTCTACACCCTTCTACACTTGACCATGACATTAACTCTTGGTTTAATTTCCTTAGTTGATTTAACTCAATGATAAAAATATCTAGATATTTATTTACCATGGTTTGTGGAGAGTGTGACTCTCATATATATTCTTTTTCTTTTCTCTTTTAATTAAGATATAATCAAAAAACTTGAGCTCAAGCTTTGCCATATTCTTCTTCTTCCTCTCTCATGCTCTCTTGAGTTTTCCACTGAGTGAGGAACTTAAAAAGAAAGGGTTTTTAAGTGAGAATACAAACCATATCACCAATCTATACTACTCTAGCCCATTAGTGTAGGTTGTTTGCTCCACATCTTTAAAGATCAAGTGAAGCTAGCAGCTTTAAGCAAAGGGACTCCGGATGGATCGTCGTGGACTTGGAGGGATTCTAGCGAGCCGGTTCAAACTCTAGGAGATTCAAGGAGTCACAAGAGGAGATCTACAAAGGTTATATTTCTCCCTACTTAGTGTTAGACACTAGTTAATATGTGATACTACAAATTGTTACCCTAACTTTCTAGTTCGATTCCTAGGTTAGTTTGCTTAGCACCCTCTAAATTTTTATTGTGGCATGTGTGATGCTTCCAAACCCTAGGCATGGTGCTAAGGAAACCCTATAGTGGTGTCAGAGCCAAGCTAGAAACTTAGACGATGTTAAATTTAATACGAAACCGAAACAACTCCGAAAATACGGATTTCTGAAACCCTAGATTCTGCTCTCTGTTGATTTTAAAACGATCTGTAAAAATTATTTTAGCTATTGCAGAAGATTGTATGTGATACATATAGAACACAGGTGAAATACGAGGCCAATCTATCGGATTTCACCCGATGACATCCCTCTAAAAATCGAGGAGGCCAGCCATTCTGCCTCAGAATCGCCTCGTTTTTCAACTGTGCTCTAGTCTGTAGATTTTGGGGTTTTAGGTATTGCTTGTTTAATCCAAAATTTCATGTGATGTTAATTTTGATATGGGGCTAATACGGAGTATTTCGTAGTTGTATAATTTAACATTGTAATGGTAACATTGACAATGTTTAACAGTTCGAACGAACTTCAAACCCCACATCAAGACCCCCTCTGAAATTTTCAAGTGTTGGAATTTCCTAAGTTAAACATATTTGGAAGATCGTGCAAGTATCCCTATGGACCCTCTAGAAGAATGTAACCCTAACTCGACACTATGACCATGGAACTGCGACAAAACCTTAGGGTTTGCCGTAGTCCTGTGGCGCCATAGGTGAGGCAAGGGTTGACCCTTCTACGGCTAGTCCATAGACACCGTGACATGTTTTTTGGATATCTTAACTTTACTCAAGTGTTGAGCTCTCGGGGTAATTTGTGGGTGTTTGTTGATTCGATCGAAACGTTTAACATTGTCTAGATATATGTGAAAGTGATGATTCCAATTATTGTTGTTTTTTACGTTCTTTTCTGCCACCGTAAGTGTAGTATGTGGTGTATCGCCGTTTTCGTTGCTATACATCAACGACAATCGGGATACGCATACTTACTTACGATGATGACATGTGATGTTATGTGTTGCTGAGATATGATGTATAGGATCGTCGTGAATGAATGGACGGGGGTTTTATATTAGATGAGAGTTTTTATTTTCATTCATTTAAAATTAATTGTATGTAATATTCTTTTATTTGGGACACTTCCGGGTTGAGGATGATGTCACCATTGTTGTATATTATTTACTTTTCCGCATTAGAATAGACCCAAGGAGGGGAGCACAAGTCACCTGGTTCTAGGGTTCGGTGGGAGGTGATTGAAATGATTCTTTGTGTGTCGTGTTTTGAAAATGTATAAAGATCACAATCAAAGAAATTTGTAAACCGCAATCAATAACGGTGTCGATGTAGCGTGTTAATGAATACGGATCGTCCGCAGGGAAAGTGTGATTCGTTCGTAATTGTTTTAGATGAATTGAAAATTAAAGAGAAAATAAAAGACAATTCAATTCAAGATTTATAAAAGTGAATTTCAAGAATTATTAAAATCTAGATCTAATATCAAGAATACTAAAAATCAAGAATCAAGAATTGATGATATCCAAATGGAATTAGTAATCAAGATTTGTAATGAGGCTCGTAGGAATCGATCGAATCAATAGTGAATGATGAAAACTTGTGATTACGTTTTCTTATCCATTGATGATTTATTGCTAGATCGATGACGATCAACGAGGTTTAGGGATCTATTGAAGAAACTAGGGTTTCTTCATCATCATCCCTTATCCTTTCGTTAATTATCATTCAAAACCTAGCCTCTAGGAAATTCAATCACCGATCGTCGATCTCTAATTAAGAACACAAATATTCAAGAAAGCTTTTCGCTCGAAACTAGATTGTCGATGATTCAATTTTCTAGAGTTTACAAGGCTCATAGGACTTAAGAATCGTTTCAAGATTGTAATCATCATCTATCTATTCTCTCGATTCCTCCACGAGCGAAGTTTTTACTCAAACATGATGATAAAGAAATCAATCAAGAATCGAGAACTCATCATAATGCTCAAATGTAAAGATAAGCAAGATAAAGAAATTTTACCTTTTATTATTCAACAATTCCGTTACAATTCGCTCAAGAACTACAAGAATTTGAGGAAAGAGCTCGATCGTCGAATTAGCTTCGCATCGTCTCCGTGAGTCGCGGATCGTCTTGGATCACTTGCTCGGTTGAAGATCGACGTCGCTTCTAAAAGGATGAAGGCTTCATGCTTGATTTGTACTCGGAGATCTTGAATTTGGCTTTTGGAAATGGATTAGGGTTTGGATGCACAAGTTGTGTCACTCAACTTGTGGGATTTTTGGCTCAATTTTCAACAACCTAGAATGAAGCCCTTGGGTCCTTTTTTAGCCTTGATTAGGATTAGCTTCCTTTAGAAGCTAGGTTATGATTAACTTCTCTTGCAAGCTTGGTAGTTAGGTAGAAGCTTCTAGAGATAGTTAGTTAGCTAGCTTCCTTGATAAGCTTGGTTGTTAGGAAGAACCTTCTAGGCTTAGCTAGCTTATTTTGGGAAGCTTGGAAGTGTTTAGCTTGTACAAGAAGCTTGGCTGTTCGGACAGAAGTTTCTGGAGATTTCTGGACTTTAAAGTGGCTTGAAGAAGTTTGCCAAATGAATGGAGAAACCTGACAATGTGCTCTGCTAACGTCATGATGATGCGGCCGCGGATCCGCCGCACAAAGGGCCATTCGGCTGCGGATCCGCGGCCCTTTGGGTGCTTTGGTGGATCAAAATTCCTGAGTTGCTTGATGTTGGCCTCATGGTATTTTTCTGATATCTGAAATATTTTCTCTTTCATGTTCACTTCCAGATCACAAGTTTTGGACTTGGCGTATTTTTCTCAGCACTTTCAACAGTTTCAGCTCTTTTACCTGGAATTTCCTGCACACATTCTCGAGACATGTGTTGCGCTATACAAAGATTATGCGTGCAATGATAAACACTCAATTTTCCTCAAAATGCCGGTTATAGTATATAACACAAGTTATTTGGTATTTTACAGATGTTTTGCTAATATGTGCTATATTCTTACCGAACACCTTTAGATGATTGCAAATAGTAGGGAAATTGATGTGTTAAAAATGCAATATTTTCGACTGATCAAATTCCCCTAAACTTATTTTTGGTCGTCTCGAGCAAACTTGTTTTATTAAAAAGAGAAGGAGAAAATAAAGAAAGAGAAAAATTAACTAGCACACTTTCGTAGGCAACACGATTGCACTGAGCACGTGCAACAAGCCTTTAAACCTCTAGGTGTCCATAGTAGGAGGAGTGTTGTCTTCTGAGGGTTTTCAGCGGATTGCACCTACAAAATCCAATAATAAAAGGTAGACCATGAAAATTACATATAAAGATAAGAATTATAAAAGAAAGACTTTGAAAATTAGAGTTTCCAACTAATACTAGCTTTTCGGTTGTCATGAGCCCTATCTTAATAGTCATGAAAAGATGTTAGAAATCACATCACCCCTCAATAAAACATCGTCTTTATTCTTCATTCCTATCTTTCTTCCAAATATCGATCATATAACCCTACGTGTGTGTAAAGAACATCCCTACACTCGGAGAATTCAATTCAAGCTATCATACTCTTGTCCATGTACCTCAGTACTTTTTAATTAATATTTAAATGAATTTGCTCACACATTTTTCATGCGACCGTTAATACTTCTTGAGGTAATAACCGACCGATTACTCATGTGCTTGCTTATATGGTGTATTTAGTATTTTCCTAGTCTTGCACCACCTAAGGCTTAGCAGTGACTCCCAGACCAGTTGGTCTAAGGCACTAGGTGATGAAGTACCCTCGCTATATTTTTTTATTGCTGCCTTGGCGATAACAAAACCAATATTCATTTTTCTGCACCATTTTATTTTTATTTATTTATTATTTCCTTCGTACTTTAGCTTTTAGACAAGAGCATTTCAAGGTATCCTCTACTATCCCGAGTTTCAAGACGTGTGTAAGTACGTATAGTAGGGTATCAACATTCAAATGTTTGGCTTCCAGAATAAGAACTATTTTTCAGACTTTTTTTATCCGCAGATTAGTGTCTTCTTTCATCTTACTAACCCTTGGGACAACGGTTTATAACTACTTATTACTAGTTTCATTTAAGAAAACTTCTAATTTTCTTGGTTTTCTTAAATTTTTCTAATCTTTTGGATGTAATTTTTCACTATCTAATCTTTTATTATCTTATTTATGTACACAATTTTTATCTTTTATTTTTTTAATATGTTTTGTGCTTATGCAAAGTATGATGCAAATGATGCGTAAATAAACACAAAGCTCCCCCAAACTTGTTTTCAACAGTGTCCTCACTGTTGTCTCCTGCTAAAGCTCAAAAAAA
Source organism: Agapanthus africanus (assembly GCA_030015575.1). Lineage (NCBI taxonomy): Eukaryota > Viridiplantae > Streptophyta > Magnoliopsida > Asparagales > Amaryllidaceae > Agapanthus > Agapanthus africanus. The sequence goes on from JASDDO010000012.1 coordinate 429,243,647, forward strand.
CTGTAAGCTTGGGAGGAAATTTATTAATGGGGGCAAAATATATTAAAGTGAAAATCCTCCCCCAAACTTATTCTTTGGCTCACAATTTTGAGTAAAAATTTTCTTTTCAAGAGCCAGATTATACCTCCCCCAAACTTGAGTTAAACAATGTTAAACTTTTAAAATCACAAGAGGGGGTCAAGATTATTGGTCGATGCCAAGATTTGCAGAGACCGAAAGTCAACACCAACAATTCAAAGATTTTATCTGTGTAGTGCATTAGTTGGTTGAAGAAATGAGCCAAGAAGAAGTGGGGAAAAGAAAAGGGGTGTGAAAGAATGTGTTTGCGTCTCGTTTTGGAGAGACGACTCAGTGATTGTGATGGATTACTCGCATTCTTTTTACAGTCCATAAGAAGGGGTGGAGGTTCAATTTCATTGTCTTGAGGTGGATTCATCTCAACACCCGTGTTTTTTCAAAAATGCGAGTTCATCAGCGAAGATTTCCTTAAATGTCTCATCAATACCCCGAAGAATAATGTCATCAACAAGCACGGGGTGATCTTCAGACTCCAAAAACAGTTCATAATCAGTGTTAGTTGTTGACCCGGACAACTCGGTGGAAGATTCCGTATGTGTATGATACATAGTTGGGTCAAACAACAACATATGAAAAGAGTCAAGATCAGTATCATGAGGATCGTCAAATTCGCTGCTGTCGACATCCATTAATTCGACAGAACATGCATGAGCCGTAGGTTCGGAGGGTACACTTCCCAACTTGTAAATGTTGAGCTCAATTGACCTATTCCCGAAGGATAGGGTCATAGAGCCATTACGACAGTTAATTATAGCATTGGAAGTGGCCAAAAAGGGGCGACCAAGAATCACCAGAATTTGATTCCGTGGGTTTGCTACAAGCTGTGTATCAAGAACAATAAATTCCACAGGGAATACAAATTCCCCGACTTTTATCAATACATCCTCCAGTTCACCCCTAGGTTTGGTGCTTGATCGGTCAGCTATCTGGAGAGTGCAGTGAGCTGGTTTCAACTCTCCGATCCCTAACTGCTCATATACCGAGTATGGAAGCAGGTTAACACTTGCGCCAAGGTCAAGGAGAGCACGGTTGATGTGTTTATCCCCGATAGAAATAGAAATAGTAGGATAGCCAGGATCCTTACGTTTTCTAGGCAATTGTTGGGGAAAAGCTGTGTCTACAGTCTTTGACATGAATACCTTCTTTGGCACTTGAGTCTTCCTCTTCCTAGTGCACAAGTCTTTGAGAACTTTCGCATATGCGGGGACTTGTTGGATAGCATCTAGAAGAGGGATGTTGATGTTAACCTGTTTAAAGATTTCAGTGATCTTCTCCATTTGCGGACTGGGTGTATTTCCCCTTAACCGATTCGGATAAGGAGCTTGAGCAATAAGATCTGGGTCCAATATTGGAGAAGATCGGGTGGGTAAGAACGATCCAAGAATAGGAGTGGGGATCGTCTTGGGTTGAGTAGAAGAAGTGTGCTGAGGGTCTGAGCTTTGGGGAAAACGGAGAATAGGCTCGGAAGAAGGTGGTGGGGTAGACGAACTGGGGTCAGAATTAGAAGTAGAAGTGGAAGGAAAGGTCTCAGCCGGGGTATCATCGATTGATTCTTCATTATTATCAATCTCCTCACCAACATGGTTGTCAAGCACTCTTCCAGATCTCAACGTGGTGATAGCGTTCACATGATGTGAATAGCCAGGATTTGGTAAAGGTTGAGCTGGAAGTTTCCCTTTTTCTCTTGCACTCATTTCGGCATTTATACGGGCAATTTGTGCTTCCATCAATTTAATATTTTCATTTTGAGAGACAATGATCTTCATCATGTTATCGAAGGAAGATTGAATATGTGCCGTCCTTTGGATGGATTGTTTCATGAAAGTATCCAAGGTTCGTTCGAGTGCAGAGGAATTATCAGTACCGGCCATTTGCAACGAATTTTCATATGGTGCAGAAGTGTTGGCCGGATTTTGAAAGTTTTGTGATTGGTAGAGGTGCTGACTCAATTGAAGTGGTTGCTGTTGTGGTGGAGGAGCCCTTTGGAAATTGTTTTGATTTGGAACCGTGTTTTGATTTTGTGATTGGGTCCAAGCAAAGTTAGGGTGATTCCTCCAACCCTGATTATAAGTGGAAGAAAATGGGTCATTTCTAGGTCTTTGTTGGAAAGCAGAATTGATATGTTCATGACCTTGAAACGAAGAATTCAATGGACATTCTTCCGTAAGATGAGAAGGATCAGAACAACATCCACATACAGTTTTGGAGAGTGACATCTGATTTAGGGCGGTTGCTAAAAATTTATTTTCCATAGTTTCGAGTTTCTTTTGCATTGCTGACATTTCAGCTCTAACTCCTATGGAAACATCAGATTGGTTATTGCCACCACTAGACGATGATTGACTTACACTCTCCCACTGCAAGGATCTTTCAGCGAAATCTTCTAAAAATTTCCAGGCTTCACCATCGTCTTTAGTCATGAAAGTGCCTTGACACATGGATTCAAGGGTCTATTTTGTGGTAGGATTAATGCCCTCATATATGATTCTGCACAGATCTCATCTAGGGATTCCGTGATGTGGATATTGAACTAACAGATCCTTAAAGCGTTCAAAACACTTCGAGAATGGTTCATTGGGAAGTTGGGTAAATTGATTTATTTCGCTACGGACTCGAGCTGTCTTATGATTGGGGTAGAATTTCTTTAGGAATGCTTTTATGAATTCTCCCCAGTTCGAAATAGATTGTGCGGCTGTGTTATAAAGCCACTTCTCGGCTATATCGCACAAAGTAAATGGGAGAAGACGTAGAAGCATAGCATCCACAGAAAGCTGTGAAGTACCCAACATAGCGCATACATTTTCAAATTTGGTAATACAGACATATGCGTCTTCAGACTCGAGACCGTGATATTTGGGTAGAAGATTGATGTATTGGGGTTTTATTTCAAAATTGTCTCCGTTGGCTGGTGGAATGGTGAGACAGGTCGAAAGAGGACCTCGCATAGGATAGCATCTCTCCTGGAGAGAGATGCGGGACGGTGGCAGAGTAGTGGTAAAGAAATTCGATGGATTCTGTGCACCTGCGGACGGTTTCTGTGCACCTGCGGACGGTGGCAGAGTAGTGGTAAAGAAATTCGATGGAGAACTTGTAAGCCCGCGGGGGCGCCCCGGCCGTCGATCCGACGCCGGAAACGCGGAAAACAAAACTTTGCGAACTTTGCAAAACGGCACCACCGCGGACTTTTTACCCGGATCGGGCCATTAACCTAACAACTAGCAAAGTAAAATACGGGTAGAGAAGTATACCAAGCGATCCGTGTCCTTCGGTCTTCGTCTCCACTCCGATCTCCCGCGGAATCTCCGTCACCTCCTCGCTCGTCGGAAAGGGCACCACGTAGCCGGAATCTTTTACGGGCTCCCGCCTCTTGACCGAGGCAACTCGGGCGCGAAGTTGGCTAGCCGACGCGTCCAAGGTTTGCTATAGATATAGTGTAGAAGCTCGTCTCTTTTGGGGTTATGAGGTTGCCAAGATGGAGGATTATTTGCACAAGGATTTTTCATGAAGGCTTGAAGAAAAATGGAGCTTGTCAAGAAGTGAGCTCGGCCAAAAAAAAGGAAGAAGTGCTCACTGGAAAATGTTGCAAGTGGGTAGTGTATCCAAATTAATTCCATGCAAAAGGAATTCTCTCCTCAAAAAAAAACACAACCAGCACACTCACACAATGGGGGGGTCCACCAAATAAACATCAAGCAACATTTTCACACATTTAAACCTCTCTCTCAAAACCAATCTTTTCCTTTTGCTGGAAAGTGGCCGGCCCACTACAAATTTCCAAGTGGGAAAAAGAAAAAACTATAAGAAATGTGTGTGAAGATAATCATCAAAAGAATAGTCACCACATTTCTAATCCAAAGCCAAATCAATAACTTCCTCATTAATGCAAGAAAGGGACCACAATAGAATCTAATAATGATGAAGCTATTTTTACAAGAAAGCCCTCCAAAAATAAGTTAATTGCCAACTGCAATTAACCCCTTCCATCAGATAGTCCGGCCGTGAAGGAAAAATAGAAAACCGGCCGGAACAGAATGCAGACTGGCAACCCCAGAAAACCGATCCCGTAATAAATTACAGGAAAATCCCGCTACTGCAAATACATGCCCGCATTTGTATTCCCACTGAACACAAATGCAAAGAGACAAAACTACATTATCAAATACTAGGATCCGGCTTAAACCAAAGACGGCTAGTAAAAACCGTCCGATCACGATCCGTGCAATACCGCACGTATCTGATCGAACCCTGCCATATCTCCATACGGCCTCTATAGCGTTTCGCCCGAAACTTGAGTAACTGTCTGTGTGGTGGACTCCAAAGACTCGTCAATACTATGGTTGTGGATTTAACCACAAGCACGTCAGAGGTATTAGCCATACGTGACGGGCCACCAGCTATTGACCAAAAGGGACGTCGATGAGCGAACTCATCCTGACACCGTACTGAGCCTGTCAGTGACAATATCCGTACAGTCCGGTCCGTTCGTCTATGAGTATCGCATGGCGGGCCTAGGGGGTTGGTAAAATTCAGACCCCCAAAAGCGGTACAAGTCGTGTCGGAGTGTAGCCCAGAACACCCTGAGATACTACTGGAATACCTACCAGCAAATCTCCTGCCTTGGCCAAGGACTTTTCATGTTCTGGCTCTCCTAGACACAGCGCGACCTCACCCCCAATACCGGGAGAGACGAACCCCTGCAGATTCGCTCACTGCCTCCATGTGGCTCGGGACTGTACCCAACTAAAACCTGTTTGCACGACTCCTTTGAGCCGTGGTAGGGTAGTAATCAAAGTACAGTGGGAACTCACACGAGACAAATGACGATCTCAGGTCGATGAACTAACCTGTACACATGTCACCAGGGAACTGCTATCTGACGTCAGGTATAAGACCAACTAGCAGGTTCCCGGCGAGTCCTGTCCGGTGTACTCATAACCCAATGAGCACCTGTATACATCTTAGGTGAACCAACTGACACCAGTGGCTTGTGAGACCGGCCACCGCCCCTCGTCGGGGTCTCGACTGTATACACTAGTCTACTTTGGAGAAACGATGCCCTGTCTCGAATCTCCCACGACTAGGGACCTTTTAAGGATGTGCTTGTAGACCCCCAGCTCCCACTTATATGATCGCCCTCATACTGCTGGTGGTCAAGCAAGAATCCAAGGGGCTTTATCAACGTGTAATAGCGACTCGAAAGGTCACCTAAAGCAGTACACGATAATAAAGATAAACCTGATAGCATACTATCATCTCGAGTAAGACTGTCCTACTGGGACAGGTCCTCCCCTCAATCATTGCAATCACGTGCCTGTGATCCAATAATTGACTCTGAGGGCACTATCTCCAACAATCTCCTACTTGCACTCGAGGCTAATTATTGCGATGTCGCATACTCACAGCCCGTGTGATACCGAACACCCAACTCCTCTACTAGTCAGTCTCACAAAGCTCGTTTGCGAGACTAATGCATTCGAGGAATAGCCTCAGTGAGTGGATCCGCTTTGATGTTTCTTTCTATGTCTCTCTGTATCTCAAGTTCGCGGAGAAAGCCATCTTCCGAAATGAGCAATACCTGTCTTAGAATGTCTGGATGTCTGATGGGACCTAGCTCATAAGTGAACTCCAAATCCAAACTTCTTAGACTGTATTGTCAACTGAACTTAATCAGTATCCTGCGCCATGCCTTCCCTCAGTATCCACCTGGACCACCTGTCCAAAATACTGCCCCTCGTCAGAGGGAAAACTATAACTCTGACAGCCACTCTGCCATCCAGGTCACCTTGGAAGCCTGGAATGATAACCGTCTCCTATAGGAGGCTGCCGTTATCAATTCCCTAGAACATCAACTTATGTTCTAAAACTGCTTCCGATTGTGACGACCAATGTATAACCGATCGTAGTATAGGAATATTACTTCCTACTCTGTGTATGTCATCAAAAACCAGGACATCACACCCTACTACCTTCTTAACAGATCCATCCCCTATTCTGATGAAGTCAAACCTATAACTGTCACATCAGAAATAGATGATCTATCTCCGCTATATCTGCTCTAGTCTATAAATAGACATAAGCCTGATGTCCACCAATGCTTCCGCTGCTCCCACTGACTACGACAACCCTCTGGCAGAGTCATATAGACGTGCACTTCTAAAGCCAGTTTAGAACGACACTATACTCATCCTCCTGCCGGGTCTCACAGTCTGGAACAACAGCAATGGCAAGTCTGGGTAAACAAGAACTTCCCTGCCACCATCCTTGAGCATACCGAAGTACCTCTCGAGTGCCTGAGGTTACCCACCATATCTGCGGAGTGGCCAATGGAATGTCAAACCAGATTGAATCTTTAGGTTCCTATCAAATCTTCAGTAATCGTTTGTGGTTCTGGAATCACTTCCAGTTCTACCATACTCCCACTACTGTTTTTCTGAAAAAATCCATTTTTGATAAAACTGTGGCGAGTCAAGAACAATACCACTATTGATCTTCCAGATGGTAGAAAGTCAACCCTCGTCATAGCCCGGGTCACCCCACAAACAGCCATTACTGAAACGTGCCTTGAGTTGTCCAGAGTCTGGTTTTAAGCATAAGCCGGACAACTCCCCGTATCTTAACAATGTCAAGATATGAACTGTTCTATATCCAAGAAACAGAGGCACTGATTTAATTGAACCAGATTCAAATCATGCAGCTGTCTCCAGTGCATATCAACTTAATGGAAGGAGGCCGATCAGCGTTACTCAACTTAGGAATGCTTCCAATTATGAGTAACCTGAAAGAGAAGCAAGTTCTCTTAATCATTACTAACAACTGAATACCATTCACAAGTATCTTCATCTTCGATCACTTTGAAAAATCCCGATACTTGCAATATCTGGTTCTCTACTTTATTCTTATACCTATAACTTCTCAAATCTTCGACCCTGTGTTTCTACGAAACACCTGTCTAAGAACTAGAGAAGTCATAAGTAAACAGAATACAGTACGAGGACCAACCCCTCTGTCCTCATGGACACTGGACAATATACAATACTCTGTATAAGTCCCCTGAGTCGAATGACTCATTCACTGTGTGTTGTAGGTTGAAAACTGTACTTTTGGTTAAGAAGAATCACACCGTTGTTCAATGCTCCTTACCTAACCATCCACTGGTATAGGTAAATGTCATAGACATAATTTCAAAAAGGTATGTCTCACTCTATAAAAATAGACGTACAGATATATCAATTTGAAATTGGTGCACAACAACGGATATTCAAAACCAAATATTTGCCGACCGGCAAACAACCCAGGTGGCTTCCTCAAATATCACCAATTCCAACGAATCCCGATATAATGAGGATGGTCACATAATTCCCAATAACTTACTCCCACTCATCATCTGTAAAACCATACAGATGTGAGAATCATACCTGGTAAATACATACCCTGGAGCAAGTGTCTAATTGGGAAATCAGTTTTCTTTTAACAGTACACAGTGAACCTGAAACATTGAAATGTTTCGATGGGGTATCCTGGTATTCCTAGTAATGCATCTTCCATTATCCAGATTCACAACTATAACCGTATAATTCTTTGCCACTTCTCCAAATCCCTTTATATGTCTTTAGTCATTACCTTCTGTACACCCCTTTAGGCCAAATGGTTTTCTTCCTTCCCTACCGTTCGGCACCAGCCTATGGTTTGGAAGAAGACTATCCAATAAGCATAATGGGTGTACTGTCCTAGTCCTAGGAGCACTCGCAATGCGAGAGAAGGTGAGGATAAAAGACAACCGAATGAACTTAATTCATAGGTGATTTAGGATTGACAAAGAAGTACATGGTTTGGTCGTGAATAGCAGTCGCAATTTACTTTGCCATCTTACTAATCTCTTGCTTTGTCTGAACTTAATACCTTCTGTACACCGTTTAGGCTAATTGGCTTTCTTCATTCCCCACCGTTCGGCACCAGCCTAAGGTTTGGAAGAAGACTATCCAATTTGCGTAATAGGTGTACTATCTCCTAAACCAAGGAGTACTCGCAACCTGAGAGAAGGTAAAAGGTAAAGACAACTGAATAGTCCTATTCGTTTTCTCCAGAACCGGAAACCATCCTCAAAGTCCTTCGAGTTCGTATATAACCATACGATGGTTTTGTCCAATGGAAGTGGACATTCGTAGTAATACGGGGTGTCCCGGAGAAAAGAGTAAAAGTAGGAGTGGCAAAGAGGTCTGCAACTCTGACAATCCAAAAGCCAGTGTTAAGAAGGTTCGGTCAACTTGGTCACTGAGTCATAGTCTAGGGTCGGGTCAATGGTCGCTGCCAGAGAGAGAGAGAAAAGAAATACTCAGCGTGCACTCTAACCTAGATCAGAATGGTTACCAATTTATCTAATCTGGAAACCTCCCACTGTAACGTCAAATTCTTCCCCAAACCTGAAAGAAGAATTAGCCGGGATAACCCGAGGAGTAAACCAACTCATCAGTGGGAATCGGGATCCAACTCTCATCGCATGATAACGTGACGGAATCCGCTCACGTTATCACACTCTAGAAGGTATGCGCATATCTGGCAAGTTTCAGTACTTTTGAAACTCCCGATATGGATTTCTACCCCATGCTCTTATGACCTTGACTTTGGCCAACATATCATAAGTCACATGTCAAGTTCTACCCGTCATTTTCCTGGTTAATTTGAGCCCACCCGTACCTACCCTTGACTTTGGCCAAAATGGCAGTACGACTGTCCCAAACCAACGCATCTATCTATGCTGCATATGAATACCCAACAGCTACCAAACACTGTGCCTTGACTTTGGCCAACATACACAGCTTGAATACTATTGACTATCCATATGAAACGACGGAGGGCTACGAATGGTTTCTGGCGAAAACCTTTAACGTAATGAACTTGATATCGTTGAAGGAACGGATAGCTTTATAAAAATATAGTGACGACAACCTTTGCTAAAGAGGTCACTCCCGGTGAAGGGATCTCGGCTCTTTCCCCGTAGAATGAGGTGCAGGATATTCTAAATGAATACCACGATGCAAAGCAAAAGTGATCGGCTATAGTGAAGTTATTGCCCTGAAGCAAACTTCTGTCCAAGGGGTCACTCCCGGTGAAGGGATCTCGGCCCTTGCCTCGTCGACTGAGGAGCAGGATATTCCAACTAAATACCACGATGCAAAGCAAAAGTGAGCGTCCTTGCAATAACAGCTTTTAGAAAAAGTGTTCCAACAACATCAGAATAGGTTTGTTTAACTTGCATTGATCCGAATCAACGCAGTCCCATCAATTGATCACACCACAAAGAACGAAAATATACTGACGTACGTATATGCCATCCGCATTCGCCACTGGGTCCCGTCATCACCCGTTAGGTTAGCTAACTAACGACAGAGCGGGGACTGGACTAGCGCGGATGAAAAACATATACAACATCTACTAGTATATATATAATATATAATTTTCGCTCAAGGCGTGATAAAAAATGCAGCAACACAGAAATGTATAGCAACACAGATCAATACAGATATCTGGGATCCCCGGGTTTCATAGAGCCGCTGAAACCCGACGTTCCCCTGGTCGTGTGGATAGCCTGCGCAATGAAAACCTAGACCCCTACGGGCACGGCAAGTTACCCGCCAAAACCTGAAGCGAGGCAGCCCCCTTCAGCGACGTGAATGGACCACCCAGCACTTCACGGAATCCGGTAACTTGGGCACCCCTCCTGGGTCAACCTGTACCCCCTACGAGTGCGGCGAATAGCCTGCCAATTCTAGAGTGAAGCCCCCTCCGTCTCAATGCCATGAGATGCGGGCTTGTTGCCCTCTAGAACCCGACTATCCGTGCACCCCTCCGCGGGGTAATCCTAGTACAGAAAGTAAAATATACATACACCGGGTACATCGACCGCAACCTGGTCGTGCCCCAAAAGAATAATACAAACAGGCAGTGACGGCAGTCCACATGTCGGACGCTCGCCCCGCAATATCAAATGTACATATAAAACAGAACTGTACTATATTGCAACCAGGCTGTCCCCCACGACCGATCCGCAACAACACAGCAAAACACAGAACATCAACGTGAATGTCACGTTCGCAAATCCGTCTAAAAGGGCTATAGCAGATAGACTGGATTTACCGATCGAGTGACATTCACGGTCGCAGATATAATGTAAATAATGTGAACTAGCATGTTTGAAATATCCGATCGAACAAATTTATCAAAGTGGTCCCCAAAGAGTACTGTAGCACTTACAGAAAATCTGGGCCCAAAGAAAATATCCCAAAACCCCTATTTCCAACTCATAAGCTTACTGGGAAAATATGGTGCCACGATTCCTCTTATCAGCCGCGGAACCGCGGCCAAACTAGGGATTTGGCCGCGTTTCCGCGGTCGAAGTGAGGAATCAGTGGATCGTATTTTCCCAGAATTCTTAGAATTTTTTGTACATGCCTCTGCAACAACCTGAAAAATTTTAGGAGCTCAAAAAATTTCAACAGAGAACACATGTGCACAAAAATACGGTTTTTGGGGATTTTGTTCGATCGGGTTCTAAACGCGCTAGGGCAAGCTAGGAAAGGTTAATGGCGTGGCTCTGATACCATTGTAAGCCCGCGGGGGCGCCCCGGCCGTCGATCCGACGCCGGAAACGCGGAAAACAAAACTTTGCGAACTTTGCAAAACGGCACCACCGCGGACTTTTTACCCGGATCGGGCCATTAACCTAACAACTAGCAAAGTAAAATACGGGTAGAGAAGTATACCAAGCGATCCGTGTCCTTCGGTCTTCGTCTCCACTCCGATCTCCCGCGGAATCTCCGTCACCTCCTCGCTCGTCGGAAAGGGCACCACGTAGCCGGAATCTTTTACGGGCTCCCGCCTCTTGACCGAGGCAACTCGGGCGCGAAGTTGGCTAGCCGACGCGTCCAAGGTTTGCTATAGATATAGTGTAGAAGCTTGTCTCTTTTGGGGTTATGAGGTTGCCAAGATGGAGGAATATTTGCACAAGGATTTTTCATGAAGGCTTGAAGAAAAATGGAGCTTGTCAAGAAGTGAGCTCGGCCAAAAAAAAGGAAGAAGTGCTCACTGGAAAATGTTGCAAGTGGGTAGGGTATCCAAATTAATTCCATGCAAAAGGAATTCTCTCCTCAAAAAAAACACAACCAGCACACTCACACAATGGGGGGGGGGGTCCACCAAATAAACATCAAGCAACATTTTCACACATTTAAACCTCTCTCTCAAAACCAATCTTTTCCTTTTGCTGGAAAGTGGCCGGCCCACTACAAATTTCCAAGTGGGAAAAAGAAAAAACTATAAGAAATGTGTGTGAAGATAATCATCAAAAGAATAGTCACCACATTTCTAATCCAAAGCCAAATCAATAACTTCCTCATTAATGCAAGAAAGGGACCAAAATAGAATCTAATAATGATGAAGCTATTTTTACAAGAAAGCCCTCCAAAAATAAGTTAATTGCCAACTGCTATTAACCCCTTCCATCAGATAGTCCGGCCGTGAAGGAAAAATAGAAAACCGGCCGGAACAGAATGCAAACTGGCAACCCCAGAAAACCGATCCCGTAATAAATTACAGGAAAATCCCGCTACTGCAAATACATGCCCGCATTTGTATTCCCACTGAACACAAATGCAAAGAGACAAAACTACATTATCAAATACTAGGATCCGGCTTAAACCAAAGCCGGCTAGTAAAAACCGTCCGATCACGATCCGTGCAATACCGCACGTATCTGATCGAACCCTGCCATATCTCCATACGGCCTCTATAGCGTTTCGCCCGAAACTTGAGTAACTGTCTGTGTGGTGGACTCTAAAGACTCGTCAATACTATGGTTGTGGATTTAACCACAAGCACGTCAGAGGTATTAGCCATACGTGACGGGCCACCAGCTATTGACCAAAAGGGACGTCGATGAGCGAACTCATCCTGACACCCTACTGAGCCTGTCAGTGACAATATCCGTACAGTCCGGTCCGTTCGTCTATGAGTATCGCATGGCGGGCCTAGGGGGTTGGTAAAAGTCAGACCCCCAAAAGCGGTACAAGTCGTGTCGGAGTGTAGCCCAGAACACCTTGATATCCTACTGGAATACCTACCAGAAAATCTCCTGCCTTGGCCAAGGACTTTTCATGTTCTGGCTCTCCTAGACACAGCGCGACCTCACCCCCAATACCGGGAGAGACGAACCCCTGCAGATTCGCTCACTGCCTCCATGTGGCTCGGGACTGTACCCAACTAAAACCTGTTTGCACGACTCCTTTGAGCCGTGGTAGGGTAGTAATCAAAGTACAGTGGGAACTCACACGAGAAAAATGACGATCTCAGGTCGATGAACTAACCTGTACACATGTTACCAGGGAACTGCTATCTGACGTCAGGTATAAGACCAACTAGCAGGTTCCCGGCGAGTCCTGTCCGGTGTACTCATAACCCAATGAGCACCTGTATACATCTTAGGTGAACCAACTGACACCAGTGGCTTGTGAGACCGGCCACCGCCCCTCGTCGGGGTCTCGACTGTATACACTAGTCTACTCTGGAGAAACGATGCCCTGTCTCGAATCTCCCACGACTAGGGACCTTTTAAGGATGCGCTTGTAGACCCCTAGCTCCCACTTATATGATGGACCTCATACTGCTGGTGGTCAAGCAAGAATCCAAGGGGCTTTATCAACGTGTAATAGCGACTCGAAAGGTCACCTAAAGCAGTACACGATAATAAAGATAAACCAGATAGCATACTATCATCTCGAGTAAGACTGTCCTACTGGGACAGGTCCTCCCCTCAATCATTGCAATCACGTGCCTGTGATCCAATAATTGACTCTGAGGGCACTATCTCCAACAGAACTGTCCATCAAAGTGTGTGTGGTGGTGGGTAAAGAAGTAGACGTAGAAATACCGACTTCGGAGTCGATCGGGGGAACGCGGACAAGACGGGTACTAGAATCCCGTGTCCAGCCGAGCATGCACTAAAGGGTTTAGCACAAGTGGCAGCGTTAAGATAATTAAGGAAAATATGAAGTGGTGTTTGTTTTTAAAAAGATACGGATTTTTGAAAAATGCAAATCACAAACAATGCACACACAACCCTAGATCTAATGGTCACCTAGGTCAAGTCTCTAGACCGCTCCTAACTGCCGGAAGATAAGTCGCAAGATCAATCCTCTACTGCCTCTTTACCTCTCCTGTGACCAGGTAAGTGCCAGGTAAGTGGGAGGTTCTCTACTATGTAAGTAGTGGGCCTAATTAAGTAACCACTTTCCTTAGACACACTTGCCTTAGACACCGCAAAAGAAACGCGGATAAGCAATAGATTACCCACGACCTCTTTCTGTCCTAAGTGAGCGCGACAGTCCTTAGAGTCATGTCTAGATATTTTTTAGTTAATGAGGGTAATGCAGATGCAGTTTTGTGATTTTTGGGGCTTAGGACGGGTAATGAAATCCCGACCTAATCTGAATTTGGTCTTTGCCCCTTAATTTCCATATTAAAAAAATGCAAACAACCAAGATCAAACACACACAATTTTTATTTTTGCGGCTCTGCGAATTTTTGCAAAGAATCCTGGAGAAATTGGTTAATGGAGTAGATGAAGGAGGAGATAAGAAAGTCAGAAAGTCACCAAAATTTTTGGAACAGTGAACTGCTAGGATCACCGCGGAACCGCCGCACTATGGCTCTTTTCGTCGCGGATGCGCGGTCAGGTTGTTTGATCACAGCACGAAATTTCTTGAGGATGCTACTGTTCACTTACTGCATTCTCTGGAATATTCTGAAATTTTTTTCCTATCGCTCCACAGATTCCAGATTTCCTCGCAACAAATCACAACGAATCGTTTAGTGTTTGTATGAATTTTGATCTAAAAATTCTGATGGAATAAATTTTTCAACTCAAATTTCAAAAACGAACAAATTAGCACATTATCCCCGGCAACGACGCCATTTGATTGAAATGATTCTTTGTGTATCGTGTTTTGAAAATGTATAAAGATCACAATCAAAGAAATTTGTAAACCGCAATCAATAACGGTGTCGATGTAGCGCGTTAATGAATACGGATCTCCGCAGGGAAAGTGTGATTCGTTCGTAATTGTTGTAGATGAATTGAAAATTAAAGAGAAAAGAAAAGACAATTCAATTCAAGATTTATAAAAGTGAATTTCAAGAATTATTAAAATCTAGATCTAATATCAAGAAAACTAAAAATCAAGAATCAAGAATTGATGATATCCAAATCGAATTAGTAATCAAGATTTGTAATGAGGCTCGTAGGAATCGATCGAATCGATAGTGAATGATGAAAACTTGTGATTACGTTTTCTTATCCATTGATGATTTGTTGTTAGATCGATGACAATCAACGAGGTTTAGGGATCTATTGAAGAAACTAGGGTTTCCTCATCATCATCCCTTGTACTTTCGTTAATTATCATTCAAAAGCTAGCCTCTTGGAAATTCAATCACCGATCTCTAATTAAGAACGAAAATATTCAAGAAAGCTTTTCGCTCGAAACTAGATTGTCGATGATTCAATTTTCTAGAGTTTACAAGATTCATAGGACTTAAGAATCGTTTCAAGATTGTAATCATCATCATCTATTTATTCTCTCGATTCCTCCACGAGCGGAGTTTTTACTCAAACATCATGATAAAGAAATCAATCAAGAATCGAGAACTCATCATAATGCTCAAATGTAAAGATAAGCAAGATAAAGAAATTTCACCTTTTATTATTCAACAATTCCGTTGCAATTCGCTCAAGAACTACAAGAATTTGAGGAAAGAACTCGATCGTCGAATTAGCTTCGCATTGTCTCCGTGAGTCGCAGATCGTCTTGGATCACTAGCTCGGTTGAAGATCGGCGTTGCTTCTAAAAGGTTGAACGCTTCATGCTTGATTTGTACTCGGAGATCTTGAATTTGTCTTTTGGAAATGGATTAGGGTTTGGATGCACAAGTTGTGTCACTCAACTAGTGGGATTTTTGGCTCAATTTTCAACAACCTAGAATGAAGCCCTTGGGTCTTTTTTATAGCCTTGATTAGGATTAGCTTCCTTTAGAAGCTAGGTTAGGATTAACTTCTCTTGCAAACTTGGTAGTTAGGTAGAAGCTTCTAGAGATAGTTAGTTAGCTAGCTTCCTTGATAAGCTTGGTTGTTAGGAAGAACCTTCTAGGCTTAGCTAACTTATTTTGGGAAGCTTGGAAGTGTTTAGCTTGTACAAGAAGCTTGGCTGTTCGGACAGAAGTTTCTGGAGATTTCTGGACTTTAAAGTGGCTTGAAGAAGTTTGCCAAATGAATGGAGAAACCTGACAATGTGCTCTGCTAACGTCATGATGACGCGGCCGCGGATCCGCCGCACAAAGGGCCATTCGGCTGCGGATCCGCGGCCCTTTGGGTGCTTTGGTGCATCAAAATTCCTGAGTTGCTTGATGTTGGCCTCATGGTATTTTTCTGATATCTGAAATATTTTTACTCTTTCATGTTCACTGCCAGATCACAAGTCTTGGACTTGGCGTATTTTTCTCAGCACTTTCAACAGTTTCAGCTCTTTTACCTGGAATTTCCTGCACACATTCTCCAGACAAGTGTTGCGCTATACAAAGATTATGCGTGCAATGATAAACACTCAATTTCCTTCAAAATGCCGGTTATAATATATAACTCAAGTTATTTGGTATTTTACAGATGTTTTGCTAATATGTGCTATATTCATACCGAACACCTTTAGATGATTGCAAATAGTAGGGAAATTGATGCGTTAAAAATGCAATATTTTCGACTGATCAGGAGGCCATCTCGAGGAGTCGAGACCGGGTCTCATAAACTCTAGAATTGGTAGGGTCATTTTCCGCTCTTGTAGGGGTCTAGGGGTATGAGCTTGGCTATTCATCGCGACCGTGGAATCCGTATTTTCTATTCTTGGCTAAATACAAAATACGGACCTCCTAGAATATCCTATATTTTCATATGTGTTTTTGCTGTTGATATTATGTGATGTGATCATTTTATATGTTGAGACGAATGATGTATTATATATATGATATATAATAAACGTTGCTTATGTTTTATATCCGTGCTAGTCTCGCCCCGCTATGCCGTTAGTTAAATAACCTAACGGTGCATAACGGGACATTGTGGTGAATGCGGATGGCATAAGCGTACGTTCTATTTTCGTTTTTTTTTCTGTGATGGCTTAAGGACATAAATGATGGGACTACATTAATAAGAATAATGTAAAGAAAAATGAACCTAAAAAATGTTATAGAATCTGATTTGAAACCTACTCGGCTTTTTATAAAAAAGAAGGTTTTCAAAGTGAGGAGCTTAAGCCACTCCTTTTAAACCCATTTGATTCTGCAACGATATCAAGTTTAAAGCGTTAAAAGTTTTCTTAAAAACTATTCGCAACCCTCCATCATTTTAGGAAGTAGAGTACTTAGTATTCGTGCTACGTATGTTGACTATAGCCAAGGCGTAGTGTACGGTAGCTAAGTGATGTCTTCCTACACAACATATGATACGATTAATTAGGACAATCACATAATTATGTTGACTATAGCCAAGGGTCATGTGAGTGGGTCTAATTAATCAAGAAATGACAGGTAGAACTTGACTAGTGCTTATGATATATTGACCATAGCCAAGGTCATGAGTGCTAGGGGTAAAAACCATATCGGGAGTTTCAAGAGTTGAAATTTGCAATGAGATTGCATACCTTCTATGTGATAGTAGGATCCCGATCCCACTGTGAGCAAGAGTTGGTCCCGTGAGAGTTTTGCACTTTACAATTAGCTAACACATTAGGTGTCTAGAAAGGTGTCAACGAGGCGGGAAAATGAGGTTTATTCTAATCAGGTCCGTGCGACAGGATGGGGAACCTCCCTCAAAGTACCGGCACTGGTCTGACTGAACGATTAGCGAAGTTGTAGAATGTAATTAATCATGGCTAGTTTTCTTTTTAAGGTTTGAAGGAAAATTTGATAAAAGCAGTGGGAGACATCGATTAGATAAGATAATAAACCAATCTAATCTTTGCAAGAGGTTTCGCTGAATGTATTCCTTTCTCTCTCCTAATGGCAGATTGCCATGACTGGACTTAAGCTACTGTTAGAGAAAAATAAGCTAACGGGACCGAACTATAAAGACCGGCTGAGGAATATTAACATTGCTCTCACATATAATAAAGTATCATATGTCCTCACTGCCTCAGCCCCACCTACCCCAGGCCCTGAATCTTCTGTTGCGGATAAGGAGATCCGCAAAATGCGGGATATTGATCGTGCTACTGCCGAATGCCTCGCGCTTGCATCGATGAACAATACACATCAAAAGCAGCACGAGCAGATGTATGTTAAAATCTCATGTACGGTTCTGTAGAATGACAGTAAGGTTGACTTATCTGTCAACTTTTCCACTATCACCCCCAAAAAACCAAACTCAATCCATCTTTCTCCATACAAAAGAGTTGTATGGGGAGCAACTCAGACCCTGAGATATGAAGCGTCTCGAAAGTTGTTTCAGATGAGGATGGCTCCTGGCACACCAGTAGGCGATCACGTTTTGAAGATGATAACTCTTATTGAAGAGCTTGAGGACCTCAGATGGGCAATGGATAACGAACAGTATACTGATATTGTTCTTCAGTCTCTTCCCCCTGCCTTTGCTCAATTCATAGTAAACTTCTACATGCATAACATGGAGAAGTCACTACCCAAACTTCTCAATATGTTGAGAAGTGAAGAGAGCACGCTTAAAGCGAAGTCTCCCTCTCTAATTGTTGGACAATCTTCCTCTTCCGTCCTAAAAGCCAAGGCCAAAAGAAGGAATAAGAAGAAATCCACCAAACCGAGAGGTGGAATCAAGAAGGCACCAGGGAGAGACAAATCCAAGGTTGAGAAGTCAGGAAAAGGAGAATGTTTTCACTGCAAGAATACAGGGCACTGGAAGCGGAACTGTACTGAGCACCTTGATCTCAAGAAAAGGAAGCATGGTGATACTTTAGCTTCAGGTGTGTTCATAACTGAAAACTGTTTTTCTATAAACTCTGCTTCCTAAGTATTGGATATTGGTTTGGGTTCTCATATCTGCAATTCTGTGCAGGCGTTGAGAAATAACAGAGTTTTGAAGACCGGTGATCATACTCTCCGAGTTGGAAATGGTTCCAATGTACATGCAGTTTCAGTGGGAGAGTATCACCTAGGGTTGTCGTCGGGTTGTATATTGGTTTTGAACCCATGTTATTTTGTACCAAGCATGCTTTGTAATATAATATCTGTTTCTTTGTTAGACAATGAAGGATATCATTTTGTATTGCAGAATAATGTTATGAACATTAAACTGAATCAAGAGTTGATTGGTTGTGGTACACTTAATAATGAGATATACGTCCTTAATCAACCCACAGTTTTCAACATACAACACAAAAATAAAAGAAAATTTTCAGATATAAATGAAGTTTTTCTTTGGCATTGTAGACTTGGTCATATTAATGAAGCAAGACTAAACAAGCTTCATAAAGATGGATATTTAAATCCTTTTGAGTATAAATCTTATGCGATTTGTCAGTCTTGTATCAAAGGGAAAATGACCAAAACTCTATTTACTGGACACGGAGAAAGAGCTACAGAGCTCTTGGGCTTCATACATAGTGATGTATGTGGGCCAATGTCTACACATGCAAGAGGCAGTTTTTCTTACTTCATAACTTTTACTGATGATTTATCAAGATTCGGTCATGTGTTTTTATTAATGCATAAGTCTGAAGCTTTCGAGAAATTCAAGGAGTACAAACTTGAAGTAGAAAACAAACAGGAATGGGCATCAAAATACTTCGATCAGATCGAGGTGGAGAGTATCTTAGTACAGAGTTTTCAAACTTCCTAAAAGAGAATGGGATTCTCTCTCAGCTCACTCCCCCTTACACACCACAGCACAACGGTGTGTCAGAGCAGCATAATCGTACCCTGTTAGATATGTTACGATTCATGATGAGTGATACTGAGTTACCTCTCTCCTTTTGGGGGCATGCATTGGAGACTGCAGTTTTTCTGTTGAACAAAGTCCCAACCAAGACCGTGTCTACCTCTCCATATGAGATATGGTATGGGAATAGACCATCTCTTAAAGGAGTTAAGATTTGGGGTTGTCCGGCTTTTGTCAAAAAGCAGAATCCAGACAAACTCGAGACATGGTCGGTCAAATGTATATTTATGGGATATCCAAAACATTCGTTTGGATATCTTTTCTACCACAAGGAGGAACAAAAGGTATTTGTTTCTCAACATGCCACATTTTTAGAAAATGAGATTTTTCCAAATGATACTGATGGCAATGTGGTAGATCTAGAAGAGGTTCTAGAGACACAAGTTACAAATGACGACTTGGTTGAACCTGATGTTGCAACAGAATCTTATGAACCTCAGCCACTCCATAGATCTGGTAGGACTTCTTGCCCACCAGAGAGATACTATGGTTTTCTCATTGATGGTGATAGAGAAGATTGCATCATGGATGATGATGACCCTACCAGTTTTCAGCAAGCTATCACGAGTGGTGAATCTGTGAAGTGGCTGGATGCCATGAGATCCGAAATGGAGTCTATGTACACCAAAAAATTATGGACTTTAGATGTTGTACCCTCTGGGGTAAAACCCGTAGGGTGCAAATGTGTCACGACCCAGAATGGCACGTGACTGGCACTTGAATCATATAAAGTCTATAGGACCACATCTAATTCAAGTAAGCCAAAAGCCCAGAAATCTAAAACTATTTTTAATAATAAACAAAGGAAAACTTGTTTAAAAGAAAGTGGTTTTAATAGCATAAGCCGAATTATGCGTTTTTAAAACATCAAAACTTTTCTGAAATTTCGGCAGAGTTTCCTTTGAAAATACTGGCCCCGAACGGGGTACAACATGAATAATATGAATAAAAGCATCCCCAAGTAGGAGCTAGCTCTTCGTCAATTGACGGTCACAACCACGCAAGCAATATAATATACAACGCCGAAGGGCGATGATCAAAACTCAAAGGAAACTCAAAATCATCAAGAAAACCATACTAATACAACGCGCGACTCTAAGGTCGAAAGAATAGACAATTGGTTTTCTAAGGCTGAATAAATATACAAGTCTGAATAAATATACAAGTCTGGTTGATGGAGTTTTACTAGATACAACTGAATATAAATAGAATACAATGGTGGTCACGATACAAGTGAACCCACCTACCAAAGCAATCACCCGGAATGGAATTAGTGTTCCAGAAGCCGCAATGAAACATGTACGACAAAACCTGCAAGAAACTGTGTCACAACGGGAGTGAGTTGCCAACTCGTGAGTAAAAAACATCACAGAGCAGAAATCGTATGTATGACTCAATCCTAGGTCAAAACGATCAATAGTATATATCCTCAATATAATAAAATCTGAAACATGATAAGGTGGCAAGGGTAAACATCTATACATAAGTGTAATACCAAGTGTAAGTCCATGTCACGCACCCCACGAACTTGCGGGGAGGCGGAATATATGAAAAATGATTATCAAAGCTTCGTAACATGGACTTGAGCACATGAATCGTTACTAAACCGTTACTAGCAAACTACTAGAGGTTTAACTACTCGGATTCGAAGCTATACCTCACGTTACTTGTCCTTCGAGTTTTCATCGTGGTCCTCCTCTCCTCTTAGGCTCCTTGGAACATCGGCACCTCAACGGCCCTCTCGAGTCAAAGACGATCCACCCGAGAGCTCCTACGCCAAGCTTTATCTCTAACTTGAGATAACTAGGTTGCTCAAAGTGCTAATCTAAGCTACCTAGGGGATAAAGAGTGAGGTTATGGAAGTATTAGTCTAATCTAATCCTTGGTCTCAACACATGAGAGGGGAGGATTAGGGTTTGAAGAGAGAGAGAGCTTGAGGAGAGAGAAGGTGAGCAAGAGAATGAGAATGAGATAATGATCTATCATGATATATATGAAGCATTATTATTTATCCAAAAATCAAATAAAGGATTTAACAACCATGCTTTATAAATATCTATGAGTGATTCATCTCTATGAGTCATTAAGTATTTATGATGCATTAATGACATGGATGAATCACACAAATGAGTCACTAATATCATTTAATGCATATGCCACCTAAACCCCCAAGTCACCAAACCCTCTAGAAGCTTCTCGTGAAATTACGAGAACGCCCCTCCTATCCATGAAAACACGGAAAAACTACAGACTGTATAAATCCAATAACCCGATACTAGAATCTGGCTTAAACCAAAGCCGGCTAGTAAAAACTGTGTGAAAAGTCGTACGTGCGTAAACATATGTACGTGTCCGAACCCTTGTCGTAAAACCATACGACCTCTATATCGTCTCGCCTGGAGCAGGAAAACTCTCTGTGTGGGACTCTAAAGACTCGACACTACGCTAGCAGTGGGTTTAACCACAGACCGCAAGCGGCACTAGCTGTACGTAACGGTCCCCAGGTTGATGTCGATAAGAAGGCCGAGGAGTAAACTCATCCGAACTCCCACTGAGCCTGATGTGATAATCTCCGTACAGTCCGGTCTGTTCGTCTAAGACTATCGCATATCAAGCCTACGGGGCGGCAAGCGTCAGTCCCCTAATAGCTGTATAAGTCGTGTCGGAGCGAAGCCTATTACACCCTGAGAAGCTACTGGAACTTACCAGTAAATCTCGCTTGCCCTGGCCAGGGACTTTGCGTAATGGCTCTCTGACACAGCGCGATATCAACTCCTAATACCGGGAGAGACGAATCTTATCTATCCGCCACTGCCTCCAAGTGCTCGGGACTGCACCCAACTGCTACCTGTTTGCACGACTCCTTTGAGCCGTGGTAGGGTAGCAATCTAAGAACAGTGGGACACACTCGAGACGAAGTAGCAGTGTCAAGTCTGCGGACTATGCTGTACTCATGTCACCTGGGAACTGTTAACTGACGATGGGTATAATACCAACCAATCATTTCCTCTGCGAGTCCTGTCCGGTGTACCCGTAACCTAACGAGCACCTGTATACTATCTCCAGTACGATGTACTGATGGCTGTGGGACAGGCCATCTCCCCAACTGGGATGAAAAGCGTACACACTTAGTCTACTCAGGAATATCGATTCCCTATCTCGATAATCCAATAATCAGGGACCTGTATAGGATGTTGCTTACAGACTACCCAGCCCCCACTAGTGTGACTGCCATCACAATGCTAGTAATCAAGCAAAGATTCTATGGGCTCTACTAATATGTATAAGTGATACATTATAAGAAACATATGCACATATTAAAGTAGACACAAACCAAGTAGCATACTACCATGTTTAGCAAGATTGTATATACAACTGTGAATATCCCAAGCTTCCATTAAGTAATATACATGCAAGTATGATACAATAATGGCCCCTAGAGCATATACACTAACAATCTCCCACTTGCACTAGGGCCATGAGCTGGCATATCGTAGACCTATCATCTCGAATAGCCTCTCGAACTGCGTCTGAGGAATGGCCTTCGTTAATGGATCAGCAATGTTATTCTCCATCCCTACTCTTTTCAGCTCGATCTCCCGGTGATCGACGATCTCCCTGATCAAGTGATACCGCCTTAAGATGTGTCTGGACTTTTGATGGGACCTGGGTTCCTTCGCTAAAGCTATAGCGCCGTTGTTGTCACAATACAGAGGTATTGGATCAACACTGGTAGGAACCACCTGAAGTTCTGTGAGGAACTTCTTCATCCAGACTGCTTCTTTTGCGGCATCGCAAGTCGCTATGTACTCCGCTTCCATCGTTGAGTCAGCAACGGTCTCCTGTTTGGAACTCTTCCAACAGACCGCCCCTCCATTGAGGGTAAAGACATAACCCGACATGGATTTGGAGTCATCCTTGTCACTCTGGAAGCCGGAGTCGGCAAAGGCCTCAATCTGGAGGTCTTTTCCGCCATACACCAAGAACATCTCCTTAGTCCTCCTCAGGTACTTGAGAATGTTCTTTACTGCTATCCAGTGCTTCTCCCTGGGTTTGCTTGATACCGGCTTACTACGCTCAATGCATATGCTACATCTGGTCTGGTACATAACATCGCATACATTATAGAGCCTACCGCTGAAGCGTAGGGTATAATCGACATGCGATCCCTTTCCAAATCAGTCTTGGGAGACATGTCTTTGGAGAGGGTGATTTCGTGACAAGCCGGTAGATTACCGCGCTTAGAATCTTCCATATTGAATCTTTTCAATATGGTGTCAATGTACCTGGACTGCGAAAGTCCCAACATCCTTTTTGATCTATCACGATAGATCTGGATCCCCAGAATGTAGGTGGCATCACCCAGGTCTTTCATGGAGAATTTCTGTGACAAGAATCTTTTGACTGACTGTAACATAGGAATATCATTTCCTATTAGGAGAATGTCATCCACGTACAAGACGAGGAAAACTACAGCTCTCCCTACGGTCTTTCTGTATATGCATGGTTCATCTGGATTTTTGATAAAGTCAAATTCTTTGACAGCATCATCAAAACAGATGTTCCAACTCCTAGATGCCTGCTTTAGTCCATAAATGGACTTAAGCAACTTGCATACTTTAACGCTGCTCCCACTCTGAATGAATCCCTCTGGTTGACCCATATAGACGCTCTCTTCTAAATTACCATTTAGAAAGGCCGTCTTTACGTCCATCTGCCAGATTTCATAATCGTGGAAGGCAGCAATAGTCAGAAGGACCCGAATGGATTTAAGCATAGCTACTGGAGAAAAGTTTTCCTCATAGTCCAAACCAGGTCTTTGACGGAAACCCTTTGCAACAAGTCTAGCTTTATAGGTTTCAACCTGTCCATCTACACCAATCTTCTTTCTGAAGATCCATTTGCTTCCTACGGGTTTTACCCCATCTGGAGTAATGTCCAAAGTCCATACTTTGTTAGTGTACATTGACTCCATTTCGGTCCGCATTGCATCCAGCCATTTTACCGAGTCGCCGCTCTGAATGGCTTACTGGAAGCTAGTAGGCTCATCATAGTCAATAGTGCAATCCTCTCTATCCCCGTTTATGAGAAAATCGTAGTATCTCTCAGGAGGATGAGACTGCCTACTACTCCTGCGGAGTGGCGTCGGGATGTCCTGTTCTCCTGAACCTTCTGGTTCTTCCAAGCTTTCAGTAATAGCTTGTGGTTATCGAATTTCTTCCAGTTCTACTACACTCCCACTTGTTCCTTTTTCTAAAAACTGATGTTCTAGAAAGTGGGTATGACGAGAAACAAAAACCTTTTGTTCCTCTGCGTAATAGAAATAATATCCTTTGCAATTCTTCGGATATCCCACAAACTTATATTGTACTGATCGTGCCTCGAGCTTGTCCACATGCTGTTTTTTACAAAAGCTGGACATCCCCATGTCTTAAAATGTTTTAGACAGGGTTTGGTCCCACTCCACATCTGATATGGTGTGGTAGGCACAGTCTTGGTGGGAACCTGGTTCAAAAGATATGCAGCTGATTCTAGTGCATATCCCCAGAATGATCGTGGTAACTCAGCGTTACTCATCATGGAACGAACCATATCCAATAGGGTTCGATTCCTCTTTTCCGATACACCGTTGTGTTGTGGTGTGTATGGAGGAGTAAGCTGAGAGAGAATTCCATTCTCTTTTAAGTAACCCAGGAACTTGACACTTAAGTATTCACCATCTCGATCAGATCTCAGTGTCTTTATACTCTTGCCTGTTTGTTTTTCCACTTCATTCTTGTATTCTTGGAATTTCTCAAAGGCCTCGAATTTATGCTTCATTAAGAAGACATATCCATACCTAGAGAAATCATCCGTAAAAGTAATGAAGTAGGAATAACCACCTCTCGCATGCGTAGATATTGGACCGCACACGTCACTATGTATGAGTCCCAAGAGCTCGCTTGCTCTTACTCCGTGTCTAGTAAACGGAGTCTTTGTCATCTTTCCTTTGAGACAAGATTCACAAGTAGCATAAGATTGATATTCGAACGGATTCAAATATCCTTCTCTATGTAACTTAGACAACCTTCTCTCATTGATGTGAGCAAGTCTACAATACCATAAGAAAGCCTGATTTATTTCTAGAGACTTTCTTTTAAGTGTGTTCTGGACATTGAAAACCTGAGCTTGACTCAATACGTATATCCCGTTATCTAATGTACCGGACCCAATCAGAACTTGATTTAGGTGGATGTGAACTACATCACTTGCGAATGTAAAATCATATCTCTCTCTTGAAAGTGAGGACACTGATATGATATTACAAGTCATACTAGGTACATATAGACAGTTACGTAGAATCAATATCTGCCCACTTGTCAAACCTAGGCGATATTCTTCCACGGATTCAGCGTCCACGCTCATTCCGTTTGCAACTCTGAGAGACAAATCACCTACCTTCATAACTCTACGGTTTCTTAAAGCATGTAATGAATTACAGATATGAGATCTTGCTCCGGTATCTAGTACCCAAGAAGTAGAGTTAATTGACAAACAGTTCTCAATTACAAATACACTTGAGGCTGAAGCCACAACATGCTTCATATCCTGGCTGCTGGCTTCAAAAGCCCTGCAATTTTTCTGCCAATGCCAATCCTATAACAATAGGAACATTCCTCTTTTACTACATTCTGTCCCGAAACTTTTGCCCTTCTCTTTCCTTCTACTTCCCTGGTTTCCTTCGGGGTAGAAGGCAGGGACTGTAGAATCAAGTCAGTATCTGACCTGTTTCCCAACGTGGTCTTCAGGTCCTTGAGCTCATTAATATAGCTAGTCATTGTAAGGACGTTGTCCCCTACATATGACCCGTTAGCCAACCTCGCTTGAATTAATTCGTTCGAGGTCTCATATCTTGTGATATGAGATTGCTCTCCATATAAATCTTTGTTATGGAGAAAGATGGAAACTGAGTCCATCTTTTCGTGCTGCTTCTGGTATACACCATAAACTGAAGCTAACATGAGGCACTTGTCTTTCGCTTTTTCCTTTTCCCTTGTCTGATGGATATCCATATCCGGGACAGTGGAAACTGGAATTGGGACGACGGGATCTTGAGTAGTAATAGGGTGGTCCAACTTGTCATAGGCAATGGATATCTAGACAGACCTTTGCCAGTCATATAAGTTAGATTCAGTCAATTTGTTATCTAGATGTAACCTAGTCATGGTCACAGGGTCGCTGCAAGAGAGAGAGAAGAAAACACTTTTAGCATGATGCTCTTGCAAGTTTAGACTGGTTTTTAATTTATCTAAACAGGATGGCTCCTACTGTTTCTCGAATCCCTCCTCAAACCATAAAGAAAGAACTAGCCAGGACTATTCTCACCGTTCAATACTTTCTTAACCGTTCAGCCAGGCTAGTGTCGATACTCGAGGGAGGTTTTCCAACGCTTTTGCGAAGTTCCTTAATTAAATAACCTCTTTTCTCTGGGGGCGTAGCCCCGCTGACACCTTTCTCGACACCTACTTGGTTTATAGCATTGATCGTTAAGTGACGAATCTCCTGATAAGTAGTATATACTTACAGTAGGATCGGGATCCAAAATATCATCGTATGATAATGTTGAAGGAATCCTACCAACATTCATCAAACTCCAAAATGGTATGCATCTCTTTGCAAATTTCAGTTTCTTTAGAAATTCCCGATATGGATTTTTGCCCCATGCTCTTATGACCTTGACTAAGGGCCAAAATGTCATAAGTCACATGTCAAGTTCTACCTGTCATTATCCAGGTTAATTTGAACCCACCCGTATATACTCTTGACTAAGGGCCAAGAAAAGTAATACGACTGTCCCAAACCAACGCATCTATCTATGCAATAAATGAATACCCCAGCAGCTACCAAACACTATGCCTTGACTAAGAGCCAAAATACATAGCTTGAATACTACTGAATACCCAAATGAAATGACGGAGGGCTACGAATGGTTTTGGCAAAAACCGTGAACGTAGTGAACTTGATATAATCGAAGGAACCTAATACCTTTTTAAAAGGAGTGGTTAAAGATCCGCAATTTAAAAATTTGATCTCCTTTTTTTTTTTAAATAACCGAGTGGTTTCTTTTAAATTTGTTCCAACGATTGAACTTTGGTTTATTTTCTTTGCATTATAATAATGCGCCCCATCATTTATCCTATCATTGCAGAAAACAACGAAAATACCATGTCCTCTTATGCCATCCGCATTCGCCACGGGGTCCCGTCATCACCCGCTAGGTTACTTAACTAACGACCCGCTAGGTTACTTAACTAACGACAGAGCGGAGGCTGGGGTAGCGCGGGTGTAAAACATAAGTGACATCTAATAGCTATCATATATAGATATTGTACATTCGTCAGACGCAATAATAAGCATTCCAGATCACTGATGAACTTTATTGGATTTACTAGCAATCCGCATTTGCTTTGAGCCTGCAATAAAAGACGGATTACACAGTTGTGATGAATAGCCATTACCCCACCCTAGACCGCTATGGTTACGGAAAGCTACCCGCCAAGTGCCCGAAGTGAAGCGGTCTCCCTCAACACGTGAGTAGGCTACTAAACACTTCAAAGTACCCGGTAGTTTGTGCACCCCACCTTGGGTCTATCCTAGGAGTAAAAATAGTAAAAAGAAATAATACAACGGTGGCTACAACCGCAACCTGGATGTGCCCCGCAAAAGAATATTACATCATATTACATTTACATTGAATGAATGAATATTAAACACATCTCAAACCCCGGCTAATCATCACAACAGTCTAACATAGTTCATATACACAAACAGTAAACATTACAGAAATGTGCAACCCCCTGCCAACCGACATACCAGTAGTTAGGGGAGGTTTACGAACATATTAAACATTACAGATAAAAGCCCAATTAGCTAATATCTTAGAACATCGATCGACAACCATTATCCGTGTCTACCCCAAAAGCAAACCTGCACTGAAGTAACCTGGGTAGAAACAGAACATGCAGGAAACCAAAACACCAAAAATCAAGAATAACAGAGCAAATCCGAGTCAACTCGGAGTTGACTCGGCGGCGGATCCACGGCACAAGCACTCTAATGCCGCGGATCCGCGGCCATAACACCGAGTTGGAACTTCGTATTTTCCCAGTATTCTTCAATTTCCCTGCTGTGAATTTTAAGGCATATCAAATAATTTTTTAGACATGTTTAAAATTAACAGAAACTTAGGGATCCCGGGGTTTCGTTTTCGTGTTTTCCGTCGATCGAACTTCTAATTAGTTGCTAACAAGCTAGTAATGGTTTAGTTGGCTCTGATACCACTGTAAGTCCATGTCACGCACCCCACGAACTTGCGGGGAGGCGTAATATATGAAAAACGATTATCAAAGCTTCGTAACACGGACTTGAGCGCATGAATCGTTACTAAACGGTTACTAGCAAACTACTACTACTAGAGGTTTAACTACTCGGATTCGAAGTTATACCTCACGTTACTTGTCCTTCGGGTCTTCATCGCGGTCCTCCACTCCTCGTAGGCTCCTTGGAACATCGACACCTCAACAGCCTTCTCGAGTCAAAGACGATCCACCCGAGAGCTCCTACGCCAAGCTTTATCTCTAACTTGAGATAACTAGGTTGCTCAAAATGCTAATCTAAGCTACCTAGGGGATATAGAGTGAGGTTATGGATGTATTAGTCTAATATAATCCTTGGTCTCAACACATGAGAGGGGATGATTAGGGTTTGAAGAGAGAGAGAGAGCTTGAGGAGAGAGAAGGTGAGCAAGAGAATGAGAATGAGATAATGATCTATCATGATATATATGAAGCATTATTATTTATCCAAAAATCAAATAAAGGGTTTAACAACCATGCTTTATAAATATCTATGAGTGATTTATCTCCATGAGTCATTAAGCATTTATGATGCATTAATGACATGGATGAGTCACACAAATGAGTCACTAATCTCATTTAATGCATATGCCACCTAAACCCCCAAGTCACTAAACCTTCTAGAAGCTTCTCGTGAAATTACGAGAACGCCCCTCCTATCCGTGAAAACACGGAAAAACTACAGACTGTATAAATCCAATAACCCGATACTAGAATCTGGCATAAACCAAAGCCGGTTAGTAAAAACTGTCCGAAAAGTCGTACATGCATAAACATACGTACGCGTCCAAACCTTTGTCGTAAAACCATACGACCTCTATATCGTTTCGCCTGGAGCAAGAAAACTCTCTGTGTGGGACTCTAAAGACTCGACACTACACTGGCAGTGGGTTTAACCACAGACCTCAAGCGGCACTAGCTGTACATAACGGTCCCCAGGTAGATGTCGATAAGAAGGCCGATAAGTAAACTCATCCGAACTCCCACTGAGCCTGATGTGATAATCTCCATACAGTCCGGTCTGTTCGTCTAAGACTATCGCATATCAAGCCTAAGGGGCGGCAAGCGTCAATCCCCTAATAGCTGTATAAGTCGTGTCGGAGCGAAGCCCGTTACACCCTGAGAAGCTACTGGAACTTACCAGTAAATCTCGCTTGCCCTGGCCAGGGACTTTGCGTAATGGCTCTCTGACACAGCGCGATATCAACTCCCAATACCGAGAGAGACGAATCCTATCTAACCGCCACTGCCTCCAAGTGCTCGGGACTGCACCCAACTGCTACCTGTTTGCATGACTCCTTTGAGCCGTGGTAGGGTAGCAATCTAAGAACAGTGGGACACACTCGAGGAGAAGTAGCAGTGTAAAGTCTGCGGACTATGCTGTACTCATGTCACCTAGGAACTGTTAACTGACGATGGGTATAATACCAACCAATCAGTTCCCCTGCGAGTCCTGTCCGGTGTACCCATAACCTAACGAGCACCTGTATACTACCTCCAGTACGACGTACTGATGGCTGTGGGACAGACCATCTCCCCAACTGGGATGAGAAGCGTACACACTTAGTCTACTCCGGAATATCGATGCCCTATCTCGATAATCCAACGACCAGGAACCTGTATAGGATGTTTCTTACAGACTACCCAGCCCCCACTAGTGTGACTGCCATCACAACACTGGTAATCAAGCAAAGATCCTATGGGCTCTACTAATATGTATAAGTGACACGTTACAAGAAACATATGCACATATTAAAGTAGACACAAACCAAGTAGCATACTACCATGTTTAGCAAGATTGTATATACAACTGTGAATATCCCAAGCTTTCATTAAGTAATATACAAGCAAGTATGATACAATAATGGCCCCTAGGGCATATACACTAACACCAATTGCTCGTGTCAGTGCCTCAGATAGCAACATATCATAAATATGAGGTATCATCAATGAAATCAGTATCAACTATAGCATGAAGTCTATAAGTATATGGATATCATCCAACTATGCAATCACTGCCTGTATGCATGTAGATCTCATCCATGTGTCAACCAATAACATAACAACATCATGCATGCAAAATTCATAAAAGCATATGCATGAAAGTATGAGAATATAAATCAACGTGTGTCCCTCGCGACACATCAAAATCATGGAACCTGAGTGTCCAGCATCGACACTCGAAAACATCATGAAACCTGTGACCAGCATCGGCACGTAAATCCTCATATATCGGGCTCCGTCAGTCCGGATCGGCCCACGGGCTCCGTCAGTCCGGATCGGCCCATATCATCTCTCAACTCCGGTCGGTATCCTCTGGATATCCGCCAGGCCCAACCAATCACTGGTAGGTAGTAGTCCCTCTGCCGGGCTCACCGTTTGTATACACAGCATCCCTTTCTTGCCCCGGGGTACCATACCGGGCCCCACCATGTACCCGCACACGGCCCACGACTCCTCCTCGCATAGGGTATAAATATATCAGAACCGGTAAAACTCATGATGGCTGCTGAAATATCATATCAAGAGAAACCGGGTTTTTAAAACAGTACATACTTTTATTTGAAATACCCACGGTTCTCAAATCCAGAAATATCATGGAAACAACATATCTCAATGCGTATAATCATAAAGCATGATGTATGCGACATATAACAGAAATGTAAGCATATCCGTATATTATGCAACATGGAACAGTAATATGCACATATTGAGGGAAAACCTCTCTTTTAAATGCATCCAGTTTAAAAATATATCAAGCAGAAAATGAATAATAAACACAACAGTGAAGAATCTACATCAATATATATATGTCATACAGTTTTGCCATTTGAAATAACACGAATCGTGATGTTTAGAAAAATAAGGGCTATGGTGTTTTTTTAAGAAAAGATGCGTCTTTTGAAAATATCCGTAGAATCCCTTGGCCTGTCTTTAAAATACTCACGATTCGTTAGTTTTGAAATAGGTATAACTCGAGTCTAGTCTAACATCTATAAGTACTACAGGACTAAACGAAAAGTCTAACCGAAAGGGTAAGGGAAACCACCTAAATCTGAGTCGATGTATATATATATATATAACAGTCGGTGATCCCGCCTCAATAGTATCACATACGATACAATATACAGTATGACATTCTCGAGTCAAGAGTGCGGATCTATCATCAATATATAGCTCATACGTAAATTCGTCGTACGACATCCCAAATCTGGGTACGAGTCGAAATGTCACATTCATCTCATCATTTATCTGGTATCCTTATCATCATATCTCATGAACTGGGGTACTGATCTAAGTCTAATACCAACTGATACCATCTATATATATATATATATATATATATCCGTGTATGAAAGCACACGCCTAAAGGCCCGCTATAATCTCATGTCGTATCTCCTAATACGAATCAAAACATATCACCAATCTCATGGCATCATGCCCAATCTCATCGACTCATCTCCAAATATCATCCACTATCCTTATTATCCATGTATAGGTGTATATATATATATATATATATATATATATATGTCTAGTCCCATACCTATGTGTGTGTGTGTGTGTGTGTGTGTATGTATCCCCATATACGCACAAGTTATAATAATAATGCATGCAAGGGTGTATGTGTGCGTGCGTGCAAACCTATTCTATGGTTCGCGACTAAGAAATCAATCACGACATTATCTTCCAAATTCACAACACATATGTAAATGTATAACATAACATAAGCTACACTACGAACTGCGGGGGTGCTATACGCCATCCACCCGACTTCCCCCGTAGATATATATATCTACTCACTTTGCTCTTCGCTAGCCGTTGCCGACGTCACAACGCGCTTGCTTGTTATCTCGAAGTCTTCACGGGGGTACCTACACATCATAACATATCGTGCCGCATTAAAACCCAATTAAAAACCAAAACGACACGCTAAAAGCCTATATGTTAGAACCTATGGATTACGCCTTCAAAACCACCAAATAACCCTCGATATCGTTGTACAAACATCAAGTGATCGAGGTAAAACACAAACACTAAAATCCAGAATCAAAAATACGAAAAATATAACCCCGAATCAAAACAGCAACTCATGAAAATGGTCCCAGATTTTACCCTAACTGAAATTAGCCAATTTTGCATATATAAAGGGTTTAGTTTACTGGAGATGGAGCCACAGAACAAACACGAACCAAATTTCCCCAGGTCTGGCCGCAAATTGCGGCCAGAAGGATTATTTCTACGGCCTGTTGTTGGGGTATGGGGCTAGGGTTTCAGTGGGGGGTCCTAGGTTGCCTGCATGTATCACTGTCTTTGCTAAATAATTTTCAGGTCACCCGGGTGTTAGCAGATTACCAAAAACCATCACAATTCCCACAATTTCTGTATCTGCAGAATTTCAAAGTTCGTATTTGGGGGTTAAGTCTCAGGTTTTGGTCCAAAATGTTATCACTAAGGGGGTTTTAGGTCACTATAAGCCTCAATTGCACACCACAACTCAAGAATTCCGCAAATCCTAACTAGAAATTTCCAAAACCCACTAAACGACACTAAATCGGTCCTAATCAAACATGGATGTAAAAGCAATGGAAATACTAAGCTAATGGTTAAGAAATTACCTCACTTGGCACTCATGAATCCCCTAGAGCACAAAAATGCAAACTTTCTTGGTCCAAAGTGTAGCTTGTGAGCTTGTGCATGCTTTTTGTGAAGTGTGGATGATATTTTGGTGTAGTTTTGAGGTGTTTTGAGGTGAAGAAGTGGAGGTAGGAGAGAGGGGCAATATCCAAGCATGAGAGGGAAAAGGAAAAGATAAAGTTGATGGAATGAGAACAAGGACATGACCAAGGTTGACCCCCTCACCACTCTCTCTCATGCCCATACCTCCTTATTTTATCATTTTCCTTTTCCTTTTCTTTTCTTTTCTTTTCTCTTCTCTTTAAATTTTAGAACCATGCATGATAATAAGAAGAAAGCATGAAAGAAAAATGTAACAAGTGTTAAAAATGACTTAGTGCATGTCATATGCACAAAACCGGATTAATGCGAGATTAGCGATATTTAACCGTGATTAGTATTAAAATAGTGTATAATAAATCATAAAATTTCATAATTTGCTTAAATCCAATAAAGCACCCTCATTTCAGTAATTTCTGTAATTTTCCAAATTTTCCCAATTTATCGATATTTAATTATACCGAAATATTAAAATATTCATTATATTTATAATTTAATTAAAAAAATTCCCAAAAATAATATTTTATTTTTCTGAAATGTTACAGTCTTCCCCACTTAAAGAAATTCGGTCCCCGAATTTAAATTTAAACCCTCAAATACTAAAACATTTCAGTAAAAAGTCCAAGTCGTCGGGGCTCCGAAATCATCAATACATAAAACGCATCATAGCGCAATGCATGCGCATGAACAATGAGCAGATAACTCAAAATCGAAACTCCGTCAAGCATCCCGAAATCATCGGAGTCATGGTGAAGACACAAATGTCATATCCAATACGAAAACCAATATGATCTACATCAAAACTATACATGTAAATATCTGAAGGAAATGCATGCCAAACCTTTCATGTCACTGTGCGATGCGCATAACACTGCACAGTGGCGGACGTCTATTGTAAGAAAATAACCATATATGTATATATCCTTTGTTTAATATGTATGTCCCGCCGTTTTGAAAACAATTTAGAAGGGTTTCCTTGTTTTAAACATTTCGTGTCATATCAGACACGTAGGTAATTACTGAGACTATAGCTCTCCTTTTGGAAATCCCTTCGATAACTATCAATGCATGCAAAATATATCCAGGTACTGTCCTCTGACTAGTCCTGCTCAGTACGAAAACAAATAGTAAATATCATAAAAACGTACTGCTCCATAAGAAATCAATCCCAAAATGTGCATATGAATGCTACATGCGTCTGGTGCGCACGGAAATCAACATCCAGGAATGTGACATACATGTGCACAGAACAATATCTAAGTGCATCAGGTGTGCATGGAATATCTATCAAGGGCAACGATGTGCCTGACAGCAATATCAGATGCATCTGATATGCACACAAAAAATCCTGATTTAGTGCATCTGGTGTGCACCAACTATCGCATCTCATATCATGCGCCCAACATGCGCGAAAATCCAAATCAGGTGCATCCATCATGCACGAATAAAACCTAAATCATGCGCATCCAATATGCACGAAATCAAGAAATCCAATATCAAGCGCCGAGCATGCGCAAAATCCAATCCAAGCACGTCAAATATGCGCAAGAATCCCATCAAGTGCACAAAGTGCTCAAAACAAATATCTAGTGCGAAAACCAAATCGTGTGCGTACCATATGCACAAAATCAACCTAACTGTATGAAATCCATGAAATCATAAACATGTGCAGCCAAGGCACAAAAACAATATTAAGTGCAATAACTGTGCACAAATCATAAATCAACACAACGGTGTATAAAGCATATCTCAAGTGTAATAACTATGCGCAAAATATAAATACCCGGTAGGTGCAACCATGGTGCACGAAAACAAATATCATGAAACTCAGTTATCAAAACTCAATCATGCGAATAGATCGCCCAAAATACCAAAATCAAGTATGGCGGAATAGTCCCGCTCAAGCACATCCTCTAAGAGTCTCTGGCCAACTGCCGTGGTTACTCATAATATGTCTCGTCGACGATGCCGAACTCTGTCCTGCTGGGTGTGCGTAATATGACCGCTCCTGGGTCCAAGTCTTCTCGTAAATTATTCCAAAAAGGTCCTGTCGAGGTCTCTCTCAAATCTCGTTTCTGCCGAACTGCCCGGAGGTTATCACCCTTTTCTATATTTGTTTCTAGTTCCGGAATGGCTGCATACTCATCACGACTCCTTCTGGAAGATATATCCATATATAACGCTTCTGCATGCGTATCACATCTTTGATGTCGGCGGAGTGGAACATCATCTCATCAAGATCTCGTACGAACCACTTACTCAACTTTTCTCTAATGTCGACTGCTTCGGACTTGTCTCTTCGTGGCTGCATGGACTGCGCTCCAATGGCTATACTCGTATCTAGAGTCTCCCAAATAATGCATCCCATCACATGATATCCGATTGAAGTCGAACCTTCCGATCGATTCGTCAAAACCTCATAATCCCCCAAGAGATCAACATCTTGAGAACAGTTTAATAATATCGAGTACATGCCACATCACCTATGGACCAACCGTAGAAGGGCAAACCCAAGCCTCACTAATGGCACCGCTGAATTGCCGGAAACCCTAAGGTTTCAAAGCGTTCTCATGGTCATTATGTCGAGTTAGGGTTTCATTCTTCTAGAGGGTCCATAGAATTACTTGCATTTGTCTATGAATACTTTAAACTTGGAAAATGGGTTTCTGACATTCGATCGTTTCTATCGACTCCCAACGTATCTGTGTGATGTCTTCTCAAGCTGGAATCAATCAATCTGATGACCTCGCATCGGGTAAGCAAACGAACCATATGTCCTAGTCATTCATCCTCAGGTGACTAGCGAACTTCTATCATATCTCTAAGTATATACTCATGCTGCAGTAGCTCTAACATCTGGGGCAATATCTCGTCATTCGCTGCAACAACTGGCTCATTCGTCTGCACGCTGAACAGTGCCTCATTTATCATGAATAAGCGATACATCAAACGCTCAAGGCGCGAAAACACAAAAGAACGACGCCTCTCTATGCAATCGTATGTCCCTGGAATCACGCCTTGGTCAGTCCTCGTCCATGACGAGCTCGTGCTGACCGCAACTCTAGCTGTAGCTCTCTCTACCCGTGTAATCATGGCAGTAAAACCCATAACCAAAATCGATGAGATTAGATCATAGGAATGAATAATACTGTGTAAGGAAATGTACATCCTAAGGCTTCTTAAGCGGAGTAGCGTATCGTAAATATGCCGCGGAACATACACACAGTACGTCACTCTACTTAAGTCACCTACTCCATCAACCAAGGTCAACCTACGCGACGAAAGTTTGTGTCTATTACCCCCTCGACTAAGTCTAAGTTCCATAAGGTCAAGCCTAGATTCCGTATATATACAACTCCCTAGGCTCCGCATAGTCAAACATAAACTCGAACCAAGGTTAACCTAGTGCTCTGATACCAACTTTGTCATGACCCGGAATGGCACATGACTGGCACTTGAATCATATGAAGTCTATAGGACCACATCTAATTCAAGTAAGCCAAAAACCCAGAAATCTAAAACCATTTTTAATAATAAATAAAGGAAAACTTGTTTAAAAGAAAGTGGTTTTAATAGCATAAGCCGAATTATGCGTTTTTAAAACATCAAACCTTTTCTGAAATTTCGGCAGAGTTTCCTTTGTAAATACTGGCCCCGAATGGGGTACAACATGAGTAATATGAATAAAGGCATCCCCAAGCGGGAGCTAGCTCTTCGTCAATTGACGGTCACAACCACGCAAGCAATATAATATACAACGCCGAAGGGCGAGGATCAAAACTCAAAGGAAACTCAAAATCATCAAGAAAACCATACTAATACAATGCGCGACTCTAAGGTCGAAAGAATATACAATTGGTTTTCTAAGTCTGAATAAATATACAAGTCTGAATAAATATACAAGTCTGGTTGATGGAGTTTTACTAGATACAACTGAATATAAATAGAGTAAAATGGTGGTCACGATACAAGTGAACCCACCTACCAAAGCAATCACCCGGAATGGAAGCAGTGTGCCAGAAGCCGCAATGAAACCTGTACGACAAAACCTGCAAGAAACTAGGCACAATGGGGGTGAGTTGCCAACTCGTGAGTAGAAAACATCACAGAGCAGAAATCGTATGTATGACTCAATCCTAGGTCAAAACGATCAGTAGTATATATCCTCAATATGATAAAGTCTGAAGCATGATAAGGTGGCATGGATAAACATCTATACATAAGTGTAATACCAAGTGCTCGTGTCAGTGCCTTAGGTAGCAACATATCATAAATATGAGGTATCATCAATTAAATCAGTGTCAACTATAGCATGAAGTCTATAAGTATATGGATATCATCCAACCATGTAATCACTGCCTGTATGCATGTGGATCTCGTCCACGTGTCAACTAATGTCATAACAACATCATGCATGCAAAAGTCATAAAAGCATATGCATGAAAGTATGAGAATATAAATCAACCTGTGTCCCTCGCGACACATCAAAATCATGGAACCTGAGTGTCCAGTATCGACACTCGAAAACATCATGAAACCTGTGACCAGCATCGGCACGTAAATCCTCATATATCGGGCTCCGTCAGTCCGGATCGGCCCACGGGCTTCGTCAGTCCGGATCGGCCCATATCATCTCTCGACTCCGGTCGGTATCCTATGGATATCCGCCAGGCCCAACCAATCACCGGTAGGTAGTAGTCCCTCTGCCAGGCTCACTGTCTGTATACACAACATCTCTTTCTTTCCCCGGGGTACCATACCGGGCCCCACCATGTACCCGCACATGGCCCACGACTCCTCCTCGCATGGGGTATATATATATCAGAACCGATAAAACTCATGATGGCTGCTAAAATATCATATCAAGAGAAACCGGGTTTTTAAAATAGTACATACTTTCTTTTGAAATACCCACGGTTCTCAAATCCAGAAATATCATGGAAACAACATATCTCAATGCGTATAATCTTAAAACATGATGTATGCGACATATAACAGAAATGTAAGCATATCCGTATATCATGCAACATGGAACAGTAATATGCACATATCGAGGGAAAACCTCTCTTTTAAATGAATCCAGTTTAAAAATATATCAAGCGGAAAATGAATATTAAACACAACAGTGAAGAATCTACATCAATATATATATGTCATACAGTTTTGCCATTTGAAATAACACGAATCGTGATATTTAGAAAAATAAGGGCTATGGTGTTTTTTTAAGAAAAGATGCGTCTTTTGAAAATATTCGTAGAATCCCTTGGCCTGTCTTTAAAATACTCACGATTCGTTTGTTTTGAAATAGGTATGACTCGAGTCTAGTCTAACATCTATAAGTACTACAGGACTAAACGAACAGTCTAACCGAAAGGGTAAGGGAAACCACCTAAATCTGAGTCGATATATATATAAATATAATAGTCGGTGATCCCGCCTTAATAGTATCACATACGATACAATATATAATATGACATCCTCGAGTCAAGAGTGCGGATCTATCATCAATATATAGCTCGTACGTAAATCCGTCGTACGACATCCCAAATCTGGGTACGGGTCGAAATGTCACATTCATCTCATCATTTATCCGGTATCCTTATCATCATATCTCATGAACTGTGGTACTGATCTAAGTCTAATACCAACTGATACCATATATATATATATATATATATATATATATATATATATATATATATATGCGTGTATGAAAACACACGCCTCAAGGCCCGCAATAATCTCATGTCGTATCTCCTAATACGAATCAAAATATATCACCGATCTCGTGGCATCATGCTCAATCTCATCGACTCATCTCCAAATATCATCCACTATCCTCATTATCCTTGTATATATATATATATATATATATATATATATATATATGCCTAGTCCCATACCTATGTGTGTGTGTATATATATATATACGTATCCCCATATACGCATAAGTAATAATAATAATACATGCAAGGGTGTACGTGTGCGTGTGTGCAAACCTATTCTATGGTTCGCGACTAAGAAATCAATCATGCCACTATCTTCCAAATTCACAACACATATGTAAATGTATAACATAACATAAGCTACACTACGAACTGCGGGGGTGCTATACGCCATCCACTCGACTTCCCCCGTAGATATATATCTACTCACTTTGCTCTTCGCTTGCCGTTGCTGACGTCGCCACGCGCTTGCTTGTCATCTCGAAGTCCTCGCGGGGGTACCTACACATCATAACGTATCGTGCCGCATTAAAACCCAATTCAAAACCAAAACGACACGCTAAATGCCGATAGGTTAGAACCTATAGACTACGTCTTCAAAACCACCAAATAACCTCGTACAAACGTCCTGTGATCGAGGTAAAACACAAATACTAAAATCCAGAATCCAAAATACGAAAAATATAACCCCGAATCAAAACAACAACTCATGAAAATGGTCCCAGATTTTACTCTAACTGAAATTAGCCAATTTTGCATATGTAAAGGGTCTAGTTTACTGGAGATGGAGCTACAGAACAAACACAAACTAAATTGCCCCAGGTCTGGCCGCAAATTGTGGCCAGAAGGATTATTTCTGTGGCCTGGTGTTGGGGTATGGGGCTAGGGTTTCAGTGGGGGGTCCTAGGTTGCCTACATGTATCACTGTCTTTGCTAAATAATTTTCAGGTCACCCAGGTGTTAGCAGATTACCAAAAACCACATCACAATTCCCACAATTTCCATATCTGCAGAATTTCAAAGTTCGTATTTGGGGGTTAAGTCTCATGTTTTGGTCCAAAATGTTATCACTAAGGGGGTTTTAGCTCAATATAAGCCTCAATTACACATCACAACTCAAGAATTCTCCAAACCCTAACTAGAAATTTCCAAACCTCACTAAACGACACTAAATCGGTTCTAATCAAACATGGATGTAAAAGAAATGGAAATACTATGCTAATGGTCAGAAATTACCTCACTTGGCACTCATGAATCCCCTAGAGCACCAAAATGCAAACTTTCTTGGTCCAAAGTGTAGCTTGTGAGCTTGTGCATGCTTTTTGTGAAGTGGGGATGATGTTTTGGTGTAGTTTTGAGGTGTTTTGAGGTGAAGAAGTGGAGGTAGGAGAGAGGGGCAGCAGCTAAGCATGAGAGGGAAAAGGAAAAGATGAAGATGATGGAATGAGAACAAGGCCATGACCAAGGTTGACCCCCTCACCACTCTCTCTCATGCCCATACCTCCTTATTTTCTCATTTTCCTTTTTCTTTTCTTTTCTTTTCTCTTCTCTTTAAATTTTAGAACCATGCATGATAATAAGAAGAAAGCATGAAAGAAAAATGTAACAAGTGTTAAAAATGACTTAGTGCATGTCATGTGCACAAAACCGGATTAATACGAGATTAGCGATATTTAATCGCGATTAGCATTAAAATAGTGTATAATAAATCATAAAATTTCATAATTTGCTTAAATCCAATAAAGCACCCTCATTTCAGTAATTTTCCAAATTTTCCCTAATTTATCG
This sequence comes from Agapanthus africanus, assembly GCA_030015575.1. Taxonomy (NCBI): domain Eukaryota; kingdom Viridiplantae; phylum Streptophyta; class Magnoliopsida; order Asparagales; family Amaryllidaceae; genus Agapanthus; species Agapanthus africanus. The sequence continues at coordinate 429,284,377 of JASDDO010000012.1, forward strand.
GTATTTAATTATACCGAAATATTAAAATATTCATTTTATTTATTATTTAATTAAAAAAATTCCCAAAAATAATATTTTATTTTTCTGAAATGTTACAAAATGGATCTTTAAGAAAAAGATCAGTGTAGATGGGTAGGTGGAGACCTATAAGGCAAGGCTTGTGGCGAAAGGATTTCGTCAAAGACCAGGTTTGGACTATGACGAAACTTTTTCTCCTGTAGCCATGCTTAAATCCATTCGGATCCTACTTGCTATTGCTGCTCACTACAACTATGAAATCTGGCAGATAGACGTTAAAACAGCTTTTCTAAATGGTGATTTAGAAGAATGCGTTTATATGGATCAGCCAGAGGGCTTCATTGATAGTGGGAGCAGCGGGAAATCCTGTAGGTTGCTTAAATACATTTATGGACTAAAGCAGGCATCACGGAGTTGGAACATCTGTTTTGATGATGTCATCAAAGAGTTTGATTTCGTCAAAAATCCAGATGAACCTTGTGTTTATAAGAAAATTGTAGGGAGTACTGTCACATTCCTCGTATTGTACGTGGATGCCATTCTTCTGATAAGAAACGATGTTCCTATGCTACAATCGGTCAAACTGTTCTTATCACAAAGGTTCTCCATGAAGGACCTGGGTGATGCCTCGTACATACCGGGCATGAAGATTTATAGGGATAGATCTAAAAGGTTTTTAAGATTGTCCCAAACCAGGTATATTAACACCATCCTAAAGAGGTTTAGTATGGAAGACTCCAAGCGGGGTGCCTTACCCGCTAGTCATGGAGCCACTCTCTCCAAGGACTTTTGCCCAAAGACTGATGAAGAGAGAGCTCACATGAGTATTATACCCTACGTTTCAGCCGTAGGATCTATAATGTATGCGATGATATGTACATGCCCTGATGTAGCTTATGCACTGAGTGTAGTAAGCAGGTATCAATCCAACCTAGCGGAGAATTACTGGACAGCTGTGAAGAACATTCTTAAGTACTTGCGAAGGACTAAAGAAATGTTCTTGGTGTATGGTAACGGGGATCTCTAAATGGAGGCCTTTACCGATTCGAGCTTCCAGAGTGATAAGGATGACAGCAAATCTATCTCAAGATTTGTATTTACCCTCAATGTAGGGGCGGTATGTTGGAAGAGTTCCAAACAGGATACCGTTGCAGACTCAACGATGGAAGCTAAGTACATTGCTGCAAATGATGCTGCCAAGGAATCCGTCTGGATGAGGAAGTTCATCTCGGAGCTAGGAGTAGTTCCTACCATTATTGATCCAATACCATTGTATTGTGATAATAATGGGGCTATGGCGTTGGCCAAAGAGCCCAGATCCCATCAGCGATCCAAACACATCCTGAGGCGATATCATTTGATCCAGGAGATAGTTGATCGCCGCGAGATCGAGATTCGGAAAGTAGATACAAAGAATAACACCGTGGATCCACTCACCAAGGCCCTCCCTCTGCCGCAGCATGAGCGACTTTTTGAGATGTTGGGTATGAGATACGCCAATAATTGGCCTTAGTGCAAGTAGGAGATTGTTGGATATATGTATGCCCTAGAGGCCATTATATGATAGTGGATGTATCGGTATGTGTGTATATATATTCAGAGGACATTATTGCTCGACATGATAGTATGCTATCTGGTTGTACTTTATCTTGACATGTTCATTTGATCATGCATCTTACTCTTTTGGTACATGTTGATAAAGCCTATAGGATATTTGCTTGACTACTGGGACTATGATGCAGATCATACTAGTGGGACACATGTAGTTTATAAGAATATCCTTGAACTGTTCCTAGTCATGGGTGTATCGATACGGGGCATCGATATTCCAGAGTAGACTAGCGTACACCATTCTTGTCCCATATGATGGGCGATGGATGATCCCATTTCCATCTGGTGTGGTGACACCAAAGATTGTATACGGGTGCTCAGTGGAGACTGCGTACACTGAACGGACTCGCCGAGAACTCCTATGTGGTATTATATCTATCGTCGGATAGCAGTTCTTAAGTGACACTGGTACATGTTAGTCTGTAGACCCAAGATCGTCATAGAGTCTTGTGTGTCCCCCCACTGTACTTTGATCTCTACCCTACCACGGCTCTTATGAGTCGTGCAAACAGGTGGATTTTGGGTACAGTCCCGAGGCACATGGAGGCAATGAGCGACAGGAGGGGTTTCGTCTCTCCCGGTATTGGGGGTTGATGTTGCGCTATGATCGATTGGCTATAACAGGAATTCCCTGGCCAGGGCTGCTGAGATTTACTGATAAGTGTTATCAGTAGTTTCTCGGTCTGTTATGAGCCATACACCGGTATGACTTATTGAGTTATTAGGGTCGACGATACCATCCCTAGACTCGATATGCAGTATATCTGACAAAGAGACCAGACTGTACGATAAGTGTTGCCAGTTGGCTCGACGAGAGTTTTGACAGGTTCGTTTGTTTTTTCTTTTGATCGCTCAATACCCGGGTGGCCGTTATGTTTAGCTGACCGCTTGCGGCTTGTGGGTGTTTGATATGATCATCACCTACTGCCGGCGTATTGACGAGTCTTAGAGTCCCATACAGGAGTTTCCTAGCTTAGGCGAAACGATGTGGTGTGCATATGAGATATGCACATGAGCTCGATTAAATGCGTGTATATGATACCGTATTTTAATCGGGCATTTTTCTATTGGTGGGGTCATATGTGATATGACCGGTTTATTAAATCAAGTGTTGATTTAATATAGATTTTTAGCTCACTTTTATTAAACCTTTTCTATTTGATGTATGCATGGATATACATGTTGATGTGAATGCACACATACATGCATACATGTTTATCATGGTTGTTGATACATTGGAGATGGCAATGCAAGACTCACATGTAATTAATATCTATATATATTTATTTATTGAGAAAAGAAAAAGGAAATTCAACCATGGTTCATTGTTTCTACACCCTTCTACACTTGACCATGACATTAACCCTTGGTTTAATTTCTGTAGTTATTTTAACTCAATGATAAAAATATCTAGATATTTATTTACCATGGTTTGTGGAGAGTGTGACTCTCATATATATTCTTTTTCTTTTCTCTTTTAATTAAGATATAATCAAAAAACATGAGCTTAAGCTTTGCCATCTTCTTCTTCTTCCTCTCTCATGCTCTCTTGAGTTTTCCATTGAGTGAGGAACTTAAAAAGAAAGGGTTTTTAAGTAAGAATACAAACCATATCACCAATCTATACTACTCTAGCCCATTAGTGTCGGTTGTTTGCTCCACATCTTCAAAGATCAAGTGAAGCTAGGAGCTTTGAGCAAAGGGACTCCGGGTGGATAGCCGTGGACTTGGAGGGATTCTAGCGAGCCGGTTCAAACTCTAGGAGATCCAAGGAGTCACAAGAGGAGGTCTACAAAGGATGTTTTTCTCCCCACTTAGTGTTAGACACTAGTTAATATGTGATACTACAAGTTGTTACCCTAACTTTCTTGTTCGATTCCTAGGTTAGTTTGCTTAGCACCTCCTAAATTTTTATTGTAGCATGTGTGATGCTTCCAAACCCTAGGCATGTTTCTAAGGAAACCTTACACCCTATATAAAAGGCGGGTTCGGCCAATACATCAATGTTATTATCTTGATTAAGGCGTGTCATTGGTCGCTACCTGGAGAGAGAGAGAAGAAACACTTTAGCGTGTGCTCTTGCAAGATTAGATTGGTTATTATCTTATCTAATTTGGATGTCTCCCACCGTTTTTATCAAATCTTCCTTCAAACCCTAAAAGGTAAGATTAGCCAGGATTAATTACATTCTACAAGTTCGCTAATCGGTCAGCCAGGCCAGTGTCGGTACTCCGAGGGAGGTTCCCCGTGCTTTCGCACGGACCTAATTAAAATAAACCTCGTTTTGCTAGAGGCATAACCCCGTTGACACCTTTCTAGACACCTACCGGATTAGCTAATTGTAAAGTGTAAAACTCTCCCAGGAGTAACTCTTACTCGCAGTGGGTATCGGGATCCAACTATCATATAGAAGGTATGCAATCTCATTGCAAATTTCAACACATGAAATTCCCAATATCTGTTTTTACCCCTAGCGTCCTATGACCTTGACGCAGGCCAAACAACCCATAGGACGCCAGTCAAGTTCAACCCGTTTATTTCTTGATTGAATTAAACCCACCCGTACGACCCTTGACGCAGGCCAAACAACGCCGTACGACTACCCTAATCCAATCGCATCACATGCTACAGATAAGCACTAATCAGCTACTGCACATTACGCCTTGACGCAGGCCAACAAACGCAGCACGAATACTAAATAGTACTTATCTGAAATGACGGAGGGCTACACAGGTTTTTAAGAAAACCATGAGCGTAATGAATTTGATATCGTTGTAGAATCTAGTGATTTGGAGTGTTTTAAGCTCCGTTTTAAAAATCGAATAGTTTTGTAGCGTTTGCGAGTTTTGATAAAGAGGTCACTCCCGGTGAAGGGATCTCGGCTCTTTCCTCATCGAATGAGGTGTTAGATATTCTACAAGAAATACCACTATGCAAAACAAAAACCAGTGCAGCTGGCAAAACAAATCAAGTGGGTTGTAGCATTTGCTAGTTTCGCTAAAGAGGTCACTCCCGGTGAAGGGATCTCGGCTCTTTCCTCATCGAATAAGGTGCTGGATATTCTACAACGAATACCATTATGCAAAAGCAAGAACTACATCTACCTGTTTTTAAAATCTTGATTCTACAACATCTTTAGGTTTCTTTTCTTTCATTAATCTCATTAACGAAATCCCATCATTTAATATTTCCTAAACATTAAAGAAAAATGAAACGAAAATAGAACGTACACTTACGCCATCCGCATTCGCCACGGGGCCCCGTCATGCACCGTTAGGTTACTTAATTAACGGCAGAGCGGGGGGGCTGTACTAGCGCGAGTGCAAAACATAAGCAACGTTTATTATATATCATATATATAATATAACATTCGTCTCAAGCAGTTATATGATCACATCACAGAACCAAGTAGCAGAAGCAACATATGAAATATTGGATATACTAAGAGGTCCGTGTTTTAAATTCAGCCAGTAATGTAAAACACGGATTCCACAATCGTGATGAGTAGCCAAACCCACATCCCATAGACCCCTACGAGAGCGGTAAGTAACCCTGCCAATTCTAGAGTTAGGAGACCCGGTCTCGACTCCTCGAGATGGTCTCCCACTGGACTCTAGAACCCGGTTACTTGTGCTCCCCGCCTTGGGTCTATCCTAATTCGAAAAAGTAAATAATATACATCAGTGGTGACATCATACTCAACCCGGAAGTTGTAAAATTTCAGAAAAATAAAATATTATTTTTGGGTATTTTTATAATTAAATAATAAAAATATTGAATATTTTAATGAGGCGGTATAATTAAATACCGATAAATTGGGAAAAATTTGGAAAATTATAGAAATTACTGAAATGAGGGTGCTTTATGTGATTTATGCAAATTATAAATTTTTATGATTAATTATACACTATTTTAATGCTAATCGTGATTAAATATCGCTAATCGTGCATTAAGCTTGTTTTGTGCACATGACATGCACCATGTCACATTTTAGCACTTGTTACATTTTATCATGGCTTTTATTTTGTATTTTCATTCATAGTTTTGTTTTATAAGAGAAGAGAAAAGAAAAGAAAACAAAGAAAAAGAAATGAATAAGATAATGAGGGATGGGCATGAGAGAAAGCGGGAGAGGGTGAGGGTTTTGTTGACTTGGCCATTCTCTCCTCCATCATGTTCCTTCATCCTTTCCCTCCCTCTTAACCCCATGGCAGCACCCTCTCCTCTACCATCTTCAACCTTCACAAACAACCCCAAATCAAACCCAAAACATCATTCCCTCTTCACAAAAAACATGCACAAGCTTCTCACAAACACTTTGGACCAAGCAAAATCTAATTTTGAAGACTTGGGGGCAACTCAAGAAAATTCTTGAGTTGTCAAATGAGATATTTTTTTACCATTAGCATTGTATTTCCATTACTTTAGCACCTATACAAGTTTAGAAGTGTTTTGATGCGGTTTTGTGAGCTTTGAAAATTCCTAGAGAGGGTTGTTGGAGATAGTGCCCTCATAGTCAATTATTGGATCACAGGTACGTGATTGCAATGATTGCGGAGGACCTATACCGGTAGGACAGTCTTACTCAAGATGATAGTATGCTATCTGGTTTGCCTTTATCAGTCGTGTACATGTTCAGGTGACTGATTACATGTTACACTTTGATAGAGCCCTTAGGATCTTGCTTTACCACCAACAGTATGATGGCGATCATATACGTGAGAGTTGGGTGGTTTATACGCATATCCTTAATTGTGGTCCCTAGTCGTGGGAGTTTCGAGACAGGGCATCGATACTCCGGAGTAGACTAGTGTGTACAGTCGAGACCCCGACGAGGGGCGATGGCCGGTCTCACAAGCCACTGGTGTCAGTTGGATCACCTAAGATGTATACAGGTGCTCATTGGGTTATGAGTACACCGGACAGGACTCGCCGGGAATCTGCTAGTTAGTACTATATCTATCGTCAGATAGCAGTTCCCTGGTGACATGTGTACAGGTTAGTTCATCGACCTGAGGTCGTCATTTGTCTCGTATGAGTTCCCACTGTGCTTTGATTTCTACCCTACCACGGCTCAAAGGAGTCGTGCAAACAGGTAGCTTTTGGGTACAGTCCCGAGCCATATGGAGGCACGTGAGCGGATCGGCAGGGGATTCGTCTCTCCCGGTATTGGGGGCGAGGTCGTGCTGTGTCTAGGAGAGCCATTACACAAAGTCCATGGCCATGGCAGGAGATTTACTGGTAGGTACTCCAGTAGTATCTCAGGGTGTTATTGGGCTTCACTTCGACACGACTTATACTGCTATTGGGGGTCTGACGTTACTAGCCCCCTAGGCAGATATGCGATACTCATAGACGAACGGACCGGACTGTATATACATTGTCACTGTTAGGCTCAGTAGGGTTTCTGGATGAGTTCGCTCATCAGCCTCCCTTGAGGTCAGTCCATGGGCAGCCGTTACGCATTGCTAGTGCCGCTGACGGTTTGTGGTTAAACCCACTGCCAGGGTACTGACGAGTCATTAGAGTCCCCCACAGACAGTTTCCCAAGTTCGGGCGAAACGTTGTAGAGGCCGTATGGTTTTATGGCAGGGTTCGGAAAATGCATGTGCGTTTACGCACATGTTATTTTTCGGGCAGATGATACTGGTCGGCTTTGGTTTAAGCCGGATCCGAGTATTATATTGAGTAGGTATAATATCTTTGTCTCAGTTGCATTTGTATTCGGTCGTAATACAAATGCGGGTATATTTATACTGTTTCGGGGTTATCCTGAAAGTCGTTTCAGGATCACTTTTGGAAGTTGCCAGTTTCCAGTTTTCTATCAGCCGTCTTTTAACATTCGGTTAACGACGGATTTATCTTTTCTTCAGATGGGGTGAGTCAGTGTTCTAGAAGCATCTAGATGAGGTGACTAGGATTAATTGGTGTTGAGTTTTCATTGGATGCATTTAATGGTTCATTAATGCATGATGACTAGGTTTATGACTCATGCTTTAACATTAAAGCATTTTGTTTTGGTTAAGATATTTGTTCATGATATTTAGTCTTATGGTTACTCTCCCCTCTCCTACACTCACCTCCCACTCCCTATATATGGCCGGCCCCTCCTCTCTCTCTCTCACTTGAGGTTTTCACTTAAAAAGATTATGATAGATTTTTGGGGTGTATGGAATTCACAGCTCATTTCATTCCATCACCCGATTCCCTCGGCAACTTCATTTACCGATCGTCCACGGACTTGGACGAAGTGAGACAAAGTCATCTACTCATTCTCTACATCATTCTTGGTCGTCTTTTTTAGCAAACTTGACGATCGAGTTGCCTCAAGTCAGAGGCGGGAGCCCGTTTAAAGAATCGTCGACGTGGTGCCACCTCGACGAGCAGATCGGAGATCGACGAGATCGGAGCAGCCGCAACGGAGCGTGGGATGATGGTTAAAGAACGAAGGACTCAGATCGTTCGGTACAACCTTTCTACACTCTTTACAGTTTGTTAGTTTAGCAATAATGGAAGATCCGGGTTAAAGTATACGATAGCGCCAGTTTAAAAGTTTTTATTCTGCATTTGGCGTCTGTAGACGGCCGGGACGCTAGCGTAGACTTACAGTGGTATCAAAGCCTCACCATTTTGCTATACTAACTTGTGCTAACGCGTTTAAAACATCGATCGAACCGGAAATCAAAAATCGCAATTTTTCAATTTGACAGTTTCTGTTAATTTTCAAACTGGTCCAAATGTCATTTTGACCATACCAGAAAATCAAGCTGGGTTTTTTAAGAATACTGTAGAAATTCGAGCATGTAATTCCACTGTTTCGCCGCGGATCCGCGGCCAAAGCCAGGGTTTTGCCGCGGATCCGCCGCAGGAAAGTGGGATCACTCACTCAAATTTCTACAGTGAATTCTCTGTTGGGAATTGGGGTTTTTGGTATATATCATTTGGGCCCAGGTTTTGTTACTGTTCACCAGTAAGTCGTCGGGCCTACTTCTTGATATTTGGTCGATCGAAATTTAAACATGTTAGTTTACAGTGCTTACATTATATCTCCGACCGGGAATGTCATTTGATCGGTAAACCGCGTCAGATTGCTATAGTTCTTTTAGACGGGTTTGCGAACGTGACATTCGCGTTGATGTTCTGTGTTGTGCTGTGATGTTGCGGATTTGTCGTGGTGGATAGCAGTGTGCAATGGTAGTACATGTTGAGTTTATTTGTACATTTGATATTGTGGGGCGAGCGTCCAACTTGTGGACTGCCGTCACTGCCTGTTGTATAATATTCTTTTGGGGCACGACCAGGTTGCGGTCGATGTACCTGTTGTACTATTTTTCATTACTGTACTAGGTTTTGCCCCGCGACGGAGTGCACGGATAGCCGGGTTCTGGAGGGCAACGGGTCCGCATCTCATGGCTTTGAGAGGCAGAGGGGTCCCACTCTAGAATTGGCAGACTATTCGCCGCACTCGTAGGGGGTACAGGTTGACCCAAGGAGGGGTGCCCAAGATTACCGGATTCCGTGAAGTGCTGGGTGGTCCATTCACTATGCTGTAGGGGGCTGCCTCGCTTCAGGTTTTGGCGGGTAACTTGCCGCACCCGTAGGGGTCTAGGTTTCATTGCACAGGCTATCCACACGACAGGGGAACGTCGGGTTTCAGCAGCGGCTCTGTGAAACCCGGGGATCCCAGATTATCTGTATTGTTCTGTAATGCTTATTACTTTTCTGTAATGTTGCATATTATCACGCCTGGAGCGATTATTGTATATTGGTTTATATACTATTAGATGTTGTATATGTTTTACACCCGCGCTAGTCCAGTCCCCGCTCTGTCGTTAGTTAAGTAACCTAACGGGTGATGACGGGACCCAGTGACGAATGTGGATGGCATATACGTACATTTTATTTTCGTTCTTTTCTGGTGTGATTAAATGATGGGACTGCGTTGATTCTGATCAATGCAAAGTATAACAAACCTGTTTACAGTTGTTGGAACAAATTTAAAAAGTGTTATTGCAAAGACGTTTTCTTTTGTTATGCATAGAGGTATTCAGTGGAATATCCTGCACCTCATTCAACGGGGCAAGGGCCGATATCCCTTCACCGGGACTGACCCCTTGGGCAGAAGTTTGCGTCAGCGTAATAACTTCACTATAGTCGATTAAAAGTTGCTTTGCATAGCGGTATTCAGTGGAATATCCTGCACCTCATTCCACGAGGAAAGAGCCGAGATCCCTTTACCGGGAGTGACCTCTTTAGCAAAAGGTTTTCGCCACTATATTTTAAAAAGCTATCAGGTTCCTTCAACGAGATCAAGTTCATTACGTTAAAGGTTTTTCGCCAAAAACCAGCCGTAGCCCTCCATCATTTCATATGAATGGTCAGTAGTATTCAAGCTATGTTGGTCTGGCCCTTAGCTAGGACATAGTGATTGGTAGCTGCTGGGGTGTTCACATGTTGCAGAGATAGATGCGTTGGTTTGGGACAGTCGTACAGCCTTGTTGGCCCTTAGTCAAGGGTGAGTACGGGTGGGTTCAAATTAACAAGATAATGATGGGAAGAACTTGACATGTGACTTATGATGGGTTGGCCCTTAGTCACGATCATAAGAGCATAGGGTAAAAATCATATCGGGAGTTTCTAAAGAAACTGAAACTTGCCAGGCATGCGCATACCTTCTGGAGTGTGATAACGCGAGTGGATTCCGTCACGTTATCATGCGATGAGAGTTGGATCCCGATTCCCACTGATGAGTTGGTTTACTCTTCGGGTGATCCCGATTGATTCTTCTTTAAGGTTTGGAGGAGAATTTGACAGGACAGTGGGAGGTTTCAGGATTAGATAAAGTGATAACCATTCTGATCTAGGTTAGAGTGCACGCAGAGTGTTTCTTTTCTCTCTCTCTTTGGCAGCGACCTTTGACCGACCCTAGACTTTGACTCAGTGACCAGGTTGACCGAACCTTCTTAACATACTGGCTTTTGGATTGTCTGAGTTGCATAAGTCATTGCCACTCCTTCTTTTACCCTTTGAATTTCTCAGAACACCCGTATTACTACGGATATCCACTTCCATTAGATAGATCCATCGTATGGTTATATACGAACTCGAAGGGACTTCTTCGAGGATGGATCCAGGTTCAGGAGAAATAGAATTGGTTTATTCAGTTGTCTTTTATTATCACCTTCTCTCAGGTTGCGAGAGCTCCTTGGTTTAGGAGAGTACACCTATTACGCTTATTGGATAGTCTTATTCCAAACCATAGGCTGGTGCCGAAAGGTAGGGAATGAAGAAAACCAATTAGCCTAAGTAGGGTGTGCAGAAGGTAATATGTAAAGACAAAATAAAGGGATTAGAAAGAGGGCAAAGTAAATTGCGACTGATATCATTCACGACCAAAACCGCGTACTTCATCGCCACTCCTATTTCACCTTTAAAAAGAATAAGGTATTATTCTGTTGTCTTTTATCATCACCTTCTCTCGAGATGCGAGTACTCCTTGGTTTAGGAGGGTACACCTATTATGCTTACTGGATAGTCTTCTTCCAAACCATAGGCTGGTGCCGAACGGTAGGGAAGGAAGAAAACCATTTAGCCTAACGATGGTGTACAGAAGGTAACGACTAAAGACAAATAAAGGGATTTGGAGAGATGGCAATAAAATATACGGTTGAAGTCATGAATTGGATTATGGAAGAGACATTGCTATGAATACCAGGATACCCCTACGAAACATTTTCATGTATAAGTGCATTGTTAAAGAAAAACTGTTTTCCCGATTAGACACTTACTCCAAGGGTATGTATTTACCAGGTTTCATTCTCATATCTGTATGGTTTTACAGATGATGAGTGGGAGTAAGTTATTGGGAATTAGGTAATTATCCTCATTATATCGGAATTCGTGGTAATTGGTGATATTTGAGGAAATCGCCAGGGTACACTTTTCAACCTACGACGCACAGGTTTTGAGTTGTTTAAACTCAGCGGACTTATACAGAGTATTGTATGTTGTCCAAGTGTCCATCAGGACAAAGGGGTAGATCCTCGTACTATATTCTGTTTACTTATAACTTCTCTAGTATTTAGATGAGTGTTTCGTAGAAATACAAGGTCTAAGTTTTGAGAAGTTGTGGGTATAAGAATAAAGTAGAGAACCAGGTGTCACAAGTATCGGGATTCTTCAAAGAGATCGAAGATGTAGATTCTTGTGATTGGTATTCAGATGATAGTGATGGTTTTGAGAAACGAGTTTTCTCTTTCAGGTTACTCATAATTGGATGGATTCCTAAGTTGAGTAATGCTGATTAGCCTCTTTCCATTAAGTTGATATGCACTGGAGACAGCTGCATGATTTGAATCTAGTTCCAATTAAATAAGTGCCAAAGTTTCTATATTGGATATAGAATAGATCGTACCTTAAAAGATGTTAAGGTACGGGGAGTTGTCCAGCTTATGCTTAAAACCAGACTCTGGATAACTCAGGGCACGTTTCTGTAATGGCTGTTTGTGGGTTGACCCTGGCTATGACGAGGGTTGATATTCTACCATTTAGAAGATCAATAGTGATATTGTTCTTGACTCGCCACAGTTTTAGTAAAATGGTTTTTTTTTCAGAAAACAGTAGTGGGAGTATGGTAGAACTGGAAGTGATTCCAGAACCGCGAACGATTACGGAAAATTTAATAGGACCTATATATTCAATCAGGTTTGACATTCCAATAGCCACTCCGCAGATATGGTAGGTAACCTCAGACACCCGAGAGGTACTCCAGTAGCCTCAAGGACGGTGACAGGGAGGTTCTTATCTACCAAGACTTGACACTACTGTTGTTCCAGGCTATGAGACCCGGTAGGAGGGTTGTCGTAGTCAGTGGGAGCATCGGAAGTATAGTGGGCAAGTAGCTTATATCTATTTATAGACTTGAGCAGTTATAGCGGAGATAGATCATCTAATTTTGATATGACAGTCATGGTTTTGACTTCAATCAGAATAGGGGATGGATCTGTTAAAGAAGGTAGTAGGGTGTGATGTCATGGTATCAGGATGACATATACAGAGTAGGAAGTAAAATTCCTATACTACGATCGGTTGAACTGTGGTCGTCACACAGTTGTTTCTCCAGACAGGATATAGATATAATATTTGACATTCTGGTTTCTAGATCTATGGTTTTAGATCTGGATTTGGGTAGTTTCCCAATGTGGGTACTTTGACAGCATTCTAATGGTTTTTAGAATAGATGACTCCTGACATGGTGGTGTACCTGCAGGTGATGGAGTCACCCTCTCCAAAGGTGTCGTATAGACTAAAGGGGAGAGGGATGTGCATGATTGGCAGATCACTTGCTTAGGCAATTGAGTCAATCATGAGATGTCAAGTACCACACCAGATGTTGTTTTTGCACTAGATGCAATAAGTTTGTATTAATCCAATCCTGGAGAAACATAAGGAAGCAGTTTTAGAACATAAGTACATGTTCTACGGATTTGATGACGGCAGCCTCCTTCGGGAGACGGTTATCATTCCAGGCTCCAAAGGTGACATGGTTGACAGAGTGATTGTCAGAGTTATAGTTTTTCCCTCTGACGAAGAGGGACAGTATTATGGACAGGTGGTTCAAGAGGATACTGTGGGTGGCATGGTGCCGGATACTGATTAGGTTCAGTGATCGATACAGTCTAAGAAGTTTGGATTTGGAGTTCATTTATGAACTAGGTCCCATCAGATATCCAGACATATTCTAAGACAGGTATTACTCGTTTCGGGAGATGGCTTTCTCCGCGAATTTGAGATTAAGAGAGATATAGAAAGAAACTTCTAGGCGGATCCACTCACTAAGGCTATTTCTCGAACACAATAGTTTTACAAACGGGCTTTGTGATACTGATTAGTAGAGGAGTTGGATGTTCGGTTTCACACGGGCTGTGAGTAGTCGACATCGCAATAATTAGCCTTGAGTGCAAGTGGGAGATTGTTGGAGATAGTGCCCTCATAGTCAATTATTGGATCACAGGTACGTGATTGCAATGATTGCGGAGGACCTATACCGGTAGGACAGTCTTACTCAAGATGATAGTATGCTATCTGATTTGCCTTTATCAGTCGTGTACATGTTCAGGTGACTGATTACATGTTACACTTTGATAGAGCCCTTAGGATCTTGCTTTACCACCAACAGTATGATGGCGATCATATACGTGAGAGTTGGGTGGTTTATACGCATATCCTTAATTGTGGTCCCTAGTCGAGGGAGTTTCGAGACATGGCATCGATACTCCGGAGTAGACTAGTGTGTACAGTCGAGACCCCGACGAGGGGCGGTGGCCGGTCTCACAAGCTACTGGTGTCAGTTGGATCACCTAAGATGTATACAGGTGCTCATTGGGTTATGAGTACACCGGACAGGACTCGCCGGGAATCTGCTAGTTAGTACTATATCTATCGTCAGATAGCAGTTCCCTGGTGACATGTGTACAGGTTAGTTCATCGACCTGAGGTCGTCATTTGTCTCGTGTGAGTTCCCACTGTGCTTTGATTTCTACCCTACCACGGCTCAAAGGAGTCGTGCAAACAGGTAGCTTTTGGGTACAGTCCCGAGCCATATGGAGGCACGTGAGCGGATCGGCAGGGGATTCGTCTCTCTCGGTATTGGGGGCAAGGTCGTGCTGTGTCTAGGAGAGCCATTACACAAAGTCCATGGCCATGGCAGGAGATTTACTGGTAGGTACTCTAGTAGTATCTCAGGGTGTTATTGGGCTTCACTCCGACACGACTTATACTGCTATTGGGGGTCTGACGTTACTAGCCCCCTAGGCAGATATGCGATACTCATAGACGAACGGACCGGACTGTATATACATTGTCACTGTTAGGCTCAGTAGGGTTTCTGGATGAGTTCGCTCATCAGCCTCCCTTGAGGTCAGTCCATGGGCAGCCGTTACGCATTGCTAGTGCCGCTGACGGTTTGTGGTTAAACCCACTGCCAGGGTACTGACGAGTTATTAGAGTCCCCCACAGACAGTTTCCCAAGTTCGGGCGAAACGTTGTAGAGGCCGTATGGTTTTATGGCAGGGTTCGGAAAATGCACGTGCGTTTACGCACGTGTTATTTTTCGGGCAGATGATACTGGTCGGCTTTGGTTTAAGCCGGATCCGAGTATTATATTGAGTAGGTATAATATCTTTGTCTCAGTTGCATTTGTATTCGGTCGTAATACAAATGCGGTTATACTGTTTCGGAGTTATCCTGAAAGTCGTTTCAGGATCACTTTTGGAAGTTGCCAGTTTCCAGTTTTCTATCAGCCGTCTTTTAACATTCGGTTAAAGACGGATTTATCTTTTCTTCAGATGAGGTGAGTCAGTGTTCTAGAAGCATCTAGATGAGGTGACTAGGATTAATTGGTGTTGAGTTTTCATTGGATGCATTTAATGGTTCATTAATGCATGATGACTAGGTTTATGACTCATGCTTTAACATTAAAGCATTTTGTTTTGGTTAAGATATTTGTTCATGATATTTAGTCTTATGGTTACTCTCCCCTCTCCTACACTCACCTCCCACTCCCTATATATGGCCGGCCCCTCCTCTCTCTCTCTCACTTGAGGTTTTCACTTGAAAAGATTATGATAGATTTTTGGGGTGTATGGAATTCACAGCTCATTTCATTCCATCACCCGATTCCCTCGGCAACTTCATTTACGGATCGTCCACGGACTTGGACGAAGTGAGACAAAATCATCTGCTCATTCTCTACATCATTCTTAGTCGTCTCTTTTAGCAAACTTGACGACCGAGTTGCCTCAAGTCAGAGGCGGGAGCCCGTTTAAAGAATCGTCGACGTGGTGCCACCTCGACGAGCAGATCGGAGATCGACGAGATCGGAGCAGCCGCAACGGAGCGTGGGATGATGGTTAAAGAACGAAGGACTCGGATCGTTCGGTACAACCTTTCTACACTCTTTACAGTTTGTTAGTTTAGCAATAATGGCAGATCCGGGTTAAAGTATACGATAGGGCCAGTTTAAAAGATTTTATTCCGCATTTGGCGTCTGTAGACGGCCGGGGCGCTAGCGTAGACTTACAAGGGTTAGGGTTTTAATTGAGTTGTGTTGGTGAACTTGAGACTTATTGGTGTCCTTAGACCCCCTACTGTAAGTCTACGTTAGCGCCCCGGCCATCTACAGACGCCAAATGCGGAACAAAAACTTTTTAACTGGCGCTATCGTATACTTTAACCCGGATCTGCCATTATTGCTAAACCAACAAACTGTAAAGAGAGTAGAAAGGTTATACCGAACGATCCGAGTCCTTCGTTCTTTAACTGTAACGTCTTCAAAATAATAAAATATGATTTTTGGGAAATTTTATAATTTAATATTATTTTAATGAATATTTTAATATTCTGGTATAATTAAATACAGATAAATGGGGAAAAATTATGGAAAATTCTAAAATAAGGTATTTTAAGGAATTGCCTCGTTTTCTGTGCATGCCCCCATTTCCGCTAGTTTTGACCCTGAGTATGTCTAGTTTTGACTGATTCCATCTAGGGTGAAATCTGGGTTGATTTTCCTATGTTGGTGTATAATTTGGGACTTGTTTTAGCATGGATTTTAGTATTTGGTGATTCATTCCTGTCGGGTGGCGTTTGGACGTCAACGACAAGTGGATTTTGATTGTGTTTACATGCGAGTCGATAGGTTTTTACCTATGCGGGTAGCGTGTGCTATTTTGGTTTCCGATGTGATTTTCATGTGCTTTAGCATTGTGATATACTTGTAGGTACCCCGCGTGATGTTGAGGCAAAGGAGGTGAAGATAGCGACATCGGCTTTGGCACACGAGAAGCAAGGTGAGTAGATTATATCTACAGGGGGAAGTCGGGTGGATGGCGTATAGCACCCCCGCAGTCCGTAGATAGATTATTATGTAGTTATCGTGATATTAGGTGTATTATGGATAGTACAGGGTTAGAAGTGACTAGTGCAGTTCATAGTCGCGAACCCTAGGATAGAATTACACCTATACACACACCCTTGCTTATCACTTGTACTTGCACTATGATTGATGATATGTGATGACTTTGGAGATGAGTCGATGATGTGGGCTTGGTGCCCTGGGATCGGTGATTTGATACGATTCATATGTGGGATATGACTTGTGATTCTTGCGGGCTTGGGATATGTGTTTACCCCCGCATGCATACTTTACTGATGTTACCGTTTTGTACTAGACATAGAGTAGTACTCCAGACTATATGTTCTGATGATGGTGATATCTGTTATGTGATGAGACAGTGAGATGTTGACCCCTACCCAGCTTTTGGGGATGCCGTACGATGATTTACCGTACGTGCCGATATTGATGATAGATCCGCACTCATAACTCGAGGATATCTTATGATATGACATTGAGGCGAGATCACCGACTATATATCTTTATATATATACCGACTCAGATTTAGGTGGTTTCCACACCTACCCCTCCTGTTTGACCTGATACTTAGGTGTAGTTGCATAGTAGATACTTCACTGTGGTGTTGACTACTAGATTTCTGCATCTTCATGCTATTCGCATTGCTGGCATATGTTCATTGCTATATTATTATCATGCTGTTAGGACACCAGCACCATTATCGATGATGCGTATGTTCCACGTACACTATTTGCCGGCTCACACACTTCATCATCGATAATTGCCATGCCACTACACTGTAGTACTATTGCATTCATGAGATGATTCTTCCTTCGACATATGCACATTACTATTCCATGTTGCATGATTTCCGATATGATTACTGTTCTTTACATGTCGCATACGTCATGGATTGACTGCATAGCACATCGCATTGGATTTACTTCCCGATGTTGGATTTTCATGTGATTTCTGGTTTTGAGGACCGTGGGGTTATTTAAGAAAAGAGGCACTTTTATGAAAACCCGGTACCTCGTGATATGATATTTCGGTGCGTCCACCACGCGTTTTCTCGGTGCTGAGACGTGTGCTTGAAACCCGATTCGAGGAGGTGATGATCCGTTTGCGGGTTCGTGGTGGGCCCGGTATGGTTCCCCTCGGCGAGATTATCGATGGGTTTGCCGATTGAGCCTGGAGGCGGGCGAGTACCTACCGGTGATTGTATTTGAGCTCGGCGGATATCTGGAGGATACCGGCCGCAGTCGAGAGATGGGCTGACCCGTACTGCCGGGGGCCGAGGGCCGATACCGCAGACGGAGCCCAGAGATGGACATGGGTTGACTCGTACTGCCGGGGGCCGAGGGCCGATACCGCCGACGGAGCCCCATATGGATGAGGATTTACGTGTCGATGCTAGGCACGGGTTTTCATGATGTTTTTCCATGATATTGTTTATATCCTCATACTTGCATACTTGATGCTTATCGTCAGTGGGTGACGAGTGGACGGGTTCCACATACATACAGACATGGATTATATACAGACTTGGATCATATACAGACTGGTTTTACATTGATCATACTTTATTTGTATATATAACAGGGTATGAGGGCGCTGTTATATATACCCTTACACCAATATTAGTGGTATGGGACGCTAATATATGTGTATTGATATCATTGATATTTCCTCATGGTTACTTCATGCAGACATACCTTACACTGATGACATGTGATTACCTGAGTACCTGGCACTACATACATGATTAGATGTTACCTTGCCACCCTATTACACTCAGATGTACTCTTGTGGATTATCTTATTGATCGTTGACTTAGGTTTATGTCTTGCATTCGGTTTCTGCTTGTAGATGTTTCTATTCACGAGTTGGCAACTCACCCCCGTTGTGCCACAGTTCTTGCAGGTTCTGCCGTACAGGTTCTATTGCGGCATTTCTGGCACACTTTCTTCTTGCGGGTGACTTGCTTTGGTAGGTGGATTCTTTCGCATCAAGAACCACCATTGTATTTATTTATTTCATTGTATCTATAATTTCCATCAACCAAAACTTGTATTGTTTCAGACCTAGACTAGTGATGTATTATTTCGACCTTAGAGTCGCGCTTAGTAGTATTGCGTTTTTTTCTTATTGCTTTTGAGTTTTCTTTGGATTTGATCCTCGCCACTAGGCGTTGTATATTATTGCTGCATATGTGGTTGTGACCGTCGATTGACGAAGAGCTAGCTCCCGCTTGGGGATGCCATTATTATTGCATACATATTGTTATACTTGTTGTACCCCATTCGGGGCCAGTTTTTCAAAAGAAACTCTGCCGAATTTTTTAGAAAAGACTTTATTGTTTTCAAAACGTACCTTCGGCTTAGTTATTTAAAAACCTTGATTTCAAACCTGTATTTCTTCACTTCTTTAAACCAGTTTTCTTTACTTATTCTCAAAAATGGTTTTAGATTTCTGGGCTTTTGGCTTACTTGGATCAGATGGAGTCCTATAGGCTTCATATGGTTCAAGGGCCAGTCACGTGCTCTTTCGGGTCGTGACATTAACCATCATCCCACGCTCCGTTGCGGCTGCTCCGATCTCGTCGATCTCCGATCTGCTCGTCGAGGTGGCACCACGTCAACGATTCTTTAAACGGGCTCCCGCCTCTGACTCGAGGCAACTCGGTCGTCAAGTTTGCTAAAAGAGACGACCAAGATTGATGTAGAGAATGAGTGGAAGACTTTGTCTCGTTCCGTCCAAAGCTATGGACGAACGGTTAATGAAGTTGCCAATAAGTCGGGTGATGGAATGAAATGAGCAATGAAATTTCCATACACCCCAAAATCTATCATAATCTTTTACAATCATCAAGTGAGAGAGAGAGAGAGGAGGGGGCCGGACATCTTATAGGAATGGGGGGGTGAGTGTAGGAGAGAGAAGAGTGACCACAAGAGAAAATATCTAGTGTGAACACAAATAAATATCTAGTGTGAACACACAGTGTGAACACAAAGAAAGCAACCAATGAAACAATAACACCTCACCGCTTCTAGAACCTTCTAGAACCATCCACACTCTTCCAAAGAAAAGATAAATCCGTTTTTAACCGAATGTTAAAAGACGGCTGATAGAAAACTGGAAACCGGCAACTTCCAAAAGTGATCCCGAAACGAATTTCAGGATAACCCCGCAACTGTATAAATATACCCGCATTTGTATTACGACTGAATACAAATGCAACTGAGACAAGGATATTATATCTACTCAATATAATACTCGGATACGGCTTAAACCAAAGCCCACCAGTATTATCTTCCCGAAAAAGGACACGTGCGTAAACGCACGTGCATTTTCCGAACCCTGCCATGAAACCATACAACCTCTACAACGTTTTGCCCGAACTTGGGAAACTGTCTGTGGAGGACTCTAATGACTCGTCAGTACCCTGCCAGTGGGTTCAACCACAAACCGTCAGCGACACTAGCTATGCGTAACGGCTGCTCATGGACTGACCTCAAGGGAGGCCGATGAGAGAACTCATCCGGAAACCCTACTGAGCCTAACAGTGACAATGTATATACAGTCCGGTCCGTTCGTCTATGAGTATCTCATATCTTCCTAGGGGGCTAGTAACGTCAGACCCCCAATAGCAGTATAAGTCGTGTCGGAGTGTAGCCCAATAACACCCTGAGATACTACTTGAGTACCTACCAGTAAATCTCCTGCCACGGCCGTGGGCTTTGTGTAATGGCTCTCGTAGACACAACACGATCTCGCCCCCAATACCGGGAGAGATGAATCCCCTGCCGATCACTCACGTGCCTCCATGTGGCTCGGGACTGTACCCAAAAACTACCTGTTTGCACGACTCCTTTGAGCCGTGGTAGGGTAGAAATCAAAGCACAGTGGGAACTCACACGAGACAAATGACGACCTCAGGTCGATAAACTAACCTGTACACATGTCACCAGGGAACTGCTATCTGACGATATGTATAATACCAACTAGCAGGTTCTCGGCGAGTCCTGTCCGGTGTACTCATAACCCAAGGAGCACCTGTATACATCTTAGGTGATCCAACTGATACCAGTGGCTTGTGAGACCGGCCACCGCCCCTCGTCGGGGTCTCGACTGTATACACTAGTCTACTCCGGAGTATCGATGCCCTGTCTCGAAACTCCCATGACTAGGGACCACAATTAAGGATATGTATATAAACTACCCAACTCTCACGTATATGATCGCCATCATACTGTTGGTAGTAAAGCAAGATCCTAAGGGCTCTATCAAAGTGTAACATGTAATCAGTCACCTGAACATGTACACGACTGATAAAGACAAACCAGATAGCATACTATCATCTCGAGTAAGACTGTCCTACAGGTATAGGTCCTCCTCAATCATTGCAATCACGTACCTGCGATCCAATAATTGACTCTGAGGGCACTATCTCCAACATCTACAATGATAGAAACCCAGACCAAACCCAACCGAAACCCAAAATACTAAAAACAGAAACTTTCATGTCGGTTTTGGGTTTACATTGAGGGTGCAGGGAATCTGGAGTGACCCGAGACCAATACGAGAAAACCAAACAATACCAGGGACCAAATTAGGACACTAGGAGGCCACCCTGACCAGACGAGCCCCAACAGAGACCCCCTGGTCGATCTGGCCGGATTTTTGGAGGATGTGGCCGGCCACTCTATGGAGTTAGGTGCCCAGGCTTCTTCTATAGCTCACATACACCCTATCCATCACCCCAGTATTGTTTATGCACTTAGTTTTGACCTGAACTAAAATCTGGAGCATGTTTTCTTGGTTTCTGCCTTATGTTTTGTGATGTTTATGAATTTAAGTTTTGATATTTTGTTTGATATCGATCAGTTGATGTTTGTACGTCTATATCGAGGGTTATTTGGTTGAATTGCGAGATGTAGACCATAGGTTTTGACCTACGTGAGATTCGCGTGTCATTTTGTTTTGAATTGGATTTTAATGCGATACGATTTGTTATTATATATAGGTACCCTCACAAGGACTTCGAGACGACAAGCAAGCGCGTGGCGACATTGGCATCAGCAAGCGAGAATCAAGGTGAGTAGATTTACATCTACGGGGGAAGTCGGGTGGATGGCGTATAGCACCCTTGCAAATTTTGATGCAAACTGATATATATATATATATATATATATAGAATATGGTTAAGGGAACCTATAATAGGAAACTATAGATAGAGTTAAATGATAATTAGATGAACCATATTAGAATCTATAGGATAGTTAGAAGCGATATGATATGATTGATATGTGATGACGAGATTCGAGGATGATGTTCGACGATATTGCCGTATTGGATACTATAGGACTAGATAGCCGACGTAGGTGTGTCATCCGAACCATACCTATTTCATACTGATGAATCGTATGCATCTTTTAAACAGATATCTTTAGGGACGTTATGGATTTTCAAACGATATATTTTCCTTAAAAACACCGTAGCCCCTACTTTCAAAAACTACGATTTGCATCTTTTAAAAAACCGATTGTATGGTTCGGGTATGTATGTTAGATTAGATACGTATGCTTAGAGTAGAAGTAGAATGTATTGGTAAAATTGACTTGATATGGAAATAAATGCGATGAAAAGATAAGACGATGTGATATGATGATTGGATGATATGTTGGTATACGGATGCGAGTCGATTGTGATGATTGATACCTTCGCCGGTCCCCTGATATGAGATTGTTGTGGATGTGACCTGGGACATAGGTATATAGATAATTATAATGTGTGAATCTTAAATGATATGTCGTACGAGACGTTGGGTCCGTACCCTCATTATTGTAAAGGTTGATAGGATCCCTATTGGTTTTATGCCACCGTACGATGATTTTTCCATACGTGATGAGTTTGACTTGATGATTGATCCATACCCTTAACTAGAGGATGTCGTACGATGGATTATACCGTACGTGATGCTGTGAGGCTAGATGCCGATTGATAGATTCACCGACTCAGACATATGATAGATACGTATACCTGTCAGCATTTGCATATGTTTTACCTTATGCTGCATTCATGTTATTCTCATTGCATTGCTTATACCTGTGCTAGTATACTTACACCATTATCGATGATGCGTATGTTACACGTACACAGATTTGCCGGCTCACACACTTCATCATCGATAATTGCCATGTCATTACACAGTAGAATTGCTGCTTCATGATATGACTCCTTGCATAATTTACTTGCTATAGTTGCATATGCACCTTTATACGACGTTGCATTGGATTTTGGAGAATTTGGGAACCGCAGGATATGTTTTAAAACTGGACTTATTTAAAAGAGCGGTTTTCCCTCGATATGTGCATATTACTGTTCTATGCTGCATGATATACGGATATGCTTATATTTCTGTTATATGTCGCATACATCATGCTTTACGATTATACGCATTGAGATATGCTGTTTTCATGAGATTTCTGGATTTGAGAACCGTGGTCATTTTAAAAAGAAAGTATGTATTATTTTAAAAACCCGGTTTCTCTTGATATGATATTTCAGTGCGTCCACCATGCGTTTTCTCGTTTCTGAGACGTGTGACAGTGATACCCGATTCGAGGAGCTGGATGAGGCCGATTGCGGGTACATGGTGGACCCGGTATGGTACCCCGGGGCAAGAAAGGGATGCTGTGTAGTAGACAGTGAGCCTGGCAGAGGGAATAATACCTACCGGTGATAGTATTTGGTCCAGCGGATATCCGGAGTATACCGACCGAAGTCGAGAGATGATATAGGACGATCCGGACTGACGGAGCCCGAGGGCCGATCCGGACTGACGGAGCCCGAGATATGAGGATTTACGTGCCGATTCTTGGCACGGGTTTCATGATGTTTCGAGTGTCGCTGCTGGACACTCCGGTTCCATGATTTTGATATGTCGCGAGGGACACACGTTGATTTATATCCTCATACTTTCATGCATATGCTTTTATGACATTTACATGCATGATGTTGTTGTGTCATTGGCTGACACGTTGGACGAGATCCACATGCATACATACATTGATGATATAGTTGGACGAGATCCATACGCATACAGATATTTATCATATGGTTGGATGATATCCGCATACACATAAGTGTTGATTACATTGTTTGCACATATACAAATATGGTCACCCTAGATACCATAGTATTACCTTTATGATACAGTTGACCTAGGAGTCGTTGTTTATTCGATTTCTATCTGTTGATGTTTATCTATTCACGAGTTGGCAACTCACCCCCGTTGTGCCACAGTTCTTGCAGGTTGTCCGCATGGATCAGTAGCGACATTGCTGGCACATAGCTAAATTTGGGTGATTTTCTTGGTAGGTGGGACATTTGTTGTTAGTGTATATGCCCTAGAGGCCATTACTGTATCATACTAGTTTGTATATTACTTAATGGAAGCTTGGGATATTCACCTTGTATATACAATCTTGCTCAAAATAGTAGTATGCTACTTGGTTTGTTTCTACTTCAATGTGTACATGTGTTTATTTTTAGTATATCACCTATGCACATTAGTGGAGCCCTTAGGATCTTTGCTTGATTACCAGCGTTATGATGGCAGTCACACTAGTGGGGGCTGGGTAATCTATAAGCACATCCATATGCAGGTCTCTAGTCGCAGGACTATCGAGACAGGGCATCGATACTCCGGAGTAGACTAGCGCATGCGCTTCTCATCCCAGAGTGGGAGATGGTCTGTCCCACAGCCATCAGTACGTCGTACTGGAGATAGTATGCGGGTGGTCGTTGGGTTACGAGTACACTGGACAGGACTCGTCGGGAACTGACCGGTTGGTATTATACCTATCGTCAGTTATTAGTTCCCAGGTGACATGAGTACAGCTTAGTCCGCTGACTTGACAATGTCACTTCGCCTCGAGTGTGTTCCCACTGTACTTTGATTACTACCCTACCACGGCTCAAAGGAGTTGTGCAAACAGGTAGTAGTTGGGTGCAGTCCCGAAGCACTTGGAGGCAGTGACGGTTAGACAGGATTCGTCTCTCCCGGTATTGAGGGTTGACATCGCGCTGTGTCTAGGAGAGCCATTACACGAGTAGTCCCTGGCCAGGGCAAGCGAGATGTACTGGTAGGCTTCCAGTGCTATCTCAGGTTGTTTTGGGCTTCACTCCGACACGACTTGTACCGCTATTAGGGGACTAACGTTTACCGCCCCCTAGGCCCGCCATGCGATGTATCAGACGAACAGACCGGACAGTACGGAGACTGTCACATTTAAGCTCAGTAGGAGTTTAGATGGGTTTCACCTCGTCAGTCTTCTTGTCAACATCTACCTGGGGACCATTACGCACAGCTAGTGCCGCTTGCGGTCTGTGGTTAAACCCACTGCCAGCGTAGTGTCGAGTCTTTATAGTCCCATACAGAAAGCTATTCGCCTTTAGGCAAAAGAGTAGAGGTCGCATAGTTTTGCAACAGGTCGCATGGTTTTGCGACAGGGTTCGGTCACATCTGTGCACTTATGCACGTACAGTGTCCGGACAGTTAACACTAGCGGGCTTTGGTTTAAGCCAGATCCTAGTGTACGTTTTGGGATTGGTTTTATCCAGTATGTATTCGTGTTCCTCGGAACGCGGATGCGGGTATGTATGCACAGTTGACGGAGAGACAGAGGCAGAGGATTCTTATTAGGGTTGTTGACCGTTGACTGTTAACTATTGACTTTTTTCTCAACCCTAATGAGAATATGATATGTAATTAACAATAATATTAATTAAGTATTATAGTGACATGGTTGTTGAGGGTTGACTTTGTTGACTTGTTGACTTTGTTGACCAGTTGACTAGGTTGGACTAGTTGACCATCATAATGACAATGGCTATCATTTCATTGCAAAGACTTTTGCTTGCTTGCTCTCTTGTGCAAAATGAGTGCATGAAATGATATGGCTATTGTAGCTTAAACCATCACTAATACTTGATTGCTATTATTGGTTATGATGGTTATGGATTATGAGAGCCAAAAGAGAAAAGTCTTGCTCGTTCTTTCATTTCCTTTCTCTCTCTTGTGTTCTTGAGCTCTCATCTTCTTCCTCTTGCTCTCCCTCTCTTTAGTCTATGGTTCACTTGTCTCATGTGTTGAGAACCAAGAACCATAGAGAAAAATCCCAACACATTCTCCTCTACTCACTCTAGTTCATAAGGTTTAGCAAACCGAGTGAACTAGTTTCTTCAAAGTTCGAAGAAGAAGCCAAAGGTAGAAGCTTTCAGGTGGATCGATCTTCGGCGCAAGGAGACAACGGGGTGAAGCCGATCCGGACAACCATCGAGGCTTGAAGACGAAGGAGTTCAAGAAAGAAAGGTATAACCCCCTAACCGAGTAGTTAACAACTCCTAGTTAGGTTGTTAGTTAGATGTTTAACAAAGATCCGGTTTTGAGTCCATGTTACCGCCTCTAGAAAATTGTTTTTCACCAAATTCCGCATGCCCGAAAGTACCGGGAGAGGTAGCATGGACTTACAGTGGTATCAGAGCCTAGTTAAACTCTATCTAACATGTTAGCAAAGTAACTAGAAGATCGATCAAAGAAAAAGTCACGAAATACACCAAAAATTCATGCTTGCTGTCGATTTTTAAAGTACTGTAAAAGTAATAAATCATGCTTCAAAAATCGACTCAGGGTTTTTAGAGTATACTGTAGAAAGACGGTCCTCTGATCTCATCAAAGCGCCGCGGAAACGCGGCAATAGCTTGCTATTGCCGCGGTTCCGCGTCCGTATTGGCTCCTCTTTGGATCTTCTTTGCTACAGTATATTCAGTGGGGTATTTTGGTATATGTTTTTTCAGCCCAGATTTTCCAGAAAGAAAATTTAGTTTTTGGAGCTTTAAAAACCGAATTTTGATCGAGTTTCTTATGACTTAAGCTGACGGGTTTTTATCTGTGATGTGTTATTTGTATTGAACGTATGCTAATCGCTATATGTCAATTAGTGGGGGTTATACAAATCTGTGATCTGTAATGTTGCTGGAATGTGTATATGAATTCATTGGATTGTCGCGGGTGAATAGCCAGGGGTTGTGAGACGAGAGTTTTCTTTTCTTTCAATTCATGTAAATTTGTAAATTGATGTAATAATTATTTGTATGGCCGCACAACCGGGTCGGGGTTGTAGCCGTCATCGTATAATTTCTTTTTACTGTTTTTGCTCCTAGGATAGACCCATGGAGGGGGTGCACAAACTACCGGGTATCCCGAAGTGCCGAGTGGCCTACTCACGGAGTTGAGGGAGGTTGCTTCGCTTCGGGTACTTGGCGGGTAGTTTGCCGCACCCGTAGGGGTCTTGGGTGGGGTATTGGCTATTCACCGCGACCGTGTAATCTGCTTTTCGTTACAGGCTCGTACGAATTGCGGATTCCTAGTATATCCAATGTGTTCATCTGTGATCTGAAATGGCTATCATTGCAATATATCTATATATGATATTATTTAGGCGTTGCTTATGTTTTACAGCCGCGCTAGCCCAGCCCCCGCTCTGTCGTTAGTTAAGTAACCTAACGGGTAATGACGGGGCCCCGTGGCGAATGCGAATGGCATAAGTGTACGTCATATTTTGGTTGTTTCTGCAATGGTAGGATTAAATTATGGGACGCATTAAAAGAACTAATGCAAGAATATCATGCATTAAAAGAACTAATGCAAGAAAATAAACCAAGTAAAAGTCGTTGGAACACTTTCGAAAAACCACTCGGTTCTTTTCAAAACCAACTTTTAAATGCGGAGCTTGAGCCACTCCTTTTAAAAGCTATCTCGTTCCATCGATTATATCAAGTTCACTACGTTCACAGTTTTGCCAAAACCATTCGTAGCCCTCCGTCGTTTCACATGAATAGTCAATAGTATTCAAGCTATGTATGTTGGCCAAAATCAAGGCATAGTGATTGGTAGCTATTGGGTATTCATGTGTAGCATAGATAGATGCGTTGGTTTGGGACAGTCGTACTGCCATTTTGGCCAAAGTCAAGGGTAGGTACGGGTGGATCCAAATTAACCTGGAGAATGACGGGTAGAACTTGACATGTGACTTATGATATTTTGGCCAAAGTCAAGGTCATAAGAGCATGGGGCAAAAATCCACATCGGGAGTTTCAAAAGAACTGAAACTTGCTAGTGTTGCATACCATTTGGAGTGTGATGATTCTGGTAGTATTCCTTCAGTTTCGTTACGCGATGATATTTGGATCCCGATCCTACTGTGAGTATATGCTACTCCTCGGGAAATTTCTCACTTAACGATGAATGCTATAAACCAAGTAGGTGTCTAGAAAGGTGTTAGCGGGGCTACGCCCACAGGGAAAATAGGTTATTTAATTAAGGAACTTCGCGAAAGCGTTGGAAAACCTCCCTCGAAGTACCGACACTGGCCTGGCTGAACGGTTAAGCAAGTATTGTACGGTGAGATTGATCCTGACTAATTCTTCCTTTTTGGTTTGAGGAGGGATTCGAGAAACAGTAGGAGCCATCCTGTTTAGACAAACTAAAAACCATTCTAAACTTGCAAGGGCATTATGCTGAGTGTTTCTTCTCTCTCTCCTAATTGCAGCGACCAATCGACATGACTGGACTTAAGTTACTTCTAGATAAAAACATACTGACAATGCCAAACTACAAAGATTGGCTCAGGAATGTCAAGATGGCAATCACTTACGACAAGCTGGGGTATCTTCTTACCACCAAAGCTCCCCCTGTCCCAGGTCCCAAAACCAGCGTCGCGCATAAGGAAATCCGTAAGACCTGGGAACTAGATTGCGCGAAGGCCAAGTGCTTCGTGCTTGCCTCTATGGACAACGAACATCAGAGGAGGCACGAGAATATGGACCTCGAATCCATATTTCTCCATACAAAAGAACTATATGGAGAGCAGTCTCGTATCGCAAGATACGAAGTGTCGAAGAAGTTATTTTCGGCAAGGTTGGCCGTCGGATCATCAGTAGCGGAATACGTGCTTAAGATGATTGGCTACATAGAAGAGCTCGCGGACCTTGGGACCACGTTGGAGAATGAGCTCTATACGGACTTGATTCTCCAGTCCCTTCCTTCCACTTACGCCCAGTTTATCCTGAACTTCAACTTACAAGAAAAGGAAGTTGAACTTTCAGAACTCCTCAACATGCTGAGGAGCGCAGAGGGCACCCTACAGAAAGGTAGGGAAACATCCACTCTGTTTGTAGGAGGATCTTCCTCTTCTAGGTCCAAGGCGAAAGCCAAGGGAAAGAAGAAGAAAGCCCCCGCCAAACCAAGGGGCGGTGTTAGTAAAGTGGATACGAAGGTAAAGGCAAAAGCAACAAAGAAAGCGGGGCAGCTTGTGGATAAAGAAGAATGCTTCTATTGTCATAAGAAGGTCACTGGAAGAATGATTGCAGGGCTTGGAAAGCCAGGACACAGGAATTGAAGCAGGTTGCGGCTTCAGCTTCAGGTGTGTATGTTATTGAAAACTGTCTTTCAATAAACTCTACTTCCTGGGTATTGGATACCGGATCAGGATCTCATATCTGTAATTCTTTGCAGGCGTTGAGAAACCGTAGGGTTTTGAAGGCAGGTGACATGACCCTCAGAGTTGCAAACGGTGCTAGCATGGATGCTAAGGCCGTGGGGGACTATCACTTGGGAATGTCAGATGGACAAGTTTTGGTTTTGCGTAATTACTTTTTTGTACCCAACGCAACTTGTAATATCATTTCTGTATCTTTGGTTTCTAAAGAAGGTTATGAATTTGCGTTTATAAGTAATGTTGTAAACATTCACCTTAATCAAGTTCTGATTGGGTCAGGTACATTGAGCAATGGTATATACGTATTAAACCAACCACAGATTTTCAATGTCCAGAATACACACAAGAGAAAGTCTCCGGAAATAAATCAGACTTTCTTATGGCATTATAGACTGGGTCACATCAATGAGAGAAGGTTGACGAAGTTACATACAGAAGGATATTTGAATCCGTTCGAATATCAATCGTATGCCACTTGTCAATCCTGTCTCAAAGGAAAGATGACAAAGACTCCGTTCACTGGACACGGAGTAAGAGCGAGCGAGCTCTTGGGACTCGTACACAGCGACGTGTGCGGTCCAATGTCTACACATGCGCGAAGCGGTTATTCTTACGTCATTACTTTTACGGATGACTTTTCAAGGTACGGTTATGTCTTCTTAATGAAACATAAGTCCGAAGCCTTTGGAAAATTCCAGGAATATAAGAATGAAGTAGAAAAACAAACCGGCAAAAGTATCAAGATTCTAAGATCGGATCGAGGTGGTGAATACTTGAGTGCCGAGTTCCTGGACTATTTAAAAGAGAACGGAATTCTCTCTCAGCTTACTCCTCCATACACTCCGCAACATAACGGTGTATCGGAGAGACGGAACCGAACCCTATTGGATATGGTACGGTCCATGATGAGTAACGCTGAGTTACCGCGATCATTCTGGGGGTATGCGCTAGAATCAGCTGCATATCTTTTGAACCGAGTTCCGACTAAGACTGTGCCTACTACACCATATGAGATGTGGTGTGGGAAGAGACCCTATCTTAATCACATTAAGACATGGGGAAGTCCAGATTTTGTCAAAAAGCAGCATGCGGACAAGCTCGAGGCACGCTCAGTACAGTGCAAGTTTGTGGGATATCCAAAGAACTCCAAGGGATATTTCTTCTACTGCGAAGAGGAACAAAAGGTTTTTTGTTTCTCGTCATGCCCACTTTCTAGAACACCAGTTCTTAGAAAAGGAAATTAGTGGGAGCGCAGTAGAACTAGAAGAAATTCCAGAACCACAGACTATTACTGAAAGCTTAGTGGTACCAGAGGGTTCAAAAGAACAGGACATTCCTACGCCACTCCGCAGGAGTAGTAGGCAGTCTCATCCGCCCGAGAGATACTACGGTTTTCTCATAGACGGGGATAGAGAGGATTGCATCATAGATTATGATGAGCCTACTAGCTTCCAGCAGGCCGTTCAGAGCGTTGACTCGGTAAAATGGCTGGATGCAATGCGGACCGAAATGGAGTCCATGTACACCAACAAAGTATGGACATTGGACATTGCTCCAGACGGGGTAAAACCCGTAGGATGCAAGTGGATCTTCAAAAGGAAGATTAGTGTAGATGGATAGGTTGAGACCTATAAAGCTAGACTTGTTGCAAAAGGTTTTCGTCAAAGACCTGGTTTGGACTATGACGAAACCTTTTCTCCAGTGGCTATGCCGAAATCCATTCGGATACTTCTTGCCATTGCTGCCTTCCACGATTATGAGATTTGGCAGATGGATGTAAAGACCGCTTTTCTAAATGGAAATTTAGAGGAGTGTGTCTATATGGACCAGCCAGAGGGTTTCATTCAGAGTGGGAGCAGCGGAAAGGTGTGCAAGTTGCTTAAGTCCATTTATAGACTAAAGCAGGCATCACGGAGTTGGAACATCTGTTTTGATGAGACGGTCAAGGAATTTGGCTTGATGAAAAATCCAGATGAACCATGCATCTATAGTAGATTTGTAGCGAGAACTGTAGTATTCCTTGTTTTATACGTGGATGACATTCTCTTAATAGGAAATGACATTCCTATGCTACAATCTGTCAAGGGGTTCTTGTCACACAGGTTCTCCATGAAAGACCTGGGTGATGCTTCATACATCCTGGGGATCCGGATCCATCGTGATAGATCCAAGAGGATATTAGGACTTTCACAGTCCAGGTACATCGACACCATACTGAAAAGATTCAGTATGGAAGATTCCAAGCGCGGTAACCTACCGGCTTGTCGCGGGATCACCCTCTCTAAAGAGATGTCTCCCAAGACTGATTTGGAGAGGGATCACATGTCTATTATACCCTACGCTTCTGCGGTAGGCTCTATAATGTATGCGATGTTGTGGACCAGACCGGATGTAGCTTATGCATTGAGTGTGGTAAGCCGGTATCAGTCAAACCCTGGGGAGAAACACTGGATAGCGGTAAAGAACATTCTCAAGTACCTGAGAAGGACTAAGGAGATGTTCTTGGTGTATGGCCTCTTGATCGAGGCCTTTGCTGACTCCAGCTTCCAGAGTGACAAGGATGATTCCAAGTCCATGTCGGGTTTTGTCTTTACCCTCAATGGAGGGGCGGTGTGTTAGAAGAGTTCCAAACAGGAAACCGTTGCAGACTCGACGATGGAAGCGGAATACATCGCTGCATCTGATGCCGCAAAAGAAGCTGTCTGGATGAGGAAATTCTTGAAAGAACTTCAGGTGGTTCCGTTCATTGTTGATCCAATACCTCTGTATTGCGACAACAACGGAGCTA
The DNA here is from genome assembly GCA_030015575.1 of Agapanthus africanus. Classification (NCBI taxonomy): domain Eukaryota; kingdom Viridiplantae; phylum Streptophyta; class Magnoliopsida; order Asparagales; family Amaryllidaceae; genus Agapanthus; species Agapanthus africanus. Next base: position 429,316,271 of record JASDDO010000012.1, read on the forward strand.
TAGCTTTAGCGAAGGAACCCAGGTCCCATCAGAGATCCAGACACATCTTGAGGCGGTATCACCTGATCAGGGAGATCGTGGATCGCCAGGAGATCGAGGTTCGGAAGGTTGCTTCAGAAGATAACACTGCAGATCCATTCACCAAGGCCTTGCCCCAGACTCAGTTCGAGCGGCTAATCGAGAAGATAGGTCTTCGATACGCCAGTACATGGCCTTAGTGCAAGTGGGAGATTGTTAGTGTATATACCCTAGAGGCCATTACTGTATCATACTAGTTTGTATATTACTTAATGGAAGCTTGGGATATTCACCTTGTATATATAATCTTTCTCAAAATAGTAGTATGCTACTTGGTTTGTTTCTACTATAATGTGTACATGTGTTTATTTTTAGTATATCACCTATGCACATTAGTGGAGCCCTTAGGATCTTTGCTTGATTACCAGCGTTGTGATGGCAGTCACACTAGTGGGGGCTGGGTAATCTATAAGCACATCCTTATGCAGGTCCCTAGTCACAGGACTATCGAGACAGGGCATCGATACTCCGGAGTAGACTAGCGCATGCGCTTCTCATCCCAGAGTGGGAGATGGTCTGTCCCACAGCCATCAGTACGTCGTACTGGAGATAGTATGCGGGTGCTCGTTGGGTTACGAGTACACTGGACAGGACTCGTCGGGAACTGACCGGTTGGTATTATACCTATCGTCAGTTATTAGTTCCCAGGTGACATGAGTACAGCTTAGTCCATTGACTTGACACTGTCACTTCGCCTCGAGTGTGTTCCCACTGTACTTTGATTACTATCCTACCACGGCTCAAAGGAGTCGTGCAAACAGGTTGTAGTTGGGTGCAGTCCCGAAGCACTTGGAGGCAGTGACGGTTAGACAGGATTCGTCTCTCCCGGTATTAGGGGTTGACATCGCGCTGTGTCTAGGAGAGCCATTACACGAGTAGTCCCTGGCCAGGGCAAGCGAGATGTACTGGTAGGCTTCCAGTGCTATCTCAGGTTGTTTTGGGCTTCACTCCGACACGACTTGTACCGCTATTAGGGGACTGACGTTTACCGCCCCCTAGGCCCGCCATGTGATGTATCAGATGAACAGACCGGACTGTACGGAGACTGTCACATTCAGGCTCAGTAGGAGTTCAGATGGGTTTCACCTCGTCAGTCTTCTTATCGGCATCTACCTGGGGATCGTTACGCACAGCTAGTGCCGCTTGCGGTCTGTGGTTAAACCCACTGCCAGCGTAGTGTCGAGTCTTTAGAGTCCCACACAGAAAGCTATTCGCCTTTAGGCAAAAGAGTAGAGGTCGCATGGTTTTGCGACAGGGTTCGGTCACATCCGTGCACTTATGCACGTACAGTGTCCGGACAGTTAACACTAGCGGGTTTTGGTTTAAGCCAGATCCTAGTGTACGTTTTGGGATTGGTTTTATCCAGTATGTATCCGTGTTCCTCGGAACGCGGATGCGGGTGTGTATGCACAGTTGACGGAGAGACAGAGGCAGAGGATTCTCATTAGGATTGTTGACCGTTGACTGTTGACTATTGACTTTTTGCTCAACCCTAATGAGAATATGATATGTAATTAACAATAATATTAATTAAGTATTATAGTGACATGGTTGTTGAGGGGTTGACTTTGTTGACTTGTTGACTTTGTTGACCAGTTGACTAGGTTGGAATAGTTGACCATCATAATGACAATGGCTATCATTTCATTGCAAAGACTTTTGCTTGCTTGCTCTCTTGTGCAAAATGAGTGCATGAAATGATATGGCTATTGTAGCTTAAACCATCACTAATACTTGATTGCTATTATTGGTTATGATGGTTATGGATTATGAGAGCCAAAAGAGAAAAGTCTTGCTCATTCTTTCATATCCTTTCTCTCTCTTGTGTTCTTGAGCTCTCATCTTCTTCCTCTTGCTCTCCCTCTCTTTAGTCTATGGTTCACTTGTCTCATGTGTTGAGAACCAAGAACCATAGAGAAAAATCCCAACACATTCTCCTTTACTCACTCTAGTTCACAAGGTTTAGCAAACCGAGTGAACTAGTTTCTTCAAAGTTCGAAGAAGAAGCCAAAGGTAGAAGCTTTCAGGTGGATCTATCTTCTGCGCAAGGAGACGACGGGGTGAAGCCGATCCGGACAACCATCGAGGCTTGAAGACGAAGGAGTTCAAGAAAGAAAGGTATAACCCCCTAACCGAGTAGTTAACAAATCCTAGTTAGGTTGTTAGTTAGATGTTTAACAAAGATCCGGTTTTGAGTCCATGTTACCGTCTCTAGAAAATTGTTTTTCACCAAATTCCGCATGCCCGAAAGTACCGGGAGAGGTAGCATGGACTTACAGTTGTATCGTACTCACTCTTGTATTTATATTTCATATTGTATCTAGTCAACTCCATCAATCAAACTAGTATTTGTATAAGTAATGAGACTTAGTGAGACTTGTGGTGGCGAGACTTAGAGCGAGGGGTATTCCGTTACTTGTGGGTTTTGATTGTAAGTCTACGGTAGCGTCCCGGCCGTCTGTACGAGGCCAAAATGCGGAAACGAAAACTTTTTCTAAACTAGAAACTGGCGCTATCGTATACTATAAATCCGGATCGAACCATTAACCTATAACTAGCAACTAGAGAAGGGTTAGAAAAGTTATATCGATCGATCCGTGTCCTTCGGTCTTTGGCCACCAACCCAAGCTCCTCACGGCATCTCCGAGCTCCGGTCTCCTCATCGGAAAGGCACCACATCATCGAGTCTTTTTACGGGCTCCCGCTTCATCCGAAACAACTCGGGCACGAAGTTCGCTAGTCGACGTGTCCAAGGTGAAGTAGAGAATGTGTGTGATCACTTTGTCTCTTGCATCCATTGTATGGATGGAGGTTGAAGATGAAGCCATCAATGGAGATTGTGAGCTAGAGGAAGAAGAAGAAGAGGAGGCATTTCTTTCTTGTGTGTTGTATGATGAAATGAGAGAGTGAGTATGAAAAATACAAGACCAAACTCTTTACAATGGCTGCCCTTCTCTCTTTTCCTCTCAATTCACCTCACAAATCAATCACACAACGTGACATTTGCACAAGAAATGAGACCATGAGTCACCTATGAGGTATATGTCTCATTTAATGCAAAAAATGATGATTTAAGCTCACAATTTCCATTTGTAAACATTAATCCAAATGTTTACAACAATAAAAAAATATACGGCAACATCTAAAGTAAACTCGTGACGGATCACAAGGATACCCCTCACCTGTATATACATACCTGCATCCGCATTCCGACTGAATGCGAATGCGATGAGACTAAAGTAATCCAACAAATCTAATACTAGGATCCGACTTAAACCAAAGCCCACTAGTATGATCTGCCCGATCATGATCCGTGCACTACTGCACGTATATGATCGAACCCTGCCATATATCATACGGCCTCTACAACATTTCGCCCAAAATTTGAGAAACTGTCTGTGGGGGACTCTAAAGACTCTTCAATATTTTGGCTGTGGATTTAACCACTAGCACGTCATTGGTACTAGCTGTACGTAACGGGCTACTAGGTATTGACCAAAAGAGAGGTCGATGAGCGAACTCATCCTGACACCCTACTGAGCCTGTCAGTGACAATATTCGTACAGTCCGGTCCGTTCGTCTACGAGCATCGCATGGCGGGCCTAGGGGGTTGGTAAAAGTCAGACCCCCCAAAGCGGTACAAGTCGTGTCGGAGTGTAGCCCAGAACACCCTGAGATACTACTGGAATACGTACCAGTAAATCTCCTGCCTTGGCCAAGGACTTCGTGCAATGGCTCTCTTAGACACAGCGCAATCTCACCGCCGATACCGGGAGAGACGAAACCCCTGCCGATCCGCTCACTGCCTCCATGTGGCTCGGGACTGTACTCAACTAAAACCTGTTTGCACGACTGCTTTGAGTTATGGTAGGGTTGTAATCAAAGCACAGTGGGAACTCACACGAGACAAATGACGATCTCAGGTCGATGAACTAATCTGTACACATGTCACCAGGGAACTGCTATCTGACGTCAGGTATAATACCAACTAGCATGTTCCCGGCAAGTCCTGTCCGGTGTACTCATAACCCAATGAGCACCTGTATCCATCTTAGGTGAACCAACTGACACCAATGGCTTGTAAGACCGGCCACCGCCCCTCGTCGGGGTCTCGACTGTATACACTAGTCTATTAATAGAGTATCGATGCCCAGTCTCCAAAACTCCCACGACCAGGGACCACTTTAAGGACGTGCTTATAGACCCCGGCTCCCACGTATATGATCGCCATCATAATGCTGTCAGTCAAGCAAGAATCCTAAGGGCTCTATCAACATGTAATAGTGACCTGTAAGGTCACCTAAAGCAGTACACGATGATAAAGATAAACCAGATAGTATACTATCATCTTGAGTAAGACTGTCCTACCGGCATAGGTCCTCCCTCAATCATTGCAATCACGTGCCTGTGATCCAATAATTGACTCTGAGGGCACTATATCCAACAATCTCACACTTGCACTCAAGGCTAATTATTGCGATGTCGCATACTCACAGCCCGTGTGATACCGAACACCCAACTCCTCTACTGATCAGTCTCACAAAGACCATTTGCGAAACTATTGCGTTCGAGGAATAGCCTCAGTGAGTGGATCCGCCCTAATGTTTCTTTCTATGTCTCTCTTTATCTTAAGTTCACGGAGAAAGCCATCTCCCGAAATGAGCAATACCTGTCTTAGAATATGTCTGGATATCTGATGGGACCTAGTTCATAAATGAACACCAAATCCAAACTTCTTAGACTGTATCGTCAACTGAACTTAATCAGTATCCTGCGCCATGCCTCCCTCAGTATCCGCTTAGACCACCTGTCCAAAATACCGCCCCTCGTCAGAGGGAAAACTATAACTCTGACAGCCACTCTGTCAGCCAGGTCACCTTGGAAGCCTTGAATGATAATCGTCTCCCGAAGGAGGCTGCCGTTATTAGATCCCTAGAACATCCACTTATGTCCTAAAACTGCTTCTGATCATTTCTCCAGGATTGGATTAATATCAATTTATTGCATCTCATGCAAAAACAACATCTGGTGTGGTACTGGACATCTCATGATCAACTCAATTGCCTAAGCAAGTGATCTGCCAATCATGCACATCCCTCTCCTCTTTAGTCTGTAAGACACCTTTAGAGAGGGTGACTCCATCACCTGCAGGTACACTACCATGCCAGGAGTCGTCCATTCTAAAACACTTTTAGAATACTATCTAAGTACCCAGATTAGTAAACTACCCAAATCTAGATCTAAAACCATATATCTAGTAACCAGAATGTCAGATATTATATGTATATCCTTTATGCGGAGAAACCACTGTGTGACAACCAAAATATAACCGATCTTAGTATAGGAATATCACTTCCTACTCTGTGTATGTCATCCAAATAGCAGAACATCACACCCTACTACCTTCTTAACAGATCCATCCTCTAATCTGATGAAGTCAAACCTATGACTGTCACATTAGAAATAGATGATCTATCTCCGCTATATCTGCTTTGGTCTATAAATAGACATAAGCTACTTGTCCACTATGCTTCCGCTGCTCCCACTGACTACGACAACCCTCTGGCAGAGTCATATACACGTATACTTCTGAAGCCAGTTCAGAACGACGGAATACTCATCCTCCTGCCGGGTCTCATAGCCTGGAACAACAGTAGTGTCATGTTTGGGTAAACAAGAACCTCCCTGTCACCATCCTTGAGCATACCGAAGTACCTCTCGAGTGCCTGAGGTTACCCACCATATCTGTGGAGTAGCTAATAGAGTGTCAAACCAGATTGAATCTTTAGGTTCTTATCAAATTTTCAGTAATCGTTTGCGGTTCTTGAATCACTTCCAGTTCTACTATACTCCCACTACTGTTTTTGTGAAAAATCCTCTTTTATTAAAACCATAGCGAGTCAAGAACAATACCACTACTGATCTTCCAGATGGTAGAAAGTCAACCCTAATCATAGCCCGGGTCAACCCACAAACAGCCATTACAGAAACGTGCCTTGAGTTATCCAGAGTCTGGTTTTAAGCATAAGACGGACAACTCCCCGTACCTTAACATCGTTAAGATATGAGCCGTTCTATATCCAATATAGAAACAGAAGCACTGATTTAATTAGAACCAGATTCAAATCATGCAGCTGTCTTAAGTGCATGTCAACTAAATGGAGAGAGGCTTATCAGCATTACTCAACTTAGGATTAGATCCAATTATGAGTAACGTGAAAGAGAAGCAAGTTCTCTTAATCATTACTATTAACTGAATACCATACACAAGTATCTACATCTTCGATCACCTTGAAAAATCCTGATACTTGCAACACCTGGTTCTCTACTTTATTCTTATACCTATAACTTCTCAAAACTTGGACCTTGTATTTCTACGAAACACATGTCTAAGAACTAGAGAAGTCATAAGTAAACAGAATATAGTACGAGTACCAACCCCTCTATCCTTAAGGACACTGGAGAACATACAATACTCTGTATAAGTTCCCTAAGTCTAATAACTCATTCCCTGTGTGTCGTAGGTTGAAAACTGTACTTATGGTTAAGAAGAATTACACCACTGTTTAATACTCCTTACCTAACCATCCACTGATATAGGTAAATATCATAGACATAATTTCAAAAAGTTATATCTCACTTTATAAAAATAAACGTACAGATATATCAATTTGAAATTGGTGCATAACAACGGATATTCAAAACCAAATATTTGCCGTCCGACAAACAACGCAGGCGATTTCCTCAAATATCACCAATTACAACAAATCCCGATATAATGAGGATGATCACCCAATTCCCAATAACTTACTCCTACTCATCATCTGTAAAACTATACAGATGTGAGAATCATAGCTGGTAAATACATACCCTGGAGAAAGTCTCTAATTAGGAAATCGGTTTTCTATTAACAATGCACAGTAAAACTGAAACCTGTAAATGTTTCGAAGGGGTATCCGGGTATTCCTAGTAATGCCTCTTCCATTATTAGATTCACAACTGTAACCGTATATTTCTTTGTCATCTCTCAAAATCCCTTTATATGTCTTTAGTCATTACCTTCTGTATACCGTTTTTAGGCTAAAAGGTTTTCTTCCTTCCCTACCGTTCGGCACCAGCCTATGGTTTGGAAGAAGACTATCCAATAAGCGTAATAGGTGTACTATCCTAATCCTAGGAGCACTCTCAACCTAAGAGAAGGTGAAGATTAAAGACAACTGAATAAACCTTATTCCTATTTCTCCTGAACCAGAATCCATCCTCGAAAATGTTCCTTCGAGTTCGTATATAACCATACGATGGATTTATCCAATGGAATTGGATGTTCATATTGATACGGGTTGTTCTGGAGAAATACAAAGGTGAAGTAGGAGTGGCGATGAAATACTTGGTTTGGTCGTGAATAGCAGTCGCAATTTACTTTGCTCTCCTTCTAATCCCTTTATTTGTCTTTACTTAATACCTTCTGTACACCACTCTTAGGCTAAATGGTTTTCTTCATACCCTACCGTTCGACACCTGCCTATGGTTTGGAAGAAGACCATCCAATTAGCGTAATAGGTGTACCGTCCTAATCCAAGGAGCACTCACAACCTGAAAGAAGCTAAAAGGGAAAAGACAACTGAATAGTCCTATTCATTTTTTCCAGAACCGAAAACCATCCTCGAACATGTTCCTTCGAGTTCGTATATAATCATACGATGGTTTTATCCAATGGAAGTGGATGTTCATAGTAATACGGGGTATTCTGAAGAAAAGGGTAAGAGTAGGAGTGGCAATGAGGTATGCAACTCTGACAATCCAAAAGCCAGTGTTTTAAGAAAGTTCGGTTAACTTGGTCACTGAGTCATAGTCAAGGGTTGGGTCATGGTCGCTGCCAAAGAGAGAGAGAAAAGAAACACTCAGCGTGCACTCTAGCCTAGATCAGAATGGTTATCAATTTATCTAATCAGGAAACCTCCCACTGTATCGTCAAATTCTCCTCCAAACCTGAAAGAAGAATTAGTCGGGATCACCCGAGGAGTAAACCAACTCATCAGTAGGAATCGGGATCCAACTATCATCGCATGATAACGTGATGGAATCCACTCACGTTATCACACTCCAGAAGTTATGCGCATATCTGGCAAATTTCAGTTTCTGTAGAAACTCCCGATGTGATTTTTACCCCATGCTCTTATGACCTTGACGAAGGCCAACATATCATAAGTCACATGTCAAGTTCTACCCGTCATTGTCCAGGTTAATTTGAACCCACCCATACATACCCTTGACGAAGGCCAAAATAGTAGTACGACTGTCCCAAACTAACGCATCTATCTATGCAACAGAAAAGTAACAAGCAACTACCATACACTATGCATTGACGAAGCCAACATACATAGCATGAATACTAAGTGCTACCTTTCTGAAATGACGGAGGCCTACGGATGGTTTTTGGCGAAAAACCTTTAACGTAATGAACTTGATATCGTTGAAGGAACCAGATAGCTTTTTATAAAAATATAGTGGCGAAAACCTTTGCTAAAGAGGTCACTCCCGGTGAAGGGATCTCGGCTCTTTCCCCATAGAATGAGGTGCAGGATATTCCAACTGAATACCACGATGCAAAGAAAAAAGGCAATCGGCTATAGTAAAGTTATTACCCTGACGCAAACTTCTGTCCAAGGGGTCACTCCCGATGAAGGGATCTCGGCCCTTGCCTTGTCGACTGAGGTGCTGGATATTCACAACCGAATACCACTGTGCAAAACAAAAGAGAACGTCCTTGGAATAACAGCTTTTTGAAAAATGTTCCAACAACATCGAACAGGTTTGTTTAGCTTGCATTGATCCGAATCAACGCAGTCCTATCAATTAATCACACCATAAAAGAACGAAAATATGATGTACGTATAAGCCATCCGCATTCGCCACTGGGTCCCGTCATCACCCGTTAGGTTACTTAACTAACGACAGAGCGGGGACTGGACTAGCGCGGGTGTAAAATATATACAACATCTACTAGTATATATATCAATATATAATATTCGCTCAAGGTGTGATAAAATGCAACATCACAGAAATGTAATAAGCTTCACAAAACAATACAGATAATCTGGGATCCCCGGGTTTCATAGAGCCGCTACTGAAACCCGACGTTCCCCTGGTCGTGTGGATAGCCTGTGCAATGAAATCCTAGACCTCTACGGGTGCGGAAAATTACCCGCCAAAACCTAAAGCGAGGCAGCCCCCTTCAACAAAGTGAATGGACCACCCAGCACTTCACGGAATCCGGTAACTTGAGCACCCCTCCTTGGGTCAACCTATACCCCCTATGAGTGCGGCGAATAGCCCGCCAATTCTAGAGTAAAGCCTCCTCCGTCTCAAAGCCATGAGATGCGGGCCCGTTGCCCTCTAGAACCCGTCTATCCGTGCACCCCACCGCGGGGTAATCCTAGTACAGAAAGTGAAATATACAACGGGTACATCGACCTCAGCCCGGTCATGCCCTAAAAGAATAATATACAAACAGGCAGTGACGACAGTCCACTTGTCGGACGCTCGCCCCACAATATCAAATGTACAAATACAACCAAACTGTACTACCATTGCATCCAGGCTATCCACCATGACAAATCCGCAACATCACAGCACAACACAGAACATCAACGTGAATGTCACGTTCGCAAATCCGTCTAAAAGGGCTATAGCAATTAGACAAGATTTACCGATCAAATAACATTCACGGTCGCAGATATAAAGTAAGCACTGTGAATTAACATATTTAAAGTTTTTGATCGACAAAATTTCCCAAAGTGGGCCCAAGCACAAATCCAGTACTCAAAATAATCTGGGCCAAAACAAAAAATACCAGAAACCCCAATTCCAAATTTAAGACCACAGTAGAAAAAATGGTGCATTGAAGGCACAAAATGGTGGCGGAACCGCGGCCAAAAGAGGGGTATTGCCGCGGTTCCGCGGCGGAACAGTGTCATCATGCAACGAAATTTTCACAGATTTCTTAAAAACGCCTACCTGATTTTCTGCAACACTCAAAATAATTTTTCGACGACAAACAAATTTCGACATAAACTGCACAAATTGGAATCGCGGTTTTGGAAATTTCGTTCGATCGATGTTCTAAAGACGTTAGAGCAAGCTAGTAAAGGTTAATGGCGTGGCTCTGATACCATGTAAGTCTACGGTAGCGCCCCGGCCGACTGTCCGAGGCCAAAATGCGGAAACGAAAACTTTTTCTAAACTAGAAACTGGTGCTATCGTATACTATAAATCCGGATTGAACCATTAACCTATAACTAGCAACTAGAGAAGGGTTAGAAAAGCTATACCGATCGATCCATGTCTTTCGGTCTTTGGCCACCAACCCAAGCTCCTCGCGGCATCTCCGAGCTCCGGTCTCCTCGTAGGAAAGGGCACCACATCATCGAGTCTTTTTACGGGCTCCCGTTGTTGGAAATAGTGCCCTCAGAGTCAATTATTGGATCACAGGCACGTGATTGCAATGATTGAGAGAGGACCTATCCCAGTAGGACAGTCTTACTCAAGATGATAAAATGCAATCTGGTTTACCTTTATCATCGTGTACTGCTTTAGGTAACCTTACAGGTCACTATTACACGTTGATAGAGCCCCTAGGATTCTTGCTTGACTGCCAGCAGTATGAGGGTGATCATATACGTGGGAGCTGGTAGTCTATAAGCACATCCTTAAAAGGTCCCTAGTCGTGGGAGTTTCGAGACAGGGCATCGATACTCTAGAGTAGACTGGTGTATACAGTCGAGACCCCGACGAGGGGCGGTGGTCGGTCTCACAAGCCACTGGTGTCAGTTGGTTCACCTAAGATGTATACAGGTGCTCATTGGGTTATGAGTACACCGGACATGACTCGCCGGGAACATGCTAGTTGGTCTTATACCTGACGTCAGATAGCAGTTCCCTGGTGACATGTGTACAGGTTAGTTCATCGACCTGAGATCGTCATTTGTCTCGTGTGAGTTCCCACTGTACTTTGATTACTAACCTACCACGCTCAAAGGAGACGTGCAAACAGGTTTTAGTTGGATACAGTCCCGAGCCACATGGAGGCAGTGAGCGGATCTTCAGGGGTTCGTCTCTCCCGGTATTGGGGGTGAGGTAGCGCTGTGTCTACGAGAGCCCTTACACAAAGTCCTTGGCCAAGGCAGAAGATTTACTGGCAGGTATTCCAGTAGTATCTCAGGGTGTTCTGGGCTACACTCCGACACGACTTGTACCGCTTTTGGGGGTCTGACTTTTACCAACCCCCTAGGTCCGCCATACGATGCTCATAGACGAACGGACCGGACTGTATGGATATTGTCACTGACAGGCTCAGAAGGGTGTCAGGATGAGTTCGCTCATCGACATCCCTTTTGGTCAATACCTGGTAGCCCCTCACGTATGGCTAATACCTCTGACGTGCTAGTGGTTAAATCCACAGCCAAAGTATTGACGAGTCTTTAGAGTCCCCCACAGACCAGTTTCTAAAGTTTTGGGCGAAACGCTGTAGAGGCCTTATGGAGATATGGCAGTGTTCGATCTTATCCGTGCGGTATTGCACGGATCATGATCGGACGGATAATACTAGCGGGCTTTGGTTTAAGCCGGATCCTAGTATTGTGCAGTGTAGATTTTCTCTCTTTGCATTTGTATTCGGTCGGAATATAAATGAGGGTATTTATATACAGTAGCGGGGTTTTCCCGTAATTTATTACGGGATCAGTTTTATGAAGTTGCCAGTTTGCATTCCATTTCGGCCATTGTCCTTTGTATCTTTCCTTGGCTGAAATTTGGTGGAGGGGGTTATTTGCAATTGTGCATTTAACAATTGTGGAGACTTTTTGCTTCATGATAGTTTTCATGATGGGTGTAGCTTTCATTGACTCCATGACCTCATGATTGCTTGACTTTGGGTGTGATGATGGGTGGGGTTTTGGATGTGATGATTATTTCTCATGATAACCTTTTTCTCTCGCTTTGATTATTGGCTCACTCATTCACTCATTCATGCTCTTGCATTCCATTCTCTCATTCCTCTAGCATGAATGGCCGGCCACTAAAGGGGAGGGGCTGTCCCAATTTTTGGTAGTGCCATTTCATCTCATTTGCTTGCAAAATTCTCTTGGTTCTCCTCCAAAAGTTGATACTTCATTACCTCCACCAAAAAGGGCAACTACTAATACCCCAAATGAGACATGAGTTCTACAGTCAACCTACAGCAATCCTTAGGCACGTCGACTCGCCAACTTCGTGCCCGAGTTGCCTCGGACCAGAGGTGGGAGCCCGTAAAAGAAGCCGGCGATGTGGTGCCCTTCCGGCGATGTGGCGAAGACCGGAGATTCCGCGGCGAGATCGGGACAACGACGAGAAGACCGAAGAACACGAATCGCTCGGTATATCTCTCTACCCGTTCTTTAGTTAGCTAGGATTAGATTAATGGCCCGATCCGGGATTTTTGTGCGCGGTGGTGCCGGTTCAAAAGTTAAAGTAAAATTATCATTTCCGTGTTTTGGCCTCGGTTTGACGGCCGGGGCGCCGCCGTGCACTTACACTGGTATCAGAGCCACGCCATTAACCTAGTCTAGCTTGCACTAGTATGTTTAAAGCTTCGATCGAACAAATATTCCAAAACCGTATTTTTCAGTGCATCAGTTCTCTGTCGAAATTTTTTTAGCTCCAAAATTTTTTCAGTACATTGCAGAAACATGTGCAGGGTTTTGTAAGAGCACTATAAAAATTTGGTGACCTGATCTTTCAATAGAGCCGCGGAACCGCGGCTATAACTCCACTTTGGCCGCGGTTCCGCTGCGGGAATTAAGCTTCATTTTACCAATTTTTTCCAGTGGGCTTCTGGGTTGAAAATAGGGTTTTTGGGATATTCTGTTTGGGCCCAGATTTTCTTTGAGTACTACAGTATTGCTTGGAGCCCTCTTCGGTAAATTTGATCGATCGAAAATTTTAAACATGTTAGTTCACAATATTTACATTATATCCGCGACCGTGAATGTCACTTGATCGGTAAATCCTGTCTAACTGCTATAACCCGGTTAGACGGATTTGCGAACGTGACATTCACGTTGATATTCTGTGTTGTGCTGTGATATTGCGGATTGTCGTGGGGATAGCCTGGATGCAATGGCAGTACAGTTTGGTTGTATTATGCACATTTGATATTGCGGGGCGAGCGTCCGACATGTGGACTTCCGTCACTGCCTGTCTGTATATTATTCTTTTGGGACACGACCGGGGTGAGGTCGATGCACCCGTTGTATGTATATTTTACTTTCTGTACTAGGATTACCCCGTGGAGGGGTGCACGGATAGCCGGGTTCTAGAGGGCAACGGGCCCGCATCTCATGGCGTTGAGACGGAGGGGGCCTCACTCTAGAATTGGCGGGCTATTCGCCGCACTCGTAGGGGGTACAGGTTGACCCAGGAGGGGTGCTCAAGTTTCCAGATTCCGTGAAGTGCTGGATGGTCCATTCACGTTGCTAAAGGGGGCTGCCTCGCTTCAGGTTTTGGCGGGTAACTTGCCGCGCCCGTAGGGGTCTAGGATTTCATTGCACAAGCTATCCACATGACCAGGGGAACGTCGGGTTTCAGTAGAGGCTCTGTGAAACCCGGGGATCCCAGATATCTGTATTGTTCTGTGATGCTTATTACATTTATGTGATGTTGCATTTTATCACGCCTTGAGCGAAAATTATATATTATATATATTCTAGTAGATGTTGTATATGTTTTGCATCCGCGCTAGTCCAGTCCCCGCTCTGTCGTTAGTTAACTAACCTAACGGGTAACGACGGGACCCAGTGGCGAATGCGGATGGCATAGACGTAGATCATTATTTTCGTTCTTTATTGGTGTGATCAATTGATGGGACTGCGTTGATTCGGATCAATGCAAGCTAAACAAACCTATTCTGATGTTGTTGGAACAATTTTTCAAAAAGCTGTTATTGCAAGGGCGTTCTCTTTTGTTTTGCACAGTGGTATTCGGTTATGAATATCCAGCACTTTAGTCGACGAGGTAAGGGCCGAGATCCCTTCACCGGGAGTGACCCCTTGGACAGAAGTTTGCGTCAGGGAATTAACTTCACTATAGTCGTTTACTTTTGCTTTGCATCGTGGTATTCAGTTGGAATATCCTGCACCTCATTCTACGGGGAAAGAGCCAAGATCCCTTCACCGGGAGTGACCTCTTTAGCAAAGGTTTTCGCCACTATATTTTTTTATAAAGCTATCTAGTTCCTTCAACGATATCAAGTTCATTACGTTAAATGTTTTCTCCAGAAACCATTCGTAGCCCTCCATCATTTCAGTTAAATATTCGGTAGTATTCAAGCTATGTATTTTGACCTAACGCCAAGGCATAGTGATTGGTAGCTGCCGGGTATTTATCTGTTGCATAGATAGATGCGTTGGTTTGGGACAGTCGTACTACTATTTTGGCCTATGTCAAGGGTATGTACGGGTGGGTTCAAATTAACCTGGATAATGATGGGTAGAACTTGACATGTGACTTATGACATTTTGACCTCACGCCAAGGTCATAAGAGCATGGGGTAAAAATCACATCGGGAGTTTCTAAAGAAACTGAAACTTGCCAGATATGCGTATACCTTCTGGAGTGTGATAACGTGAGCGGATTCCGTCACGTTGTCATGCGATGATAGTTGGATCCTGATTCCCACTGATGAGTTGGTTTACTCCTCGGGTGATCCCGACTAATTCTTCTTTCAGGGTTGGAGGAGAATTTGACGGTACAGTGGGAGGTTTCCAGATTAGATAAATTGGTAACCATTCTAATCTAGGTTAGAGTACACGCTGAGTGTTTCTTTTCTCTTTCTTTGTAGCGACCATGACCTGACCCTAGACTATGACTCCGTGACCAAGTTGACCGAACCTTCTTAAATACTGGCTTTTGAATTGTCAGAGTTGCAAACCTCATTACCACTCCTACTTTTACCTTTTTCTCTAGGACACCCCGTATTACTACGAACGTCCACTTCCATTGGATAAAACCATCATATGGTTATATACGAACTCGAAGGAATTTATTCGAGGATGGTTTCCGATTTTGGAGAAAACGGATAGGACTATTCAGTTGCCTTTTCCTTTTACTTTCTCTCAGGTTGCGAGTACTCCTTGGTTTAGGAGATAGTACACCTATTACGCAAATTGGATAGTCTTCTTCCAAACCTTAGGGTGGTGCCGAACGGTGGGGAATGAACAAAACCAATTAGCATAACGATGGTGTACAGAAGGTATTAAGTAAAGACATATCAAGGGATTAGTAAGAGGGCAAAGTAAATTACGAATGCTATTCACGACCAAACCAAGTATTTCTTCGCCAATCCTAAATCACCTTTGTATTTCTCCAGAACACTCTGTATCACTACGAAGATCCACAGTTTATTGGATACTCCATCGTATGGTTATATACGAACTCGAAAGGAACTCGTTCCAGTTCGGGGATGGATTCTGGTTCAGGAGAAATAGGAATAAGGTTTATTCGGTTGTCTTTTATCTTCACCTTCTCTCGCATTGCGAGTGCTCCTAGGATTAGGACAGTACACCCATTCTGCTTATTGGATAGTCTTCTTCCAAACCATAAGCTGGTGTCGAATGTTAGGGAAGGAAGAAAACCATTTGGCCTAAAGGGGGGTGCAGAAGGTAATGACTAAAGACATATAAAGGGATTTGGAGAGGCGGCAAAGAATTATACGGTTACAGTTGTGAATTTGATAATGGAAGAGGCATTACTAGGAATACCAGGATACCCCATCGAAACATTTCAATGTTTCAGTTTCACTGTGTACTGTTAAAAGAAAACTGATTTCTCAATTAGCACTTGCTCCAGGGTATGTATTTACCAGATATGATTCTCACATCTGTGTGGTTTTACAGATGATGAGTGGGAGTAAGTTATTGGGAATTAGGTGATTATCCTCATTATATCGGAATTCGTTGTAAATGGTGATATTTGAGAAAATCGCTTTGGTTGTTTGCCGGACGACAAATATTTGGTTTTGAATATCCGCTGTTATGCACCAATTTCAAATTGATACATCTGTACGACTATTTTTTATAGAGTGAGCTATACCTTTTTGAAATTATGTCTATAACATTTACCTATATCAGTGGATGATTAGGTAAGGAGCATTAAATAGCGGTGTAATTCTTCATAACTATAGTACAGTTTTCAACCTACGACACACAAGGATCGAGTTGTCAGACTCAAAGGACTTATACAGAGTATTGTATATTATCCAGTGTCCATTAGGACAGAGTGAATGGTCCTCGTACTATATTCGGTTTACTTATGACTTCTCTAGTTTTTAGACAGGTGTTTCGTGGAAACACAGGGTCCGAATTTTGAGAAGTTATAAGTATATGAATAAAGTAGAGAACCAGGTATTGCAAGTATCGGGATTCTTCAAAGTGATCGAAGATGTAGATACTTGTGTATGGTATTCAGTTGATAGTAATGATTAAGAGAACTTTCTTCTCTTTCAGGTTACTCATAATTGGAAGCATTCCTAAGTTGAGTAACGCTGATCAGCCTCCTTCCATTTAGTTGACATGCACTGGAGACAGCTGCATGATTTGAATCTGGTTCAATTAAATCAGTGCCTCTGTTTCTATATTGGATATAGAACAGTTCATATCTTGACATTGTTAAGGTACGGGGAGTTGTCCGGCTTATGCTTAAAACCAGACTCTGGATAACTCAAGGCACGTTTCTGTAATGGCTGTTTGTTGGTTGACCCAGGCTATGACGAGGGTTGACTTTTCTACCATCTGGAAGATCAATAGTGATATTGTTCTTGACTCGCCACAGTTTTAAATAAAATGGATTTTTTCAGAAAACAGTAGTGGGAGTATGGTAGAACTGGAAGTGATTCCAAAACCGCAAACGATTACTGAAGATTTGAAAAGAACCTAAAGATTCAATCTGGATTGACATTCCATTAGCCACTCCGCAGATACGGTGGGTAACCTCAGGCACCCGAAAGGTACTCCGGTAGCCTCAAGGACGGTGACAGGGAGGTTCTTGTTTACCCAGACTTTCCATTGCTGTTGTTCCAGACTGTGAGACCCGGTAGGAGGATGAGTATAGCGTCGTTCTAAACTAGCTTTAGAAGTGTACGTCTATATGACTCTGCCAGAGGGTTGTCGTGGTTAGTGGGAGCAGCGGAAGCATGGTAGACAAGTGGCTTATGTCTATTTATAGACTAAAGCACATATAGCGGAGATAGATCATCTATTTCTGATGTGACAGTCATAGGTTTGACTTCATCAGAATAGGGGATGGATCTGTTGAGGAGGTAGTAGGGTGTGATGTCCTGGTATTTGGATGACATACATAGAGTAGGAAGTGATATTCCTATACTACGATCGGTTATACTTTGGTTGTCACACAGTGGTTTCTCCACATAGGAATTGGGTATTATATCAGACATTCTGGCTACTAGATCTATGGTTTTAGATCTAGATTTGGGTAGTTTCCCAATCTGGGTACTTTCCCAATCTGGGTACTTAGACAGCATTCTAAGAGTATTTAGAATGGACGACTCCTGGCACGGTAGTATACCTGCAGGTAATGGAGTCACCTCTCTCTAAAGCTGTCTTATAGACTAAAGGAGAGAGGGATGTGCATGATTGGCAGATCACTTGCTTAGGCAATTGAGTCAATCATGAGATGTCAAGTACCACACCAGATGTTGTTTTTACAGTAGATACGATAAGTTGATATTGATCCAATCCTGGAGAAACATTCGGAAGCAGTTTTAGAGCATAAATGGATGTTCTAGGGATATGATAACGACAACCTCATTCAGGAGACAGTTATCATTCCAGGCTTCCAAGGCGACCTGGACGACAGGGTGGCTGTCAGAGTTATAGTTTTCCCTCTGACAAGGGGCGGTATTTTGGACAGGTGGTCCAGGTGGATACTGAGGGAAGGATGGCGCAGGATACTGATTAAGTTCAGTTGACGATACAGTCTAAGAAGTTTGGATTTGGAGTTCATTTATGAGCTAGGTCCCATCATACATCCAGACATATTCAAAGACAGGTATTGCTCATTTTGGGAGATGGCTTTCTCCGCGAACTTGAGATAAAGAGAGACATAGAAAGAAACATCTGAGCGGATCCACTCACTGAGGCTATTCCTCGAACGCAATAGTTTCACAAACGAGCTTTGTGAGACTGACAAGTAGAGGAGTTGGGTGTTCGGTATCACCCGGGCTGTGAGTATGCGACATCGCAATAATTAGCCTTGAGTGCAAGTGGGAGATTGTTGGAGATAGTGCCCTCAGAGTCAATTATTGGATCATAGGCACGTGATTGCAATGATTGAGGGAGGACCTATCCCAGTAGGACAGTCTTACTCAAGATGATAGTATGCTACCTGGTTTACCTTTATCATCGTGTACTGCTTCAGGTGACCTTACAGGTCACTATTACACGTTGATAGAGCCCCTAGGATTCTTGCATGACTGCCAGCAGTATGAGGGTGATCATATATGTGGGAGCTGGTAGTCTATAAGCACATCCTTAAAAGGTCCCTAGTCGTGGGAGTTTCAAGACAGGGCATCGATACTCCAGAGTAGACTAGTGTATACAGTCGAGACCCCGACGAGGGGCGAGGGGCGGTGGCCGGTCTCACAAGCCACTGGTGTCAGTTGGTTCACCTAAGATGTATACAGGTGCTCATTGGGTTATGAGTACACCGGACAGGACTCGCCGGGAACATGCTAGTTGGTATTATACCTGACGTCAGATAGCAGTTCCCTGGTGACATGTGTACAGGTTAGTTCATCGACGTGAGATCGTCATTTGTCTCGTGTGAGTTCCCACTGTACTTTGATTACTACCCTACCACGCTCAAAGGAGACGTGCAAACAGGTTTTAGTTGGGTACAGTCCCGAGCCATATGGAAGCAGTGAGCGGATCTTCAGGGTTCGTCTCTCCCGGTATTAGGGGTGAGGTTGCGCTGTGTCTAGGAGAGCCCTTACACGAAGTCCTTGGCCAAGGCAGGAGATTTACTGGTAGGTATTCCAGTAGTATCTCAGGGTGTTCTGGGCTACACTCCGACACGACTTGTACCGCTTTTGGGGGTCTGACTTTTACCAACCCCCTGTTAGTTATATGTATGCCCTAGAGGCCATTACTGTACATAGGATGTATATTGTGTAGGGTTCCTAGGCACTCTAATGGAGTCTCACAAGTGATCAAATATGCACAAATCAAATTTTTCAAGTGCCTACAAACCCTAATACGGATCGTTAACTAGATATATAAGCGATGCAAGCATGTAAACGGAAATATAGCTAAAGGAAAGGGGCTACAACCATTGTAGATCCGGTCCACCACTTCCTAAGCTCCACGATGATCTCCCTCCGCTGTCCAAATCGAATCCCGAACTCTAGAATCGGCTTTATCGAAGAAATGGGCGGGCTTGATCGTCGGTTCGATGCCGAAGATGATCTACGTCGAGGCATCACAAACTCGAGCTCCGCCTTCGCCAAGTCAAGAAACTTGTGAAGACAACACACTCTACTACATGGCAAGTAGTAGAGGATGAAGAAATAGAAAGTGGGTAGACTTTAGATTTGGATTTCTCACTTGTTTTGGCTAGTTGCCATTGAAGAGGCAAGCTTTTTCTTCATGTTGAAGAAGATGAAGAAGAAGAAGAAGATATGATAAGTGTTGAATTATTTGATAAATAAATCAATACTTATCATGACTTCAACCATGGTTTAGTGTAGAGTTTTAACTAAGGTTAGATGAGTGGTTAGGGTTAGAGAAGACAAGAATGGTGGACTTGTTCAAAGCTTCAAGAAGCTTCAAATAAAAACAAAAATAGCAACCATTCTTTTCTCTTTTTCTTTTCAAATGAAATAAATAAAATAAATAAATAGATAAATGAATAAGAAAATGAAATGATACCCTAACCACTAACTAACCATGGTTTAATACTTTACACAAAACCAAGCAAGAATGTATCATCAAACATGATACAATCATGTGCACAAAAAAAAATATATCACATATACAATGTGCAATACAAGTGAGTAAATACATTTAAAGTGAACCAATACTAGTTAATGCAAAGTAATATATCAAATATATAATTATACATTAAATCATTAAATCAACACTTGATTCAATGATCCGGTCATGTCGCATATAACCGGCCAGTATCCAACGTATCGGCTTATCGAATCAATCCTTGATTCGATAACTAGGTTATATCGCATACAACCATTCGACACATACATCGCGAGAATGAAATACGGTATCACATACACGCATTATTCTCGGTCCCGCACATATCCCATATGTGCTCCTATTTCGTTTCGCTTGAGCCAGGAAACCTCTGTGTAGGACTCTAAAGACTCATCAATACGCCGGCAGCAGATGATGATCATATCAAACACCCACAAGCCGCAAGCGGTCTGCTAAACGTAACGGCCACCCGGGTATTGAGCGATCAGAAGATCGACGAGCAAGCCCGCTCACACTCCTGTGAATCCAACCAGTAAAACTTACCGTATAGTCCGGTCTGTTCGTCTGATATGTCGCATATCTCGCCTAGGGGTGGTAAACGTCAGACCCCCGTAGCTTGATAAGTCATGCTGACGTGAAGTCCATGACATGTGTGAAACTACTGATAACACTTACCAGTAGGTCACTGCAACCCTGGCCAGGGATTTCCTGTTATGGCCAGTCGAGCATAGCGCAACATCAACCCCCAATACTGAGAGAGACGAATCCCCTCCTATCGCTCATTGCCTCCATGTGAATCGGGACTGTACCCAAAAACCACCTGTTTGCACAACTCAGTAGATCCGTGGTAGGATGGAAATCAAAGCACAGTGGGAGACACACAAGACTCTATGACGATCTCGGGTCAACAGACTAAGCTGTACCAGTGTCACCAGAGAACTGCCATCGGACGTGAGGTATAATACCATATGGGAGTTCTCGACGAGTCCGTTCAGTGTACCCAGTCTCCACTGAGCACCCGCATACCATCTCCGATGTCAAACACCAATGGATATGGGACCATCCATCGCCCATCGCATAGGTCGAGAAGATATACGCTAGTCTACTCTGGAATATCGATGCCCCGTCTCGATATTCCCACGACTAGGAACAATGAAGGATGTACTCATTGACTACCCAGGCCCCACTAGTATGATCTGCATCATAGTCCTGGAAGTCGAGTATTCATCCTAAGGGCTTTATCAACATGTAATCAGAGAGACAGAAAGTATACATGTTAAGATAAAGAACAACCAGATAGCGTACTATCATGTCGAGCAAGAAAGTCCTACCTATATATGTCCCAGCATCCACTACAATATACATCCAATGTACAGTAATGGCCTCTAGGGCATACATATAACTAACAATCTCCCACTTGCACTAGGGCCATCTGTAGCAGTGGTCGCAGTATCTAATACTCAACCATCCCATATGAGTCTCTCTCTGGGAAAAGGCCTTCGTGAGTGGATCCGCCGTGTTGTCCTCTGAGTCTACTCTCCTAACCTCGATCACCCCGTAGATCAACAATCTCCATGATCAGGTGATGCTTCCTCAGAATATGTCTGGGTCACTGATGGGACCAGGGTTCCAGGGCTAAAGCCATACTTCCATTGTCATACAATGGCAGGAACCTAGTTCATCTTATGAACCATTATACACCCAAACTGCCTCTTTGGTAGTATCTTTAATAGCGATGTTACCAGCCTTTATCGTCTAGGTCGCCACGGTATCTAGCTTGGAACTCTTCCAATATACCGTCCATTTACTGAGGGTAAAGACAATGCCCGTGACTGACATTCAGTCGTCTTTATCACCCTGGATCTCTTCCAGTGATTCTCCCCAGGATCGATTGATACCATCTCACTACATCTAGTGAGAATCCTAGCATCCAATTACATCTATCTCATAGATGAAAACTCAGGATTTAGGAGGTATCACTTTGATCCTATTTGGAGAATCCTTGTGATAATAGGAGATTGACCGATCGTAGTATAGGAAACTCTTTTCCTATCAAGAGTATGTTGTCTACGTACAATACGAAGATGACCACCTTACTCTCTACTACCCTTTTGTATATACAAGGTTCGTCTACCATTTTGATGAATTCAAACACTTTGACTATCACATCAAAACAGACGTTCCAACTCCGCGATGCCTACTTTATTCTGTAAAGCAACTTGCACACGTTTCCGCTGCTCCCACTGTCTACGAGGCCCTCTGGCTGTGTACTTACAGACGTTCTCTTCTAAATCAGTATTTAGAAAAGCAGTCATGGCACCCAACCGCCAGATATCGTAGTCATGGTATGTAGCCATGGTAAGTAGGATCTGGATAGACTTAAGCATAGCTACTGGAAAAAGGTTTCATCATTATCCACTGTTGGTCGATGACGAAAAACCTTTAACAAGTCTAGTTTTGAAAGTCTCAACTTTTCCATCTACACCAAGTAATCTTCTCAAGATATACTTGCTCCTGATGGGGATTTAACCCTTCAGATATAGCAACCAAAGTCCATACTTTGTTGGTGTATATGGATTCCATCTCAGATCGCTAAGCATCCAGCCATTCTTACAGAGTCCTTACTCTCGATGGCCTGCTCGAAACTAGTTGGGTCATCATCTCATGATGCATTCCTCGCTCCCACTGTCATCGAGAAACCGAGGTATCTCTCAGGCGGATGAGGAACCCTACTAGATCGGGGGAGAGGCTGAGGTTCGTCGGGAACTATATAATCCTTTGGTTCTGTCAAATCATCAACTGCAGTTTTGTATAGCTGGAACCTTTCTAGTTATACAGAACTGATCCTGCCTCGATCTTGTCCGGATTTTGCTTTAAACATAGGCCGGACAACCCCAAATCTTAACTCGCTTAAGAGATGGGTTCTTCCCATACCATATCTCATATGGAGTGGTAGGCACTGATTTGATTCAAACCTAATTCAATAGGTATGCAGCTTCTCAAGTGCATAACCCCAAAAAGGAAATAGGTAACTCAGTAATACTCATCATAGAGCACACAATATCTAATATTGTGCAATTGCTCCGCCCTGATACACCGTTGTGCTGTGGTGTATTCAGAGGAGTAACACTGAGAGAGAATCTCATTCTCCTTTAGAATAGTCCAGGAATTCTATGCACAAGTATTCTCCTCCCTGATCTTATCATAGGACATAATACTTATACCCGTATTTTGGTTCTCTACTTCTAACTTATATTCTGTGAATATCTCAAAAGGTTCGGACTTATGTCTCAACAGGAACATATGACTGAATCTTGAGAGATTATCAGAGAATATAATGAAGTATAAAGAACCAGTCCTGGCATGTGTAGACATGAGACTTTACATACATCATCATGTAACAGTCCCAAGAGTTTACTAACTCTTTCTCTGTTTCTAATAAACAGAGCTATGGTCATCTAATCTTTGTGACATGACTGGCAAGTTTCACAAGATGTAAATTCAAACTGATTTAAATATGCATCTAAAATGTAACTTCAGCCAGTCGGGTCGCATTGATGTGACCCAGTCTACAATGCCTCAAGAATGATTTGTTCATTTCTGAACTCTTCCTCTTGTGTGTGTTCTATATACTAGGAACTGTAGTTTGATTTAGAACGTCAATACTTTTAGATAACGTGCCTGAACCGATCAACTTTTGATATAGGAAATGTTCAAAACATTATCCAACAATACAAAATTATATCCTTCTTTACTAATAAAGAGACTGATATGATTTTGTATATCAGGTTCGGTATCTAATAGCATTTGTTCAGAATCAATGTACTGGTAATACAAGGTGACAATGACCAACAGACTTGGCTGCAACACTTGCCCCGTTTTCTGTCTCATGAAACTTATCACCCGTTCTCAGTTTTTCTACCTTTTTGTAGCCCTATGTAACAGATTACATATCTGGGATCCTGATCTTGTATCAAAGACCCAGGATTCAGATGATACTGAGAAACAGTTCTTTATAATGAACACACCCGAAGGAGATGCATCATATGCACTTTCTTCGTTTGGGCAGCATAGGAATTCTGGTATTCTCCTATTTCTTGCTCTGTCTTATAACAATTATAAGTTGGAGCGGGACCAACGTTCCCTAGCTCAGTATAACAAGCGGGCTCGGTCAATACATCCATATTATTATCTTGATTAAGGCGTGATATGGTCGCTACCTGGAGAGAGAGAGAGAAGAAAACACTCTGCGTGCGCTCTTGCAGGATCAGATTGGTTATATATTTTATCTAATCAGGATGGCTCCCACTGTTTTTATCAAATCTTCCTTCAAACCTTAAAAGGAAAGACTAGCCGGGATTAATTACACTCTACAAGTTCGCCAATCTTTCAGCCAGGCCAGTGTCGGTACTTTGAGGGAGGTCCCCCGTGCTTTCGCACGAACCTAATTAATGTAAACCTCGTTTTCCCAGAGGCGTAACCTCGTTAACACCTTTCTAGACACCTACTTGATCGGCTAATTGCAAAGTGCAAAACTCTCCCAGGAGTAACAATTACTCGCAGTGGGTATCGGGATCCAACTATCATATAGAAGGTATGCAATCTCATTGCAAGTTTCAACACTTGAAACTCCCGATAAAGGTTTTTACCCCTAGCACCTATGACCTTAACTATGGTCAACAAATCATAAGTACTAGTCAAGTTCTCCCCGTCATTTCATGATTAATTAGACCCACCCACATGACCCTTAACTAAGGTCAACAAAGTCATGCGACTGTCCTAACTAATCGCATCATATGCGGTGTAGGAAGACATCACTTAGCTACCGTACACTGTGCCTTAACTAAAGTCAACAAACACAGCACGAATACTAAGTACTCTACTTCCTAAAATGACGGAGGGTTGCGAATGGTTTTTGTGAAAACCTTTAACGCTTTGAACTTGATCTCGTTGCGGAATCAAATGGTTTTTAAATGGAATGTTTTTGAGGCTTTTCTAGTTTTGCTAAAGGGGTCACTCCCGGTGAAGGGATCGTCGGCCCTTTCCTCGTCGAATGAGGTGCGGGATATATCATATATATCACAGTGCAAAGCAGAAACTATAGAAGCTATCAAAAGAGAAACCTAGGGTTGTAGCATCTGCCAGTTATTGCTAAAGAAGTCACTCCCGGTGAAGGGATCTCGGTCCTTTCCTCATCGAATAAGGTGCAGGATGTTCTATAATGAACACCGCGATGCAAAGCAAGAACTGTAGCTACCTGTTTTTATTTTGAAATTCGATTCCACAACATCATTTAGGTTTATTTTCTTTCATTAATCTCATTAATGAATATCCCATCATTTAAGTCCACCTAACCATCACAGATAAATATAACGTACGCTTATGCCATCCGCATTCGCCTCGATGTCCCGTCTGCACCGTTAAGTTAGGTAACTAACGCCAGAGCGAGGCAGGGCTAGCGCGGGTGTAAAACATAAGCAACGTCTATATAATATATCATATATACTATATACTATATCTATCACAGAACATCACATGATCACATCACAGATAATGCAGCAGAAAGTATCATATGAAATATTGGATATACTAGGACGTCCGTGTTTTCAATACGAGCCAGTATAAAACACGGATTCCACGGTCGTGATGAATAGCCAATCCTACACCCCTAGACCCCTACGAGAGCGGCAAGCAACCCTACCAATTCTAGGGTTAGGAGACCCAGACTCGACTCCTCGAGTTGGTCTCCCACTGGACCCCAGAACCCGGTTACTTGTGCTCCCCTCCTTGGGTCTATCCTAATGCGGAAAAGTAAATAATATACAAATGGTGACATCTTCCGCAACCTGGAAGTGCCCCAATAAAAGAATATTACATATAAGTTTTTACATGAATGAAAATGAAACACACTCATCTCACATAAAAACCCCCGGCTATTCAAACACGACGATCCAATATAACATATCCAGCAACACATAACATCACATGTCATCAACGTAAGTAAATATGTCCATCCCAATTGTCGTTGACATATAGCAACGAAACCGGCGATATCACATATTACACTTACGGTCACAGAAAAGAAAGTGTAAAACTACAACAGTTGGAATCCGAAACCTCTTTAGACATCGCATGCCCAATCAAATGAATTCCTTAGACATCACATGCCTAACAATTATAAACCCCGCATTTCAGTCTCATTATCGAAAACACTTTTCAACACCAAGTCGGGCAATTCAACAGGATTCCCGACATTTTGATCGAATGCTCGTCGCAAACTTTAGTAGGCGGCCGCACCCCCAACGCCGTCGACAAAGTGCACCAAGGCGGAACACCGCTACCGCGAGCACCCGAACGGATGCTTTCGGCGACGGGGTTCTCCTACAGTCACTTGGTCAGGGCTATGGGGTGTAGCGGTCTATTAAGTTTACCCGGCGAGTATCCGCGTACGCTACGTGATTGCAACGGACTTTTGATCGCATCAAAATTCCGTGGCAACCTATCAAGTGAGACTAAACTGCTATGTTTATAACATTCATCAAGTCATCTCATAACTTTTTGCGAATTCCAAGTATTGTATTACATTCAGGATAAATAGAAAATGCTAAACTTTTCGATCGAACAATCGAACACCTAAGTTTTCCCGATACAGCTCAACACATGAAATAAGTCTAACAACATTCAGTTCGTGCCTCAGTACCAACGGTCCAGCCGTAGAAGGGTCAAGCCAACGCCTCACATGTGGTACGCTGTACTGCCCCAAACCCGAAGGTTCAAAGGGCAGTTCAAGACGGTCACATAATCGAGTTAAGGTTTGTTGTCTTCTAGAGGGTCCATCGCGTTA
Organism: Agapanthus africanus; assembly: GCA_030015575.1. Classification (NCBI taxonomy): domain Eukaryota; kingdom Viridiplantae; phylum Streptophyta; class Magnoliopsida; order Asparagales; family Amaryllidaceae; genus Agapanthus; species Agapanthus africanus. Next base: position 429,343,229 of record JASDDO010000012.1, read on the forward strand.
CTTGCACTACTTAGAACGTCGTTAAACTACGGAAAAATCCAACACTTGGAAATTTCCCGACAGGGGAAAAGTTGGGTATTTATATCCGGTCGAACTTTTTAACATATTCTAAAAATATCCGGAAAAGCACACAGACAGAATTAGACAATCCGATCGATACACCGAGTCCCTGATACAACCCAAAAAATTCAACTCTGTAAAAAAATATTAAAAATTCCCAGAAACACCAACAATAAACTATAGGAATTACTGTGCAGAACAATGTGCCAGAGGAGTTCAACATGCCGCGGAACCGCCGCATTAGGATGCATATGCGGCGGTTCCGCCGCACAATGAACGATTCAGAGCCCCCGTTTTAAACAGTAATTCTTAGAATATTGCACTGAGGTTTCTGCATATTTTTAATCGGGAAAAAACCCAGTTTTTCAAAATTGTCCAGAGAGCACGTTAAAATCGGGGTTTTGGGTCGATCGGACTTCTAACTCCGTCTAGACTACGCCTAAGGCTCTAGCTAGTCTTTGATACCACTGTAGGGTTCCTAGGCACTCTAATGGAGTCTCACAAGTGATCAAACATGCACAAATCAAATTTTTCAAGTGCCTACAAACCCTAATACGGATCGTTAACTAGATATATAGGCGATGCAAGCATATAAACGGAAATATAGCTAAAGGAAAGGGGCTACAACCTTTATAGATCCGGTCCACCACTTCCCAAGCTCCATGATGATCTCCCTCCTCTGTCCAAATCGAATCCCGAACTCTAGCATCGGCTTCATCGAAGAAATGGGCGAGCTTGATCGTCGGTTCGATGCCGAAGATGATCTACGTCGAGGCATCACAAACTCGAGCTCCGCCTTCGCCAAGTCAAGAAACTTGTGAAGACAACATACTCTACTACATGGAAAGTAGTAGAGGATGAAGAAATAGGAAGTGGGTAGACTTTAGATTTGGATTTCTCACTTGTTTTGGCTAGTTGCCATTGAAGAGGCAAGCTTTTTCTTCATGTTGAAGAAGATGAAGAAGAAGAAGAAGAAGAAGATATGATAAGTGTTGAATTATTTGATAAATAAATGAATACTTATCATGACTTCAACCATGGTTTAGAGTAGAGTTTTAACTAAGGTTAGATGAGTGGTTAGGGTTAGAGAAGAGACAAGAATGGTGGACTTGCTCAAAGCTTCAAGAAGCTTCAAATAAAAACAAAAATAGCAACCATTCTTTTCTCCTTTTCTTTTCAAATGAAATAAATAAAATAAATAAATAGATAAATGAATAAGCAAATGAAATGATACCCTAACCACTAACTAACCATAGATTAATACTTTACACAAAACCAAGCAAGAATGTATCATCAAACATGATACAATCATGTGCACAAAAAAAAAATATATCACATATACAATGTGCAATACAAGTGAGTAAATCCATTTAAAGTGAACCAATACTAGTTAATGCAAAGCAATATATCAAATATATAATTATACATTAAATCATTAAATCAACACTTGATTCAGTGATCTGGTCATGTCGCATATAACCGGCCAGTATCCAACGTATCGGCTTATCGAATCAATCCTTGATTCGATAACTAGGTTATATCGCATACAACCATTCGACACATACATCGCGAGAATGAAATACGGTATCACATACACGCATTATTCTCGGTCCCGCACATATCCCATATGTGCTCCTAATTTGGTTTCGCTTGAGCCAGGAAACCTCTGTGTAGGACTCTAAAGACTCATCAATACGCCGGCAGCAGATGATGATCATATCAAACACCCACAAGCCGCAAGCGGTCTGCTAAACGTAACGGCCACCCGGGTATTGAGCGATCAGAAGATCGACGAGCAAGCCCGCTCACATTCCTGTGAATCCAACCAGTAACACTTACCGTATAGTCCGGTTTGTTCGTCTGATATGTCGCATATCTCGCCTAGGGGTGGTAAACGTCAGACCCCAGTAGCTTGATAAGTCATGCCGACGTGATGTCCATGACATGTGTGAAACTACTGATAACACTTACCAGTAGGTCACTGCAACCCTGGCCAAGGATTTCCTGTTATGGCCAGTCGAGCATAGCGCAACATCAACCCCCAATACCAGGAGAGACGTATCCCCTCCTATCGCTCATTGCCTCCATGTGAATCGAGACTGTACCCAAAAACCACCTGTTTGCACAACTCAGTAGAGCCGTGGTAGGATGGAAATCAAAGCACAGTGGGAGACACACAAGACTCTATGACGATCTCGGGACAACAGACTAAGCTGTACCAGTGTCACCAGAGAACTGCCATCTGACGTGAGGTATAATACCATCTGGGAGTTCTCGGCGAGTCCGTTCAGTGTACCCAGTCTCCACTGAGCACCCGCATACCATCTCCGATGTCAAACACCAATGGATATGGGATCATCCATCGCCCATCGCATGGGTCGAGAAGATATACGCTAGTCTACTTTGGAATATCGATGCCCCGTCTCGATATTCCCACGACTAGGAACAATGAAGGATGTACTCATTGACTACCCAGGCCCCACTAGTATGATCTGCATCATAGTCCTGGAAGTCGAGTACACATCCTAAGGGCTTTATCAACATGTAATCAGAGAGACAGAAAGTATACATGTTAAGATAAAGAACAACCAGATAGCGTACTATCATGTCGAGCAAGAAAGTCCTACCTATATATGTCCCAGCATCCACTACAATATACATCCAATGTACAGTAATGGCCACTAGGGTATACATATAACTAACATATTGTAGTGGATGCTGGGACATATATAGGGAGGAATTTCTTGCTCGACATGATAGTATGCTATCTGGTTACTCTTTACCTTAACGTGTACATTGATTGTCTCTCTGTTACATGTTGGTAAACCCCTTAGGATGTGTACTTGACTATCTGGACTATGATGCGGATCATACTAGTGGGGACATAGTAGTCCATAAGTACATCCTTCAAGGTCCCTAGTCGTGGGTATATCGAGACGGGCATCGATATACCGGAGTAGACTATCGTATACCTTCTCGACCCATACAGATGGGCGATGGATGATCCCATATCTATTGGTGTTTGACATCAGAGATGATATACGGGTGCTCAGTGGAGACTGGGTACACTGGACGGACTCGCCGAGAACTCCTAGATGGTATTATACCTTACGTCAGATGGCAGTTCTCTGGTGACACTGGTACAGAGTAGTCTGTTGACCTGAGATCGTCATAGAGTCTTGTGTGGTTCCCACTGTGCTTTGATTTCCACCTTACCACGTCCAAGAGGGCGTGCAAAATGGTGGTTTTTGGGTACAGTCCCGAGTCACATGGAGGCAATGAGCGATAGGAGGGGATTCGTCTCTCCCGGTATAAGAAGTTGATGTTACGCTGTGTTCGATTGGCTATAAACGGAAATCCCTGGCCAGGGTTGCTGAGATTTACTGGTAAGTGTTACCAGTAGTTTCTCGAATTGTTATAGACCTCATATCGACACGACTTATCGAGCTATTGGGGTCTGATGTTTACCACCCGTAGGCGAGATATGCGACATATCAGACGACGAGACCGGACTGTACGGTAAGTGTTACTGGTTGGATTCACAGGAGTGTGAGCGGGCTTGCTCGTCGATCTTCTGATCGCTCAATACCCGGGTGGCCGTTACGTTTAGCAGACCGCTTGCGGCTTGCGGGTGTTTGATATGATCATCACCTGCTGCCGGCGTATTAACGAGTCTTTAGAGTCCTACACATAGGTTTCCTGGCTCAAGCGAAACGAAATAGGAACGCATATGAGATATGTGCGGGACCGAAAATAATGCGTGTATATGATACCGTATTTCATTCTCGCGATGAATGTTTCGATTGGTTGTATGCGATATGACCTAGTTATCGAATCATTGATTCGATAAATCGATACATTGGATACTAGTCGGTTATGTGCGACATGACCGGATCATTGAATCAAATGTTGATTTAATGATTTAATGTATAATTATATATTTGATATATTACTTTGCATTAACTAGTATTGGTTCACTTTAAATGGATTTTCTCACTTGATGTGCAAGTTGTATATGTGATATACTTTTATGCACATGTTTGTATCATGTTTGATGATACTTGCTCATTTGGTTTAGTGTATAGAATTAAACCATGGTTAAGTTGATGATTAAGGTTTTGCTTATTCATTTATTTATTTATTTGTTTATTTATTTATTTGGAAAAGATTATGATGAGAATGGTGGCTTTCTTTGTTTCTAGTCAAAGCTTCATGAAGCTTTGACTTTGTAACCATTCTTGTCTTCATGCTTAACCCTAACCCTTCCAAGTAACCATGGTCAATTCTCTACACTTTACCTTAGTTAGTATATGATAAGTATTCATTTTATTTTTCAATTTAAATGAAGACTTATCATATTCTAGCTTCATCTTCTTCTTCATCTTCAAAGAAAAAGCTTAAGTCCATTAATGGCACCTTGAGCTATAGTGTGAGAAATCCAATTCTAAAGTGAACCCACCTCCTATTTCTTCACCCTCTACCTCTTGCCAAGTAGTATATGGTGTTTTCTTCACAAGTTTCACAACTTGGTGAAGTGGGAGCTTGATCTTGTGATGCCTCGACGTAGATCATCTTCGGCACGAAGCCGACGACCTTGCCCGCCCATTTCTCCGATGAAGCCGATGCTAGAGCCCGGGATTCCATTTGTACAGCGAGGAGACTTCATTGCGGAGCTATGGAGGTGGAGGACCGGATCTACAAAGGTTGTATTTCCGTTCCTTTTTAGCTAAGTTGTTAACTACTTTATCTTTCGCCTAAATATCTAGTTAACGATCTAGTCTAGGGTTTCTCGGCACCCGTAAAATTTGAAATTGGCATGGTTGATGCCTTGTGAGACCTCATTAGCGTGCCTAGGAACCCTACAGTGGTATCAGAGCCTAGCTAGAGCCTTAGGCGATGCGTAGACGCAGTTTGAAGTCCGATCGAACCAAAACCCAAACCCGAAACATGCTCTCTGGACTTTTTTCAAAAACAGGGATTTTTGTGAATTAAAAATTGTCAAAAAATTCAGAAGGGAATCCTATGAGTTACTGTGAAGCACGTGACTCTAAATCGACTAAAGAGCCGCGGAACCGCGGCGCCACCCTGGGTTTCGCGACGGTTCCGCGGCCATGTTGGTGAATTAGACCACGTGTCTTGCACAGTAATTCTTGTGTCTAAGTGCTGAGTCTTCTGGAAATTTTTATATGTTATTCAAGAGTTGAATTTTCTAGGGTTGTTTTGGGGATTCGGTGTTTCGATCGGAGTATCAGATTTTGTCTATGTGGCTTTTCCAGATAAATTTTAGAATATGTTAGAAAGTTCGACCGGATAATAATACCCACCTTTTCCCCTGTCGGGAAATTTCCAAGTGTTGGATCTTTCCGTAGTTTAACGACGTTCTAAGTAGTGCAAGTAACGCGATGGTCCCTCTAGAAGACAACAAACCTTAACTCGATTATGTGACCGTCTTGAACTGCCCTTTGAACCTTCGGGTTTAGGGCAGTACGGCGTGCCACATATGAGGCGTTGGCTTGACCCTTCTACGGCTGGACCGTTGGTACTGAGGCACGAACTGAATGTTGTTAGACTTATTTCATGTGTTGAGCTGTTTTGGGAAAACTTGGGTGTTCGAATGTTCAATCGGAAAGTTTAACATTTTCTGTTTATTCGGAATGTGATACAATAATTGGAATTCACAAGTTGTTATGAGATAACTGAATGAATGTTATAAACATAGCAGTTTAGTCTCACTTGATCAGTTGCCACGGAATTTTGATGTGATCAAAAGTCCGTCGCAATCACGTAGTGTACGTGGATACTCGTCAGGTAAACTTAATAGACAGCCTCACTCCATAGCCTCGACCAAGTGACCGTAGGAGAACCCCGTCGCCGAAAGCATCCGTTTGGGTGCTCGCGGCAGCAGTGTTCCGCCTTGGTGCACTTCGTCGATGGCGTCAGGGGTGCGGCCGCCTACTAAAGTTTCCGACAAGCATTCGATCAGGATGTCGGGAATCTTGTTGAATTGCCCGACTTGATATTGAAAAGAGTTTTTGATAATGAGACTGAAATGCGGGGTTTATAATTGTTAGGCATGCGATGTCTAAGGAATTCATTTGATTAGGCATGCGATGTCTATGCAGGTTGTGTATTCCAACTGTTGTAGTTTTACACTTTCTTTTCTGTGACCGTAAGTGTAATATGTGATATCGCCGGTTTCGTTGCTATATGTCAATGAAAGTTGGGATGCGCATATTTACTTACGTTGATGACATGTGATGTTATGTGTTGCTGGATATGTTATATTGGATCGTCGTGTTTGAATAGCCGGGGGGGTTATGTGAGATGAGTGTTTTTCATTTTCATTCTTGTAAAAACTTGTATGTAATATTCTTTTATTGGGGCACTTCCAGGTTGCGGAAGTAGTCACCTTTTGTATATTATTTACTTTTCCGCACTAGGATAGACCCAAGGAGGAGGGCACAAGTAACCGGGTTCTGGAGTCCAGTGGGAGACCAACTCGAGGAGTCGAGTCCGGGTCTCCTAACTCTAGAATTGGTAGGGTTGCTTGCCGCTTTCGTAGGGGTCTAGGGGTGTGGGTTTGGCTATTCATTGCGACCGTGGAATCCGTGTTTTATACTGGCTCGTATTGAAAACACGGACGTCCTAGTATATCCAATATTTCATATGTTTCTTCTGCTGCCATATCTGTGATGTGATCATGTGATGTTCTGTGATAGATATAGTATATAGTATATATGATATATTATATAGACGTTGCTTATGTTTTACACCCGCGCTAGCCCTGCCCCGCTCTGCCGTTAGTTACCTAACCTAACGGTGCACGAGGGGACATCGAGGCGAATGCGGATGGCATAAGTGTACGTCGTATTTATCTGTGATGTTTAGGTACTTAAATGATGGGACTTCATTAATGAGATTAATGAAATAAAAGAAACCTAAGATGTTGTAGAATCGAATTTCAAAAATAAAACAGGTAGCTACAGTTCTTGCTTTGCACAGCGGTATATATGATATATCCTGCACCTTATTCGATAAGGAAAGGACCGAGATCCCTTCACCGGGAGTGACTCCTTTAGCAATAACTGGCAGATGCTACACACTCGGTTTGTCTTTTGATTGCTTTTAAGTGTTTTCGCTTTGCACAGTGATATATATGATATATCCCACACCTCATTCGACGAGGAAAGGACCGACGATCCCTTCACCGGGAGTGACTCCTTTAGCAAAACTAGTAAAGCCTCAGAAACACTCCATTTTCAAATTCATTTGATTCTACAACGATATCAAGTTCATTACGCAATAGGTTTTCAGAAAAACCTGTCGTAGCCCTCCGTCATTTCAGATAAGTACTAGTTAGTATTCGTTCTACGTTTGTTGACTATGTTAAGGCGTAGTGTGCGGTAGCTAATTAGTTCTTATCTGCATAAGCATATGATGTGATTGGATTAGGGTAGTCGTGCGACCTTGTTGACTATGTTAAGGTTCGTGCGGGTGGGTTTAATTCAATCGGGAAATGATGGGTTGAACTTGACTAGCACTAATGATTTGTTGACTATGTTAAGGTCATATAGCTGCTAGGGGTAAAACATTATCGGGAATTTCAAGTGTTGAAATTTGCAATGAGATTGCATACCTTCTATGAGATAGTTGGATCCCGATACCCACTGCGAGTAATTGTTACTCCTGGGAGAGTTTTACACATTACAATTATCCGATCAAGTAGGTGTCTAGAAAGGTGTTAACGAGGTTACGCCTCTGGGAAAACGAGGTTTACATTAATTAGGTTCGTGCGAAAGCACGGGGGACCTCCCTCAAAGTACCGACACTGGCCTGGCTGAAAGATTGGCGAACTTGTAATGTGTAATTAATCCCGGCTAGTCTTTCCTTTTAGGGTTTGAAGGAAGATTTGATAAAAAGCAGTGGGAGCCATCCTGATTAGATAAAATAAAACCAATCTATTCTTAAAAGAGAGCACGCTGAGTGTTTTCTTCTCTCTCTCTCCAGGTAGCGACCATGTCACGCCTTAATCAAGATAATAATACGGATTATTGACCGAACCCGCTTGTTATACTGAGCTGGGGGACGTTGGTCTCGCTCCAACTTGTAATTGTTATAAGACAGAGCAGGAAATTGGGGAATACCAGATTTCCCGTGCCGCCCAAACGAAGAGAGTGCATGCTGATGCATCATCTTCGGTATGTTCATTATACAGAACTGTTTCTCAGTATCCTCCGCATCCTGGGTATATGATACCGGATCAGGATCCCAGATATGTAATCTGTTACATAGGGCTACAAAAGGGTAGAAAAACTGAGAACGGGTGATAAGTTTCATGAGACAGAAAACGGGGCAAGTGTTGCAGCCAAGTCTGTTGGTCACTGTCACCCTGTATTACCAATACATTGATTCTGAACGAATGTTATTAGATACCGAACCTGATATACAAAATCATATCACTCTCTTTATTAGTAAAGAAATGATAAAATTTTGTGTTGTTGGATAATGTTTTGAACATTTCCTATATCAAAAGTTGATCGGTTCAGGCACGTTATTTAAAAGCATTAATGTTCTAAATCAAACTACAGTTCTTAGTATACGGAACACACACAAGAGGAAGAGTTCAGAAATGAATGAATCCTTCTTGAGGTATTGTAGACTATGTCATATCAATGCGACCCGACTAGCTGAAGTTACATTTAGATGCATATTTAAATCAGTTTGAATTTACATCTTGTGAAACTTGCCAGTCATGTCACAAAGATATAATGACACCAGCTCTGTTTATTGGAAACAGAGAAAGAGTTAATGAACTCTTGGGACTGATACATGACGATGTATGTAAGGTCCCCTGTCTACCCATGCCAGGACTGGTTCTTTATACTTCATTACATTCTCTGATGATCTTTCGAGATTCAGACCTATGTTCCTGTTGAAACACAAGTCCGAACCTTTTGAGATATTCACAGAATATAAGCTAGAAGTAGAGAACCAATACGAGTATAAGTATTATGTCCTTTAATGAGATCAAGGAGGAGAATACTTGAGCACGGAATTCTTGGACTTTTCTAAAGGAGAATGAGATTCTCTCTCAGCATTACTCCTCCGTATACACCATAGCACGATGGTATATCGGGGCAGAGCAATCACACCCTATATGATAAGGTGTGCTCTATGATGAGTACTACTGAGTTACCTATTTCCTTTTGGGAGTTATGCACTTATGAAGTTGCATACCTATTGAATAGGGTTCGAATCAAATCTATGCCTACCACTTCATATGTGATATGGAAAGGGAAGAGCCCATGTCTTAAGCTAGTTAAGATTTGGGGTTGTCCGGCCTATGTCTAAAAAGCAAAATCCGGACAAGCTCGAGGCAAGGTCAGTTATGTAGAACTGGAAAGGTTCTAGCTATGCAAACTGAAGCAGCTGATTTGGTAGAACCAAAGGATTCAGTAGATTCCAACGAACCTCAGCCTCTCCGCCGATCTACTAGGGTTCCTCACCCACCTGAGAGATACTTCTGTTTCTCTATGACAGTGGGAGCGAGGATTGCATCATGAGATGATGACCCAACTAGCTTCGAGCTGGCCATCAGGAGTAAGACTCTGTAAGAATGGCTGGATGCTTAGTGATCTGAGATGGAATCCTTATACACCAACAAAGTATGGACTTTGGTTGCTATATCTGAAGGCTTAAATCCCCATCAGGAGCAAGTATATCTTGAGAAGATTACTTGGTGTAGATGGAAAAGTTGAGACTTTCAAAGCTAGACTTGTTAAAGGATTTCGTCATCGACTAGGCGTAGATAATGATGAAACCTTTTCCAGTACCTATGCTTAAGTCCATCCGGATACTGCTTGCCACGGCTACATACCATGACTACGATATCTGGCGGTTGGGTGTCATGACTGCTTTTCTAAATGATGTTTTAGAAGAGTGCGTCTATAAGTACACAGCCAGAGGGCCTCGTAGACAGTGGGAGCAGCAGAAACGTGTGCAAGATGCTTTATAGGATAAAGCAGGCATCGCGGAGTTGGAACATCTGTTTTGATGGATTAGTCAAAGAAGTTGACATCATCAAAATGGTAGATGAACCTGGTAGTAGGGAGTATGGTGACGATCCTCGTAGAGTACGTGGATGACATACTCTTGATAGGAAAGGAGTTTCCTATGCTACGCTCGATTAATCTCCGCTTATCACAATGATTCTCCCCATAGGATCAAAGTGATACCTACTAAATCCTGGGTTTTGGATCTATGAGATAGATCTAAATGGATATTAGGACACTCACTAGTTGTAGTGAGATGGTATCAGTTGATCCTGGGGAAAATCACTGGAAGTGTTCCAGGGTGATAAAGACGACTGAATGTCAGTCACAGGCATTGTCTTTACCCTCAGTAAAGGGACGGTGTGTTGGAAGAGTTCCAAGCTAGATACCGTGACATACTAGACGATAAAGGCAGGATACATCGCTACTTAACATGCTACCAAAGAGGCTGTTTGGGTGTATATTGGTTCATGAGATGAACTACGTTCCTACCATTGTGGGACAATGGGGTTGTGGCTTATGCCAAGGAACGAAGGTCCCATCAGTGATCCAGACATATTCTAAGGCAGTATCACCTGATCATGGAGATGGTTGATCTCTAAGGGATCGAGGTTAGGAGAGTAGACTCAGAGGACAACACGGCGGATCCACTCACAAAAGCCTATTCCTAGAGAGAGACTCTTATGGGATGGTTGAGTATGAGATACTACAACCACTGCTATCAGATGGCCCTAGTGCAAGTGGGAGATTGTTAGTTAAATGTATGCCCTAGAGGCCATTACTGTACATAGGATGTATATTGTAATGGATGCTGGGACATATATAGGGAGGACTTTCTTGCTCGACATGATAGTATGCTATCTGGTTACTCTTTACCTTAACGTGTACATTGATTGCCTCTCTGTTACATGTTGGTAAAGACCTTAGGATGTGTACTTGACTATCTGGACTATGATGCGGATCATACTAGTGGGGACATGGAAGTCCATAAGTACATCCTTCAAGGTCCCTAGTCGTGGGTATATTGAGACGGGGCATCGATATACCAAAGTAGACTAGCGTATACCTTCTCGACCCATACAGATGGGCGATGGATGATCCCATATCCATTGGTGTTTGACATCAGAGATGATATACGGGTTCTCAGTGGAGACTGGGTACACTGGACGGACTCGCCGAGAACTCCCAGATGGTATTATACCTTACGTCAGATGGCAGTTCTCTGGTGACACTGGTACAGAGTAATCTGTTGACCCGAGATCGTCATAGAGTCTTGTGTGGTTCCCACTGTGCTTTGATTTCCACCTTACCACGTCCAAGAGGGCGTGCAAAACGGTGGTTTTTGGGTACAGTCCCGAGTCACATGGAGGCAATGAGCGATAGGAGGGGATTCGTCTTTCCCGGTATAGGGAGTTGATGTTGCGCTGTGTTCGATTGGCTATAACAGGAAATCCCTGGCTAGGGTTGCTGAGATTTACTGGTAAGTGTTACCAGTAGTTTCTCGAATTGTTATAGACCTCATATCGACACGACTTATCGAGCTATTGGGGTCTGACGTTTACCACCCCTAGGCGAGATATGCGACATATCAGACGACGAGACCGGACTGTACGGTAAGTGTTACTGGTTGGATTCACAGGAGTATGAGCGGGCTTGCTCGTCGATCTTCTGATCGCTCAATACCCGGGTGGCCATTACGTTTAGCAGACCGCTTGCGGCTTGTGGGTGTTTGATATGATCATCATCTGCTGCCGGCGTATTGACGAGTCTTTAGAGTCCTACACAGAGGTTTCCTGGCTCAAGCGAAATGAAATAGGAGCGCATATGAGATATGTGAGGGACCGAGAATAATGCGTGTATGTGATACCGTATTTCATTCTCGTGATGAATGTTTCGATTGGTTGTATGCGGTATGACCTAGTTATCGAATCATTGATTCGATAAATCGATACATTGGATACTAGTCGGTTATGTGCGACATGACCGGATCATTGAATCAAATGTTGATTTAATGATTTAATGTATAATTATATATTTGATATATTACTTTGCATTAACTAGTATTGGTTCACTTTAAATGGATTTTCTCACTTGATGTGCAAGTTGTATATGTGATATACTTTTATGCACATGTTTGTATCATGTTTGATGATACTTGCTCATTTGGTTAAGTGTATAGAATTAAACCATGGTTAAGTTGATGATTAGGGTTTTGCTTATTCATTTATTTATTTGTTTGTTTGTTTATTTATTTGGAAAAGATTATGATGAAAATGGTGGCTTTCTTTGTTTCTAGTTGAAGCTTCATGAAGCTTTGACTTTGTAACCATTCTTGTCTTCATGCTTAACCCTAACCCTTCCAAGTAACCATGGTCAATTCTCTACACTCTACCTTAGTTAGTATATGATAAGTATTCATTTTATTTTTCAATTTAAATGAAGACTTATCATATTCTAGCTTCATCTTCTTCTTCATCTTCAAAGAAAAAGCTTAAGTCCATTAATGGCAACTTGAGCTAAAGTGTGAGAAATCCAATTCTAAAGTGAACCCACCTCCTATTTCTTCACCCTCTACCTCTTGCCAAGTAGTATAGGGTGTTTTCTTCACAAGTTTCACAACTTGGTGAAGTGGGAGCTTGATCTTGTGATGCCTCGACGTAGATCATCTTCGGCACGAAGCCGACGACCTTGCCCGCCCATTTCTCCGATGAAGCCGACGCTAGAGCCCGGGATTCCATTTGGACAGCGAGGAGACTTCATTGCGGAGCTATGGAGGTGGAGGACCGGATCTACAAAGGTTGTATTTCCGTTCCTTTTTAGTTAAGTTGTTAACTACTTTATCTTTCGCCTAAATATCTAGTTAACGATCTAGTCTAGGGTTTCTCGGCACCCGTAAAATTTGAAATTGGCATGGTTGATACCTTGTGAGACCTCATTAGTGTGCCTAGGAACCCTACACCCCCTAGGCCCGCCATGCGATGCTCATAGACGAACGGATCGGACTGTACGGATATTGTCACTGACAGGGTCAGTAGGGTGTCAGGATGAGTTCGCTCATCGACGTACCTTTTGGTCAATACCTGGTTGCCCCTCACGTATGGCTAATACCTCTGACGTGCTAGTGGTTAAATCCACAACTAAAGTATTGACGAGTCTTTAGAGTCCCCCACAGACCAGTTTCTCAAGTTTCGGGCGAAACGCTGTAGAGGCCGTATGGAGATATGGCAGTGTTCGATCTTATCCGTGCGGTATTGCACGGATCATGATCGGACGGATAATACTAGCGGGCTTTGGTTTAAGCCGGATCCTAGTATTGTGCAGTGTAGATTTTTTCTCTTTGCATTTGTATTCGGTCGGAATACAAATGCGGGTATTTATATACAGTAGCGGGGTTTTCCTGTAATTTATTACGGGATCAGTTTTATGAAGTTGGCAGTTTGCATTCCATTTCGGCCATTTTCCTTTGTATCTTTCCTTGGCTGAAATTTGGTGGAGGGGGTTGTTTTCAATTGTGCATTTAACAATTGTGGAGACTTTTTGCTTCATGATAGTTTTCATGATGGGTGTAGCTTTCATTGACTCCATGACTTCATGATTGCTTGACTTTGGGTGTTATGATGGGTGGGGTTTTGGATGTGATGATTATTTTTCATGATAACCATTTTCTCTCTCTTTGATTATTGGCTCACTCATTCACTCATTCATGCTCTTGCATTCCACTCTCTCATTCCTCTAGCATGAATGGCCGGCCACTAAAGGGGAGGGGCTGTCCCAATTTTTGGTAGTGCTATTTCATCTCATTTGCTTGCAAAATTCTCTTGGTTGTCCTCCAAAAGTTGATACTTCATTACCTCCACCAAAAAGGGCAACTTCTAATATCCCAAATGAGACATGAGTTCTACAGTCAACCTACAGCAATCCTTGGGCACGTCGACTCGCCAACTTCGTACCCGAGTTGCCTCGGACCAGAGGTGGGAGCCCGTAAAAGAAACCGGCGATGCGGTGCCCTTCCGGCGACGTGGCGAAGACCGGAGATTCCGCGGCGAGATTGGGACAACGACGAGAAGACCGAAAGACACGGATCGCTCGGTATATCTCTCTACCCGTTCTTTAGTTAGCTAGGATTAGATTAATGGCCCGATCCAGGTTTTTTGTGCGCGGTGGTGCCGGTTCAAAAGTTAAAGTAAAATTATCGTTTCCGCGTTTTGGCCTCGGTTTGACGGCCGGGGCGCCGCCGTGCACTTACACCCGCTTCATCCGAAGCAACTCGGGCATGAAGTTCGCTAGCCGATGTGTCCAAGGTGAAGTAGAGAATGTGTGTGATCACTTTGTCTCTTGCATCCATTGTATGGATGGAGGTTGAAGATGAAGCCATCAATGGAGATTGTGAGCTAGAGGAAGAAGAAGAAGAGGAGGCATTTCTTTCTTGTGTGTTGTATGATGAAATGAGAGAGTGAGTATGAAAAATACAAGACCAAACTCTTTACAATGGCTGCCCTTCTCTCTCTTCCTCTCAATTCACCTTACAAATCAATCACACAATGTGACATTTGCACAAGAAATGAGACCATGAGTCATCTATGAGGTGCATGTCTCATTTAATGCACAAAATGATGATTTAAGCTCACAATTTCCATTTGTAAACATTAATCCAAATGTTTACAATAATAAAAAAAGATACGGCAACATCTAAAGTAAACTCGTGACGGATCACAAGGATACCCCTCACCTGTATATACATATCTGCATCCGCATTCCGACTGAATGCGAATGCGATGAGACTAAAGTAATCCAACAAATCTAATACTAGGATCCGTCTTAAACCAAAGCCCACTAGTATGATCCGCCCGATCATGATCCGTGCACTACTGCATGTATATGATCGAACCCTGCCATATATCATACGGCCTCTACAACGTTTCGCCCGAAACTTGAGAAACTGTCTGTGGGGGACTCTAAAGACTCTTCAATACTTTGGCTGTGGATTTAACCACAAGCACGTCATTGGTACTAGCTGTACGTAACGGGCTACAAGGTATTGAACAAAAGGGAGGTCGATGAGCGAACGCATCCTGACACCCTACCGAGCCTGTCAGTGACAATATCCATACAATCCGGTCCGTTTGTCTATGAGCATCGCATGGCGGGCCTAGGGGGTTGGTAAAAGTCAGACCCCCAAAAGCGGTACAAGTCATGTCGGAGTGTAGCCCAGAACACCCTGAGATACTACTGGAATACCTACCAGTAAATCTTCTGACTTGGCCAAGAACTTCGTGTAATGGCTCTCCTAGACACAGCGCGATCTCACCCCCAATACCGGAAGAGACGAAACCCCTGCCGATCCGCTCACTGCTTCCATGTGACTCGGGACTGTACCCAACTAAAACCTGTTTGCACGACTCCTTTGAGCCGTGGTAAGGTAGTAATCAAAGCACAGTGGGAACTCACACGAGACAAATGACGATCTCAGGTCGATGAACTAACCTGTACACATGTCACCAGGGAACTGCTATCAGACGTCAGGTATAATACCAACTAGCATGTTCCCGGCGAGTCCTGTCCGGTGTACTCATAACCCAATGAGCACCTGTATACATCTTAGGTGAACCAACTGACACCAATGGCTTATAAGACCGGCCACCGCCCCTCGTCGGGGTCTCGACTGTATACACTAGTCTACTTATGGAGTATCGATGCCTAGTCTCGAAAACTCCCACGACCAGGGACCATTTTAAGGATGTGCTTATAGACCCCAGCTCCCACGTATATGATCGCCATCATACTGTTGGCAGTCAAGCAAGAATCCTAAGGGCTCTATCAACGTGTAATAGCGACCTGTAAGGTCACCTAAAGCAGTACACGATGATAAAGATAAACCAGATAGCATATTATCATCTTGAGTAAGACTGTTGTCACGACCCGAAAGTACGGAACATAACCGGCACTTAAACTACGAACGTCTCGAGGCGTACGTAATCTAAGTAAACCGAAAACCCAGAAATCCAAACCAAGAAAAGTAGTAGAGTGCAGGAAAACCAACTTAAAGTAAGTTGTTTCAATAGCATAAGCCGAATTATGCGGTTTTTAAAAACATCAAAAATTTACTGAAAATTTCGGCAGAGTCTCCTTTGTAAATACTGGCCCCCAAACGGGATACAACATAAATAGTATACGAAATCAAGAAAAAGGCATCCCCAAGCGGGAGCTAGCTCTTCGTCAATCGACGGTCACAACCACACAAGCAATATAATATACAACGCCAACGGCGAGGATCAAAACTCAAAAGGAAACTCAAAACCACCAGAAATATAACGAGCGACTCTACGGTCGAAAGAATAAACAACACTGGTCTCTATCTCAATAAATACATGTTTGGTTGATGGAATTTACTAGATACAACGGAATAATATTATACAAGGTAATATGATGGGTACGATACAAGAAAAACCCACCTACTAGCAAGTCACCCGGAAATGGAAATAGTGCCAGCAAAGCCGTAATGAAACCTGTACGGCGAAACCTGCAAGAACTGTGGCACAACGGGGGTGAGTTGCCAACTCGTGAGTAGAAAAACATCTACGCACAGAAATCGCATAAATAACGCAACCTAGGTCAATGATCAGAATATATCCTCAATTATATGAATAGCATGCAGCCTATAACAATGGCTAGGGTAATATCTAACCCGAGTGTGAACTCATGTGCCCGTGTCAGTGCCTCAGGTAGCAATATATCATATGGATGATATATGAATGCATGGAACAGAATGCATGTACTGAATAAAACTGGTTTCATAAATCAGTGAAATTTCTGTATTTTAAAAGAAATGAGGTACCATATATGAAATCAGCATAAAACAGTGCCCAGCATCGACACAAAACAAGTGTCCAAATACCTCGATATCTCTGTGTCACAATCTATGTACCTCAAGTCTCAATCTCAATGTCTCAATCACAATATCTAGGGCGCCGTCAGTCCAGACCGGCCCCTACCATCCATCTCAAGACCACGACGGTATCCTCCGGATATCCGACGCGTCGGGTAATATCACCGGTAGGTAGTGCTCCCCTGCCAGGCTCACATCGTCATCATCACGCGCTTCTTGCCCCGGGGTACCTTACCAGGTCCACCATGTACCGGAAACGGTTCATCCGTCTCCTCGAATCGGGTCTCGAAATCCATCAGCAAACTCATGGTGGACGACTCATACATCATGGGAAAATCGCACTTTTTATTTTAAAAGAGAGAAAAGGTTTATTCATGATTTTGCGGTTTTCCTCCAAATCCAGAAAATCTCATGGAAATCCGAATCCGAAACCTCAATAACACGTAAAATAGTGAATATATGCATGAGAATCCATGAATGCGGCATAACAATGAATAACAGTATGCATGAAGTAGCAGGTAATAACTACAATGTCTAAACTATTAGTTAACATGCTATGTCAAGCACTAATATTTTCTAAGGTGTACGTGACATGGCAATTACCGATGAAGATGTATGTGAGCCGGCAAGTAAGTGTACGTGGTACGTACATACGCATCATCGGTAATGGTGCTGGTGTCCTAACAGCATGATATCAATAATGGAGTATGAAACATAATATAAGCATGCGATGCGAAGCGAACCACAATAAGGAGCGGGAGCTGAATACTAGACGCAACTATAACTAATCTGCATTAATCTAATATAAGTCCTACAAATGCTGCCTTTTGAAATAACACGAATCATGGGGTTTTGAAAATAGGGGCCACGGTGTTTTTATGAAAAGATACGTCTTTTGAAATATCCGTAGGATCTCTTGGTCTGTCTTTTAAAATACCCACGATTCGTTAGTTTTGAAATAGGTAAGAATCGAATCTAATCTAATAACTAAACTAAACTAAGGGCTAAGCTAACAAGCTGGACTACAGGTAAGGAAACCGCCTAGCGTCTGAGTCGATACATATACATACCTGTATATATATTAGTCGGTGATCTCGCCTCAATAATATCATATCCGATACCATATCTATAATCAGACATCCCAAGTCAAGAGTGCGGATCAATCATCAAGATATAGCTCGTACGTAAATCCGTCGTATGGCATCCCCCAATTCTGGGTACGGGTCAAAATCACATTCATCATACTATTCACCTGGTATCCTCTTTATCAAAATCATGATCTGGTACTGATCTACGTCTAGTACAATACTGATATCGCCTAAGTATGCATGCACGTGTGTGAAACACTACGTCAAGGACCCGCTACAACGTCATGTCGTATCTAAGATACGAACCCTGCTATATCACCGATCTCACGGCCTCAACACAAATCTCATCGACTCATCTCAATCCCAAGTATCATCCTCAGATCCGTATGTGAACACATAGTCCCATACCCATGTGAACACATAACTATATATATATTCCCGTAAACACAAATGGAAGAAGAATGTATGCAAGTATGGGTGGGTGTGTGCATGTATGGTGCGACCACTACTCTAGGGTTTCGCGATACTAAACCATCCATATTTATCATCAATAAACTCAAACAATATATAATCAATAAATGTGTGTATACGTATTCGTATACATCACCACGAACTGCGGGGGTGCTATACGCCATCCACCCGACTTCTCCCCGTAGATATAAATCTACTCACCTGATCTTCGCTCGCCGGTGCCGACGTCGCCACGCGCTTGCTGGTCGTCTCGAAGTCCACATGGGGGTACCTACATATCATAACACACCATATCGCATTAAAACTAAATTCGAAATCGAAACGGCATACGAAAATCAAATCGGCACGCGTATCACGCATAGGTCCAAACCTATCGCCTACGCATGCAAGAATAGTCAAACCAACCCTCGATGTCGATGTACAAACGTCAAACCATCGAGAAAAATCCAATCACACTCATTTGCACATTCACGAACACTAATTTTAATATAAACTAGGTTAAAACTCACAAAAACCCCAATTTTACTTAAAAAGTCATTTTTTCCGAAAATCTAGCAAGCACAATTCGCCGTTTTTGTACAAAACAGGATGTTTAAATGAATGTAGCGGCCAATATATTTATTAAATATCTTAAATAAGTCATATAAACAATTCCCGGAATTTAATCTCATTAAATTCCAAAAACCCTAATATTCTAGTTTACAAAATACCCTTTCTAACAATTTCATAGCAAAATACACAAACTACAATTTAGGTTGGATTTCCATGAACTAAAGTATTAAACCACATTTAATAAAGTTAATGAAGTCATGAAAAACCTAAACACATTTTTAATCCCAAGTATTTAACCAATTTCAAAAACCTAGTAAGCAAATTAGCAAATTAACACAATTTTTAAACTAACCATTAGCACAAGCTACTAATCTTGTATTAACATGACAAAAAGTCTAAATATAACACACAACCATACACCAATTTTATAAAACCCTATCTTGCATTCAAATTCATAACTTGAATTCCAAAACTTGCAATTTAAGCCTAATTAACACTTAAGTAGTTTAGCTTTAAGAAATTTGTAACAAATTAAGCAAAAATGTTTTAGAATTATACCCAAAAACATTTGAAGATCCACAAGCATCCATGGCCCTCCAAAATGCTCTCTTTTCACAAAGATCCATGCTATACGGGCTAAGCTAAAATGGGTAGGAGTCGGATTTGGGTTTTGGGATTTTTTTGATGGATTTTGGGGCAATTTTTGATGAAGTTTTGAAGAGAAAAGAGAAGGGAAATGGAGGGGGGGTGCTGCTGTAGGAGGAGATTTCGGCTGGAATGGGAGGGGGAGAGGAGAGAGAGGGAGGTAGAGAAAGTGGGGGGAGAAATCAAAGTCAATTCAAGGTCAAAGGTCCACCTCATTTCTCCATTTTCTTTTCTTTTCTTTCATTTCTTTCCTTTGAAATTCAAGTGGGAAAAAAAAATGGGGGCTGCTGAATTCTTCAAGGGGAGAAGTAAATGGGAGTGTGTGGATGTGGGTACGGGTGTGGGGTGATGAAAAATGATAAATATAATACCCCAAACATCCATTTACGCTAAAAAAAAGCCTTTTTTTCTTCAATAATTTCTAAACCGTTTTGGCAAATAATTTCGTTCCAAAAACCACATGATAAAATTTTATTTAATGTTTTATGATGCACAAAATTTGTTTCAACTCATTCGAATTTGTAATTTTCCCTAATTAAATGTATTAGTGACGGCTTAAATAATAATAAAATAATATTTTTTTCAGAAAATTTGAAGTTTCACCAGCGGCTCAATAAACACCAAATAATAGCAATTACATAGCTGAAAATGTATATTTAATTTTTATAATAAGATATTTGTATTTTGACTTTTTACAGAAAACCCCCTTATTTTACCGATTTTTTCGAAATTTCACCGAAACGATTTTCAAAGCGTTACAACTGTCCTATCGGCATAGGTCCTCCCTCAATCATTGCAATCATGTGCCTGTGATCCAATAATTGACTCTGAGGGCACTATATCCAACATTGATGTCTTGCATATTTCTTTATCTTTTGTGGTGAATTTTGCCGTTGGGCATCGTATACTTGTTTTATTACTTACGTGGTTGTGGATCCACTGTTTGGCGAAGAGTTAGCTCCCGCTTAGGGATGCCTTTTATTTCATTATGTATTTGTGGTTTTGGATCAAAATATACAAAGGAGGCGCTGCCCAAATTTTTAAAAGATGAAACATGTTTTTCAACTAGTATCATTTACTTGCATTTTCATGTTTCCTTTTTATGCATTTAAGAAAACTTGATTCCACTATACCTTATTTCAAAAAAAACTTCACCTCCTTTATTTTTTTTAAAAAAAAAGGTTTAGATTTCTTGCTTTCGGCTTACTTGAATTGCGTTACGCCTTTAGACGTGGCGTGATTTAAGTGCCGGTCATGAGCTAATATTTCGGGTCGTGACAGAAGTGCCCCAATAAAAGAATATTACATACATATTTTACATGAATGAAAAAGAAAAACTCTCATCTCACGCAAAACCCCCGGCTATTCAATCACGACGATCCAATAAAACATATCACAACACATAACATCTCATGTCATCAACGTAAGTAAATACGCGTATCCTGAATGTCGTTGACATATAGCAATGAGATTTGGGATACCCCACATATTACACTTACGGTCGTAGAAAAGAAATGAAAAACTACAATAAT
Organism: Agapanthus africanus; assembly: GCA_030015575.1. Classification (NCBI taxonomy): domain Eukaryota; kingdom Viridiplantae; phylum Streptophyta; class Magnoliopsida; order Asparagales; family Amaryllidaceae; genus Agapanthus; species Agapanthus africanus. Next base: position 429,364,515 of record JASDDO010000012.1, read on the forward strand.
TAGAATCCGCAATATCCTTAGACATCATAATCCCGGAATATCTCATATTCCGAATTTCATGCCTAACTTATAAAACTTGCATTTTAGTCTCAAATCAAAAATTATTTTCAATTAGTTGTCGGATAATTCAACAAGATTCCCGACTTAGTGATCGCGTACAATACACAATTGCGACGGAGTTTTGATCCGAATCAAAACTCCGTGGCAATCAATCAATTGTGACTAAACGGCTAGGTTTACAATATACTAACTAGTTTTCACAAAACTAATTATTCCGGATTCTAACAATTGTATCACATATCATCAAGATCTATACGACGTTAAACATTTCGATCGACTTAACAAACACCCACAAAATCCAGAGACCTCATCAACATGAGCATCACTAAAAACATCCAGAGAGTGCAAAATGTAAACATGGAGCAACACAAGAAACAGGGACCCACAATTCTCCAAAACGGCGACGATACCGCCACCAAACTAGGGTTTGTGCGGCGGTTCCGCGGCGCTTTAAGGGAATTGGGGCTTCAAATTTCTTGGGGCTCCATATAAAACCCCGCACGTATTTCTGTATATTTTTAATATCAAAAATTCCAACTTTTGAAAATCGACAGATGCTTGAAAAAATCCGGGCTCCGAAAAATCGATTGAACACTTTAACATCATAAAGACCTACCTAAATTTTCTAGCTTGGCTCCGATACCATGAAAGTCAGGCAGCCACCCCATCCAATGGGGCCACCGTGGCAGCTATAAGTCCCTCAGCAGCTACTTTTTACGCATGCCCCCTCGTGAGGACTACAACCCGCCGGAACACCTTCCGATCTCGGGACACCCTAGGGGTAAGAGCCTAAGCTTCGTCATACTGTCACACAGTGAGAAACCCCCATAGGTCGACATCCAATGTCTAGTAGCTCTGATACCATGAAAGTGTTTAATAGCACCATGACTTAGTTTAAACGGGCATTACACATGCAATTTTCAAATTTTCTTGGTGCTAATTAACACTAACCTAGGATCAAACTAGATTATTAGGGTTTTATCTATGATGATATGAAGAACTAAAGAAGTGAAAGAAGTTATACCCTCATAGATCGAGTCCTTCACTTCACAAGCTCCGGGTTGTAGTCCCTACGACTCCATAAGGCTCCTCTTGAAGTTGGAACGAGCCTCCTCCGTGATCTTCGTGCTGAAGAAGATCCACCCGAAGTCTACTTGATCAAGCTACCTCTTCACTAAAATCTCATTAGTGAAGGAAACACACCACATCAAATTGCTAATCTAATGTGAGATGGTTAAGTAGGGGTTTGATTTGATCACCGGGGTTCTCACAAGTTCAATGATTCATATCATATGTGAGGGTTTGAACTTGGAGGTGATGTGAGGAAAATGGTAGAGAGTAAGAGAGAGCAAGAGCTCAAGAAATGGCTAAAGCTCAAAGTATAGAATGAATGAGAGTGAACTAAAATGGCTCTCTCTCTCCTCATTTATTCAAGCATGGAATAAAAATGCAATAAGAAATTGCAACCATGCTTGAATAGTGAGTCAAGAGTAATATACAAATAATAAAACCCATGCCTTTCCCCATTCCATAAATATCTCCACAATTTACACCTCATTTTCTATTTTTCTAAAAAATAGAAAATACATGCCATGCTTCATATATATATATATATATATATACTATATCAAATGTATATTGATATATATTAAGAAACATAACTAGTGAGCTTATAATATTAGTTAACATATAATTATATCAAATATAAATATATATCAAATTAATAAATCAACACTTGATTTAATAATCCGGTTATATCATATATAACCGACTCATATCATTTATCTGTATATCACATTATCAAATCAACACTTGATTCGATAATCTGGTTATATCATATATAACCTAACAGATAACAAATAACCGCCAGATTAGAATACGGTATCACATACTCGTATTTAATCTGGCCCCCGCATATATCAACATATGTGCCCTACTTCGTTTAACTTGAACTAGGAAACTTCTGTGTGGGACTTTAAAGACTCGTCAATACGCCAGCAGCAGGTGATGATCACATCAGTCATCCACAAGCCGTCAACGGTACTAGCTGGACGTAACGGCTACCCAGCTATTGAGCGATCAGAAGATCAACAAGTAAGCTTGTCCAAACTCCCATGAAGCCTATATGTAACACTTACCGTACAGTCCGGTCTCTTTGTCTGATATGTCGCATATGAAGTCTAGGGGTGGTAAACGTCAGACCCCAGAAACTTGATAAGTCATGCAGATGTGTGGCTCATAACAGTTCGAGAAACTACTAATAACTCTTATCAATAAATCTCAGCAACCCTGGCCAGGGATTTTCAGTTATAGCCAATCGAGCAAAATAGGTGCTTTTGATGCATGTCCCCAACATCGATGTTCATATCATAATTTTGATGCATGGAGCAAAATAGATGCAATAAGAAACCGGGAGAGATGTTCATATCATAATTTTGCATTATTATATTCCCCATTCTTAATCATTTTACAAATAAATACGTGCTTTTGATCCATGTCTGCTAAATAGTTGCAGGTTATAGGTTCTCAGAACAAAATAGTGAAAATGATGAAAAAACGCTACAAAAGTGAGACTACGACCAACAAATAGAAGAATCTTTATGATACCGCCTAAAGTTTAAGGAACAAGTGAAGATCAATGAACAGTTCAATTGCACAAAGTACAAAGGCAGCATAAGATTCAAGACTTCATCACGAAGCGAATGGGAAAAGTCCACAACATTCTGTGGAAATCTGGAAGAAACTAGAAGACATTCTAAAGAACCAAGTGAAGAAAATAGAAGTAAAAAGCAACATAAAAAAGCCCTGAAGAAATGAGCCAGCAAGCCCATCAAATGGCCGCGGATCCGCGGCCAAACAAGGCATATGGCCGCGGATCCGCAGCCGTGCTGTGTACGTGTCGGTGCGTGTCGGTGTGTCGGTGGAGTCGATGCATTGACCCGGTTTTCTTAGGGTATTTTTGTAATTATAGATATGGATCAGATGTAAACCCTAGGGTTTCTATTATCTATAAATAGGAATCCTACAGCTCTTTTTGGAGTATGTCTCTTTTTAATTCCGAGTTTAAAATTTCATTCCTTGTAATTGTTCAAAGAGTGCATTAATAAAAAGTAAGTTTTTTTTATCTTGCCGTAGTTTCTTTTCTGCCCTAGTTATTTCTCTGCAATTTATTTTTCTGCCGTAGTTATTTTCCGCACTTCAATTAGATTATTAAAAATCATAAAAATGAATTCATTTATTAATTCCCTAATGAGTGAGTAGTTCCTCACTTGTTAGGGTTAGGTTTGGGGAAGGTTTGAGAGATGAAAATCTCTCACCCCTTTCTTGCCCGTTCAATATTTTAAAGTAGGACTCTATGCAAACAATCACACACCGCTCACTACGGCACCCTATCCCACGAGGTAGCGACGATTCCATAGTTAAAGACTGGTTGTGTTTGATTTCCATAGAGGTTAGGGCTAAGAGTTAAGAAAGGACGAACAAGGGCCAAAAGGAAGAAACATAGTTTCTTCCCGGTTGCGCTAATCCCCTTTGTTAACTATTACCTTAACACTTAAAAGTTCTTAATTAGGGCAAAAAAGCGGTGAGAATAATTGACTTTCCAAACTAACCTAATCCTAACCCTACCAAGGTTTTAATCCAAATTAATTTCAACCTCAGTTTTTATCGAAAATCAAAACCTACCACAAATAAGAATTGACTCGTTAGAATAACTAGAAAATACATGTTTTCCTTATGGACCGACCTGTACTCAACCAGCTAGCTACCAAGCGACACCGTTCTTGATTGCGGTTAATTCTTTGATTTAAAAATCTATCTTTCAAAACGCATACACATAAACCCGCGAACAATCAAATGGCGCCGTTGCCGGGGAAGGCGCAGTTTTTCTTTTTGTAATTTCGGGTTAGTTAAAAATTAAAAAAATCATAAAAACTGAAAATATAAAAAATATAAAAATTTTATCATCTTGTTATTTTTTGAAGGGTTTTCGTTCGAATTGTGCAGGATCAGAAAGACGAACAGATTCAGATCTGGAAAAATCCAGTGAACAAAATAACAAACAATAGATCTGAACAAACAGAGGAGAACCACAACAGACAACAGAAGAAGTTTGGAGGCCTGAGTCAACTTTGAAACCACGGAAGCGCCGCGCTTACCTACCTTTGACCGCAGAAACGCGGGGGCCTGCTGACGTCAGCCGCTCAAAACTTCTCTGTAAGCATTCTTTTCCTCTCTTCTGCCCTCTGAAGTCCTCTGAAAAATTTTCCTGCAGGGTTCTTTGCGCAAAACTTCTCCCCCTTCTCTAATAACTTGATTTTGTGCAGAATTCTGTGCGCCGCAATAAAAAAAAAATTTTGGCAAGTGTTTTGGATTTTTGTGTGTTTACTGCTTTGCATTTTAAAATGGACTTTTAAGGGGCTTTAACACCAATCCAGATTGGGTGGGGATTTCATTATCCTTCCTAAGACCCAAAAAATTACAAAAAGCATTCGCATCAACCATCGAGTTAATTAGAAAAAAAGATTAGACTCAGCCAATAAGGACTGTCGCGCTCAATAGGACAAAGGAAAGGTTGTAGGCATCAGTCGTTTATCTAAACCAGACTTTTTGGTGCCTAGGCTAGACAAGCGGGAAAGGTAATTTTAAAAGGCCCGTCTCACGGTGATTCGTGAGCGGATCCCTCCTTTCTTTACTTGTGCTTACCTGGCCACAATTGGCGGTGAAGAGGCGATTTCAGGATTTCACAACTTGCCCTTTGGAACAGTTAGGAGCAGTCTAGTTGACTTAGGAGATCCTAGCTCTAGGCTTGATTGTGCATATTGTGATTGCTTGAAAGTGTGTCTAACTCCTTATAAAAATCTTTTTATATAAAAAAACCACAAAACAAATTTTTACAAAAACTTGCCATTTTGTCGCTAAGAAATCCATTGCACCCCACTTGCACCCATTTTCTCTCATTGACGTTTTCTTACCCCCACCTTATGTTTCTACTTTTTGACTACACTACACCTCGTTAGTGTATGTCCAGTTGGACTAGGGACACTAGCACCCGTTAAGTCTGTGTCTCGTTAGTGCAGACTGATGACACTTTCGACTCCGAAGTCGAAATTCCCTCCACTTCTTTACCTTCATCTTCAAATTCATCATCTTCTAAGGAGATGTTGGGATTCAATCCTAACAACCCCTTACCACCTGTTGAAGCGCCCCAACGAATCGCGCTCCGGGATCTTTTCTATCCCATCCACACCGCACTTCCCACTTGTATTTCACTTCCACCGGCTAATGGGGATAACTTCGAAATTAAACCCCACTTCATCAATATGTTGCCCAAATTTCATGGGCTAGAATCCGAAGATGCCTACATCTTCATTAACAAATTCCAGAATGTTTGCGCAATGATGAAGACCACACAACTTTCTGATGATGCTATAAGGCTACGTGTCATTCCATTCACTTTATGCGACCTAGCTGAAAAATGGTTATATAGCACAGCATCACACTCCATAAAAAATTGGGATGAGTTTGTTAAGGCTTTTGTAAAAAAGTTTTATCCACACCACATGACCGCGAGAATTCGCAATGAAATTATTCAATTTTCCCAGCTTCCTTCTGAACCCTTTTGGAAGTGTTTCGAAAGATTTAAAGACCTTCTTGTTCAGTGCCCTCACCACGGTATCGAGAATTGGCAACTTTACCAAACTTTACACGAAGGACTGAACCCAGCAACTAAGCAGTTGTTGGAAACCATTTGTCAAGGTCACTTTCTTACAAAATCGAGCGAGGAAGCTTGGCAATTTCTCGATGATCTTGCTGAACAAACACTTCATTGAGAAAGCACTAAGACCACTTCATCTACTTCATCAGGTCAGTCTAGGGCAGACATACATCAACTTGATATGTCGATTGTAATGAAAGCCGAAATGGCTGCACTCACGAAAAAATTAGAAGCAATTGAGAGCAAATTCTCATCGCCTTCTCCTGCCCCAGCTTTACCCACTCGCACTATTTGCGCTTGTTGTTCGGATCCATCACATCTGACTGAAGAGTGTCCTTACAACCCACCTGTTCAAGGACAAGATCAAGTCAATACTGCCTTTCAGCAAAGACAAAGAAATGATCCTTACTCTTCGACTTATAATCCTGGTTGGAGGAGTCACCCAAATTTTGCTTGGAACCTGTAGGGTGTTTTTCGTCACCCCATTGAGATGGGAATACACGCACGCTTGTCAAGCGTACTACAGATTCCCCCTGCCTAGGGTAGACCGGGGTTTAATGACTGTGGGGATCCGAATCTCCGGCAGCCGCGGACTAAGCTGCCGTTAATTACCCCTCACCTTTGGAGCGTGGGAACCTCCGATTGACGGGTTAAACTGGTCATGCGAACTCAATGTGCAGTGTGCGTGTGATGTGTTTTGAAAGGGGGTTTTGGGTATATCGGGAGCCACGCAGAGTTTTTACGGGGGTCCCGCTACCCGGATAGCGGGCTGGGGGTCAAGGAGGCTAGCAGCCCCCTTGCGGGGGCGGGGCAGCGCCCCGTTAGAAATTTTTTTCTAACAGGGATAGTGTCGTGGAGTATGTGTGAGTGTAAATATGTATACATATGTATATATATATATGTGTGTGTGTGTGTGTGTGTACATAAAAAGAGGGGGGAAAGGCATCCAAAGGATGCGTGGGGCCAGCGCTGTGCGCTTAGGCGCTAGCGCGCCACGTGTCGGCACGGGAACGCTTTGCGCTCGAGCGCAGAGTGCTGGAGCGCAAGCACGCCACATGTCGACACGTAGGCGCTTTGTGCTCGAGCGCTGGGCGTTTGAGCGCAAGCGCGCCATGTGGGCGTTTTGCGCTCAAGCGCAGGGTGCTGGAGCATAAGCACGCCATGTGTCGGCACGTGGGCGCTTTGCGCTCGAGCGCAGAGTGCTGGAGCGCAAGTGCGCCACGTGTCGGCACGTGGGCGCTCTGCGTTCAAGCGCAGAGCGCCGGGGCGCAAGCGCGCCACGTGTCGGTACGTGGGTGCCTCGCGCTGGAGCGCTAGTGCGTTGGAGCGCAAGCACGCTACGTGTCGGTAATAGGGCGCTCGGCGCTTGAGCGCTTGGGCGCCGGCGAGAAAAAGAGGGCCTTTTGTCCCAGAACCAGAAGCTATGCTACAGAAAGAAATATTTATTATATATATATGTATATATATGGAGTTAAACTCCTATGATGTTTTGAATATGATAAAGGGGGTTCTTCTTCCTCCTCCTGTTGTTTAGCCGGATCTTGAAGATCAAAAGATGTGAGATCTAAAAATCTCTTCTTTTTGAGATCTAATGACAGATCCAAGCTCCCCTTGGTAGGTTTTGTGGTGAAAAACTATTTAGTTTTGGAAAAGGGGAAGTAAAACTCTTGATTTAATTAAAAAAAGAAGAAGGTTTGAAACCTTCAGAAAGGGGAAAGAGGCACAAACCTTAGGTTTTTTTTGAGAGAATGAGAAGTCTTCTTTTTCATTCATCATCATGTTGCCTTATATAGGCTTACATATTTACATATAGCCCCTTGGGCTTTGCAAAATGGCATTTTGCCTATCCCATGGCTCATGTGCCTTTTCATTTTGCACATAAGCCATGGGCATACAAAAATTTGTCTTTATGCCCATTTTGCATACATTCATCCACAAAAATTACGTAAAAATTATTTGTTACATGATTTTTGTTGTTGGCATGGAGAGGCTGGCCGCGGGCTCGACTTGGGTATGGACCCGCTTGACCTGAGTTTGGGCTCACCTAGCTTGGAGGTTGACCTTGACTTTGACTTGGTCAACCGGGTGTAAATTTTTACCCCAACAAATTGCCCCTATTAATAAATGCACACAACATATGTGGGTCGTGTGCATGAAATTGATGGATCTTTTTTCACGTGGAGGTGACTTGCTTTGGTTCCCACTTTTTAGGATGCACTGCCCTTTTTACGACATGGACGGTCGACGCTCTGATCCAGAGCGATTTGGTAGACGTGTCCCCGGCACGGAGTGTCGCTGGTCGATGTTTCCCCGAGGTGGAGCGTCAGTTGTTGATGTGCCCCCGGCACAGAGTGTCTGCTTGACATTTCCCCGAGGCGGAGTATCGGCTGGTTGACGTGTCCCCGAGACGGAGTGTCTGTTGTCGATGTGCCCTCGGCATAGAGTGTGACGTTTTCCCGAGGTGGAGTATCGGCTGGTTGACGTATCCCCGTTACAGAGTGTCTGTGTTGGACGTTTCCCTGATGCGGAGTGTCTGTGTTGGACGTTTCCCCGATGCAGAGTGTCGCTTGCTGACGTGTCCCCGGCATGGAGTGTCTGCTTGACGTTTCCCTGGCATGGAGTGTCACTGTTCAACTTTTCCTCGGCGCGGAGTGTCGGGTTGACTTTTCCCCGGCACGGAGTGTCGCTGATCGACTTTTCCCCAGCCCGGAGTATCAGGTTGACTTTTCCCCAGCACGGAGTGTCGCTGATCGACTTTTCCCCGGCGCGGAGTGTCCGGTTGACTTTTCCCCGGCACGGAGTGTCGCTGATCGAATTTTCCCCGGCGCAGAGTGTCACGGGTTGACATTTTCCCGGCACGGAGTGTTGCTGATCAACTTTTCCCCGGCGTGGAGTGTCGCTGATCGAATTTTCCCCGGCGCGGAGTGTCGCTGGTTGACTTTTCCCCGGCACGGAGTGTCGCTGATCGACTTTTCCCCGGCGCGGAGTGTCGGGTTGACTTTTCCCCGGCATGGAGTGTTGCTGCTCGAATTTTCCCCGGCGCGGAGTGTCGGGTTGACTTTTCCCCGGCACGGAGTGTCGCTGCTCGACTTTTCCCCGGCGCGGAGTGTCGGGTTGACTTTTCTCCGGCACGGAGTGTCGCTGATCGACTTTTCCCCGGCGCGGAGTGTCGGGGTTGACTTTTCCCTGCCACGAAGTGTCGTTGATTGACTTTTCCCCGGCGCAGAGTGTCGGGTTGACTTTTCCCCGGCACGGAGTGTCGCTGATCCACTTTTCCTAGGCGCGGAGTGTCGCTGATCGACTTTTCCCCGGCGCGGGTATCGGGTTGACTTTTCCCCGGCACGGAGTGTTGCTGATCGACTTTTCCCTGGCGCGGAGTGTCGAGTTGACTTTTCCCCGGCACGGAGTGTCGCTGATCGACTTTTCCCCGGCGCGGAGTGTCGCTTGTTGACGTAGAGGTCGATGTTGGAATTGGTTGGTTTAATTTGTTTGATTTGAGTCGACATCAGCATCGCTACACTGGAATATAGTACCAGGAGCGAATCATCATCCGTCTTTGAGAGGATTTTGGAATTGGGGTTTTTGTTTGGCATCTGCATTGCTGCACTGGAATAATGCCAGGAGAAACTCATCATTTTCCCCGAGAGGATTTGGGAATTGGTTTTTTTTGTTTGGCATCTGCATTGGTGCACTGGAATAATCCCAGGAGCAACTCATCATTTGCCCCGAGAGGATTTGGGAATTGGTTTTTTTTGTTTGGCATCTGCATTGCTGCACTGGAATAATGCCAGGAGCAACTCATCATTTGCCCTGGGAGGAATTGGGAATTGGTTTTTTTTTGTTTGGCATCTGCATTGCTGCACTGGAATAATGCAAGGAGCAACTCATCATTTGCCGCGGGAGGATTTGGGAATTGGTGGCTTAGGAGACAGGTTTAGAACCCTATCGCCTAAGGCTTCTCAATTTTATGGGCCGTAAGGGTCCCATAAAAGCATTTTCTCCCTACGAGTCGAAAGGATCTCGTAGGTGTATTTTCTCCTTAGGAGTCGTGGGGACTCCCAAGTGTGTTGCTCCTTTGTGAGTCGTAAGGATCTCATGCGGGGATTTTCTCCTCACAAAGTCGAGAGGACTTTGTGAGTGTATTTCATCTCTTTTTCAAGAGTTTGCGCCCTTTTGGGTTTTCACAAACTCGCCGGCTGTCCTGCTGTTTTTACTCACGGAGCCCCTTTCGGGTTTTCATCCGTGCCTATTTTGCTTGTGGACATATCATTTTATTTATATTTTTTTTTCATTTTTTTTCATTTTTTTTGGACTTTGAATGTGGTCTCACCAGTAGGACTTGGGAGAGATTGGGATTGTTTTACGCCCGTGGATTGTATACGGTTTTGCAGGATGTATGATCCAGACTGTAGGGCCGGAAAAAAGATTCGGGCCTTTGTCGGCGTCTGCATCGCTGCGCTGGAATATGGTACCAGGAGCGACTCATCATTCACCGTTTGGATTTGGATTTTGGTTGGCGTCTGCATCGCTGCACTGGAATATGGTACCAGGAGCGACTCATCATTCACCGTTGGGATTTGGAATTTGGCTGGCATCTGCATCGCTGCACTGGGATATGGTACCAGGAGCGATTCATCATTCGCCACTTGGGAATTGGGGAGCGATGGCTTAGGAGACAGGTTCATATCCCTATCTCCTAAGGCTTTTCAATTTTATGGGCTGTGAGGGTCCCATAAAAGCATTTTCTCCCTACGAGTCGGAAGGATCTTGTAGGTGTACTTTCTCCTTAGGAGTCGTGAGGACTACTAAGTGTGTTTTTCCTTCGTGAGTTGTAAGGATCCCACGAAGGTGTTTTCTTACGAGTCATGAGGATCCCGTAAGGTTTGTTCTCCTCATGCATCGTGAGGACGCATGAGTGGATTTCCCTTCGTTTCCAGTTTAACGACTTAGAGGTCATCTGTTTCCAGTTTAACAACTTAGAGGTCATCTGTTTCGAGTTTAACGACGTAGTGGTCGTCTGTTTCCAGTTTAACGATGTAGTGGTCGTCTGTTTCCAGTTTAACGCCTTAGTGGTCATCTGTTTCTAATTTAACGACGTAGTGGTCGTCTGTTTCCAGTTTAACGACTTGGTCGTCATCTGTTTCCAGTTTAACGACTTGGAGGTCGTCTGTTTCCAGTTTAACGACTTGGTGGTCATCTGTTTCCAGTTTAGAGACTTAGAGGTCTATCGTTTCCAATTTAGCGACTCAGAGGTCGTCTGTTTCCAGTTTAACGACTTGGTGGTCATCTGTTTCCAGTTTAACGACATAAAGGTCGTCTGTTTCCATTTTAACGACTTGGTGGTCATCTGTTTCCAGTTTAGAGACTTAGAGGTCTATCGATGGCAAGCTTGGAATTTTGGGGTAGGGGCCGGCATCAGCGTTGCTAACACTGAAGCACATGTACCAGGACACATAAGTGGGTCTTCCCAATAGAGCATAATTCCGAGGGCGGAGACCAACCGCTGGACTGGTGATTGCAGTGGGATATGGGTATGATGAGAATTATTTAAGCCCGTGGATTGTATACGGTAGTCAAGTTGGGGTCTAATCGTAGGGCCAAGGGAATTTTGAAAAATTGGATTTTTGCCGGCGTCTGCATCGATGCACTGGAATATGGTACCAGGAGCGATTCATCATTCGCCGTTGTTTTTTTTTTTGTTTTACCGCGATTGCTCTATCATTTCAGCTTTTCTCATCGCGAAGATCGCGATTGCCCTATCATTTCGGCTATTTGTTCGCGGTTGCCCCATCATTTCGGCTTTATTTCCATTTTTATTTTCACTCGCTGATTTTTATTGCGAGTTGCCCCATCATTTCGGCTTTTCTTTATTTTTCTTTTATTTACACATTTTTTGTTTATTTACATTTTTACATTTTTTTACATTCCCAGTTTAATGACTTAGAGGTCGATTATTCCCAGTTTAGTGACATGGTGGTCAACTGTTCCCAGTTTAATGACGTGGTGGTCGATTATTCCCAGTTTAAAGACTTAATGGTCTGTCATTCCCAGTTTAACGACGTGGTGGTCAACGGGTGTTCCCAGTTTAACGACGTGGCGGTCCTTTTTGCTTATCCCAGCTCCTTGAACTTTGATCTTGGCGGAGCTGTGTTGATGACCTAGCTCTGTGGCTTGCCGATACATCCGAGGATTGTGAGGTTTTTGCAAGCTTATATTGGTCCTTTGCCCAATCTTTGAAAATATAGCAGTCTTCGATGGTATGACCCACCACTCTATGATATGGGCAGTATATGGGATTGCCGGTCATGTTCATTTCCTATGGCCTCTTTGGAACAGGCAGTTGCAAACCGTTGTTCAAGGCGTGCGTGAATATTTTGCGGACTTCATCCCTCCTGAAGGAGTATACCTTCTTCTTTCTCTCCATTGGAGTCGGTGCCTTTACTGATGCTGGTCCTCGAGGCTGATCGGTCTTTGGTTCGCCCTTTTCAGATAATGGCACATGTCTGGGAGGATTAGGTTCCCGAAAGGCTTCGGTCTCCATTTGCATGAAATCGGCGGTCGTAGCTTGACTGTTTGCCAACGCGCCTTTAGACAGTTCTATCTCTCCCATCTTGTATTGCCTTTCGACCCAATCTTTGAAGACGAAGCAGTCCTCAATGGCATGACCTATCACCCTGTGATAGGGGCAATATTTTGGGTCGTCGGTCATATTCTCTTCTTGCGGTCTCTTTGATTCTGGCAGTTGTAGACCGTTTCTTAGGGCGTCCCTGAATATCTTATGGACCTTTTCCCTCTTTAAGGAATAGACCTTTTCCAACTTCTCTTTCAGAGGCGATTCCCCCCCTGGCGTATGTATCGGAGGGATTGGAGGCTGATTGCGGCCGTTTTTCGTGAAGGCGCTCCGCTTTTAGGTTGAAAGGGATATCAGTTGGCTGCCCCGGGTATCAATCCCTGGCTCATGAGACAAAATTTGATTCTGCTGTAATTGCAATCGGGCGACTTGGGTTGCGAGATCTGCCACGATATTTGCCAGCTCGTCGACTTTGGAATAGACCTCGGCCATCTTCTCATCCCTGTCTTGAAATTGCCTTTGAAGCCATTGGAATAATGCTTGTTCTGTAGTTCCGGCTATGACAACCGGATAATCTTTATTGCCTGAGCTCAATTCCATAGGAACCACGGGCTCCTCTGGCTTATCGGCTTGAGCGGGCTTTTCATCATTTAGATCGAGCTGATGCTGGGTAGCGTCAACCATATCATCACCATGGCTATGAAGAAGAGGAGGGTTCGTTTCTTCATGTCCGGCCATGTAGACAGTGTGGATAACACATTCAGGCATTCTTTCATCACTGGCAGCTGGTTTCGTGGAGCGGTCCGGGCTTTAGAAATTCATAAATTTTAACATGGCCAGAGCCCTAGCCCATTTGTTGGCTCTATATCTGAGCCGCTTCTGCCTCAGCTTCTCTACCTTAAGCGCTTGGCAGGCTTCTGCTCTTCGGGAAGCCACCATAAGCCGAGTGATGGGGATGCTTGAGAAGACATCTGCCCGCGTGTCCGTCGAAGGTATCTCCTAGGATTGCCCACGACGTTTGGCAACTTCTTTTGTTCCGATGGCTTTGCCCCCAGTTGGGGCCATGGAAAGCCGTCCAGACACCGATTTGCGTTTGGGTTGGGATGCCTTCGAGACCACCACATTTGGCCTCTTGCCTTTCGAGGCCGGTTTGTCGGTCACCGGAGCTTGAGGAGCTGGGATAGCGTTAGCTGACACGAACATAATAGAGCTAAATGGTAGCGGCTCCTCCTCCCATTGTCGTTCGAGACTGGCCGGAAGGACCATTCTGGAGTCCATCTTCATCGTGTATGAGATGGGAGATGAGTTCATCTTCGGAGACATTGTTGAAAGGTGATTGCTTGAAAATCCTGCATGAAAAAACTTTATTTTAGTATAAATATTGATATGTATATTGATTGAGTTCGCATGAACGTTTATCCCGAAATATGGGAGGAGAGATTGGTCCCACCGGGCGTGCCAGAATTTGTAGGGTGTTTTTCGTCACCCTATTGAGATGGGAATACAAGCACGCTTGTCAGGCGTACAACAGATTCCCCCTGCCTAGGGTAGGCCGGGTTTTAATGATTGTGGGGATCCGAATCTCCGGCAGCCGCCGACTTAGCTGCCGTTAATTACCCCTCACCTTTGGAGCGAGGGAACCTCCGATTGACGGGTTAAACTGGACATGCGAACTCAATGTGCAGTGTGTGTGTGATATATTTTGAAAGGGGGTTTTTGGTATAACGGGAGCTACACAGAGTTTTTACCGGGGGTCTCGCTACCCGGATAGCAGGCTGGGGGTCAAGGGGGCTAGCAGCCCCTTGCGGGGTGCGGGGCAGCGCCCCGTTAGAAATTTTTTTCTAACAGGGATAGTGTCGTGGAGTATGTGTGTGTGTAAATAGGTATACTGTTGGAGATAGTGCCCTCAGAGTCAATTATTGGATCACAGGCACATGATTGCAATGATTGAGGGAGGACCTATCCCGGTAGGACAGTCTTACTCAAGATGATAGTATGCTATCTGGTTTATCTTTATCCTCGTGTACTGCTTTAGGTGACCCTACAGGTCACTATTACACGTTGATAGAGCCCCTAGGATTCTTGCTTGACTACCAGCAGTATGAGGGCGATCATATACGTGGGAGCTGGGGTCTATAAGCACATCCTTAAAAGGTCCCTAGTCGTGGGAGTTTCGAGACAGGGCATTGATACTCCAGAGTAGACTAGTGTATATAGTCGAGACCCTGACGAGGGGCGGTGGCCGGTCTCATAAGCCACTGGTGTCATATGGATCACCTAAGATGTATACAGGTGCTCATTGGGTTATGAGTACACCGGACATGACTCGCCGGGAACATGCTAGTTGGGATTATACCTGATGTTAGATAGCAGTTCCCTGGTGACATGTGTACAGGTTAGTTCATCGACCTAAGATCGTCATTTGTCTCGTGTGAGTTCCCACTGTGCTTTGATTACTACCCTACCACGGCTCAAAGGAGTCGTGCAAACAGGTTTTAGTTGGGTACAGTCCCGAGCCACATGGAGGCAATGAGCGGATCTGCAGGGGTTCGTCTCTCCCGGTATTGGGGGTGAGGTCGCGCTGTGTCTAAGAGAGCCAGTACATGAAAAGTCCTTGGCCAAGGCAGGAGATTTACTGGTAGGTATTCCAGTAGTATCTCAGGGTGTTCTGGGCTGATCTCCGACACGACTTGTACCGCTTTTGGGGGTCTGACTTTTACCAACCACCTAGGCCCGCCATGCGATGCTCATAGACGAACGGACTGGACTGTACGGATATTATCACTGACAAGCTCAGTAGGGTGTCAGGATGAGTTCGCTCACAGACGTCCCTTTTGGTCAATAGCTGGTGGCCCGTCACGTATGGCTAATACCTCTGACGAGCTAGTGGTTAAATCCACAGCCATAGTATTGACGAGTCTTTAGAGTCCCCACTGACCAGTTGCTCAAGTTTCGGGCGAAACGCTGTAGAGGCCGTATGGAGATATGGAAGGGTTCGATCAGATACGTGCGGCATTGCACGGATCAGGATCGGACGGTTAATACTAGCGGGCTTTGGTTTAAGCCGGATCCTAGTATTGTACAGTATAGACTTTGTCTCATTGCATTTGTATTCGGTCGGAATACAAATGAGGGTATGTATATACAGTAGCGGGGTTTTCCTGTAATTTATTACGGGATCAATTTTTTAGAGTTGCCAGTTTGTTTTCCGTTTCAGCCATATTTCTTTGTATCTTTCATTGGCTGAAGATTGGTGGAGGAGGGCTGATTTGCATTTGTGCAAATAAGCATTTCTGGAGGGTTGTCTTTGCACATTGTAGTGTCATGATGGTTGCACCATGACCTTGACTTTCTTGACTTCATCATTGCTTGACTTTGAAGTAATGATGATGGTTGGTGGAGTGTGGGTTTGTTTTGGTGATCATTTCTTTTCATGATAACATTTGATCTCTCTCTTGCATTATTGTTGCTCTCTCTCTCACACATACACACCCTTCTCATTCTCACTCCCTTCACCATTGCATGGCCGGCCAAGCCAAAGGGGGCTGCCCCATATTTTTGGTGGTGGGATTTTTGGTCTTTTGGCTTCACAAAAATCCCAAAGTTTCATCTCCAAAAAGTCTAAATTCATTTTCTCCACAAAAGGCAACTTCCAATACCCTAAATGAGACATAGCATTCTACACTATATTCTACAGCAAATCTTGGGCACGTCGACTTGCCGGATTTGTGCCCGAGTTACCTCGGTCCAGAAGTGGGAGCCCGTAAAAGAAGCCGGCGACGTGGTGCCCTTTCCGGCGAGGAGGTGGAGACCGGACATTCTGCGGGATATCGGGACGACGACGAGAAGACCGAAGGATTCGGATCGCTCGGTATATCTCTCTACTCCTTCTCTAGTTAGCTAGGACTAGATTAATGGCCCGATCCGGGTATTTAGTGCACGGTGGTGCCAGTTTAAAAAGTTAAAGTAAATCATCGCTTCCGCATTCTGGAGTCGGATTGACGGCCGGGGCGCCGCCGTGCACTTACTGTGGTATCAGAGCCTCACCATTAACCTAGTCTAGCTTGGTCTGGTATGTTTACACTTTCGATCGAACAAAATTCCAAAAACCCGCGTTTACAATAGCATCAGTTTCTGTCGAAATTTTTTTGGAGTCCAAAAATTTTTCAGGTTGTTTCAGAATGATGTGCAGGGGATTATAAACGTCCTGTAAAAATTTGGTCGCGCGATCTCATTACCCCACCGCGGAACCGCGGCCAAACCCATGCTTGGGCCGCGGTTCCGCCGCTGTTTTAATTGTTCAGCGCACCAAATTTTTCCAGAGAGCTCCTGTGTAGAAAATAGGGTTTTTGGAACATTCTTTTTGGGTCCAGAATTTCTTTATGTGCTACAGTAGTGCTTGGGGCCCACTTGGGTAAATTTGATCGATCAAATTTTTTAAACATGTTAGTTCACAGTATTTATATTATATCTGCGACCGTGAATGTCACTTGATCGGTAAATCCTGTCTAACTGCTATAGCCCGGTTAGACGGATTTGCGAACGTGACATTCACGTTGATGTTCTGTGATTATGCTGTGATATTGCGGATTGGTCGTGGGGGATAGCCTTGATGCAATGTTAGTACTGTTTTTGTTGTATTATGTACATTTGATATTGCGGGGCGAGCATCCAACATGTGGACTGCCATCACTGCCTGTCTGTATATTATTCTTTTGGGGCACGACCGGGTCGAGGTCGATGCACCCGTTGTTTGTATATTTTACTTTATGTACTAGGATTACCCCAAGGTGGGATGCACGGATAGCCGGGTTCTAGAGGGCAACGGGCCCGCATCTCATGGCATTGAGACGGAGGGGGCTTTACTCTAGAATTGGTGGGCTATTCGCCGCACTCGTAGGGGGTACAGGTTGATCCAGGAGGGGTGCCAAAGTTACCAGATTCCGTGAAGTGTTTAGTGGCCCATTCACGTAGCTGAAGGGGGCTGCCTCGCTTCAGGTTTTGGCGGGTGACTTGCCGCGCCCGTAGGGGTCTAGGGTTTCATTACACAGGCTATCCACACAACCAGGGGAACGTCAGGTTTCAGTAGCGGCTCTGTGAAACCCGGGGATCCCAGATATCTGTATTGTTCTGTGATGCTTATTACATTTCTGTGATGTTGCATTTTATCACGCCTTGAACGAAATATTATATATTGATATATATACTAGTAGATGTTGTATATGTTTTGCATCTGCGCTAGTCCAGTCCCCGCTCTGTCGTTAGTTAACTAACCTAACGGGTAATGACGGGACCCAGTGGCGAATGCGGATGGCATATACGTACGTCATTATTTTCGTTCTTTGTGGTGTAATCAATTGATGGGACTGCGTTGATTCGGATCAATGCAAGTTATAAACAAACCTATTCTGATGTTGTTGGAACACTTTTCAAAAAGCTGTTATTGTAAGGACGTTAACTTTTGTTTTGCACAGTGGTATTCGGTTATGAATATCCAGCACCTCAGTCGACGAGGCAAGGGCCGAGATCCCTTCACCGGGAGTGACCCCTTGGACAGAAGTTTGCATCAGGGCAATAACTTCACTATAGCCGATTACTTTTGCTTTGCATCATGGTATTCAGTTGGAATATCCTGCACCTCATTCTACGGGGAAAGAGCCAAGATTACTTCACCGGGAGTGACCTCTTTAGCAAAGGTTTTCGTCACTATATTTTTATAAAGCTATCCGGTTCCTTCAACGATATCAAATTCATTACGTTAAAGGTTTTCGCCAGAAACCATTCGTAGCCCTCCGTCGTTTCATATGGGTGGTCAATAGTATTCAAGCTGTGTATGTTGGCCAAAGTCAAGGCACAGTGATTGGTAGCTATTGGGTATTCATATGCAGCATAGATAGATGCGTTGGTTTGGGGCAGTCGTACTACTATTTTGGCCAAAGTCAAGGGTATGTACGGGTGGGCTCAAATTAACCTGGAGAATGACGGGTAGAACTTGACATGTGACTTATGATATGTTGGCCAAAGTCAAGGTCATAAGAGCATGGGGCAAAAATCCACATCGGGAGTTTCTAAAGAAACTGAAACTTTCCAGATATACGCATACCTTCTGGAGTGTGATAACGTGAGCGGATTCCGTCACGTTATCATGCGATGATAGTTGGATCCCGATTCCCACTGATGAGTTATTTTACTCCTCGGGTGATCCCGACTAATTCTTCTTTCGGGTTTGGAGAAGAATTTGAGGTTACAGTGGGAGGCTTCCAGATTAGATAAATTGGTAACCATTTTCATCTAGGTTAGAGTGCACGCTGAGTGTTTCTTTTCTCTCTCTCTTTGGCAGCGACCATTGACCCGACCCTAAGACTATGACTCAGTGACCAAATTAACCGAACCTTCTTTAACACTGGCTTTTGGATTGTCAGAGTTGCAAACCTCATTGCCACTCTTACTTTTACCCTTTTCTCCAGGACACCCCGTATTAATACGAACGTCCACTTCCATTGGACAAAAGCATTGTATGGTTATTTACAAACTCGAAGGAATTTATTCGAGAATGGTTTCTTGTTCTGGAGAAAACGAATAAGACTATTCAGTTTTCTTTTCCTTTTACCTTCTCTCAGGTTGCGAGTACTCCTTGGTTTAGGAGATAGTACACCTATTATACAAATTGGACAGTCTTCTTCCAAACCTTAGGCTGATGCCAACCGGTAGGGAATGAAGAAAACCAATTAGCATAACGATGGTGTACAGAAGGTATTGAGTCAAGACAAAGAAAGGGATTAGTAAGAGGGCAAAGTAAATTGCGACTGCTATTCTTGACCAAACCAAGTATTTCATTACCACTCCCACTTCACCTTTGTATTTCTCCAGGACACTCCGTATCACTACGAAGATCCACAGTTTATTGGATACTCCATCGTATGGTTATATACGAACTTGAAAGGAACTTGTTCCAGTTCGGGGATGGATTCTGGTTCAGGAGAAATAGGAATAAGGTTTATTCAGGTGTCTTTTATCTTCACCTTCTCTCGCATTGCGAGTGCTCCTAGGATTAGGACAGTACACCCATTATGCTTATTGGATAGTCTTCTTCCAAACCATAGGCTGGTGCCGAACGGTAGGGAAGGAAGAAAACCATTTGGCCTAAAGGGGTGTGCAGAAGGTAACGACTAAAGACATATAAAGGGATTTGGAGAGGTGGCAAAGAAATATACAGTTACAGTTGTGAATCTGGATAATGGAAGAGGCATTACTAGGAATACCCGGATACCCCATCGAAACATTTCAATGTTTCAGTTTCACTGTGTACTGTTAAAGGAAAACTGATTTCCCGATTAGATACTTACTCCAGGGTATGTATTTACCAGGTATGATTCTCACATCTGTATGGTTTTACAGATAATGAGTGGGAGTAAGTTATTGGGAATTGGGTGATCATCCTCATTATATCGGGATTCATTGTAATCGGTGATGTTTGAGGAAGTCACCTGGGTTGTTTGCCGGACGGCAAATATTTGGTTTTGAATATCCGCAGTCATGCACCAATTTCAAATTGATATATCTGTACGTCTATTTTTATGGAGTGAGATATACCATTTTGAAATTATGTCTATGACATTTACCTATATCAGTGGATGGTTAGGTAAGGAGCATTAAACAGCGGTGTAATTCTTCTTCACCATAAGTACAGTTTTCAACCTACGACACATAGGGAATGAGTTATTAGACTCAAGGGACTTATACAGAGTATTGTATGTTGTCCAGCGTCCATGAGGACAGAGGGGTTGTTTCTCATACTATATTCGGTTTACTTATGACTTCTCTAGTTTTTAGACAGGTGTTTCGTAGAAACACAGGGTCCGAATTTTGAGAAGTTATAGTTATATGAATAAAGTAGAGAACCGGGTATTGCAAGTATCGGGATTCTTCAAAGTGATCGAAGATGTAGATACTTGTGTATGGTATTCAGTTGATAGTAATGATTAAGAGAACTTGCTTCTCTTTCAGGTCACTCATAATTGGAAGCATTCCTAAGTTGAGTAACGCTGATCGGCCTCTTTCCATTTACTTGACATGCACTGGAGACAGCTGCATGATTTGAATCTGGTTCAATTAAATCAGTGCCTCTGGTTCTATATTGGATATAGAACAGTTCATATCTTAACGATGTTAAGGTACGGGGAGTTGTCCGGCTTATGCTTAAAACCAGACACTGGATGACTCAAGGCACGTTTCTGTAATGGCTGTTTGTGGGTTGACCCGGGCTATGACGAGGGTTGATTTTCTACCATCTGGAAGATCAATAGTGATATTGTTCTTGACTCGCCACAGTTTTAAATAAAAATAGATTTTTTCAGAAAACAGAAGTAGGAGTATGGTAGAACTGGAAGTGATTCCAGAACCGCAAACGATTACTGAAGATTTGATAAGAACCTAAAGATTCAATCTGGTTTGACATTCCATTAGCCACTCCGCAGATGTGGTGGGTAACCGCAGGCACCCGAGAGGTACTTTGGTATGCTCAAGGACGGTGGCAGGGAGGTTCTTGTTTACCCAGACTTGCCATTGCTGTTGTTCCAGGCTGTGAGACCCGGCAGGAGGATGAGTATAGCGTCGTTCTGAACGGGCTTCAGAAGTGTACGTGTATATGACTCTGCCAGAGGGTTGTCGTAGTCAGTGGGAGCAGCGGAAGCATTGGTGGACAGATGGCTTATGTCTATTTATAGACTAAAGCAGATGTAGCGGAGATAGATCATCTATTTCTGATATGACAGTCATAGGTTTGACTTTATCAGAATAGGGGATGGATCTATTAAGAAGGTAGTAGGGTGTGATGTCCTGGTATTTTGGATGACATACACAGAATAGGAAGTGATATTCCTATCCTATGATCGGTTATACTTTGGTTGTCACACAGTGGTTTCTCCACATAAGGATATAGATACAATATCAGAACATTCTGGTTACTAGATCTATAGATCTAGATTTGGGTGGTTTCCCAATCAGGGTACTTAGACAGCATTCTGAGAGTTTTTAGAATGGACGACTCCTGGCATGGTAGCATACCTGCAGGTGATGGAGTCACCCTCTCTAAAGGTGTCTTACAGACTAAAGGGGAGAGGGATGTGCATGATCGGCAGATCACTTGCTTAGGCAATTGAGTTGATCGTGAGATGTCAAGTAGCACACCAGATGTTGTTTTTGCAGTGGATGCAATAAATCGATATTGATCCAATCCTGGAGGAACATTCGGAAGCAGTTTTAGAACATAAGTGGATGTTCTAGGGATATGATAACGACAGCCTCATTCGGGAGACAGTTATCATTCCAGGCTTCCAAGGTGACCTGGATGACAGGGAGGTTGTCAGAGTTATAGTTTTCCCTTTGACGAGGGGCAGTATTTTGGACAGGTGGTCCAGGAGGATACTGAGGGAAGGATGGCGCAGGATACTGATTAAGTTCAGTTGACGATACAGTCTAAGAAGTTTGGATTTGGAGTTCATTTATGAGCTAGGTCCCATCAGATATCCAGACATACTCTAAGACAGATATTGCTCATTTTGGGAGATGGCTTTCTCCGCGAACTTGAGATATAGAGAGACATAGAAAGAAACATCAGAGCGGATCCACTCACTGAGGCTATTTCTCGAACGCAATAGTTTCGCAAACGAGCTTTGTGAGACTGGCTAGTAGAGGAGTTGGGTGTTCGGTATCACACGGACTGTGAGTATGCGACATCGCAATAATTAGCCTTGAGTGCAAGTGGGATATTGTGGGAGATAGTGCCCTCATAGTCAATTATTGGATCACAGACACATGATTGTAACGATTGAGGGAGGACCTATCCCGGTAGGATAGTCTTACTCAAGATGATAGTATGCTATCTGGTTTATCTTTATCACCGTGTACTGCTTTAGGTGACCCTACAGGTCACTATTGCACGTTGATAGAGCTCCTAGGATTCTTTCTTGACTACCAGCAGTATGAGAGCGATCATATACGTAGGAGCTGGGGTCTATAAGCACATCCTTAAAAGGTCTCTAGTCATGGGAGTTTCGAGACAGGGCATCGATACTCCAGAGTAGACTAGTGTATACAGTCGAGACCCCGACGAGGGGCGGTGGCCGGTCTCACAAGCCACTGGTGTCAGTTGGATCACCTAAGATGTATACAGGTGCTCATTGAGTTATGAGTACACCGGACAGGACTCGCCGGGAACATGCTAGTTGGGATTATACCTGATGTCAGATAGCAGTTCCCTTGTGACATGTGTATAGGTTAGTTCATCGACCTGAGATCGTCATTTGTCTCGTGTGAGTTCCTACTGTGCTTTGATTACTACCCTACCATGGCTCAAAGGAGTCATGCAAACAGGTTTTAGTTGGGTACAGTCCCGAGCCATATGGAGGCAGTGAGCGGATCTGCAGGGGTTCGTCTCTCCCGGTATTGGGGGTGAGGTCGCGCTGTGTCTAGGAGAGCCAGTACATGAAAAGTACGGATATTGTCACTGACAGGCTCAGTAGGGTGTCAGGATGAGTTTGCTCATAGACGTCCCTTTTGGTCAATAGCTGGTGGCCCGTCACGTATGGCTAATACCTCTGACGAGCTAGTGGTTAAATCCACAGCCATAGTATTGACGAGTCTTTAGAGTTCCCCACAGACCAGTTGCTCAAGTTTCGGGCGAAACGCTGTAGAGGACGTATGGAGATATGGCAGGGTTTGATCAGATACGTGCGGCATTGCACGGATCAGGATCGGACGGTTAATACTAGCGGGCTTTGGTTTAAGCCGGATCCTAGTATTGTACAGTATAAACTTTGTCTCGTTGCATTTGTATTCGGTCGGAATACAAATGCTGGTATGTATATACAGTAGCGGGGTTTTCCTGTAATTTATTACGGGATCAGTTTTTTGGAGTTGCCAGTTTGTTTTCTGTTTCAGCCATATTTCTTTGTATCTTTCATTGGCTGAAGATTGGCGGAGGAAGGCTTATTTGCATTTGTGCAAATAAGCATTTCTGGAGGGTTGTCTTTGCACATTCTAGTGTCATGATGGTTGCACCATGACCTTGACTTTCTTGACTTCATCATTGCTTGACTTTGGAGTAATGATGATGGTTGGTGGAGTGTGGTTTTGTTTTGGTGATCATTTCTTTTCATGATAACATTTGATCTCTCTCTTGCATTATTGTTGCTCTCTCTCTCACACATACACACCCCCTTTCATTCTCACTCCCTTCACCATTGCATGGCCAGCCAAGCCAAAGGGGGCTGCCCCATATTTTTGGTGGTGGGATTTTTGGTCTTTTGGCTTCACAAAAATCCCAAAGTTTCATCTCCAAAACGTCTAAGTTCATTTCCTCCACAAAAGGCAACTTCCAATACCCCAAATTAGACATAGCATTCTACACTATATTCTACAGCAAATCTTGGGCACGTCGACTCGCCAGCTTCGTGCCCGAGTTGCCTCGGTCCAGAGGTGGGAGCCCATAAAAGAAGCCGGCGACGTGGTGCCCTTTCCGGCGAGGAAGTGGAGACCGGACATTCCGCGGGAGATCGGGACGATGACGAGAAGACCGAAGGACACGGATCGCTCGGTATATCTCTCTACCCCTTCTCTAGTTAGCTAGGAATAGATTAATGGCCCGATCCGGGTATTTAGTGCGCGGTGGTACCGGTTTAAAAAGTTAAAGTAAATCATCGCTTCCGTATTCCGGCATCGGATTGACGGCCGGGGCGCCACCGTGCACTTACATATACATATGTATATATATATATATATATATATATATATATATATATGTATGTATGTACATAAAAAGAAGGGGGAAAGGCATCCAAAGGATGCGTGGGGCCAGCGTTGTGCGCTTAGGAGCTAGCGCACCACGTGTCGGCACGAGGGTGCTTTGCGCTCGAGCGCAGAGTGCTGGAGCGCAAGCGCGCCATGTGTCGGCACGTAAACGCTTTGCGCTCGAGCGCTGGGCGCTTGAGCGCAAGCACGCCACGCGTCGGCACGTAGGCGTTTTGCGCTCAAGCGCAGAGTGTGGGAGCGCAAGTGCGCTACGTGTCGGCACGTGGGCGCTTTGCGCTCGAGCGTAGAGCGCTGGAGCGCAAGCGCGCCACTTGTCGGCACGTGGGCGCTTTGCGCTCGAGCGCAGAGCGTCGGGGCCCAAGCGCGCCACGTGTCGGCACGTGGGCGCCTTGCGCTGGAGCGCCTTGCGCTGGAGCGCCAGCGCGTTAGAGCGCAAGCGCGCTATGTGTCGGTACGAGGGCGCTCGGCGCTTGAGCGCTTGGGCGCCGGTGAGAAAAAGAGGGCTTTTAGTCCCAGAACCAGAAGCTATGCTTCAGAAAGGAAATATTTATTATATATATATGTATATATATGGAGTTAAACTCCTATGATGTTTTGAAGATGATAAAGGGGGTTCTTCTTCCTCCTCCTGTTGTTTCGCCGGATCTTGAAGATCAAGAGATGTGAGATCTAAAAATCTCTTCTTTTTGAGATCTAATGACAGATCCAAGCTCCCCTTGAAAAACTATTTAGTTTTGGAAAAGTGGGAGTAAAACTCTTGATTTAATAAAAAAAAGAAGAAGGTTTAAAACCTTCAGAAAGGGGAAAGAGGCACAAACCCTAAGTTTTTTTGAGAGAATGAAAAGTCTTCTTTTTTATTCATCATTATGTTGCCTTATATAGGCTTACATATTTACATATAGCCCCTTGGGCTTTGCAAAATGGCATTTTGCCTATCCCATGGCTTATATGCCTTTTCATTTTGCACATAAGCCATGGGCTTACAAAAATTTGGCTTTATGCCCATTTTGCATACATTCATGCACAAAAATTACATAAAAATTATTTGTTACATGATTTTTGTTGTTGGCATAGGGAGGCTGGCCATGGGCTCGACTTGGGTATGGACCCGCTTGACCTGGGCTTAGGCCCACCTAGCTTGGGGGTTGACCTTGTCTTTGACTCGGTCAACCGGGGTGTAAATTTTTACCCCAACAGAACCAAAATCAACAACAATTCCAAGGCGATAACAATTTTCAAAGGCCTCCTCCACAACAACAAGCCCCTCAACAAACTCATTATCAGCAACCTTTCCAACCCCAGCCTTACCAAAACCAAATGAACAACTTTGTACCAAACAACTCTTATCCTCAAAACAATTTTGTTCAGCCGAATAACTATAAGGTTTCCTCGCTAGAACGAAGTCTGGATGCGTTTTTAAAACAATCTACGCAATCTTCAGCTAGCATCCAATCGTCCATTCAGTCTTTGGTGCAACACGGTTCTTCACATGATCAGAGCATCAAAGTAGTTGAAGCTCAAATTGCACAACTGAATGCTGCGTTAAGTGAGCGAGAGAAGGGGAAGCTTCCATCTCAACCACTGCTAAATCCCGGTCACACACAAAATACATATGTTGCTCATGAAAAACAAAATCATAATGTAAGTGCCGTGACTACATTGAGATCTGGAAAGGTATTGCACAACAACGTTGGTAATAACGATGACACCCCGGCCGCTTCTTCTTCTTCTTCTTCTTCTTCTTTGTCTTCTTCAGAGCCTATTCTTCATTCTTCACAAGGCTCTACTTCTTCTAATTCGAACGGACCCACATCTCACTTCACGAAAACACCAACACTGGGATCCGTTCCAACTCCGCAATCTACTCCACAGACATTGGACTCAACAAATTTTCAAAATATTCCATTTCCAAACAGGTTGAGATCTAATAAACCTACTCCACAAATGGAGAAGATTGTGGAGTTATTCAAACTGGTTAGCATAAATATACCTCTCTTGGATGCAATACAACAAGTCCCTTCATACGCTAAAATCTTAAAGGACTTTTGCACCAAGAAGAGGAAATCGCAGGTACCTAAGAAAGTTTTCTTGGCTAATGAAGTGAGTGATGCTCTTACCCAATCTTTACCTCAAAAGCAGAAGGACCCTGGCTGTCCTACAATTTCAATAACTATTAGGGATAAGAACATCAATCACTCACTATTAGATCTTGGTGACAGTGTTAACCTGCTTCCCTATTCAGTATATGAGCAATTGGGCGTTGGAGAGTTGAAACCCACACATTGTACTCTCCAAATGGCCGACCGATCCATCACCCATCCTAGGGGAGAGTTAGAGGATGTGTTAATAAAAGCAGGGGACTTCATTTTCCCTGTTGATTTTATTGTTATGGACACACGGCCTGTAGCTAACTCCCGGAATCAAATTCCGGTGATACTCGGTCGACCATTCCTTGCTACTTTTAATGCGGTGATCAACTGTCGAAATGGTTCGATGAACCTATCTTTTGGAAACATGACAGTTGAGCTCAACATTTTTAAGTTGGGGAATCAACCCTCCGAGCCTAATGCTAATATACTTGATGTTTTCTCGATCCAAGAGATCACTCAGGAGGATTGTGAGCTCGAAAAATTTCTGTTCGATCACAACAATTTTGACGCCACTGGTGCGTTCCTCCTTGATTCTGACACAACTTTCACACCCGATAACGATTACGAGTGTTTCACTTTTTCGGACGATTTTGAAGAATCACCTCCCGAGTTTGAGTCCTTTGATTTTTCGGATGAGTTAGATGAACCATCCTGCTCGGTTGCTTACACTCTCTTTGAACCATTGTTGGAATCCTTCGAGTTCGAGACAGTTTCACCAATTTTACCTTCAATTGTTTCACCTCCAACAGAACTCAAGCTATTGCCGTCCCACCTTAAATATTCCTACTTAGATGAGAATGAGACCCTTCCCATTATCATATCGGCCTCTCTAGCCACCGAGCAAGAGACAGCCTTTTTAATGGTCTTACAAAATAATCGGCAAGCTTTTGGCTGGTCTATGGCGGACATCAAGGGGATTAGTCCCCTCATAGTTGAACATCATATACATATGATGGATGATGCCAAGCCAGTAAGGGATCTACAGAGACGCCTCAACCCTATAATGAAGGAGGCTGTTAAAAAGGAGATTGTAAAATGTCTTGATAGTGGTATGATTTACCCTATCTCTGATAGCCAATGGGTTAGCCCCATTCATGTTGTCCCAAAGAAATCTGGCATAACGGTCATAAAAAATGAGGCGAATGAGTTAATACCTACTCGCACCCAAACTTGGTGGCGAGTTTGCATTGATTATAGAAAACTTAACGCCGCGACACGGAAAGATCACTTTCCGTTACCTTTTATTGACCAAATGCTAGAACGATTGGCTGGGCATGAATTTTACTGCTTTTTGGATGGCTACTCCGGCTATAATCAAGTTCCCATCGCCGAAAAGGAACAAGACAAGACCACATTTACTTGTCCCTTCGGTACATTCGCTTACCGTCGCATGCCCTTTGGGTTATGCAATGCACCCGCTACTTTCCAGCGGTGTATGATGGGTATCTTTTCAGACATGGTGGAAATTTTTTTGGAGCTTTTTATGGATGATTTCTCCATTTTCGGCGACTCCTTTGATTAGTGTTTGCTACACTTAGACGCAGTTCTTACCCGTTGTAGGGATAAGAACCTCACTTTAAATTGGGAGAAATGCTACTTTATGGTACGAGAGGGTATTGTCTTAGGACATATCATCTCGCAAAATGGCATCGTGGTAGATAAAGACAAAATTAAAGTTATTTCAAATCTTCCTCCTCCCAAGTGCGTCTAAGACATTCGAGCATTTCTTGGCCATGCCGGTTTTTATAGACGGTTCATCAAGGATTTTAGCAAGATTTCTAGACCCTTGACTCCAAGGACACCACTTTTGATTTTGACTCAAACTGCTTGAAGACATTCGAGTCATTGAAACACACTTATTTTCGCGCCCATTCTTTCATCTCCTGACTGGACGCATTCGAAATTATGTGCGATTCATCTGATTTCGCCATTGGTGTTGTCCTTGGACATCACATAAATAAGATGCCGCACGTAATTTATTACGCTATCCGAACATTAAATGAGGCCCAATTAAATTACACAACAACTGAAAAAGAATTCTTAGCTGTTGTGTTTGCACTAGAAAAATTCAAGCCCTATTTAATCGGCTCTCCGATCATTGTTTTCACGGACCACTCAGCTCTTCGACATCTTTTTGCGAAGAAGGATTCTAAATCTCGGCTAATACGTTGGATCCTTTTGCTACAAGAGTTTGACCTTATCATAAGAGACAAGAGAGGATGTGAAAACGTAGTCCCCGACCATCTTTCACGACTTCCTTCTTCGCCTACACTGCAAACTCCTATTCAAGACATTTTTCCCGATGAGCAGCTCTTAACCGTGTCATGCGAACCTTGGTTCGCTGATACCGTGAATTATTTGGCCACCGGACCGATACCAAATGATTGGTCGAATCAGGACAGAGTTTGATTCGTGTCCCAAGCAAAACATTTTTACTGGGATGAACCGTATCTCTTTAAATACTGTTCCGACCAAATCATTCGTCGGTATGTCCCCGACAACGAGTTTAAGAGTGTGCTGTCATTCTGCCATGATCAAGCGTGTGGCGGGCATTTTGGCCCCAAAAAGACAGCAGAAAAAATCTTGCAGTGTGGCTTCTACTGGTCATGACTTTTTAAAGATGCTTACAAATACTGCAAGACATGCTTCCGGTGCCAACACTTGGGCCGAATATCTCGGAGAAATGAAATGCTACTCCAACCAATTTTTGTTGTTGAAATTTTTGACGTATGGGGGATAGAATTTATGGGACCATTTCCCAACTCTTTTGGGAACATGTATATTCTACTTGCTGTTGACTATGTTTCAAAATGGGTCGAGGCTGTGCCTAGCCGAACTAATGACAACATGGTTGTCGTTAGATTTCTCAAAGAAAACATCTTTTCACGGTTTGGGCATCCTCGCACGATTATAAGTGATAATGGATCTCACTTTTGTAATAGGACTTTTAAGTCCTTAATGCGCAAATACTCCATTACTCACAAGCTGTCAATGCCATATCATCCCCAAACTTGTGGGCAAGCCGAGATTTCTAATCGGCAGATTAAACAAATATTGAAGAAAACGGTTTCCAAAAACCGTAAAGATTGGTCATCAAAACTGATTGATGCACTTTGGGCATTCCGCACTGCCTATAAGACCAATCTTGGCATGTCTCCATACAGGCTTGTTTATGGAAAGGCTTGCCACCTTCCTGTTGAAATAGAGCACAAAGCATTTTGGGCAATTAAAGAGTTGAACCTATCTTTGGGAGATGCGGGCAGCAATAGAAAGCTGCAGATGAACGAATTAGACAAGCTGCGGGATGAGGCCTATGAGAATGCATTAATTGTTAAAAACCGAACGAAGGTGTTCCACGACAAACACCTTATGCGCAAGACTTTCAAACCTGGTCAATAGGTTTTGCTTTACGATACTCGGTTACATTTCCATCCTGGCAAGCTCAAATCTTGATGGAAATGGCCATTTTTGGTACGCACCATATATCCGCACGATGCGGTAGATCTAGAAAACCCGGAGGACAATATACTGTTTAAAGTAAACGGACATCGACTTAAGCCGTTCCTTATTGCGGACCCTTCGGAGGAGCTCCTATTTTTGCAGGAGCCGATTTATACTGACTAATCTTCCTCCATCTACCCCTAAATTTTCGATCATCTAGCCAAAACACTGTTTCAAACAAGTTTGTGGGTATGTATTATTTGTAATTATATAAAAACAAAATAACATAAAAAATAAAAATTTTGAAGATAATTTTTTTGTGGGTATTTTTGTAAATTTCCAGATTTAATAAAATAAAAATAAAAAATTTTATTTGCAAATAATTTCCTCTCTTTAAGAGGGGCTTTTTACAAATAACCGAAACACTCCCCTATAAATAAGACCCCGACCCTCTCTGTTTCTTAACCCTAATTTTATCAGCTCTCCTCAAACCCTAGCCACCGCCTTGATTTCTGCAGAGAGGGACCTCCTAGCCGCAACGCTTCCGCCGCAGGAACCAGCCTCGCACCGCGCAACCGCCGCGTCCCTGTGCCTTCTCCCTCTGATTTTCTCAGAGGCGGTTCGATCTCTAAACTCCTCTCTGTTTAACTTTTTTAGAACTGTAGATTATCTGTGATGGCACCAAATATGCAACTAGAGCGTGATTTCTCACAGATCTTTTCACACACTATATATGGGAGTTATTTTGCTGACGAAATAATATGGAGGGGCTGTAATTTTTTAATATATAATCACCCAAATGGTTACGCCCTTCCAGATCTGGTCACTCGTTTTTACGAGTGCATGGAAGACGGCTGCCTTGCACAATACGGCTTTATCAAATTAATGTGGGGCGATAGGGAAATAATTATAGACAGAGACTTCATCCATGAAGTCACTTTGATCCCTAGGTTACCTGTACATGATCAGCCCCTTCAGTTTGAGGATTACATGCCCATAATGGGTAATGATTACTCGAGGGAACCGCGGAAAGGAATACAAGCGAGAACCCTTTTCGCTAATGTTTTAACTATGTGCCGGTAGGCACAAAACAATATTTTTAGGAGTTCCCATAAACCACATTTTCACCCCTTCACTTCATATCGTGCACACACTTATGACTAGGAACCCTAGATTCGACATATGCACGGTTCTGCTTAACCCAATTGGTGCGGGCAAAAGGGCCGTGAACTACCCATACCCCATGTTAGTAACACAACTGTGTTGCCATTTCCTCCCTGTGGAGGAATTTGAATTTTACATGCATGGAGGTATACCCATCAGGCCTCTCATTAAGGGCATATCTACGTCCTATACACGCTTGACTGATGTTTGGTCCCGAACAGAACCGGCGGAACACGTGCCCGCCAGAACACCTAGCTCCAGCTCGACAGCAAGCGAAGAAGAGCTCACCCCCTTAGAACATGCACGTTTAATGAGAAGAGCCGTTAGGGGGATTAACGAATTGAGGGGTATGATGAGCAAGCATGATCAGCGTCTGATAGAGGTAGAGTAGGGGGTCAGAACCCTGCTAGCTAGGGAGGAGCGTTCCCGTTCACGCTCAAGAGGACGGTGTGGGGCCGAGCAGTGAGGGCACTGCTTTTGGTAAGTTTGGGGGAGGAGGTGGTTGTAAATAGTTATCATTGCATTGCATATTTTTAATTTTTGTACATATTTTTTCTTTTTCTTTTGCATGTTTAATTCTGCATTGCATCTTTATAAAAAATTATAAAAATTGAAAAAATGAAAATTAATTTTTTTTGAGTATTGAAATTTTAAAAGAAAAAATCACATAAAAAATTGAAAATTTAAAAATTATAAAAATTCAATTTTGGCCATATTTGACTTAAGTTTAACATGACGGTTGACTAGTTAGGAAAAACTAGATCCTAAACTTGGTAAATTAAAACCCCTAAAAATAACCTTTCTTAAAATTTAACGGTAGAAAATATATGTCCTTGTAGTTTATTTAGAAATATGCAAATTTTGAGTTTAGTTCTTGGGCTAAGTTAAAATAAGGGAAGAGTATTGAAATTTTTATTGAAGTCTAAGTCTGAAAATAATTCCAAACCTTAAGTCTAAATTCTGAAAGTATATACCCTACAACTCGCACATACACGCACCTTGAAACTTGGAATAGTAGAGGATACCTTGAAATGCTCTTGTCTAAAATCCTTAGTATGATGAAAAATAAAATTATAAGTGTGAATAAAGAGATATAAAAAAATAAACACTGGTTTGTAATTACTTAAGGCTGCATAAAAATAAAAAAAATATAGCGAGGGTGCTTTATCACCTAGTGCCTTAGACCAACTGGTTTGGGAGTCACTGCTAAAAGCTTTAGGTATTACAAGACGAGGAATTACGCCTTAATGCGCAAACCCATGTTGTAATCGGTCGTTAGTACCTCAAGAAGTATTAACAGTCGCATGAAGGATGTGTGAGCAATTTCATCTAAAAATTCACCAACTAAAAATACTTTGGACGATGGACAAGAGTATAATAGTTTGAATTGAATTTCCAAGTGTAGGGGTGATACATACACACACGTAGGGGTATATGATTGGGGTTTGGATGAGAGATAGGAATGAAAAATATGACTTATATCTTTAGTAGAGATGATAAAAATTCCTAAGTTGAGATGGAACCTTAGAAGGAAAATTCAAAAGATGCTGAGAGCTAAGTAAATTTACAAAACATATATGATCTTAAGTTAAATGATAAGTGAGTGTGAAAAATATGGGTTGATAATTTCTGAGTTAAAAGATAATAAAATTTCTTGTTAGAACACCGAATTGAAAAATGAAAGTCAATAGGTCAAATTGATCGGATTTTGTGGGTAGTATCCGCTGAAAACCCTCAGGAGACCACACTCCTCCTACTAGGGACACCTAAAGGTTTAACGGCTTATTGCACGAGCTCAGTGCAATCGCGTTTCCCTGCGAAAGTGAGGTTAGGTTTTTCAAGAATAAATTGGTTTTGCTCGGGACGAGCAAAAGATAAGTTTGGGGGTATTTTTTCATATCATAATTTTGCATTATTATATTCCCCATTCTTAATCATTTTACAAATAAATAAGTGCTTTTGATCCATGTCTGCTAAATATTTGCAGGTTACAGGTTCTCAGAATAAAACAGTGAAAATGATGAAAAAACGCTACAAAAGTGAGACTACGACCAACAAATAGAAGAATCTTTATGATGCCGCCTACAGTTTAAGGAACAAGTGAAGATCAATGAACAGTTCAATTGCACAAAGTACAAAGGCAGCACAAGATTCAAGACTTCAACACGAAGCGAACGGGAAAAGTACACAACATTCTGCACTGTGGAAATCTAGAAGAAACTAGAAGACATTCTGAAGAACCAAGTGAAGAAAATAGAAGTAAAAAGCAACAGAAAGAAGCCCTGAAGAAATGAGCCAGCAAGCCCATTAAATAGCCGCGGATCCGCGGCCAAACAAGGCATATGGCCGCGGATCCGCGACCGTGCTGTGTACGTGTCGGTGCGTGTCGGTGGAGTCGGTGCATTGCCCCGGTTTTCTTAGGGTATTTTTGTAATTATAGATATGGATCAGATGTAAACCCTAAGGTTTCTATTATCTATAAATAGGAATCCTACAGCTCTTTTTGGAGCATGCCTCTTTTTAATTCCGAATTTAAAATTTCATTCCTTGTAATTGTTCAAAGAGTGCATCAATAAAATGTAAGTTTTTTTTTTATCTTGCCGTAGTTTCTTTTCTGCCCTAGTTATTTCTCTGCAATTTATTTTTCTGCCGTAGTTATTTTCCGCACTTCAACTAGATTATTAAAAATCATAAAAATGAATTCATTTATTAATTCCCTAATGAGTGAGTAGTTCCTCACTTGTTAGGGTTAGGTTTGGGGAAGGTTTGAGAGATAAAAATCTCTTACCCCTTTCTTGCCCGTTCAATATTTTAAAGTAGGACTCTATGCAAACAATCACACACCACTCACTACGGCACCCTATCTCTCGAGGTAGCGGTGATTCCATAGTTAAAGACCGGTTGTGTTTGATTTCCATATAGGTTAGGGCTAAGAGTTAATAAAGGACGGACAAGGGCCAAAAGGAAGAAACATAGTTTCTTCCCGGTCGCGCTAATCCCCTTTGTTAACTATTACCTTAACACCTAAAAGTTCTTAATTAGGGCAAAGAAAGCGGTGAGAATAATTGACTTTCCAAACTAACCTAATTCTAACCCTAGCAAGGTTTTAATCCAAATTAATTTCAACCTCGGTTTTTATCAAAAATCAAAATCTACCACAAATAGGAATTGACTCGTTAGAACAACTAGAAAATACACGTTTTCCCTGTGGACCGACCCGTACTCAACCGACTAGCTACCAAGCGACACCGTTCTTGATTACGGTTAATTCTTTGATTTAAAAATCTATCTTTCAAAACGCATACGCATAAAATCGTGAACAATCAAGAGACGAAACCCCTCATATCGCTCACCGCCTCCATGTGACTTGTGACTGTACCCAAAATCCACCTATTTGCACAACTCCTTTGAGCCGTGGTAGGGAGGAAATCAAAGCATTATAGGAATCACACAAGACACTATGACGATCTTGGGTCTACAGACTAACCTGCACCAGTGTCACCAGAGAACTGCTATCAGACGATAAGTATATATCCATCTAGGAGTTCTCGGCGAGTCCTGTTCGGTGTACCCATTCTCTAATGAGCACATGTGTACAATTTTTGATGTCAAACACCAATGACTATGGGATCAACCATCGCCCCCATATAGGGTCAAGAAATGTACACACTAGTCTACTATGGTAATATCGATGCCCTGTCTCGATATACCCTAGACTAGGAATAATTAAAGGATGTGCTTGTGGACTACCCTGGTCACAGTAGTATGATCCACTTCATAGTCCTGGTAGTCAAGCACATATCCTAAGGGCTTTATCAACATGTGAGAGAAAGACAATATAAGAATACAAGTCAACATGTTAAGATAAAGAGTAACCAGATAGTATACTATCATGTCGAGCAAGAAAGTCTTCTATATATATGTCCAAGTATCCATTATAATATACATCAATGTACAATAATGGCATCTAGAGCATACATTTTCCTAACACTTTATTCATTCACATATAACTAGGGATGGATGAATCATCCTAATTTTTCTTAGAACCAAAACCAAACTCAAAACCAAAGTCAAAACAACTACCAATGGTTTCCTCCACAGCAACAACAACCACCACAACAAATTCAGCAGCCCTTTCAACTGCAACCATTCCAAAATTCGGCCAACAACTTTGCCCCTTATAACAATTCTTTCCGACCAAAAAATAATGTTCCTCCTGCCGGTACTGACAAAATCTCTGCACTCGAAAGAAGATTAGAAGGTTTTATTAAACAATTCACGCAAACGTCGGCTAGTTTAACTTCTTCTATCCAATCGTTAGTACAACACACTGCTTCCTACAGTGAAAGCATCAAATCTATCAAAGCATAAATTGCACAGTTAAACGCCGTGATGAGTGAATGAGAGAAAGGGAAACTTCCATCTCAATCTCTACCAAATCCCGACCACCCACAAAACGCTAACACTATTCTTAACCAAAAAAATCAGAATGTGAGTGCCGTAACTGAACGTTGAGATCGGGAAGAATGCTGAACAGCCATGTTGGAGATGTAAGTTTACAGTAGCGCCCCGGCCGTCATTCTAACTCCAAACGCGGAACAAAAACTTTTATAACTGGCGCTATCGCATACTATAACCCAGATCTTTCCATTAACGCTAAACTAACAAACTGTAAAGAGGTAGAAAGGCTATACCGAACGATCCGGGTCCTTCGGTCTTTAGCCATCATCCCACGCTCCTTTGCGGCATCTACGATCTCCTGTCTCCTCCCCGAGGTGGCACCACATCCACGGATCTTTAAACGGGCTCCTGCCTCTATACCGAGGCAACTCGATCATCAAGTCTGCTGAAAGAGATGACCAAGATGAAGTAGAGAATGATGTAGAATACTTTGTCTTGTTTCATCCAAAACCATGGATGAACGGTTAATGAAGTTGCCTTAATCAAGTAATGAAAAATGAGCTATATCTTTTGCAAAATGAATCAACATTGTTCCCACAAATGTGTCTCGGCCAATATAGGGCTGAAATGGAGTGGGGGGGTTGAGTGTAGGAGCAAGTGGTGACCATTAGCAATGCTTATCACAACTAAAATATCCTAAGCATTACAAAAGGTATTAATGCAAAACAATGAGTCATATAACACCTTGCAAAAATCCATGCTTGCATTAATGAACCAAGCCACCTCACAAAACCAAGTCATAAATTCTAGAAGCTTCCAAATGACTCACCCTCATCACTCACAAAAGAAGAAAAGATAATTCCGCATTAAACCGAATGTTTAAGACGGGTGATATAAAACTGGTAACTTCGAAAAGCGATCCCGAAACGAATTTCAGGATAACTCCGTAACTGTATATACATACCCGTATTTGTATTACGACTGAATACAAATGCAACTGAGACAAAGATATTATATCAACTCAATATAATACATGGATCCGGCTTAAACCAAAGCCCACCGGTATTATCTGTTCGAAATATGACACGTGCAAAAATGCACGTGGATTTTCCGAACCCTGCCATAAAACCATACGGCTTCTACAACGTTTCGTCCGAACTTGGGAAACTATCTGTGGGGGACTCTAATGACTCATCAGTACCATGGCAATAGGTTTAACCACAAGCACGTCAGCGGCACTAGCAGTGCGTAACGGCTGCCCATGTACTGACCTCAAGGGAAGCCGATGAGCAAACTCATCCTGGAACCCTACTGAGCCTAACAGTGACAATATACATACAGTCCGGTCCGTTCGTCTATGAGTATCGCATATCGGGCCTAGGGGGCTGGTAACGTCAGACCCCCAATAGCGGTATAAGTCGTGTCGGAGAGAAGCCCTGAACACCCTGAGAAACTACTGGAATACTTACCAGTAATTCTCACCTGCCTTGGCCAAGGATTTAGTGCAATGGCTCTCCTAGACACAGCACAATCTCACCCCCAATACCGGGAAAGACGAATCCCCTGCCGATCCGCTCACTTGCCTCCATATGGCTCGGGACTGTACCCAAAAATAACCTGTTTGCACGACTCTTTTGAGCCGTGGTAGGGTAGAAATCAAAGCACAGTGGGAACTCACACGAGACAAATGACGACCTCAGGTCGATGAACTAACCTGTACACATGTCACCAGGGAACTGCTATCTGACGCTAGGTATAAATACCAACTAGCAGGTTCCCGGCGAGTCCTGTCTGGTGTACTCATAACCTAATGAGCACCTGTATACATCTTATGTGATCCAACTGACACCAGTGGCTTGTGAGACCGGCCACCGTCCCTCGTCGGGGTCTCGACTGTATACACTAGTCTAGTCCGGAGTATCGATGCCCTGTCTCGAAACTCCCATGCCTAGGGACCACTTTTAAGGATGTGCTTATAGACTACCCAACTCTCACGTATATGATCGCCATCATACTGTTGGTAGTCAAGCAAGATCCTAAGGGCTCTATCAATGTGTAATAGTGATTAGTCACCTGAATCTGTACACGACTGATAAAGGCAAACCAGATAGCATACTATCTTCTCGAGTAAGACTGTGCTACCGGTATAGGTCCTCCTCAATCATTGCAATCACGTACCTGCGATCCAATAATTGACTTTGAGGGCACTACATCCAACAATCTCCCACTTGCACTTAAGGCTAATTATTGCGATGTCGCATACTCACAGCCCATGTGATACCGAATACCCAACTCCTTTACTAATCAGTTTCACAAAGCTCGTTTGTAAAACTCTTGTGTTCGAGAAATAGCCTCAGTGAGTGGATCCGCCCCGATGTTTCTTTCTATGTCTCTCTTAATCTCAAGTTCGCAGAGAAAGCCATCTCCCGAATTGAGTAATACCTGTCTTAGAGTATGTCTGGATATCTGATGGGACCTAGTTCATAAATGAACTCCAAATCCAAACTTCTTAGACTGTATCGACAACTGAACCTAATCAGTGTCCAGCACCATGCCTCCCACAGTATCCTCTTGGACCAACTGTCCATAATACTGTCCCTCATCAGGGGGAAAACTATAACTCTGACAATCACTCTGTCAGCCATGTCACCTTTGAAGCCTGGAATGATCACCGTCTCCCGAAGGAGGCTGCCGCCATCAAATCCGTAGAACATCCACTTATGTTCTAAAACTGTTTCCTTATGTTTCTCCAGGATTGGATTAATATAAAATTATTGTATCTAGTGCAAAAACAACATCTGGTGTGGTACTTGACATCTCACGATTGACTCAATTGCCTAAGCAAGTGATCTGCCAATCATGCACATCCTTCTCCCCTTTAGTCTGTAAGACACCTTTAGAGAGGGTGACTCCATCACCTGTAGGTACACCACCATGCCAGGAGTCAACTATTTGAAAAACTATT
The DNA here is from genome assembly GCA_030015575.1 of Agapanthus africanus. Taxonomy (NCBI): domain Eukaryota; kingdom Viridiplantae; phylum Streptophyta; class Magnoliopsida; order Asparagales; family Amaryllidaceae; genus Agapanthus; species Agapanthus africanus. The sequence continues at coordinate 429,402,794 of JASDDO010000012.1, forward strand.
TAGAATACTGTCAAAGTACCTACATTGGGAAACTACCCAATTCTAGATCTAAAACCATAAATCTAGTAACCAGAATGTCAGATATTATATCCATATCCTTTGTAGAGAAACAACTGTGTGACGACCACAGTACAACCGATCGTATTATAGAAATTTTACTTTCTACTCTGTGTATGTCATCCAAATACCAGGACATCACACCCTACTACCATCTTAACAGATCCATCCCCTATTCTGATAAAGTCAAACCCATGACTGTCACATTAAAAATAGATGATCTATCTCTGCTATTCTGCTCTAGTCTATAAATAGACATAAGCTACTTGCCCACTATGCTTCCGCTTCTCCCACTGACCGCAACAACCCTCTGGCAGAATAATATATACGTGCACTTCTAAAGCTAGTTTAGAAAGACGCTATACTTAACCTCCTGCCGGGTCTCATAGCCAGGAACAATAGTAGTGTCAAGTCTGGGTAAACAAGAACCTCCCTGTCACCGTCCTTGAGGCTACCGGAGTACCTCTTGGGTGTCGGAGGTTACCCACCATATCTGCGGAGTGGCTAATGGAATGCCAAACCTGATTGAATCTTTAGGTCCTATTAAATTTTCTGTAATCGTTTGCGGTTCTGGAATCACTTCCAGTTCTACTATACTCCCACTTCTGTTTTTTGAAAAAATCCATTTTACTAAAACTGTGGCGAGTCAAGAAAAATATCACTATTGATCTTCCAGATGGTAGAAAGACAACCCTCGTCATAGCCTGGGCCAACCCACAAACTGCCATTACAGAAACGTGCCTTGAGTTATCCAGAGCCTGACAACTCCCCGTATCTTAACATCGTTAAGATATTAACCATTCTATATCCAATATAGAAACTTTGGCACTTATTTAATTGGAACCAGATTCTAATCATGCAGCTGTCTCCAGTGCATATCAACTTAATGGAGAGAGGCTAATCAGCATTACTCAACTTAGGAATCCATCCAATTATGAGTAACCTGAAAGAGAAACAAGTTTCTCAAAACCATTACTATCAACTGAATACCAATCACAAGAATCTACATCTTCGATCTCTTTGAAGAATCCCGATACTTGCGATACTTGGTTCTCTACTTTATTCTTATACCCACAACTTCTCAATACTTAGACCTTGTATTTCTACGAAATACTTGTCTAAAAACTAGAGAAGTCATAAGTAAACAGAACATAGTACGAGAACCAACCCCTTTGTCCTGATGGACACTGGACAACATACAATACTCTGTATAAGTCCGCTGAGTTGAAAAACTCAAAACCTGTGCATCGTAGGTTAAAAACTGTACTTATGGTTAAGAATTACTCCGCTGTTCAATGCTCCTTATCCAATCGTCAACTGATATAGGTAAATGTCACTGACATAATTTCAAAAAGTTATATCTCACTTTATAAAAATAAACGTACAGATATATCATTTTAAAATTGGTGCACAACAACGGATACTCAAAACCAAATACTTTCCGTTTGGCATAAACTCAGGCGATGACCTCAAATATCACCAATTACAACGAATTCCGATATAATGAGGATGATCACCTTATTCCCAGTAAGCTACTCCTACTCATCATCTTTAAAACCATACAGATGTGAGAATCATACCTGGTAAATACATACCCTGGAGTAAGTATCTAATCGGGAAATCAGTTTTCCTTTTAACAATGCAAAGTGAAACTGAAACATGAAAATGTTTCGTAGGGGTATCCTGGTATTCCTAGTAATGCCTCTTCCATAATCCAATTCATGACTATAACCGTATATTTCTTTGCCATCTTTCCAAATCCCTTTATTTGTCTTTATTCATTACCTTCTGTACACCCCTTTAGGCTAAGTGGTTTTCTTCCTTCCCTACCGTTCGGCACCGGCCTATGGTTTGGAAGAAGACTATTCAATAAGCGTAATAGGTGTACCCTCATAAACCAAGGAGTACTCGCAACTTGAGAGATGGTGATGATAAAAGACAACTGAATAACACCTTATTCTATTTCTCCCGAACTGGGGAAAAAAGCAAAGGTGAAATAGGAGTGGCGATGAAGTACGCGGTTTGGTCGTGAATGATAGCAGTCGCAATTTACTTTGCCCTCTTTCTAATCCTTTTATTTTTTCTTTAGTTATTACCTTCTGTACACCCTACTTAGGCTAATTGGTTTTCTTCATTCCCTACCTTTTGGCACATGCCTATGGTTTGGAAGAAGACTATCCAATAAGCGTAATAGGTGTACTCTCCTGAACTAAGGAGCCCTCGCAACCTGAGAGAAGGTGATGATAAAAGACAACTGAATAAACCAATTCTATTTCTCCTGAACCTAGATCCATCCTCGAAGAAGTCCCTTCGAGTTCGTATATAACCATACGATGGATCTATCCAACGGAAGTGGATGTCCGTAGTAATACGGGATGTTCTGAGAAATGCAAAGGGTAAAAGAAGGAGCGGCAATGACATATGCAACTTAAACAATCCAAAAGCCAGTATTTTAAGAAGGTTCGGTCAACTTGGTCACTGAGTCATAGTCTAGGGTCGGTCAAAGGTCGCTGCCAAAGAGAGAGAGAAAAGAAACACTGTGCATGCACTCTAACCTAGATCAGAATGGTTATCATTTTATCTAATCAGGAAACCTCCTACTGTACTGTCAAATTCTCCTCCAAACCTAAAAGAAGAATCAATCGGGATCACCCGAAGAGTAAACTAACTCATCAGTGGGAATCGGGATCCAAATCTCATCGCATGATAACTTGATGGAATCCACTCACGTTATCACACTCCAGAAGGTATGCGCATGCCTGGCAAGTTTCAGTTTCTTTAGAAACTCCCGACATGATTTTAACCCTATGTTCTTATGACCTTGACGAAGGCCAACAAATCATAAGTCACATGTCAAGTTCTACCCGTCATTATCTTGTTAATTCGAACCCACCCGTACATACCCTTGACGAAGGCCAACAAGGTAATACGACTGTCCCAAACCAACTCATCTATCTATGCAACAGAAAGATAACAAGCAGCTACCATCCACCATGCCTTGACAAAGGCAAACAAACATAGCATGAATACTACATGCTACCGTCTGAAACGACGGAGGGTTACGGCTGGTTTTTGGCGAAAAACCTTTAACTTAATGAACTTGATCTCGTTGAAGGAACCTGATAGCTTTTTATAAAAATATAGTGGCGAAAACCTTTGCTAAAGAGGTCACTCCTGGTGAAGGGATCTTGGCTCTTTCCTCGTGGAATGAGGTGCAGGATATTCCAACAGAATACCACTGTGCAAAGCAACATGTAATCGACTATAGTGAAGTTATTACCCTGACGCAAACTTCTGCCCAAGGGTTCACTCCCGGTGAAGGGATCTCGGCCCTTGCCTCGTCGAATGAGGTGCGGGATATTCCAACCGAATACCACTGTGCAAAACAAAAGAAAACGTCCTTGTAATAACACTTTTTAAAACTGTTCCAACAACATCCAAACAGGTTTGTTTTCCTTTGCATTGATCGGAATCAATGCAGTCCCATCAATTAATCACACCAGAAAAGAACGAAAATAAAATGTACGTATATGCCATCCGCATTCGTCACTGGGTCCCATCATCACCCGTTAGGTTACTTAAGTAATGACAGAGCGGGGACTGGACTAGCGCGGGTGTAAAACATATACAACATCTACTAGTATATATACTAATATACAATAATCGATCCAGGCGTGATAAATGCAACATTACAGAAAAGTAACAAGCATCATAGAACAATACAGATAATCTGGGATCCCCGGGTTTCACAGAGCCGCTGCTGAAACCCGACGTTCCCCTGGTAGTATGGATAGCCTGTGCAATGAAACCTAGACCTCTACGGGTGCGGCAAGCTACCCGCCAAAACCTGAATCGAGGCAGCCCCCTACAACACAGTGAATGGACCATCCTGCACTTCACGGAATCCGGTAACTTAAGCACCCCTCCTTGGGTCAACCTGTACCCCATACGAGTGCGGCGAATAGTCTGCCAATTCTAGAGTGAGGCCCCACTGCCTCTCAAAGCCATGAGATGCGGACCCGTTGCCCTCCAGAACCCGGCTATCCGTGCACTCCGTCGTGGGGTAAACCTAGTACAGAAATGAAAAATATATACAACGGGTACATTGACCTCAGCCCGGTCGTGCCCCAAAAGAATATTTTACAAACAGGCAGTGACGACAGTCCACATGTTGGACGCTCGCCCTGCAATATCAAATGTACAAATAAATTCAAACTGCACTACCATTGCACACTGCTATCCACCACGACAAATCTGCAACATCACAGCACAATACAGAACATCAACGCGAATGTCACGTTCGTCTAAAAGGACTATACCAATTAGACGCAATTTACCGCTCGAATGACATTCACGGTTGGAGATATAATGTAAGTACTGTAAACTAACACGTTTAAAATTTCGATCGCCAAAACTTCCCGAAGTGGGCCCCACGTACATCTGTAGTACATAAATAAAATCTGGGCCCAAACAAAACATTCCAGAAACCACAATTTCCCATGCAAAACACACTGTAGAAATAGGGTTCACTGTAGCCACAAACTGGCGGCGGAACCGCGGCCAAACCCTGGTTTGTGCGGCGGTTCCGCGGCAGTACTGTAGATTCAGTCGACCAAATTTCACCAGAATTCTTTAAAAGGCCTGCTCGATTTTCTGAGGTGCTCAAAATAATTTTTAGATCAGTTTTAAAAATCGACAGAAACTTTATACTGAAAATTGCAGTTTTCGAAATTTTGTTCGATCGATATTTTAAACGCGTTTGAATAAGTTAGTAAAGGTTAATGGCGTGGCTCTGATACCATGTAAGTCTACGGTAGCGCCCCGGCCGTCATTCTGACGCCAAACGCGGAACAAAAACTTTTATAACTGGCGCTATCGCACACTATAACCCGGATCTTGCCATTAACTGTAACATTTTCAAAAGTATAAAATATTAATTTTGGGAATTTTTATAATTTAATATTATTTTATTGATTATTTTAATATTAAATCTATAATTAAATGCAAATAAATAGGAAAAATTTGAGAAAAATTATGGAAAATTCTAAAATAGGGTAAATTAGTGAATTATGACATTTTTAAGTTTTTGTGATTAGTTTGACACTAATTTAGTGCTAATCGCGATTAAAATCGCTAATCGGGTTTTTGGCAATTTTGTGCAAAACTTGCACATATCACCTTTTTCTACACTTGTGCATTTTCTTTCATGATATTTGGATTTACTATGCTTGTGAGAAGGTTTGGTATAAGGATTAAAAGAAAAAGGAAAGAAAAGAGAAAAGAAAATGAAATGATGAGGGTAGGTGAGAGAGAGAGGTGGACCTTTGACTTATAACCCTTAGCCATTCCTCTCCCTCTCATTTCTCTCTCTCTTCCTCCCCCTTGCTGCTGCTGCTGCCCTAGCCCTCTCTCCCCTCCACTAAATCCTCTCACTTCATCTCAAAAATCACCCCAAAACCTCACACTCACTTCATTAAAATTGTGCAAAATCCCTAGATCTACACATGGAGCTAAAGAAGCAAGGATTTTGGCCACTAGGGGCAACTCAAGAATTTTCTTGAGTTGCTAATGGAGGTAATTTCTGAACCATTAGCTTAATTATAGCCTTTCCTATAACCCCATGTTAAGGTTTAATCGATATTGTGTGATATTATGGTTTTGGTGAAAACCTAGTTAGGGTTTGAGAGGAACTTGTGTTGTATTATGAATTGAGCTCAGTAGAGGTCTTACCAACACCCTAGTGTTTGAATTAGAACCCAAAACCTGAAGCTTGAACCATAATACGGATTTTAGAAACCGATATCGGGGAAATTGTGTAATCTGTGAAGGTTATTTAGAATCTGCTAACACCCCGAGACCTCTAAAATAATATTGAGTGGACAGTGAGATGTGCAGGCACCAGAGAAGCAACACCCAAAACCCTAGCTCCCCATTCCAAAGTGAGGCCGCCGAATTTCCCATTCTGGCCGCAATTTGCGGCCAGAGCAGAGGGGATTCTCCTCGTTTTCTGTGCACTGCCCCAATTCCTCAATTCTTGGCCCTGGGTACTTCTAGTTTTGACAGATTCTTTCTAGGGTGAAATCTGGGACATATATCCTAAGTTGCTATTTTGGATTCGTGTTTCCGTATTCCGTATTTTGATTCTGAAATGGTGGAATGTGTTTTGCCTCGACTATTTGTCGTTTATACGACGATATAGAGGATTTATTGATGGTTTTGAAAGCGTGCCATAGGTTCTCACCTATAGGCCCCCTTATCGTATCGTTTTGGATTTCATGCGCCGTTTTAGTTTGGATTTGGTTTTAATGCGCATATACGATATTTGATGTGTAGGTACCCATGAAGACTTCGGGACGACAAGCAATTGCGTGGTGACGTCCGCAAATGATGATGCAAGGTGAGTAGATTATATCTACAGGGGGAAGTCGGGTGGATGGCGTATAGCACCCCCGCAGTCCGTAGATAGATTATTATATAGTTATTGTGACATTAGGTGTATTATGGATAGTATAGGGTTAGCAGTGACTAGTGCAGTTCATAGTCGCGAACCCTAGGATAGAATTACACCTATACACACACCCTTGCTTATCACTTGTACTTGCACTATGATTGATGATATGTGATGACTTTGGAGATGAGTCGATGATGTGGGCTTGGTGCCCTGGGATCGGTGATTTGATACGATTCATATGTGGGATATGACTTGTGCTTCTTGCGGGCTTGGGATATGTGTTTACCCCCGCATGCATACTTAATGATGTTACCGTTTTGTACTAGACATAGAGTAGTACTCCAGACTATATGATCTGATGATGGTGATATCTGTTATGTGATGAGACAGTTAGATGTTGACCCCTACCCAGCTATTGGGGATGCCGTACGACGATTTACCGTACGAGCCGATATTGATGATAGATCCGCACTCATAACTCGAGGATATCTTATGATATGACATTGAGGCGAGATCACCGACTATATATCTTTATATATATACTTTGACTCAGATTTAGGTGGTTTCCACACCTACCGCTCCTGATTGACCTGATACTTAGATGTAGTTTGCATAGTAGATACTTCACTGTGATGTTGACCGCTAGATTTCTGCATTTTCATGCTATTCGCATTGCTAGTATATGATCATTGTTATATTATCATCATGCTGTTAGGACACCAGCACCATTATCGATGATGCGTATGTTTCACGTACACTATTTGCCGGCTCACACACTTCATCATCGATAATTGCCATGCCACTACACTGTAGTACTATTGCATTCATGAGATGATTCTTCCTTCGACATATGCACATTACTATTCCATGTTGCATGATTTCCGATATGATTACTGTTCTTTACATGTCGCATACATCATGGATTGACTGCATAGCACATCGCATTGGATTTACTTCCTGATGTTGGATTTTCTTGTGATTTCTGGTTTTTGAGGACCGTAGGGTTATTTAAGAAAAGAGGCACTTTTATGAAAACCCGGTACCTCGTGATATGATATTTCGGTGCGTCCACCACGCGTTTTCTCGGTGCTGAGACGTGTGCTTGAAACCTGATTCGAGGAGGTGATGTACCGTTTGCGGGTTCATGGTGGGCCCGGTATGGTTCCCCTCGGCGAGATGATCGATGGGTTATGCCGATTGAGCCTGGAGGCGGGCGAGTACCTACCGGTGATTGTATTTGAGCTCGGCGGATATCCGGGGGATACCGCCTGGAGCCGAGAGATGGGCGTACTGCCGGGGGCCGAGGGCCGATACCGCAGACAAAGCCCAGAGATGGACATGGGTTGACTCGTACTGCCGGGGGCCGAGGGCCGATACCGCAGACGGAGCCCCATATGGATGAGGATTTACGTGTCGATGCTAGGCACGGGTTTTCATGATGTTTTTCCATGATATTGTTTATATCCTCATACTTGCATACCTGATGCTTATCGTCAGTGGGTGACGAGTGGACGGGTTCCACATACATACAGACATGGATCATATACAGACTGGTTTTACATTGATCATACTTTATTTGTATATATAACAGGGTATGAGGGCGCTGTTATATATACCCTTACACCAATATTAGTTGTATGGGACGCTAATATATGTGTATTGATTTCATCGATATTTCATCATGGTTACTTCATGCAGACATACCTTATACTGATGACATGTTATCACCTGAGCATCTGGCACTACATACATGATTAGATGTTACCTTGCCACCTTATCACACTCAGATGTACTCTTGTGGATTATATTACTGATTGTTGACTTAGGTTTATGTCTTGCATTCTGTTTCTGCTTGTAGATGTTTCTATTCACGAGTTGGCAACTCACCCCCGTTGTGCCACAGTTCTTACAGGTTCTGCCGTACAGGTTCTATTGCGGCATTTCTGGCACACTACCTTCTTGCGGGTGATTTGCGTTTGGTAGGTGGATTCTCTCACATCAAGAACCACCATTGTATTTATTTTATTCATTGTATCTAGAATTTCCATCAACCAAAACTTGTATATTGTTTCAGACCTAGACTTAGTGATGTATTATTTCGACCTTAGAGTCGCGCTTAGTAGTATTGCGGTTTTCTTATTGCTTTTGAGTTTTCTTTGGATTTGATCCTCGCCACTTGGCGTTGTATATTATTGTTGCATATGTGGTTGTGACCGTCGATTGACGAAGAGCTAGCTCCCGCTTGGGGATGCCATTATCATTGTATACATATTGTTATCTTTGTTGTACCCCATTCGGGGCCAGTTTTACAAAAGAAACTCTGCCGAAATTTTTAGAAAAGACTTACGGTTTTTAAAATGCACATTCGGCTTAGTTATTTAAAAACCTTGATTTCAACATGTTTTTCTTCATTTCTTTAAACCAGTTTTCTTTACTTATTCTTAAAAAATGGTTTTAGATTTCTGGGCTTTGGCTTACTTGGATCAGATGGAGTCCTATAGGCTTCATATGGTTCAAGGGCCAGTCACGTGCTCTTTCGGGTCGTGACAAAGTTGGTATCAGAGCGCTAGGTTGACCTTGGTTCGAGTCTGAGTTTGACTATGTGGAGCCTAGGGCGTTGTTTATATACGGAACTTAGGCTTGACCTTATGGAACTTAGACTTGGTCGAGGGGGTATTCGACCCGAACATTCGTCGTATTAGGATGACCCTTGGTTGATGGATTAGGTGACTAAAGTAGAGTGACGTACCGTTGGTATGTTCCGCGGCATACTTACGACACGCCACTCCGCTTAAGGAACCTTAGGATGTACATTTTTTTTTCCGAGATCAGTGATTCTCTTCATATCCAGGATTATACATCCATTTGAGATCCCCGATTTTATTAGTTTCATGATCATACCTTCATTGATACTGTTCCTTCCTATGGTCATGTATCCACTTTGGATCTGTTGTTCTCTTCCTTACCATTGATGTGCTCTCTTTGATACTCGATTGAGGTTCCTGTCACCATGTTTGAGCGCAGTTTGGGCTGCTGCTAGGGTTACGGCCGGTGTGAGCTCGTTTGGTACGAGGGCCGACCTTTATGTTTTCTGGTGACATGGGAACGTCTCGAGTCAGTGTTGGTGATTGTGACCTCTATTGGAGGCGAGTGCTTGGTCTTGCACCGGATGATTGGGCCATTGTTAGAGCTGCCAGTTGAGAGAGGACTGTTGATGTACAGCATACCTCAGAGATTGTGATGTCGCCTACCGTGCAGACAGATAGACCAGCTGTGGCTGAGATTGACAGGATGCCGCTTTCGGAGCTTACGAGCTGAGTTTGCCGGAGCTTTCGGGCAGATATGCGACAGATGATAGCTAGTCTACCCGGTTTGAGAGACGAAGGTGATTCGTCCGATTTTGCGCCAGAGCAGGCCCAGATGAGTTGAAGATTTCCAGTGTGGAGAGTCTTACTCAGAGCTATAGCAGACCGATTCAGAGATGACCGCTTATGTATTGCCTTTCCTGGAGGATTGAGGCATGTTTCGGCGTACAGGCGTATGAGCCAGTTGCTGCTGCAAATGACGAGGTATCGCCCAGATGGTTGGAGCTACTGCAGCATGAGCATGTTCTTGGAGATAGGTTGGTGAGTCGCTAGTCACCGAGGATGAATGACTATGACGTGTGGTGAGTTCGCTTACCCCGATGCGAGGTCATCAGGTGGATCGATTCTAGATAGAGACGACTTCACGCAGATTCGTTGAGAGTCGATTGAGACGATCGAATGTCAGGAGCCTATTTTCCAAGTTTAAAGTATACGGAAAGATATGCAGGTGATTCTATGGACCCTCTAGAAGAATGAAACCCTAACTCGACTTAATGACCGTGTGAAAGCCTTTGAACCTTCGGGTTTGCGGCGGTTCCTCGGCGCCATTAGTGAGGCTTGGGTTTGCCCTTCTACGGCTGGACCACCGACGCTGTGGCATGTACTCGATACTATTAAACTGTACCCAAGATGTGAGCTCTTGGGGGATTATGAGGATCTGGCGAGTCGATCGGATGGTTCGACATCTTTCGGATATCGTGATGGGACACTGCTTGGGAGACTCCAGATGCGAGCATAGCCGTTGGAGCATAGTACATGCAGCCATGATGAGACGAGTCCGAATCAGTCGACACTGACGCAGAGTGAAGAAGAGAGTTCGTACGAGATTTCGACGAGATGACGTCCCACTCCGCTGACATCAGAGATGTGATATGCACCCCGAGGCGTGGTATATGGATATATCTTCCAGAAAGAAGCGCGGTAAGTATGTAGCCGTTCCGGAACAAGCTTTAGCTTCAGCATTGGATGATGACTTCCGGGCATTTCGGCAGGATTGAGATTTGAGAAGGAAACCTCGACAGGATCTTTCGGGAAAAGATACGAGAAGACCTAGACCAGGAGTGGTCGTATTGCGCGCACCCAGCAAGATAGAGTTCAGCCTTGTCGACGAGGTAGTTGACCAGGTTCGGATAAAGGAACTTAACCAGATGCTTTGCGAATTGATCAAGGACGGACGAGTGATGAGTATTCCTCCGATGGTTGGGACGTGTTCCCAAGGACCAGTTCGGCCTGACATCTGCTACAGAGTGATGAAGCTACAGAATACGCGATTTCGAGTCCGTGTGAGAGACTTCAGATTGACCGTGGCCGAGAACAGTGCAGTGCACCGTAGCTTAGCATGACGCCATAGTGGACGACGATAGAGACAGTTGGAACGAGAGGTTCGTGTGAGACACTGATGAGCTGTCATTGCTTCCCGTCGAGACTAGAGACCTGATTTGCTTACAGAGACGTTGGGATGTGACCAGTTTCTGAGAAGATATTGTTCTGAGGACACAGGTGTCTTTTGAGCGAGAAGAGGTTGTGCATGAGAGCCAGCCTCCGTTTGGTTCGGCATAGGCGAAATCGAAAGAGACCTTGAGCAGGATTCCTTCCAGGACATTGCTGCAATGATGTTTGCACCCAGGATCAGATGTGAGACGTGCTTTCAGAGAGCCAGAGGCCGACGCCAGTGATATGCTGCCTTACGAGTGGTCGTGAGGATTGACCGAGAGGTGACCAGAGAAGTGCCAGAACGGAATCGTCCCCGTTAGCACACCTGACAGGGCCGATGAGCCGATTGACTGTGAGATTGGTAATCCGCAGAGAAGATAAGGACCCAGAGAGTCAGAGGATGCCAGACCGTGAGAAAGAGGCAGGTAGATATCCTGCGCTGCTAGCAGTGGATTGCACCGACTCCTTCTCGACCTTGAAGGAGGAACTACCGAAGACGGTATTTATGATTTGTGATTTTGTGATTCGATTATCACGTATCCGTCATTTTGGATTTCGGTATTTTGGGCGTTCTGTTTGCATGATTTAGTTTTGATGACTGAGTTTCATGATTTTGGTTTCACGCACCCACTGGATATTTATATATTTTGCGCAGAGTTATTACATTTGAGATATTGATTGAGATTTCATGCCTACCGTATGCAGTGTTTTGATATACGATTTTGGTGCACGCCCGATGCACTAAATCGGGATTCTTCGTGCATGTCACATGCACCTGATTTTTTCTGTCAGGCACACACGTTGCCTACGACAGATGTTTCGTGCACACCAGTTGCACCTAGATGTTGTTTGTATACCTGTTTGACATATTTATGGATCTTGATTTCCGTGCGCACCAGACGCACAGGATTGTGTTATGTGCATTGTTGGGATTTATTCCTTTTGGAGCAGTACCTTTTATGATGTTGGATTTGACATTGTGTTTTTACCTCGACTCCGATGATTGCGAGATGCTTGACGGAGTTTTGCTTTTGAGTTATCTGCTCATTTTTCATGCGCATGCATTGCGCTGTGATGTTTTATGTGTTGATATTTTCGGAGCCCCGACAAATGGAATATTACTGAAATCGTTTTTAGTATTGGGGGTTTAAATTTAAATTCGGGGATCGAATTTCTTTAAGGGGGGTAGATTGTAACATTTTCAAAAGTATAAAATATTAATTTTGGGAATTTTTATAATTTAATATTATTTTAATATTAAATCTATAATTAAATGCAAATAAATAGGAAAAATTTGAGAAAAATTATGGAAAATTCTAAAATAGGGTAAATTAGTGAATTATGACAATTTAAAGTTTTTGTGATTAGTTTGACACTAATTTAGTGCTAATCGCGATTAAAATCGCTAATCGGGTTTTTGGCAATTTTGTGCAAAACTTGCACATATCACCTTTTTCTACACTTGTGCATTTTCTTTCATGATATTTGGGTTTACTATGCTTGTGAGAAGGTTTGGTATAAGGATTAAAAGAAAAAGGAAAGAAAAGAGAAAAGAAAATGAAATGATGAGGGTAGGTGAGAGAGAGAGGTGGACCTTTGACTTATAACCCTTAGCCATTCCTCTCCCTCTCATTTCTCTCCCTCTTCCTCCCCCTTGCTGCTGCTGCTGCCCTAGCCCTCTCTCCCCTCCACTAAATCCTCTCACTTCATCTCAAAAATCACCCCAAAACCTCACACTCACTTCATTAAAATTGTACAAAATCCCTAGATCTACACATGGAGCTAAAGAAGCAAGGATTTTGGCCACTAGGGGCAACTCAAGAATTTTCTTGAGTTGCTAATGGAGGTAATTTCTGAACCATTAGCTTAATTATAGCCTTTCCTATAACTCCATGTTAAGGTTTAATCGATATTGTGTGATATTATGGTTTTGGTGAAAACCTAGTTAGGGTTTGAGAGGAACTTGTGTTGTATTATGAATTGAGCTCAGTAGAGGTCTTACCAACACCCTAGTGTTTGAATTAGAACCCAAAACCTGAAGCTTGAACCATAATACGGATTTTAGAAACCGATATCGGGGAAATTGTGTAATCTGTGAAGGTTATTTAGAATCTGCTAACACCCCGAGACCTCTAAAATAATATTGAGTGGACAGTGAGATGTGCAGGCACCAGAGAAGCAACACCCAAAACCCTAGCTCCCCATTCCAAAGTGAGGCCGCCGAATTTCCCATTCTGGCCGCAATTTGCGGCCAGAGCAGAGGGGATTCTCCTCGTTTTCTGTGCACTGCCCCAATTCCTCAATTCTTGACCCTGGGTACTTCTAGTTTTGACAGATTCTTTCTAGGGTGAAATCTGGGACATATATCCTAAGTTGCTATTTTGGATTCGTGTTTCCGTATTCCGTATTTTGATTCTGAAATGGTGGAATGTGTTTTGCCTCGACTATTTGTCGTTTATACGACGATATAGAGGATTTATTGATGGTTTTGAAAGCGTGCCATAGGTTCTCACCTATAGGCCCCCTTATCGTATCGTTTTGGATTTCATGCGCCGTTTTAGTTTGGATTTGGTTTTAATGCGCATATACGATATTTGATGTGTAGGTACCCATGAAGACTTCGGGACGACAAGCAATTGCGTGGTGACGTCCGCAAATGATGATGCAAGGTGAGTAGATTATATCTACAGGGGGAAGTCGGGTGGATGGAGTATAGCACCCCCGCAGTCCGTAGATAGATTATTATATAGTTATTATGACATTAGGTGTATTATGGATAGTATAGGGTTAGCAGTGACTAGTGCAGTTCATAGTCGCGAACCCTAGGATAGAATTACACCTATACACACACCCTTGCTTATCACTTGTACTTGCACTATGATTGATGATATGTGATGACTTTGGAGATGAGTCGATGATGTGGGCTTGGTGCCCTGGGATCGGTGATTTGATACGATTCATATGTGGGATATGACTTGTGCTTCTTGCGGGCTTGGGATATGTGTTTACCCCCGCATGCATACTTACTGATGTTACCGTTTTGTACTAGACATAGAGTAGTACTCCAGACTATATGATCTGATGATGGTGATATCTGTTATGTGATGAGACAGTTAGATGTTGACCCCTACCCAGCTATTAGGGATGCCGTACGACGATTTACCGTACGAGCCGATATTGATGATAGATCCGCACTCATAACTCGAGGATATCTTATGATATGACATTGAGGCGAGATCACCGACTATATATCTTTATATATATACTTTGACTCAGATTTAGGTGGTTTCCACACCTACCTCTCCTGATTGACCTGATACTTAGATGTAGTTTGCATAGTAGATACTTCACTGTGATGTTGACCGCTAGATTTCTGCATTTTCATGCTATTCGCATTGCTAGTATATGATCATTGTTATATTATCATCATGCTGTTAGGACACCAGCACCATTATCGATGATGCGTATGTTTCACGTACACTATTTGCCGGCTCACACACTTCATCATCGATAATTGCCATGCCACTACACTGTAGTACTATTGCATTCATGAGATGATTCTTCCTTCGACATATGCACATTACTATTCCATGTTGCATGATTTCCGATATGATTACTATTCTTTACATGTCGCATACATCATGGATTGACTGCATAGCACATCGCATTGGATTTACTTCCTGATGTTGGATTTTCATGTGATTTCTGGTTTTTGAGGACCGTGGGGTTATTTAAGAAAAGAGGCACTTTTATGAAAACCCAGTACCTCGTGATATGATATTTCGGTGCGTCCACCACGCGTTTTCTCGGTGCTGAGACGTGTGCTTGAAACCCGATTCGAGGAGGTGATGTACCGTTTGCGGGTTCGTGGTGGGCCCGGTATGGTTCCCCTCGGCGAGATGATCGATGGGTTATGCCGATTGAGCCTGGAGGCGGGCGAGTACCTACCGGTGATTGTATTTGAGCTCGGCGGATATCCGGGGGATACCGCCTGGAGCCGAGAGATGGGCGTACTGCCGGGGGCCGAGGGCCGATACCGCAGACAGAGCCCAGAGATGGACATGGGTTGACTCGTACTGCCGGGGGCCGAGGGCCGATACCGCAGACGGAGCCCCATATGGATGAGGATTTACGTGTCGATGCTAGGCACGGGTTTTCATGATGTTTTTCCATGATATTGTTTATATCCTCATACTTGCATACCTGATGCTTATCGTCAGTGGGTGACGAGTGGACGGGTTCCACATACATACAGACATGGATCATATACAGACTGGTTTTACATTGATCATACTTTATTTGTATATATAACAGGGTATGAGGGCGCTGTTATATATACCTTTACACCAATATTAGTGGTATGGGACGCTAATATATGTGTATTGATTTCATCGATATTTCATCATGGTTACTACATGCAGACATACCTTATACTGATGACATGTTATCACCTGAGCATCTGGCACTACATACATGATTAGATGTTACCTTGCCACCTTATCACACTCAGATGTACTCTTGTGGATTATATTACTGATTGTTGACTTAGGTTTATGTCTTGCATTCGGTTTCTGCTTGTAGATGTTTCTATTCACGAGTTGGCAACTCACCCCCGTTGTGCCACAGTTCTTGCAGGTTCTGCCGTACAGGTTCTATTGCGGCATTTCTGGCACACTACCTTCTTGCGGGTGATTTGCGTTTGGTAGGTGGATTCTCTCGCATCAAGAACCACCATTGTATTTATTTTATTCATTGTATCTAGAATTTCCATCAACCAAAACTTGTATATTGTTTCAGACCTAGACTTAGTGATGTATTATTTCGACCTTAGAGTCGCGCTTAGTAGTATTGCGGTTTTCATATTGCTTTTGAGTTTTCTTTGGATTTGATCCTCGCCACTTGGCGTTGTATATTATTGTTGCATATGTGGTTGTGACCGTCGATTGACGAAGAGCTAGCTCCCGCTTGGGGATGCCATTATCATTGTATACATATTGTTATCTTTGTTGTACCCCATTCGGGGCCAGTTTTACAAAAGAAACTCTGTCGAAATTTTTAGAAAAGACTTACGGTTTTTAAAATGCACATTCGGCTTAGTTATTTAAAAACCTTGATTTCAACATGTTTTTCTTCATTTCTTTAAACCAGTTTTCTTTACTTATTCTTAAAAAATGGTTTTAGATTTCTGGGCTTTGGCATACTTGGATCAGATGGAGTCCTATAGGCTTCATATGGTTCAAGGGCCAGTCACGTGCTCTTTCGGGTCGTGACATTAACGTTAAACTAACAAACTGTAAAGAGGTAGAAAGGCTATACCGAACGATCCGGGTCCTTCGGTCTTTAGTCATCATCCCACGCTCCTTTGCGGCATCTACGATCTCCTGTCTCCTCGCCGAGGTGGCACCACATCTACGGATCTTTAAACGGGCTACCGCCTCTATACCGAGACAACTCGATCATCAAGTCTGCTAAAAGAGATGACCAAGATGAAGTAGAGAATGATGTAGAATACTTTGTCTCGTTTCATCCAAAACCATTGATGAACGGTTAATGAAGTTGCTGTTAGTGTTTATGCCCTAGAAGGCCATTACTGTATCATACTAGTTTGTATATTACTTAATGGAAGCTTGGGATATTCACATGTATATAACAGTCTTGCTAAACATGGTAGTATGCTACTTGGTTTTTCTATCTTAATATGTGAGTGTACGTATTGATAGAGCTCTTGGGATCTTGCTTGTCTACCAGCGTTGTGATGGCAGTCACACTAGTGGGGGCTGGGTAGTCTACAAGCACATCCTTTTTCAGGTCCCTGGTCATTGGATTATCGAGACAGAGCATCGATACTCCGGAGTAGACTGGTGTGTACGCTTCTCATCCCAGTTGGGGAGATGGTCTGTCCCACAGCCGTCAGTACGTCGTACTGGAGATAGTATACAGGTGCTCGTTAGGTTACGGGTACACCGGACAGGACTCACAGGGAACTGTTGGTTGGTTTGATACCAGTCGTCAGTGAACAGTTCCCAGGTGACATGAGTACAGCGTAGTCCGCAGACTTGACACTGCTACTTCGCCTCGAGTGTGTCCCACTGTTCTTAGATTGCTACCCTACCACGGCTCAAAGGAGTCGTGCAAACAGGTAGCAGTTGGGTGCAGTCCCGAGCACTTGGAGGCAGTGGCGGTTAGACAGGATTCGACCCTCTCGGTATTGGGAGTAGATATCGTGCTGTGTCAGAGAGCCATTACGCAAAGTCCCTGGCCAGGGCAAGCGAGATTTGCTGGTAGGTTCCAGTAGTTTCTCAGGGTGTAATGGGCTTCCCTCCGACACGACTTATACCGCTATTAGGGGACTGACGCTTGCCGCCCCCTAGGCCCGATATGCGATAGTCTTGGACGAACGGACCGGACTGTATGGAGATTGTCACATCAGACTCAGTAGGAGTTCGGATGGGTTTTCTCATCGGCCTTCTTATCGACAACTACCTGGGGACCGTTACGTACAGCTAGTGCCGCTTGCGGTCTGTGGTTAAACCCACTGCCAGCGTAGTAGTCGAGTCTCTAGAGTCCCACACAGAGAGTTTCCTACTCCAGGCGAAACGATATAGAGGTCGCATGGTTTTGCGACAAAGGGTTCGGACGCATACGTGCGTTTACGCGCGTACGACTTTCGGACAGTTTTTACCAGTCGGCTTTGGTTTAAGCCAGTTACTGGTATCCGGTTATTGGATTTTTACAGTCTAAAGTTTTTCCGTATTTTTGCGGATCGGAGGGGCGTTCTCGTAATTGTTCGAGAAGCTTCTAGAAGACGGTGACTAAGGAGGGTTATGTGTCATATTCATTGAATGAGGTTATGAGTCATGGTGGTGATTCATTCATTTCATTAATGCACATTTATTGCTTAATGACTCATGCTAATGAATCACCACTAGATATTTTATGAAACATGATTTATCATCACTCTTTATTCTTTTCTTATTATTAGAAAATGCTTCATATATGATATGATACTCATAAACTTATATCATAATATTATTCACATTCTCTCTCCTCAAGCTCTCTCTCTTCAAAAGACTAATCCTCACCCTCATGTGTTGAGATCTAGGATTAGTTAGACTAATCATTCCATAACCATCACTCTATTTCATCTATCTTCTTTGATTAGCAATCCAAGAAGGTTAGTTGCCTCAAGTTTAGAGGTTTAGCTTGGTGTTTTGCTCTCGGGTGGATCGTCTACTACCTAGAGAAGGTCGAGGAGAACAAAGGAGGACACAAAGACGAAGGACTAGTTTCGATAGGTATAATCCCTAAGCATAGTAGTTTAGAATAACTATATGTTTGGTTAGTTATCGTTTAGCTTCGATTTAAGCGGTTAGTCGATGTTCGTTCTTTAAACTTGATCGTTTTTGAAAAATTCCGCCTCCCCATAAGTACTGGGGTGTACTACATCGACTTACAGTGGTATCAGAGCCTCGCTAAACAATAAATAACTTGATTGCAAATTTGTACGAATTTCGAACGGAAAAATGAAGCCGGAAAACCCTAAATCTAATCAGTTTCTGTCGAATTTAAAATGATGTCCTAAAATTGTTCAGGGTTGCTTAGAAAGCTAGAAAGGAGTCCAGGAGAACACCCAAGAAATTCGAGCCCATGACTCGGCTAAAGCGCCGCGGAAGGGCGGCGGATCCCACCGATCCGCCGCGCTTTCGCGGCCGAGTTGCCGAGTCATGGACTCATCTTTCATGTGTGGGTCCCCTGTGATATTTGGGGTTTTCTGGAATATTTAATATTTGCTCAGGTTACTGTTTAACAGAGCAGATTTTGGAGCAATATTGATGTTGTTTAATCGATCGAAATTGTACAGTATTTGCATATTGGATTATATCTGTGATTGTTTAATGTGTTCGTAAACCTCCCCTAACTGCTAGTATGTCGGTTGGCAGGGGGTTGCACATTTCTGAAATGGTTAATCTGTTTGTGCATATAAACTGTATTGGACTGTTGTGGTGTATAGCCGGGGTTAGCAATGGGTTATTGTTTAATTCATTTGTTGTAAATGTAATTTGTTGTAATATTATTTTTGCGGGGAACTTCCAGGTTGCGGTTGTAGCCACCCTTTTATTATTTCATTTTACTGTTTTTGCTCCTAGGACTGACCCAAGGTGGGGTACACAAACTGTCGGGTGGGTAGTTTGCCGTACCCGTAGGGGTCGAGGGTGGGGTAACGGCTATTCATCACAACTGTGTAATCTGTCTTTTCTTTCAGGCTCAAAAGAAATACAGATTGCTTGCAAATCCAATATTGTTTATCTGTGTTCTGGAATGAATATCATTGCGTCAGACGAATATAAAATATCTATATTTATGATAGCTATTTAGACGCCACTTATGTTTTACACCCGCGCTAGCCCAGCCCCCGCTCTGTCGTTAGTTAAGTAACCTAACGGGTGATGACGGGACCCCGTGGCGAATTCGGATGGCATAAGAGGACGTTGTATTTTCGTTGTTTTCTGCAATGATAGGTTAATGATGGGACGCATTATCTATAATGCAAAGAAAAATAAACCAAAATTTTAATCGTTGGAACAATTTAAAAGAAACCACTCGGTTATTTTTAAAACAGATATTTTTAAATGCGGAGCTTTAACCACTCCTTTTAAAAGCTATCAGGTTCCTTCGGTTATATCAAGTTCACTACGTTCACGGTTTCGCCAAAACCAGTCGTAGCCCTCCGTCATTTCATCTGGGTATTCAGTAGTATTCAAGCTATGTATTTTGACCTAACGCCAAGGCATAGTGTTTGGTAGCTGCTGGATATTCATTTGTTGCATAGATAGATGAGTTAGTTTGGGACAGTCGTATTATCATTTTGGCCGAACGTCAAGGATATATACGGATGGGTTCAAATTGACAAGATAATGATGGGTAGAACTTAACATGTGACTTATGACATTTTGACCTAACGCCAAGGTCATAAGAGCATGGGGCAAAAACTTATATCGGGAATTTCTAAAGAAACTGAAATTTACAAAGAGATGCATACCATTTTGAGTTTGATGAATGTTGGTAGCATTCCTACAACATTATCAGACGATGATATTTGGATCCCGATCCTACTGTGAGTATTTGATACTTATCAGGATATTCGTCACTTAACGATCAATGCTATAAACCTAGTAGGTGTCCAGAAAAGTGTCAGCGGGGTTACGCCCCCAGAGAAAAGAGGTTATTTAATTAAGGAACTTCGCGAAAGCGTTGGAAAACCTCCCTCGAAGTACCGATACCAGCCTGGCTGAACGGTTAAGCAAGTATTGTACGGTGAGAATAGTCTTGACTAATTCTTCTTTTATGGTTTGAGGAAGGATTCGAGAAACAGTGGGAGCCATCCAGTTTAGATAAACTAAAAACCACTCTAAACTTGCAAGAGCATCATGCTAAAGAGTTTTCTTCTCTCTCTCCTAATTGCAGCGACCCTGAATATGACTGGACTTAAGTTACTTTTAGAGAAAAATATACTGACAGGGCCAAACTATAAAGATTGGCTGCGGAATGTCAAAATGGCTTTGACCTATGACAAACTGGGGTACGTCCTCACCGCTACGGCACCTGCTGTCCCTGGTCCCAAATCCAGTAATGCGGATAAGGAAATCCGCAAAACCTGGGATTTAGATTGCGCGAGAGCCAAGTGCATCGTGCTTGCCTCGATGAACAATGAATATCAGAGGAGGCACGAGGATATGTCCCTAGATGGCATATTTCTCCATACAAAAGAACTTTATGGAGAGCAATCTCGTATAGCAAGATACGAGACCTCTAAGAACTTGTTTCGAGCGAGGTTGGCTGCCGGGTCATCGGTTGGTGAACATGTCCTACAGATGATCAGCTATATTGAAGAGCTCGCAGACCTTGGGACGACTTTGGATAATGAGCTCTATACAGACCTTATTCTCCAGTCCCTTCCTCACACCTACGCCCAGTTTATCCTGAACTTCAACCTTCAAAGAAAAGAAGTTGAACTTCCGGAACTCCTGAACATGTTAAGGAGTGCAGAGGGCACCTTGAAGACATCAAGGGAAACACCCGCTATGTTTGTTGGCGGTTCATCTTCTTCCGGGTCCAAAGCTAGGGCCAAAGGAAGGAAGAAGAAGGCCGCACCCAGACCTAGAGGAGGTGTTAGTAAGGTGGGAGGGAAGGGAAAGAAAAAGAAAGCAGTACCGATAGTTGGCCAGGATGAGTGCTTCCATTGTCACAGGAAAGGGCACTGGAAGAAGGATTGCAAGGCGTGGAACGCCAAGAACCAGGAACCGAAGCAAGCTGTGGCTTCGACTTCAGGTGTGTTTGTAATTGAGAATTGTCTGTCGATCAACTCTACTTCCTGGGTATTGGATACCGGATCAGGATCTCATATTTGCAATTCATTACAGGCACTGAGAAACCGTAGAGTGCTGAAGGAAGGTGATATGACCCTAAAGGTTGCTAACGGAGCTAGCGTGGGAGCTGCGTCCGTCGGGGACTATCACCTAGGATTGACGAGTGGACACATTTTGGTTTTACATAACTGTTATTTTGAACCCAGCTTAACGTGTAATATCATATCAGTTTCCTTGTTATCGAATAAAGGTTATGATTTCACGTTTGTAAGAGATGTTGTCAACATCCACCTTAATCATGGTTTGATTGGGTCCGGTACATTAAATAACGGAATATATGTTTTAAACCAACTCCAAATTTTCAATGTCCAGAACACACTAAAAAGAATGTCTCCAGATTTAAATAAAGCTTTCTTATGGCATTGTAGACTGGGTCACATCAATGAGAGAAGGTTGACTAAGTTGCATAGAGAAGGATATTTGGACTCGTTCAAATATCAATCTTATGACACTTGTCAATCTTATCTCAAAGGAAAGATGACAAAGACTCCATTTACTGGACAAGGAGTAAGAGCGAGCGAGCTCTTAGGACTCATACACAGCGATGTATGTGGTCCAATGTCTACACATGCAAGAGGTGGTTTTTCCTACTTCATTACTTTCACGGATGATTACTCAAGATACGGATTCATTTATCTGATGAAACATAAATCCGAGGCTTTTGAGAAATTCCAAGAGTATAAGAATGAAGTAGAAAACCAAACCGGCAAAAGTATAAAGACACTCAGATCTGATCGAGGTGGTGAATACTTGAGTGCCGAGTTCCTAGGTTACCTAAAAGAGAAAGGAATTCTCTCTCAGCTTACTCCTCCGTACACTCCACAGCATAACGGTGTATCGGAGAGACGGAATCGAACCCTATTGGATATGGTACGATCCATGATGAGTAATGCTGAGTTACCGCGATCTTTCTGGGGACATGCGCTAGAATCAGCGGCATATCTTTTGAACATGGTACCTACCAAGACTTTGCCTACCACTCCATATCAGATGTGGAGTGGGAAGAAACCCCATCTACAGTATATAAAGATTTGGGGATGTCCAGCTTTTGTTAAAAAGCAGCATGTGGACAAGCTCGAGGCACGATCAGTAAAGTGTTTGTTTGTGGGATATCCAAAGCACTCCAGGGGATATCTATTCTATTACGCAGAGGAACAAAAGGTATTTGTTTCTCGTAATGCCCATTTTCTAGAACATCAGTTTTTAGAAAAGGAATCAAGTGGGAGCGAAATAGAACTGGAAGAAATTCCAGAACCACAAACTGCTACTGAAAGTTTGGTAGAACCGGAAGTTCAAGAAGAACAGGACATTCCCGCACCCCTCCGCAGGAGTAGTAGGCCGTCTCATCCGCCTGAGAGATACTACGGTTTTCTCATAGACGGGGATAGAGAGGATTGCATCATAGATGATGATGAACCTACTGACTTCCAGCAGGCCATCCAGAGCGGCGACTCGGTACGATGGCTAGATGCAATGCGAACCGAAATGGAGTCCATGTACACCAACAAAGTATGGACTTTGGACTTTGCTCCAGATGGGGTAAAACCCATAGGATGCAAATGGATCTTCAAGAAAAAGATTGGTGTAGATGGACAGGTGGAAACCTATAAGGCTAGACTTGTTGCAAAGGGTTTTCGTCAAAGACCTGGTTTGGACTATGACGAAACTTTTTCTCCAGTGGCTATGCTCAAATCCATTCGGGTCCTTCTTGCTATTGCTGCCTTCCATGATTATGAAATCTGGCAGATGGACGTAAAGACGGCTTTTCTGAATGGAAATTTAGAAGAGTGCGTCTATATGGATCAGCCAGAGGGTTTCAATCAGAGTGGGAGCAGCGGGAAAGTATGCAAGCTGCTTAAGTCTATTTATGGACTAAAGCAGGCATCGCGGAGTTGGAACATCTGTTTTGATGAGACAGTCAAAGAATATGACTTTATCAAAAATCCAGATGAACCGTGCATATATAGTAAAGTTAAGGCCAGAAGTGTCGTATTCCTCGTCTTGTACGTGGATGACATTCTATTGATAGGAAATGACATTCCTATGCAACAATCTGTCAAAGGATTCTTGTCACACAGGTTCTCCATGAAAGACCTGGGTGATGCCTCTTACATTCTGGGGATCCGGATCTATCGTGATAGATCCAAAAGGATGTTGGGACTTTCACAGTCCAGGTATATCGACACTGTACTGAAAAGATTCAGTATGGAAGATTCTAAGCGCGGTAATCTACCGGCTTGTCACGGAATCACCCTCTCCAAAGAGATGTCTCCCAAGACTGATTTGGAAAGGGAACGCATGTCTATTATACCCTACGCTTCTGCGGTAGGCTCTATAATGTATGCGATGTTGTGTACCAGACCAGATGTAGCTTACGCACTGAGCGTGGTAAGCCGGTATCAGTCAGACCCAGGGGAGAAACACTGGATAGCAGTAAAGAACATTCTCAAGTACCTGAGGAGGACTAAGGAGATGTTCTTGGTTTACGGCGGAAAAGACCTCAGGTTGGAGGCTTTTGCTGATTCCGGCTTCCAAAGTGATAAGGACGATTCCAAGTCCATGTCGGGTTATGTCTTTACCCTCAATGGAGGGGCGGTGTGCTGGAAGAGCTCCAAGCAGGACACCGTTGCCGACTCGACGATGGAAGCGGAGTATATAGCTGCTTGCGATGCCGCAAAAGAAGCAGTCTGGATGAAGAAGTTCCTAACAGAACTTCAGGTTGTTCCTACCATAGTTGATCCAATACCTCTGTATTGCGACAACAACGGAGCTATAGCTTTAGCGAAGGAACCAAGGTCCCATCAGAAGTCCAGACACATCTTAAGGCGGTATCACCTGATCAGGGAGATCATTGATCGTCAGGAGATCGAGGTTCGGAGAGTTGCTTCAGAAGAAAACATTGCTGATCCATTCACGAAGGCCTTTCCTCAGATTCAGTTCGAGAGGCTACTCGAGATCATTGGTCTACGATATGCCAGTACATGGCCCTAGTGCAAGTGGGAGATTGTTAGTGTTTATGCCCTAGAAGGCCATTACTGTATCATACTAGTTTGTATATTACTTAATGGAAGCTTGGGATATTCACATGTATATAACAGTCTTGCTAAACATGGTAGTATGCTACTTGGTTTTTCTATCTTAATATGTGAGTGTACGTATTGATAGAGCTCTTGGGATCTTGCTTGTCTACCAGCATTGTGATGGCAGTCACATTAGTGGGGGCTGGGTAGTCTACAAGCACATCCTTTTTCAGGTCCCTGGTCGTTGGATTATCGAGACAGAGCATCGATACTCCGGAGTAGACTGGTGTGTACGCTTCTCATCCCAGTTGGGGAGATGGTCTGTCCCACAGCCGTCAGTACGTCGTACTGGAGATAGTATACAGGTGCTCGTTAGGTTACGGGTACACCGGACAGGACTCACAGGGAACTGTTGGTTGGTTTGATACCAGTCGTCAGTGAACAGTTCTCAGGTGACATGAGTACAGCATAGTCCGCAGACTTGACACTGCTACTTCGCCTCGAGTGTGTCCCACTGTTCTTAGATTGCTACCCTACCACGGCTCAAAGGAGTCGTGCAAACAGGTAGCAGTTGGGTGCAGTCCCGAGCACTTGGAGGCAGTGGCGGTTAGACAGGATTCGTCCCTCCCGGTATTGGGAGTAGATATCGTGCTGTGTCAGAGAGCCATTACGCAAAGTCCCTGGCCAGGGCAAGCGAGATTTGCTGGTAGGTTCCAGTAGTTTCTCAGGGTGTAATGGGCTTCCCTCCGACACGACTTATACCGCTATTAGGGGACTGACGCTTGCCGCCCCCCTAGGCCCGATATGCGATAGTCTTGGACGAACGGACCGGACTGTATGGAGATTGTCACATCAGACTCAGTAGGAGTTCGGATGGGTTTTCTCATCAGCCTTCTTATCGACAACTACCTGGGGACCGTTACGTACAGCTAGTGCCGCTTGCGGTCTGTGGTTAAACCCACTGCCAGCGTAGTAGTCGAGTCTCTAGAGTCCCACACAGAGAGTTTCCTACTCCAGGCGAAACGATATAGAGGTCGCATGGTTTTGCGACAAAGGGTTCGGACGCATACGTGCGTTTACGCGCGTACGACTTTCGGACAGTTTTTACCAGTCGGCTTTGGTTTAAGCCAGTTACTGCTATCCGGTTATTGGATTTTTACAGTCTAAAGTTTTTCCGTATTTTTGCGGATCGGAGGGGCGTTCTCGTAATTGTTCGAGAAGCTTCTAGAAGACGGTGACTAAGGAGGGTTATGTGTCATATTCATTGAATGAGGTTATGAGTCATGGTGGTGATTCATTCATTTCATTAATGCACATTTATTGCTTAATGACTCATGCTAATGAATCACCACTAGATATTTTATGAAGCATGATTTATCATCACTCTTTATTCTTTTCTTATTATTAGAAAATGCTTCATATATGATATGATACTCATAAACTTATATCATAATATTATTCACATTCTCTCTCCTCAAGCTCTCTCTCTTCAAAAGACTAATCCTCACCCTCATGTGTTGAGATCTAGGATTAGTTAGACTAATCAATCCATAACCATCACTCTATTTCATCTATCTTCTTTGATTAGCAATCCAAGAAGGTTAGTTGCCTCAAGTTTAGAGGTTTAGCTTGGTGTTTTGCTCTCGGGTGGATCGTCTACTACCTAGAGAAGGTCGAGGAGAACAAAGAAGGACACAAAGACGAAGGACTAGTTTCGATAGGTATAATCCCTAAGCATAGTAGTTTAGAATAACTATATGTTTGGTTAGTTATCGTTTAGCTTCGATTTAAGCGGTTAGTCGATGTTCGTTCTTTAAACTTGATCGTTTTTGAAAAATTCCGCCTCCCCATAAGTACTGGGGTGTACTACATCGACTTACAGTTGCCATAATCAAGTAATGAGAAATGAGCTATATCTTTTGCAAAATGAATCAACATTTTCCCCACAAATGTGGCTCGGCCAATATAGGGCTGAAATAGAGTTGGGGGGGTGAGTGTAAGAGCAAGTGGTGACCATTAGCAATGCTTATCACAACTAAAATATCCTAAGCATTACAAAAGGTATTAATGCAAAACAATGAGTCATATAACACCTTGCAAAAATCCATGCTTGCATTAATGAACCAAGCCACCTCACAAAACCAAGTCATCAATTCTAGAAGCTCCCAAATGACTCACCCTCGTGACTCACAAAAGAAGAAAAGATAATTCCGCATTAAACCGAATGTTTAAGACGGGTGATAGAAAACTGGAAACTTCGAAAAGCGATCCCGAAATGAATTTCAGGATAATCCCGTAATCCTGAAATTTTTTTGTGGACTCTAATGACTCATCAGTACCCTGGCAGTGTGTTTAACCACAACCACGTCAGCAGCACTAGCATTGCGTAATGGCTGCTCTTATACTGACCTCAAGGGATGCTGATGAGCAAACTCATCCTGGAACCCAATTGAGCCTAACAGTGATAATATACATACAGTCCGGTCCGTTCGTTTATGAGTATCGCATATCGGGCCTAGGGGGCTGGTAACATCAGACCCCAATAGCGGTATAAGTCGTGTCGGAGAGAAGCCTTGAACACCCTGAGAAACTACTGGAATACTTACCATTAATTCTCACCTGCCTTGGCTAAGGACTTGGTGTAATGGCTCTTCTAGACACAACACGATCTCACCCCCAATACTGGGAGAGACGAATCCCCTGCCGATCCGCTCACTTGCCTCCATGCGGCTCGGGACTGTACCTAGAAAAGACCTGTTTGCACGACTCCTTTGAGCCGTGGTAGGGTAGAAATCAAAGCACAGTGGGAACTCACACGATACAAATGATGACATCAGGTCGATGAACTAACCTGTACACATGTCACCAGGGAACTGCTATCTGACGCTAGGTATAAATACCAACTAACAGGTTCCCGGCGAGTCATGTCCGGTGTACTCATAACCCAATGAGCACCTGTATACATTTTAGGTGATCCAACTGACACCAGTGGCTTGTGAGATCGGCCACCACCCCTCATCGGGGTCTCGACTGTATACACTAGTCTACTCCGGAGTATCGATGCCCTGTCTCGAAACTCCCACGACTAGGGTGTTAGTTATATGTATGCCCTAGAGGCCATTACTGTACATTGGATGTATATTGTAGTGGATGCTGGGACATATATAGGGAGGACTTTCTTGCTCGACATGATAGTATGCTATCTGGTTACCCTTTACCTTAACGTGTGCACTGATTGTCTCTCTGTTACATGTTGGTAAAGCCCTTAGGATGTGTACTTGACTACCTGGACTATGATGCGGATCATACTAGTGGGGACATGGTAATCCATAAGTACATCCTTCAAAGTCCCTAGTCGTGGGTGTATCGAGACGGGGCATCGATATACCAGAGTAGACTAGCGTGTACCTTCTCGACCCATACAGATGGGCGATGGATGATCCCATATCCATCGGTGTTTGACATCAGAGGAGATATACGGGTGCTCAGTAGAGACTGGGTACACTGGACGGACTCGCCGAGAACTCCCAGATGGTATTATACCTCACGTCAGATGGCAGTTCTCTGGTGACACTGGTACAGAGTAGTCTGTTGACCCGAGATCGTCATAGAGTCTTGTGTGGTTCCCACTGTGCTTTGATTTCCATCTTACCACGTCCAAGAGGGCGTGCAAAACGGTGGTTTTTAGGTACAGTCCCGAGTCACATGGAGGCAATGAGCGATAGGAGGGGATTCGTCTCTCCTGGTATAGGGGGGTTGATGTTGCACTGTGTTCGATTGGCTATAACAGGAAGTCCCTGGCCAGGGCTGATTAGAGAACTGCTGGTAAGTGTTACCAGTAGTTTCTCGACCCGTTATGAGCCTCATATCGACACGACTTATCGAGCTATTGGGGTCTGATGTTTACCAGCCCTAGGCAAGATATGCGACATATCAGACGATCAGACCGGACTGTACGGTAGTGTTACTGGTTGGATTCACTGGAGTGTGAGCGGGCTTGCTCGTCGATCTTCTGATCGCTCAATACCCGGGTGGCCGTTACGTTTAGCAGACCGCTTGCGGCTTGTGGGTGTTTGATATGATCATCACCTGCTGCCGGCGTATTGACGAGTCTTTAGAGTCCTACACAGAGGTTTCCTGGCTCAAGCGAAACGAAATAGGAGCGCATATGAGATATGTGCGGGACCGAGAATAATGCGTGTATGTGATACCGTATTTCATTCTCGCGATCAATGTGTCGAATGGTTGTATGCGATATAACCTTGTTATCGATTCAAGCGTTGATTCGATAAGCCGATACATTGTATACTAGTCGGTTATGTGCGGCATGACCGGATCATTGAATCAAGTGTTGATTTAATGATTTAATGCATATTTATATATTTGATATATTAATTTGCATCAACTAGTATCGGTTTACTTAAGATGGATTTTCTCACTCGGTTGTGCGCATTGCATATGTGATATGATTTTGTGCACTTGCTTGTATCATATTTGATGATACATGCCTTTTGGTTAAGTGTATAGAATTAAACCTTGGTTAATGGAATGGTTAGGGTTTACTATTTCCTTATTCATTTATTCATTTATTTATTATGGAAATGATAATGAGAAGAATGGTTGCTAGTTTTGTTTTATTCTTTGAACCTTCATGAAGCATTGACTTTAGTAACCATTTTGACTCATGCTTAACTCTAACCATCCCACTTAACCATAATTCATTCTCTACACTAGACCATGGTTAGTTTATGATAAGTATTTGATTTATTTTCTATTTAATATATACATATCATATCATAATATTCTTCTTCTTCTTCCTTTCTTCAAGTGAAGAAAGCAAGGTCCATCAATGGTGATTGACGGAAATGAGTGAGAAATCCAAATCTGAAGTCTACCCACTTCCTATTTCTTCATTCTCTACCTCTTTCCAAGTAGTAGAGTGTGTTTTCTTCACAAGTTTCTTGACTTGGTGAAGTCGGAGCTTGATTTAGCGATGCCTCGACGTAGATCATCTTCGGCATGGACATCGACGACCTAGCTCGCTTATTCTCCGATGAAGTCGACGCTAGAGCCCGGATTCTTTTTGGACAGCGGAGAGGGCTTCGTTGCGGAGCTATGGAGGTGGAGCACCGGATCTACAAAGGTTGTAGTTCCGTATTCTATTAGTTAAGTGTTAACTAGTTAGCTTTTTCGCCTAGTTTTCTAGCAAACGATCCGTAGTCGGGTTTCTCGGCACCGTTAAAATTTGAAATTGGCATGTTCGATGCCTTGTGTGACCTCATTAGGGTGCCTAGGAACCTTTCATAGGGACCACTTTAAAGTATGTGCTTATAAACTACCCAACTCTCACGTATATGATCGCCATCATACTGTTGGTAGTCAAGCAAGATCCTAAGGGCTCTATCAACGTGTAATAGCGATCAGTCACATGAACCTGTACATGACTGATAAAGGCAAACCAGATAATATACTACCATCTCGAGTAAGACTATGCTACCGGTATAGGCCCTCCTCAATCATCGCAATCACGTACCTGTGATCCAATAATTGACTTTGAGGGCACTACATCCAACAGGAGAACAAGTAGATGACTTTGATGACACCCCGACCACTACTTCTACTTCTTCTTCTTCTAATCAATCATCTTCTTCTGAGCCCATTCTCCATTCTCCATTGGGCTCAAACTCTCCATCCACTTCCTTGAATGGATTACCTTCTCAGGCTACCCCAACTCCAGTTTTGGGATCCTTTCTATCTCCACAAACTTCTCCCTAAGTGTTGGACCCAACCCCTGTTAATAAAGCTCCTTTTCCAAATCAGTTGAGGCCCAACAAACCTAGTCCACAGATGGAGAAGATTGTGGAAATGTTTAAACAAGTTAACATTAAAATTCTTCTTTTAGATGCTACACAACAAGTTCCATCCTATGCAAAATTTTTCTTAGCGAGTAATGTGAGTGATGCTCTTACCTAAAATTTGCCCAAGAAACGTAAGGACCCCGGTTGTCCTATAATTTCTATAACTGTTAGGGGTAAAAACATCTATCGCGCTCTTCTTAATCTTGGTGCTAATGTTAATGATTGATCGTTAGAAAGTGTCTTTATAAGTAACCGCAATCAAGACGGTGTCGCTAGTAGCTAGCCGCGATGAGTACGGGTCGTCCGCAGGGAAACGTGAACCTTTTTCTTACTTTAGACAAGTTGATAGAAGAAGGGTGATTGGTTGTAGTTACAGATATATTATGGATATAATATTTATAAAGAGAAGGCTTGTAGGGTTCATAGGACTTAGTAGTAATGGATGAATAATTAAAAATGACTCCTTTTATCTTTTAATAGTTTAAAAATAGATCGATAATGATGAATGTAGATTAGGGTTCTTTTGGAAGAAACTAGGGTTTTCCCGCTCTTAACCCTTGTTCTTGCATTGATCTCTATTCATGTCTAGCCCTTAACAAAACAAGTGTTAAACCAATCTCAAATCATGGTCGTGACCAGAAATAAATTGGTAGCACGCCTGATAAGGATGTTAACATTTATTTTGCTAAAGTTTATAGACTTTAAAATGTATAAAAGAAGTTAATTGATTTTATCATCCATTGATCTACCCTAGCCTACGAACCCTAGCAAGCTAGGAATTACTCGCTGATGGTTTGAGATTTAGAAGAAAGATTGAAGAATGAAAACAAGATTAAGATGCAGAAAGTAAGTGCGGAAATTAATTTGCAAAAACACTAATAAAAACACTATCTTTATTAATCAACTATTGCATTTACAAATCTTTTGATGGTAGATTACAAGAACCATAGTTTTTGCTCTCGCTCTCTATCTTGTTGGAGGTAGATGACTAGCTGATGATCATCTGGATGCGTGGAACGCTTTGGACCTCTTGATCTCTTCAGTTGATGATCCTCTTGAATGTGAAGCTCTCGTCCTATTTATAGTCATAGAAACTAGAAACCCTAAATACCATCTGTGAATATACGTTGATACGATCCAATCACCAAAATATTTCATCAAACAACCCTAGATATGCCGCGGATCTGCCGTAAATACATGCATTTGGCCGCCTTTCCGCGGCAATGTAGTGGGATTAGGGTTTGGTATTTTTTCTGCTGTTTGGTGTTAACATGTGGAGATCCTCTAGATATCTGTATTTTGAGAATCTAACTCTGAGTCTCTACCATTGCTAGATCTTATGATTTGCTTCAATATTTCGGCAGATTTGATTCCGACATCTCGGATCTCTTGATCTCCAGACCTGAGCTAATAGCTGCACTATATCTCAAGTCATAGTGTTAGTAGTATTTGGTATTATTTTGAGATATTATCCTAACCATTTTATATGATTTAAATCTTCAAGAATATTGATTAGAAATATTTGATATGATATGCATATTTTAATTACTACTATTTCATATAAATATTATATGCATGTATTTTCCCTTATTATATTAATTATAAAGTATAAACATATGATAATAAACTTTTTACACATAAACCCTCATATGTTCTATAATTACAATAAACACATTTTATTACTTAACAATAGCCGAGAAAATGTTCATTCAAATGTGCACTATTTTAGACCAATTAAATACCCCCAAACTTAACTTTGATCGTCCCGAGTAAACTAGTTATTAAAGAGAAGAAGAAGAAAAAAGATAAAAGATAAAAGAAAAACCTAGCACACTTTCATAGGAAACACGATTGCACTGAGCACGTGCAACAAGCCTTTAAAGTTCTAGGTGTCCCTAGTAGGAGGAGTGTTGTCTCCTTAGGGTTTTCAGCGGATTACACGCACAAAATCCCATAATAAAAGAAAGACGATGAAAGTTACATATAAAGATAAAGAACATATAAAAACAAGAACTTGAAAATAAGAGTTTCAAACTACACTAGCTTTTTAGTAGTCATGAGCCCTATCTTAATAGTCATGAAAAGATGTCAGAAATCACATCATCCCTCAATAAAACATCGCCTTTAGTCTTCTTCCCTACCTTTCTTCCAAATATCGATCATATACCCCTACTGTAAGTGCACGGTGGCGCCCCGGCCGTCAATCCGACGGCCAAAAGCGGAAGCGGTGATAAACTTTAAATTTTTCTTGAACTGGCAAACCGCCGCGCACTAATACCCGGATCGAACCATAAATTAGTCCTAGCTAACTACAAGATGGGAAGAGAGATATACCGACTAATCCAAGTCCTCCGGTCTTCTCGTCGTCGTCCCGATCTCCTGCGGAAGCTCCGGTCTCCACCTCGTCGCCGGAAGTGCACCACATCGCCTACTTCTTTTACGGGCTCCCACCTCAATGCCGAGGCAACTCGGGCACGAAGCTGGCTAGTCGACGTGCCCAATATTTGTTGTAGAATGTGTAGTACTCAAGTCTCACTTTGGGGTTGTAGGAATTACCATATAGGTAGAGGAATGATACAATCTCATGGAGAGGGAACTTGTGGGATTTTTCCAAGAGCAAAAGAGCAGAAATCCCCCACTCAAATTTTTGGACAGCCCCCTTGGAGCTTGGGCCGGCCATGACATTGGTGATAGAGAGAATGAGAGTCTCATGTATCAAAAATGGGAGCCATACTCATATCAAGCAAAAGAGAGAGAGGAATGGTTATCATGAAAAGCAATGATCACAAAATCAAACCCATACTCCAAAAACCCACCTACTACAACCATGATTGCTCACAAAGTGAAGCAATCATGATAGAAGAAGTCAAGGTCAAAAGAATGGTGCACCATCATGATACAAGGAAATATGCAAAGACCCCCTCCACAAATGCTTATTTGCAACAATGCAAATAAGCCCTCCTCCACCAAACTTCGGCCAATGAACGATACAAAGGAAATCGGCCGAAACGGAAAGCAAACTGGCAACTCCAGAAAACTGGTCCCGTAATAAATTACAGGAAAACCCCGATACTGTGCATACACACCCGCATTTGTATTTCGACCGAAATACAAATGCAATGAGACAAAATCTACACTGTACTATACTAGGATCTGGCTTAAACCAAAGCCGGCCAGTATTGTCCGTTCGATCCTGATCCATGCAATACCGCACGTATCTGATCGAACCCTGCCATATACCCATACGGCCTGTAGTACAATCTGTCCGATCCTGATCCGTGCAATACCGCACGTATCCGATCGGACCTTGCCATATCTCCATACGGCCTCTACAACTTTTCGCCCGAAAGCTGAGTAACTGAATGTGGGGGACTCTAAAGACTCGTCAACATCTTGGTTGTGGATTTAACCACTAGCACGTCAGAGGTATAAGCCAATACGTAACGAGCTACCAGGTATTGACTAAAAGGGACGTCTGTGAGCGAACTCAGCGTGACAACCCTACTGAGCCTGTCAGTGACAATATCCGTACAGTCCGGTCCGTTCGTCTATGAGTATCGCATGGCGGGCCTAGGGGGTTGGTAAAAGTCAGACCCCCAAAAGCGGTACAAGTCGTGTCGGAGTGTAGCCCAGAACACCCTGAGATACTACTGGAATACCTACCAGTAAATCTCCTTGCCTCGGCCGAGGGCTTCGTGTAATGGCTCTCCTAGACACAGCACGACCTCACCCCCAATACCGGGAGAGACGAACCCCTGAAGATACGCTCACTGCCTCCATGTGGCTCGGGACTGTACCCAACTAAAACCTGTTTGCACGACTCCTTTGAGCCGTGGTAGGGTAGTAATCAAAGTACAGTGGGAACTCACACAAGACAAATGACGATCCCCAGGTCGATGAACTAACCTGTACACATGTCACCAGGGAACTGCCATCTGACGTCTGGTATATGACCAACTAGCATGTTCCCGGCGAGTCCTGTCCGTTGTACTCATAACCCAATGAGCACATGTATACATCTTAGGTGATCCAACTGACACCAGTGGCTTGTGAGACCGGCCACCGCCCCTCGTCGGGGTCTCGACTGTACACACTAGTCTACTTTGGAGTATCGATGCCCTATCTCGAAACTCACACGACTAGGGACCATTTAAGGATGTGCTTATAGACACCCAGCTCCCACTTATATGATCGCCCTCATACTACTGGTGGTCAAGCAAGAATCCTAGGGGCTCTATCAACGTGTAATAGCGACTTGTCAGGTCACCTAAAGCAGTACACGATGATAAAGGTAAACCAGATAGCATACTATCATCTCGAGTAAGATTGTCCTACCGGGATAGGTCCTCCATCAATCATTGCAATCACATACCTGTGACCTAATAATTGACTCTGAGGGCACTATCTCCAACAATCTCCCACTTGCACTCAAGGCTAATTATTGCGATGTCGCATACTCACAGCCCGTGTGATACCGAACACCCAACTCCTCTACTAGTCCGTCTCACAAAGCTCGTTTGCGAAACTATTGCGTTTGAGGAATAGCCTTAGTGAGTGGATCCGCTTTGTTGTCTCTTTCCATGTCTCTCTATATCTCAAGTTCGCGGAGAAACCCATCTCCCGAAATGAGCAATACCTGTCTTAGAATGTCTAGATGTCTGATGGGACATAGCTCATAAATGAACTCCAAATCCAAACTTCTTAGACTGTATCGTCAACTGAACTTAATCAGTATCCTGCGCCATGCCATCCTCAGTATTGCCTTGGACCACCTGTCCAAAATACTGCCCCTCATCAGAAGGAAAACTATAACTCTGACAACCTCCTTGTCGTCCATGTCACCTTGGAAGCCTGGAATGATAACTGTCTCCCGAATGAGGCTGTCGTTATCATATCCCTAGAACATCCACTTATGTTCTAAAACTGCTTCCGACCGTTTCTCCAGGATTGGATCAATGTCAACTTATTGCATCTAGTGCAAGAACAACATCCGGTGTGGTACTTGACATCTCATGATTGACTCAATTGCCTGAGCAAGTGATCTGCCAATCATGCACATCCCTCTCTACTTTAGTCTGTAAGACACCTTTAGAGAGGGTGACTCCATCACCTACAGGTACACTACCGTGCCAGGAGTCGTCCATCCTAAATACTCTTAGAATGCTGTCAAAGTACCCTGATTGGGAAACCACCCAAACCTAGATCTAAAACCATAGATCTAGTAACCAGTATGTCTGATATAATGTCCAAGTCCCATGCGGAGAAACCACTGTGTGACGACCAAAGTATAACCGACTGTAGTATAGGAGTTTCTTTTCCTACTCTGTGTATGTCATCCAAATACCAGGATATCACACCCTACTACCTTCTCAACAGATCCATCCCCTATTCTGATAAAGTCAAACCCATGACTGTCACGTCAGAAATAGATGATCTATCTCCGCTACATCTGCTTTAGTCTATAAATAGACATAAGCTACATGTCCACCAATGCTTCCGCTGCTCCCACTGACTACGACAATCCTCTGGCAGAGTCATATAGACGTACACTTCTAAAACTAGTTTAGAACGACGCTATACTCATCCTCCCGCCGGGTCTCGCAGCCTGGAACAACAGCAATGGTAATTGTGGGTAAACAAGAACTTCCCTGTCACCGTCCTTGAGGCTACCGTAGTACCTCTCGGGTGCCTGAAGTTACCCACCTTATCTGCGGAGTGGCCAATGGAATGTCAATCCAGATTGAATCTTTAGGTTCCTTATCAAATCTTCAGTAATCGTTTGTGGTTCTGGAATCACTTCCAGTTCTACCATACTCCTACTACTGTTTTCTGAAAAAATCCATTTTTAATAAAACTGTGGCAAGTCTAGAACAATATTGCTATTGTTCATCCAGATGGTAGAAAGTCAACCCTCGTCATAGCCTGGGTCAACCCACAAACAGCCATTACAGAAACGTGCCTTGAGTTATCCAGAGTCTGGTTTTAATCATAAGCCGGACAACTCCCCGTACCTTAACATCGTTAAGATATGAACTGTTCTATATCCAATATAGAAACAGTGGCACTGATTTAATTGAACTAGATCCAAATCATGCAGCTGTCTCCAGTGCATGTCAACTAAATGGAAGGAGGCCGATCAGCGTTACACAACTTAGGAGCATTTCCAATTATGAGTAACCTGAAAGAGAAGCAAGATCTCTTTATCATTACTATCAACTGAATACCATACACAAGTATCTACATCTTCGATCGCTTTGAAGAATCCCGATACTTGCTACACTTGGTTCTCTACTCTATTCAAATACCTATAACTTCTCAAAATTCGGACCCTGTGTTTCCACGAAACACCTGTCTAAAAACTAGAGAAGTCATAAGTAAACCGAATATAGTACGAGGACCAACCCCTCTGTCCTGATGGACCCTGGACAACATACAATACTCTGTATAAGTCCCTTGAGTCTGATAACTCATTCACTGTATGTCGTAGGTTGGAAACTGTACTTATGGTTAAGAAGAATTACACCGCTGTTTAATGCTCCTTACCTAACCATCCACTGATATAGGTAAATGTCACAGACATAATTTCAAAAAGGTATATCTCACTCTATGAAAATAGACGTACAGATATATCAATTTGAAATTGGTGCATAACAGCGGATATTCAAAACCAAATATTTGCCGACCGGCAAACAGCCCAGGTGATCTCCTCAAATATCACTGATTACAACGAATCCCGATATAATGAGGATGATCACCCAATTCCCAATAATTTACTCCCACTCATCATCTGTAAAACCATACAGATGTGAGAATCATACCTGGTAAATACATACCCTGGAGTAAGTATCCAATCGGGAAATCAGTTTTCCTTTAACAGTACACAGCGAAACTGAAACATTTAAACGTTTCGATGGGGTATCCCGGTATTCCTAGTAATGCCTCTTCCAGATTCACGACTGTAACCGTATAATTCTTTGCCACCTCTCCAAATCCCTTCATATGTCTTTAGTCTTTACCTTCTGCACACCCCTTTAGGCCAAATGGTTTTCTTTCTTCCCTACCGTTCGACACCAGCCTATGGTTTGGAAGAAGACTATCCAATAAGCATAATAGGTGTACTGTCCCAATCCTAGGAACACTCGCAATGCGAGAGGAGGTGAAGAAAAAAGACACCTGAATAAATCTTATTCCTATTTCTCCTGAACCAGAATCCATCCCCGAACTGGAACAAGTTCCTTTCGAGTTCGTATATAACCATACGATGGAGTATCCAATAAACTGTGGATCTTCGTAGTGATACGGAGTGTCCTGGAGAAATCCAAAGGTGATTTAGGATTGGCGAAGGAATACTTGGTTTGGTCGTGAATAGCTGTTGCAATTTACTTTGCCCTCTTACTAATCCCTTGCTTTGTCTTAACCTAATACCTTCTGCACACCATCGTTATGCTAATTGGTTTTCTTCATTCCCTACCGGTCGGCACCTGCCTATGGTTTGGAAGAAGACTATCCAATTTGCGTAATAGGTGTACTATCTCCTAAACCAAGGAGTACTCGCAACCTGAGAGAAGGTAAAAGGAAAAGACAACTGAATAGTCCTATTCGTTTCCTCCAGAACCGGAAACCATCCTCGAATAAATTCCTTCGAGTTCGTATCTAACCATACGATGGTTTTGTCCAATGGAAGTGGACGTTCGTAGTAATACGGGGTGTCCTGGAGAAAAGGGTAAAAGTAGGAGTGGCAATGAGGTTTGCAACTCTGACAATCTAAAAGCCAGTGTTTAAGAAGGTTCGGTCAACTTGGTCACTGAGTCATAGTCTTAGGGTCGGGTCAAAAGTCGCTGCCAAAGAGAGAGAGAAAAGAAACACTTAGCGTGCACTCTAACCTAGATCAGAATGGTTACCAATTTATCTAATCTGGAAATCTCCTACTGTACCTCAAATTCTCCTCCAAACCTGAAAGAAGAATTAGTCGGGGTCACCCGAGGAGTAAACTAACTCATCAGTGGGAATCGGGATCCAACTATCATCGCATGATAACGTGACAGAATCTGCTCACGGTGTCACACTCCAGAAGGTATGCGCATGTCTGGCAAGTTTCAGTTCTTTTGAAACTCCGGATGTGATTTCTGCCCCATGCTCTTATGACCTTGACTTTGGCCAACATATCATAAGTCACATGTCAAGTTCTACCCGTCATTCTCCAGGTTAATTTGAACCCACCCGTACATACCCTTGACTTTGGCCAAAATGGCAGTACGACTGTCCCAAACCAACGCATATATCTATGCTGCATATGAATGCCCCAATAGCTACCAATCACCGTGCCTTGACTTTGGCCAACATACACAGCTTGAATACTATTGACCACCCATATGAAATGACGGAGGGCTACGAATGGTTTCTGGCGAAAACCTTTAACGTAAAGAACTTGATATCGTCGAAGGAACGGATAGCTTTTTAAAAATATAGTGACGAAAACCTTCGCTAAAGAGGTCACTCCCGGTGAAGGGATCTCGGCTCTTTCCCCGTAGAATGGGGTGCAGGATATTCCAAATGAATACCACGATGCAAAGCAAAAGTAATCGGCTATAGTGAAGTTATTTCCCTGACGCAAACTTTTTGTCCAAGGGGTCACTCCCGGTGAAGGGATCACGGCCCTTGCCTCGTCGACTGAGGAGCAGGATATTCCAACTGAATATCACGATGCAAAACAAAAGTGAACGTCCTTGCAATAACAGCTTTTTGAAAAGTGTTCCAACAACATCAGATTAGGTTTGTTTTTAACTTGCATTGATCCGAATCAATGCAGTCCCATCAATTGATTACATCACAAAGAACGAAAATATACTGATGTACGTATATGCCATCCGCATTCTCCACTGGGTCCCGTCATTACCCGTTAGGTTAGCTAACTAACGACAGAGCGGGGACTGGACTAGCGCGGATGCAAAACATATACAACATCTACTAATATATATATACCAATATATAATATTCGCTCATGGCGTGATAAAAAAATGCAACATCACAGAAATGTACAGATATATGGGATCCCCGGGTTTCACAGAGCCACTACTGAAACCCGACGTTCCCCTGGTCGTGTGGATAGCCTGTGCAATGAAAACCTAGACCCCTATGGGCGCGGCAAGTTACCCGCCAAAACCTGAAGCGAGGCAGCCCCCTTCAGCAACGTGAATAGACCACCCAGCACTTCATGGAATCCGGTAACTTGGGCACCCCTCCTGGGTCAACCTGTACCCCCTACGAGTGCGGCGAATAGCCCGCCAATTCTAGAATGAAGCCCCCTCCGTCTCAATGCCATGAGATGCGGGCTTGTTGCCCTCTAGAACCCGGCTATCCGTGCACCCCTCCGCGGGGTAATCCTAGTACAGAAAGTAAAATATACATACAACGGGTACATCGACCGCAACCTGGCCGTGCCCCAAAAAAAAATAATACAAACAGGCAGTGACGGCAGCCCACATGTCGGACGCTCGTCCTGCAATATCGAATGTACATAATACAACAAAACTGTACTAGCATTGCATCCAGGCTATCCCCCACGACCGATCCGCAACATCACAGCAAAAAAAGAACATCAACGTGAAAGTCACGTTCGCAAATCCGTTTAACCGGGCTATAGCAGTTAGACCGGATTTACCGATCAAGTGACATTCACGGTCGCAGATATAATGTAAATACTGTGAAATAATGTGTTTAAAATATCTGATCGATCAAATTTTAACAAGTGGGCCCCCAAGCATTACTGTAGCACATCAAGAAATTCTGGGCCCAATATTAATATTCCAAAACCCCTAAAATCCATTCAGGAGGCAACTGCAGAAATATGATACAGTGATCACACAAAGGTGCGGCGGAACAGCGGCAAGAAGGGGGTGTTTGCCGCGGTTCCGCGCTCCTACAGTCGAATCACTGCATCGAATTTTTACAGCACCCTTAGATATTCCAGTACATCAATTTTATACAACTTGAAAAATTTTTGGAGACCAAAAAATTTTGACAGAAACTGATGCATGAAGAAAATACGGGTTTTGGAACATTTGATCGATCGGAACTGAAAAACACATTAAACCAAGCTAGACTAAATTAATGGCGAGGCTCTGATACCACTGTAAGTGCACGGCGGCGCCCCGGCCGTCAATCCGACGGCCAAAAGCGGAAGCGGTGATAAACTTTAAATTTTTCTTGAACTGGCAAACCGCCGCGCACTAATACCCGGATCGAACCATTAATTAGTCCTAGCTAACTACAAGATGGGAAGAGAGATATACCGACTGATCCAAGTCCTCCGGTCTTCTCGTCGTCGTCCCGATCTCCTGCGGAAGCTCCGGTCTCCACCTCGTCGCCGGAAGTGCACCACATCGCCTACTTCTTTTACGGGCTCCCACCTCAATACCGGGGCAACTCGGACACGAAGCTGGCTAGTCGACGTGTCCAAGATTTGCTGTAGAATGTGTAGTACTCAAGTCTCACTTTGGGGTTGTAGGAATTACCATATAGGTAGAGGAATGATACAATCTCATGGAGAGGGAACTTGTGGGATTTTTCCAAGAGCAAAAGAGCAAAAATCCCCCACTCAAATTTTTGGACAGCCCCCTTGGAGCTTGGGCCGGCCATGACATTGGTGATGGAGAGAATGAGAGTCTCATGTATCAAAAATGGGAGCCATACTCATATCAAGCAAGCGAGAGAGAGATGAATGGTTATCATGAAAAGCAACGATCACAAAATCAAACCCATACTCCAAAAACCCACCTACTACAATCATGATTGCTCAAAAAGTCAAGCAATCATGATAGAAGAAGTCAAGGTCAAAAGAATGGTGCACCATCATGATATAAGAAAATATGCAAAGACCCCCTCCACAAATGCTTATTTGCAACAATGCAAATAAGCCCTCCTCCACCAAACTTCGGCCAATGAACGATACAAAGGAAATCGGCCGAAACGGAAAACAAACTGGCAACTCCAGAAAACTGGTCCCGTAATAAATTACAGGAAAACCCCGATACTGTGCATACACACCCGCATTTGTATTTCGACCGAAATACAAATGCAATGAGACAAAATCTACACTTTACTATACTAGGATCCGGCTTAAACCAAAGCCGGCCAGTATTGTCCGTTCGATCCTGATCCGTGCAATACCGCACGTATCTGATCGAACCCTGCCATATACCCATACGGCCTGTAGTACAATCTGTCCGATCCTGAT
This sequence comes from Agapanthus africanus, assembly GCA_030015575.1. Lineage (NCBI taxonomy): Eukaryota > Viridiplantae > Streptophyta > Magnoliopsida > Asparagales > Amaryllidaceae > Agapanthus > Agapanthus africanus. The sequence continues at coordinate 429,444,642 of JASDDO010000012.1, forward strand.
CCGTGCAATACCGCACGTATCCGATCGGACCTTGCCATATCTCCATACGGCCTCTACAACTTTTCGCTCGAAAGCTGAGTAACTGAATGTGGGGGACTCTAAAGACTCGTCAACATCTTGGTTGTGGATTTAACCACTAGCACGTCAGAGGTATAAGCCAATACGTAACGGGCTACCAGGTATTGACTAAAAGGGACGTCTGTGAGCGAACTCAGCCTGACAACCCTACTGAGCCTGTCAGTGACAATATCCGTACAGTCCGGTCCGTTCGTCTATGAGTATCGCATGGCGGGCCTAGGGGGTTGGTAAAAGTCAGACCCCCAAAAGCGGTACAAGTCGTGTCGGAGTGTAGCCCAGAACACCCTGAGATACTACTGGAATACCTACCAGTAAATCTCCTTGCCTCGGCCGAGGGCTTCGTGTAATGGCTCTCCTAGACACAGCACGACCTCACCCCCAATACCGGGAGAGACGAACCCCTGAAGATACGCTCACTGCCTCCATGTGGCTCGGGACTGTACCCAACTAAAACCTGTTTGCACGACTCCTTTGAGCCGTGGTAGGGTAGTAATCAAAGTACAGTGGGAACTCACACAAGACAAATGACGATCCCCAGGTCGATGAATTAACCTGTACACATGTCACCAGGGAACTGCCATCTGACGTCTGGTATATGACCAACTAGCATGTTCCCGGCGAGTCCTGTCCGTTGTACTCATAACCCAATGAGCACATGTATACATCTTAGGTGATCCAACTGACACCAGTGGCTTGTGAGACCGGCCACCGCCCCTCGTCGGGGTCTCGACTGTACACACTAGTCTACTTTGGAGTATCGATGCCCTATCTCGAAACTCACACGACTAGGGACCATTTAAGGATGTGCTTATAGACCCCCAGCTCCCACTTATATGATCGCCCTCATACTGCTGGTGGTCAAGCAAGAATCCTAGGGGCTCTATCAACGTGTAATAGCGACTTGTCAGGTCACCTAAAGCAGTACACGATGATAAAGGTAAACCAGATAGCATACTATCATCTCGAGTAAGATTGTCCTACCGGGATAGGTCCTCCATCAATCATTGCAATCACATACCTGTGACCTAATAATTGACTCTGAGGGCACTATCTCCAATACCTGCGTGTGTGTAAAAGACATCCCTACACTTAGAAATTCAATTCAAGCTATCATACTCTTGTCCATCTTTCATAGTACTTTTTAGTCGGTGAATGTTTCAGATGGAATTGCTCACACATTATTCATGCAACCGTTAATACTTCTTGAGGTACCAACCAACCGATTATCAAATGTGTTCACTCTTTTAAGGCATAATTAGCAATATCCTAGTTTTGCAACACCTAAGGCTTAGCAGTGGCTCCCAAACCAGTTGGTCTAAGGCACCAGGTGATAAAGCACCCTCGCTATATTTTTTTATGCTGCCTTAAGTAATTACAAAACCAGTGTTCATTTTTATTCACCATTTTTTAAAATTTATATTTTGTTGATTTATATACTTTTTTCCTTCATACTAAGGCTTTTAGACAAGGGCATTTCAAGGTATCCTCTACTATCCCAAGTTTCAAGATTTGTGCAAGTGTGTATAGTAGGGTATCAATGTTAAGATGTTTGGACTCAAGAATATGGACTATTTTTCAGACTTGTTTCTATCCTCATATTAGTGATTTCTTTCATCTTACTAACCCTTGGGACAACAGTGTTAGGAATATGTATGCCCTAGAAGCCATTATTGATGATATAGTGGATGCTTGGACATATATACAGAGGACTTTCTTGCTCGACATGATAATATGCTATCAGGTTACCTTTATCTTAACATGTAGACTGATATTTATACTGTCTGTCTCTTACATGCTGATAAAGCCCTTAAGATATGTACTTGACTACCAGGATTATGATGAGATCATACTAGTGGGGCCAGGGTGGTCCAAAAGTACATCCTTCAATCAGTTCCTAGTCGAGGGAATATCGAGACTAGGGCATCGATATTGTAGAGTAGACCAGTGTATACGTTTCTTGTTCCTTAGAGGGTGATGGTTGATCCCGCAACCATTAGTGTGTGACATCAAAGATTGTACACAAGTGCTCATTGGAGAATGGGTACACCAAACAGGACTCGCCGATGACTCCTAGTTGGTAGTATACCTATCGTCAGATAGCAGGCCTCTCGTGAAAATGGTACAGGTTAGTATGTAGACCCGAGATCGTCATAGATTCTTGTGTGGCTCCACTGTGCTTTGATTTCCTCCTAACCACGCTCAAGAGGAGTTGTGCAAACAGGTGGATTTTGGGTACAGTCCCGAGTCACAAGGAGGCGATTAGCGATAGAGGGGTTTCGTCTCTCCCGGTATTGGGGGTTGATGTTGCGCTATGCTCGATTGGCTATAACTAGAAGTCCCTGGCCAGGGCTGTTAGTTATATGTATGCCCTAGAGGTCATTACTGTACATTGGATGTATATTGTAGTGGATGCTGGGACATGTATAGGTAGGACTTTCTTGCTCGACATGATAGTACACTATCTGGTTGCTCTTTATCTTAACATGTATACTTTCTGTCTATCTGTTACATGTTGATAAAGCCCTTAAGATGTGTACTCGACTTCCAGGACTATGATATAGATCATACTAGTGGGGCCTGGGTAGTCCATGAGTACATCCTTCAATGTTCCTAGTCGTGGGAATATCGAGATGGGGCATCGATATTCCAGAGTAAACTAGCGTATATCCTCTCGACCCATGTGATGGGCGATGGATGATCCCATATCCATTTGTGTTTGACATCAGAGATGGTATGTGGGTGCTCAGTGGTGACTGGGTCACTGAATGGACTCGCCGAGAACTCCCAGATGGTATTATACCTCACGTCAGATGGCAGTTCTCTGGTGACACTGGTACAGCTTAGTCTGTTGACCCGAGATCGACATAGAGTCTTGTGTGTCTCCCACTGTGCTTTGATTTCCACCCTACAACGGCTCTACTGAGTCGTGCAAACAGGTGATTTTTGGGTACAGTCCCGATTCACATGGAGGCAATGAGCGATAGGAGGGGATTCGTCTCTCCCGGTATTGGGGGTTGATGTTGCGCTATGCTCGACTGGCCATAACTGGAAATCCCTGGGCAGGGTTGCTGTGATTTATTGGTGAGTTTTCAGTAGTTTCACGCTTGTTATGAACCTTACATCGGCATGACTTATCAAGCTACTGGGGTCTGACATTTACCACCCCTAGGCGAGATATGCGACATATCAGACGAACAGACCGGACTGTACGGTAAGTGTTGCTAGTTGGATTCATAGGAGTGTGAGCGGGATTGCTCGTTGATCTTCTGATCGCTAAATACCCAGGTGGCCTTTACATTTAGCAGACCGCTTGCGACTTGTGGGTGTTTGATATGATCATCACCTACTGCCGGCGTATTGACGAGTCTTTAGAGTCCTACACAGAGGTTTCCTGGCTCAAGCGAAACGAAATAGGAGCGCATATGAGATTTGTGCGGGACCGAGAATAATACCAGTATGTGATACTGAAATTTGTATCATCGGACGGTTATATAAGATATAGCCGGGTTACCGAATCAAGTGTTGATTCGATACATTGATACACTTGATATTAGTCGGTTATATGCAGTATGACCGGATCATTAAATCAAGTGTTGATTTAATGATTTAATGTATAATTATATATTTGATATATTACTTTACATTAACTAGTATTTGTTCACTTAAGATTGATTATTTCACTTGATTGTGCACATTGTATATATGATATATGTTTGTGCACTAGTTTGTATCATGTTTGATGATACATGCAAACTTGAGTGTGTGTTTACTTTAAACCATGTTTAGGTTAATGGTTAGGGTTTTAACTTAATTATTTATTTTATTCATTTATTTTTAGGCAAGAAATAAAATGGTAGCTTCTTTTGTTTTTTACTTGAAGCTTCATGAAGCTTTGAAAAGCTTTGACCATTTTGTTTCTTTCCTTAACCTAACCATTCACCTAAACCATAGTTTATTCTCTACATTGGTTACACTCACCCATGGTTGCAATATGATAATCATCACTTGATTTATTATTTTAGATAATTCTTTTTCTTTTGCTTCTTCTTCATCTTCTTCATGAAGAAGAAAAACCATTCTTGAAAATTTCCAAGTGATGAAATCAAGTGAGAAATCCAATTCTAAAGTGAACCCACTTCCTATTTCTTCATCCTCTACCACTTGCCATGTAGTAGAGTGTGTTATCTTCATAAGTTTCATGACCCAGTGAAGATGGAGCTTGAGTTTGAGTCGCCTCGACGTAGATCATCTTTGGCATCGAAGTCAACGACCTAGCCCGCCCATTTCTCCGATGAAACCAACGCTAGAGTCCGGGATACGATGATCGCAGTGGAGGGACGTCAACATGGAGCTAGAGAGGTGGAGGACCGGATCTACAAAGGTTGTAGTCTCTTTCACTTATTAGTTAAGTTGTTAACTCGTTGTAGTTTCGCCTTTACCTCTAGTTAACGATCTATATTAGGGTTTCTCGGCACCGAAAAATTTGATTTTGGCATGGTTGATCAGTTGTAGAACCTCATGGGGGTTCCTAGGAACCCTACAGTGGTATCAGAGCCTAGCTAGAGCCTTAGGCGAAGTGTTGACGTTGTTAGAAATCCGTTCAAGTCACGAAACCCTAACCAAGACCCCTCTCTGTACATTTTCTGTAACTGTGGAATTTTGTGAATTAAAAATATGCAGAAAAGTAAGCAGGGTTTTATATGAATTACTGTGCAGCACGTGACCTTATCTCTTCCAAGGCGCCGCGGAACCGCGGCCGTAACCTAGGTCACGCGGCGTTTCCGCGGCCATTTAGTGCCCTCTTTGTTCATTGTTTGCACAGTAATGTCACTAATTTAATCCTGAGTTTTCTGGGAATTTTTAATTTGCACTCTAGAGTTGAGTTTTCTGGGGTGTTTTGGGGGTTCGATGATTCGATCGGAAACTTTGACTTTTTCTATGTGCTTTTCCGGATAATTTAGAATATGTTGAAAAGTTCGACCGGATATAAATACTCATTTTTTCCCTGCCGGGAAATTTCCAATTGTTGGATTTTTCTGTAGTTTAATGATGTTCTAAGTAGTGCAAGTAACGCGATGGTCCCTCTAGAAGACAACAAACCTTAACTCGATTATGTGACCGTCTTGAACTGCCCTTTGAACCGTAGGGTTTGGGGCAGTACGGCGTGCCACATGTGAGGCGTTGGCTTGACCCTTCTACGGCTGGACCGTTGGTACTGTGGCATGAAGTGAATGTTTTTAAACTTATTTCATGTGTTGAGCTGTTTCGGGAAAACTTGGATGTTTGATTGTTCGATCGAAAAGTTTAACATTTTCCATTTTATCTGGAATGTGATACAATATTTGGAATCCACAAGTGGTTATGAGATAACTGATTTGAATGTTATAAACATAGCAGTTTAGTCTCACTTGATCGGTTGCCACGGAATTTTGATGCGATCAAAAGTCTGTCGCAATCACGTAGCGTACGCGGATACTCGCCGCGTAAACTTAATAGACAGCCACTCCCCATAACCCCGACCAAGTGACTGTAGGAGAACCCCGTTGCCGAAAGCATCCGTTTGAGTGCTCGCGACAGCGGTGTTCCGCCTTGGTGCACTTCGTCGACGGCATCGGGGGTGCGGCCGTCTACTAAAGTTTGCGACGAGCATTCGATCAATATTTCAGGAATCTTGTTGAATTGTCCGACTTGATATTGAAAAGTGTTTTCGATAATGAGACTAAAATGCGGGGTTTATAATTGCTAGGCATGCGATGTCTAAGGAATTCATTATGTTAGGCATGCGATGTCTATGCAGGTTGCGGATTCCAACTGTTGTAGTTTTACACTTTCTTTTCTGTGACCGTAAGTGTAATATATGATATCGCCGGTTTCGTTGCTATATGTCAACGACAATTGGGATGCGCATATTTACTTACGTTGATGACATGTGATGTTATGTGTTGTTGGATATGTTATATTGGATCGTCGTGTTTGAATAGCCGGGTTTTTTTTATGTGAGATGAGTGTTTTTCTTTTTCATTCATGTAAAAACATGTATGTAATATTCTTTTATTGGGGCACTTCCAGGTTGCGGATGATGTCACAATTTGTATATTATTTACTTTTCCGCATTAGGATAGACCTAAGGAGGGGAGCACAAGTAACCGGGTTCTAGGGTCCAGTGGGAGACCATCTCGAGGAGTCGAGTCCGGGTCTCCTAACCCTAGAATTGGTAGGGTTGCTTGCCGCTCTCGTAGGGGTCTAGGGGTGTGGGATTGGCTATTCATCACGACCGTGGAATCCGTGTTTTATTCAGGCTCAAAATAAAACACGGACGTCCTAGTATATCCAATATTTCATATGATATTTTCTGCTACGTTATCTGTGATGTGATCATGTGGTATGTTCAGATAGATATTGTATATAGTATATATGATATATTATATAGACGTTGCTTATGTTTTACACCCGCGCTAATCCTGCCTCGCTCTGGCATTAGTTACCTAACCTAACGGTGCAGACGGGACATCGAGGCGAATGCGGATGGCATAAGCGTACGTTATATTTATCTGTGATGTTTAGGTGGACTTAAATGATGGGACTTCATTAATATGATTAATGAAAGAAAAGGAACCTAAAAGATGTTGTGGAATCGAATTTTCAAAAACAGGTAGCTACAGTTCTTGCTTTGCATCGCGGTGTTCCTTATAGAACATCCTGCAACTTATTCGATAAGGAAAGGGCCGAGATTCCTTCACCGGGAGTGACCCCATTAGCAATAACTGGCAGATGCTACACCCCTCGTTTTGTCTTTTGATTGCTTCTATAGTTTTTTCTTTGCACAGTAGTATATATGATATATCCTGCACCTTATTCGATGAGGAAAGGGCCGACGATCCCTTCACCGGGAGTGACCCCGTTAGCAAAACTAGAAAAGCTTCAAAAACACTCCATTTAAAAACCATTTGATTCCGCAACGAGATCAAGTTCAAAGCGTTAAAGGTTTTCTTAAAAACCATCCGCAACCCTCCGTCATTTTAGGAAGTAGAGTACTTAGTATTCGTGCTGTGTTTGTTGACCATAGTCAAGGCACAGTGTACGGTAGCTAAGTGATGTCTTCCTACACCGCATATAATGCGATTAGTTAGAACAGTCGTATGACTTTGTTGACCTTAGTTAAGGGTCATGTGGGTGGGTCTAATTAATCACGAAATGACGGGTAGAACTTGATTAGTACTTATGATTTGTTGACCATAGTTAAGGTCATAAGTGCTAGGGGTAAAAATCATTATTGGGAGTTTCAAGTGTTGAAATTTGCAATGAGATTGCATACCTTCTATATGATAGTTGGATCCCGATACCCACTGTGAGTAATTGTTACTCCTGGGAGAGTTTTGCACTTTGCAATTAGTCGATCAAGTAGGTGTCTAGAAAGGTGTCAACGGGGTTACGCCCCTGGGAAAACGAGGTTTGTTGTAATTAGGTCCGTGCGAAAGCACGGGGAACCTCCCTCAAAGTACCGACACTGGCCTGGCTGAAAAATTGGTGAACTTGTAGAGTGTAATTAATCCCGGCTAGTCTTTCATTTTAGGGTTTGAAGGAAGAAAACAGTGGGAGCCATCCTGATTAGATAAAATATATAACCAATCTAATCTTGCAAGAGCGCACGCAGAGTGTTTTCTTCTCTCTCTCTCCAGGTAGCGACTATATCACGCCTTAATCAAGATAATAATATGGATGTATTGACCGAACCCGCTTGTTTTACTGAGCTGGGGAACGTTGGCCCCGCTCTAACTTATAATTGTTATAAGACCGAGCAGGAAATAGAGGAATGCCAGGATTCCCATGCCACCCAAACGAAAAAAGTGCATGAGATGCATCTCCTTCGGGTGTGTTCATTACAAAGAACTGTTTCTCAGTGTCCTCTACGTCCTAGGTATTAGATACCGGATCAGGATCCCGCAAATTTAATCCGTTACATGGGCTACAGAAAGGTAGAGAACTGAGAATGGGTGATAAGTTTCATGAGACAGAAAACGGGGCAAGTGTTGCAGCTAAGTCTGTTGGTCACTATCACCCTGTATTACTAATACATTGATTCTAAACAAATACTATTAGATACCGAACCTGATATACAAAATCATATCAATCTCTTTATTTATTAAAGAAAGGATATAATTCTGTATTTTTGAATAATGTTTTGAACATTTCAAAAGTTGATCGGTTCAGGCACGTTATCTAAAAGCATTGACGTTCTAAATCAAACTACAGTTCCTAGTATACAGAACACACACACAAGAGGAAGAGTTCAGAAATGAACGAATCCTTCTTGAGGTATTATAGACTATGTCATATCAATGCGACCCGACTGGCTAAAGTTACATTTAAATGCATATTTAAATCAGTTTGAATTTACATCTTGTGAAACTTGACAGTCATGTCATAAAGATAAGATGACCATAGCTCTGTTTATTGAAAACAGAAAAAGAGTTAGTGAACTCTTGGGACTGATACATGATGATGTATGTAAGGTCTCCTGTCTATACATGCCAGGACCGGTTCTTTATACTTCATTACATTCTCTGATAATCTCTCAAGATTCAGCCATATGTTCCTGTTGAAACATAGGTCCGAAGCTTTTGAGATATTCACAGAATATAAGTTAGAAGTAGAGAACCAAAAACTGGGTATAAGTATTATGTCCTATGATAAGATCAGGGAGGAGAATACTTGTTCATAGAGTTCCTGGACTATTCTAAAGGAAAATAAGATTCTCTCTCAATATTACTCCTCTGAATGTACCACAGCACAACGGTGTATCGGGGTGGAGCAATCACACCATATCTAATATGGTGTGTTCTATGATGAGTACTACTGAGTTACCTGTTTCTTTTAAGGGGTTGTGCACTTGAGAAGCTGCATACCTATTGAATTGGATTCCAGTCAAATCAGTGCCTACCACTCCATATAAGATATGGTATGAGAAGAACCTATCTCTTAAGTAAGTTAAGATTTAGGATTGTCCGGCCTATGTCAAAAGCAAAATCCGGACAAGATCGAGGCAAGGTCAGTTCTGTAGAACTGGAAAGGTTCCAGCTATACAAAACTGCAGCTGATGATTTGACAGAACCAAAGGATTCAATAGTCCCCAACGAACCTCAGCCTCTCCGCCGATATAGCAGGGTTCCTCACCTGCCTGAAAGATACTTCAGTTTCTCGATGACAGTGGGAGCGAGGATTGCATCATGAGATGATGACCCAACTAGTTTCGAGCAGGCCATCAAGAGTGGGAACTCTGTAAGAATGGCTGGATGCTTAGCGATCTGAGATGGAATCCATGTACACCAATAAAGTATGGACTTTGTTTGCTATATCTGAAGGGTTAAATCCCCATCAGGAGCAAGTATATCTTTAGAAGATTACTTGGTGTAGATGGAAAAGTTGAGACTTTCAAAGCTAGACTTGTTAAAGGTTTTCTTCATCGACCAGGCATGGATAATGATGAAACCTTTTCCAGGGACTATGCTTAAGTCCACCAAGATCCTACTTGCCATTGCTACATACCATGACTACGATATCTGGTGGTTGGGTGTCATGACTGCTTTTCTAAATAATTATTTAGAAGAGAACGTCTATAAGAACACATCCAGAGGGCTTCGTAAACAGTGGGAGCAGCGGAAACGTGTGCAAGTTGCTTTACAGGATAAAGCAGGCATCGCAGAGTTGGAACATCTGTTTTGATGTAGTAGTCAAATAGTTTGACTTCATCAAAATGGTAGATGAACCTTGTATGTACAAAAAGGTAGTAGAGAGTAAGGTGGTCATCCTCGTATTGTACGTGGACAACATATTCTTGATAGGAAAAGAGTTTCCTATACTACGATCGGTCGATCTCCTCTTATCACATGGATTCTCCATGTAGGATCAAAGTGATACCTCCTAAATCCTGGGTTTTGGATCTATGAGATAGATCTAAATGGATGTTAGGATTATCACTAGTTGTAGCGAGATGGTATCAGTTGATCCTGGGGAGAATCACTGGGAAAGTTCCAGGGTGATAAGGACGACTGAATGTCAGTCGCAGGCATTGTCTTTACCCTCAGTAAAGGAACGGTATGTTGGAAGAGTTCCAAGCTAGATGCCGTGGCAAACTAGACGATAAAGGCTGGTAACATCGCTATTAAAGATACTACCAAAGAGGCAGTTTGGGTGTATATTGGTTCATGAGATGAACTAGTTCCCACCATTGTGTGACAATGAAAGTGTGGCTTTGTCCCAGGAACCCTGGTCCCATCAGTGACCCAGACATATTCTGAGGCAGCATCACCTGATCATGGAGATTGTTGATCTCGAGGGTGATCGAGGTTAGGAGAGTAGACTCAGAGGACAACACGGCGGATCCACTCATGAAGGCCATTTCCTAAAGAGAGACTTTTATGGGATGGTTGAGTATTATATACTACAACCACTGCTACAGATGGCCCTAGTGCAAGTGGGAGATTGTTAGTTATATGTATGCCCTAGAAGCCATTACTGTACATTGGATGTATATTGTAATGGATGCTGGGACATGTATAGGTAGGACTTTCTTGTCGACATGATAGTACGCTATCGGGTTGCTCTTTATTTTAACATGTATACTTTCTGTCTCTCTGTTACATGTTGATAAAGCCCTTAGGATGTGTACTCGACCTCCAGGACTATGATGTAGATCATACTAGTGGGGCCTGGGTAGTCCATGAGTATATCCTTCAATGTTCCTAGTCGTGGGAATATCGATACGGGGCATCGATATTCCAGAGTAGACTAGCGTATATCCTCTCGACCCATGTGATGGGCGATGGATGATCCCATATCCATTGGTGTTTGACATCAGAGATGGTATGCGGGTGCTCAGTGGTGACTGGGTACACTGAACGGACTCGCCGAGAACTCCCAGATGGTATTATACCTCACGTCAGATGGCAGTTCTCTGGTGACACTGGTACAGTTTAGTCTGTTGACCCGAGATCGTCATAGAGTTTTGTGTGTCTCCCACTGTGCTTTGATTTCCACCCTACCACGGCTCTACTGAGTCGTGCAAACAGGTTGTTTTTTGGTACAGTCCCGATTCACATGGAGGCAATGAGCGATAGGAGGGGATTCATCTCTCCCGGTATTGGGGGTTGATATTGCGCTATGCTCGACTGGCCATAACTGGAAATCCCTGGCCAGGGTTGCTGTGATTTACTGGTAAGAGTTATCAGTAGTTTCACGCTTGTTATGGAACTTACATCGGCATGACTTATCAAGCTACTGGGGTCTGACGTTTACCACCCCTAGGCAAGAAATGCGACATATCAGACGAACAGACCGTACTGTACGGTAAGTGTTGCTGGTTGGATTCACAGGAGTGTGAGCGGGCTTTCTCGTTGATCTTCCGATCGCTCAATACACGGGTGGCTGTTACGTTTAGCAGACCGCTTACGGCTTATGGGTGTTTGATATGATCATATTGACGAGTCTTTAGAGTCCTACACAGAGATTTCCTGGCTCTAGCGAAACGAAATAGAAGCGCATATGAGATATGTGCGGGACCGAGAATAATACCAGTATGTGATACTGAATTCTATTCTTGCGATTTGTATCATCGGACGGTTATATAAGATATAGCCGGGTTACCGAATCAAGTGTTGATTCGATACATTGATACACTTGATATTAGTCGGTTATATGCAGTATGACCGGATCATTAAATCAAGTGTTGATTTAATGATTTAATGTATAATTATATATTTGATATATTACTTTACATTAACTAGTATTTGTTCACTAAAGATTGATTATCTCACTTGATTGTGCACATTGTATATATGATATATGTTTGTGCACTAGTTTTTATTATGTTTGATGATACATGCAAACTTGGGTGTGTGTTTACTTTAAACCATGTTTAGGTTAATGGTTAGGGTTTTAACTTAATTATTTATTTTATTCATTTATTTTTGGGCAAGAAATAAAATGGTGGCTTCTTTTGTTTTTTACTTGAAGCTTCATGAAGCTTTGAAAAGCTTTGACCATTTTATTTCTTTCCTTAACCTAACCATTCACCTAAACCCTAGTTTATTCTCTACATTGGTTACACTCACCCATGGTTGCAATATGATAAGCATCACTTGATTTATTATTTTAGATAATTCTTTTTCGTTTGCTTCTTCTTCATCTTCTTCATGAAGAAGAAAAACCATTCTTGAAAATTTCCAAGTGATGAAATCAAGTGAGAAATCCAATTCTAAAGTGAACCCACTTCCTATTTCTTCATCCTCTACCACTTGCCATGTAGTAGAGTGTGTTATCTTCACAAGTTTCATGACCCAGTGAAAATGGAGCTTGAGCTTGAGTCGCCTCGACGTAGATCATCTTCGGCATCGAAGTCAACGACCTAGCCCGCCCATTTCTCCGATGAAACCGACGCTAGAGTCCGGGATTCCGATGATCACAGCGGAGGGACGTCAACACGGAGCTAGAGAGGTGGAGGACCGGATCTACAAAGGTTGCAGACTCTTTCACTTATTAGTTAAGTTGTTAACTCGTTGTAGTTTCGCCTTTACGTCTCGTTAACGATCTATATTAGGGTTTCTCGGCACCGAAAAATTTGATTTTGGCTTGGTTGATCAGTTGTAGAACCTCATGGGTGTGCCTAGGAACCCACAAGGGCTGCTGCCGAGATTTACTGATAAGTGTTATCAGTAATTTCTCGAACCGTTATAGGCCAGACATCCACATGACTTATCACGTTACTGGGGTCTGACGTTTACCACCCCTAGACATGATATACGACATATCAGACGAAGAGACAGGACTGTATGGTAGTGTTACTGATAGGCTTCATGGAGAGTATGGACAAGCTTGCATGTTGATCTTCATATCGCTAAATACCCGGGTAGCCGTTACGTCCAGCTAGTACCACTGACAGCTTATGGGTGACTGATATGATCATCACCTGCTGCTGGCGTATTGACAAGTCTTTAGAGTCCCACACAGAAGTTTCCTGGTTCAAGCGAAACGAAGTAGGACACATATGCGATATGTTTGTGGGCTCGATTAAATACGTATATGTGATACTGTATTATAATCTGGCAGTTAACTGTTATCAAGTTAAGGTTATATGTGATATAACCAGATTATCGAATCAAGTGTTGATTTGATAATGTGATATTCAGATGAATGATATTAGTCGGTCATATGTGATATAACCGGATTATTAAATCAAGTGTTGATTTAATAATGTGATATATTATATTTGATATAATTATATCTTAACTAATATCATTAGCTCACTAAATATTTTGTTATATGTATTAATATATATATATATATATATAAATATGATATATAAATATAAATATATATATGTAGCTTGACATACATTTCTATTTTATGAAAATAGAAATGAGGTGGAAAATGGGAAGACTTTGGGAGCATGGTTGCAAGCATGGACTTTTATCTTTGTTTATTCATTTTGACTCACTATTTAAGTATGGTTGCAATTTTATATTGCAATAATTCCATATTTGAATGAGTGAGGGGTCAAGAGTTGTCATTCTAACTTGCTCATTCAAACATTTAGCCATTTTCTTGAGTTGCTCCCATATGCTCTCTAGCTTCTTCTTCCTCCTTAATGTCATGGTTCAAGTTTCAACCCTCACATGTGATGTGAACCATGAAGCTTGAACACAAACTTGTGAGCTTTAACATCCCTTACTTCACCATCCTACACTTGACTAGCGATCGGGTGTCGCTTGTTTCCTACGCTAAAGAGTTTAGTGTAGAGATAGTGTTCAGTCGAAAATATCGTGCATTTGATATGACATTTTCCTTACTATTTTTAAATAATAAAAGGTGTTTATTATAAATATGACACATATGAGGGTTTATCTGTAAAAATACTATTTTCATATGTTTATATATTATAATTAATATTATGAAGGAAAATGTAAGCATATAATATCTATATAATATTTAGTACATTTAAATATGCATACCATATCAAATATCTTTAACCAATTTTCTTAAACTATAATATCATATCAAATGGTTAGGATAATATCTCAATAATCCCAAATATTACTAACATTATTCATTGAGATATTGTGCAAATTTTGGCTCAGGTCAAGAGATCGAGATATTGAGTTGTCGAAAACTAAAAATCTACCGAAATATTGAAGTAAATCGAAGAAATCAATTCTGGCAGAGACTTAGAGAAGATTTCCAAAATCCAGATATTCAAAAGATCACCACATGTCAATTAGATGAAGCTCCAGAATTTTGATCCAAAGATCACACCAAGATGCCGCCTAACCGCGGCCAAATGCCCATTATTGCGGCGGATCCGCGGTCTCTATGGGGAGTTAAGATTTGGTGGATACGATCTTAACAACTAGTTACCTTATTAGGAAACTAGGGATTCTGGGTTTGAGACTATTTAAAGGACCGGGAGCCTCACTTGGAAAACTTATCAAACCGATGAGATCACGAAGTCCAAGACGACTCAAGAATCCAGGTTGATCATCAGCTATTCATCTACCTCCTTAAGAAGAGATCGAGAAGCAAACTAGGGTTTTGTAATCATTTTCTAAAGGAATAAAGTGCAATTGATCAAGTTGATTAATAAAGGTAGTTGTTTTATTCTTATTGCATTTTATTTTCTTCATGATCTCCATCCGTTCTTCTATCTCCATCATGCGTGAGTAATTCTCCGCTGTTTAGGGTTTGTAGGATTAGGATAGATCAATGGATGATTAAAATCCTTTAACTCTTTTCACATCCTATAAAGTTTATAAACATTATCAAAATAATAGTTAACATCCTAATCGGGTGTGCTATCAATTTATTGATAGCCCCGACCACGATTAGAGATTAGATTAACAATTGTTTTGGTAAAGGCTAGACATGAACGGAGATCCATGTCAAGATAGGGGTTAAGAGTGGGAACTCTTTTCCTTCCAGAAATCCTAATCTACATGCATCACTGTCGATCTAGTTTTAAATCTATTAAAGGATAAAAGGAGTAATTTTTAATTAATCATCCATGACTAATAAATCTTAACGAACACTACAAGCCTCCTTCTAATATAAAACCTACATCCGTAGTTAATCTAGATCTATATCCTACATCCGTGTTTGACGTAGATCTAGGATCTACAACCATTCTTCACTATTCATTATTCTTCCTCCTTTCCTAATCAATACGCCTAAAGTAAGATTAAATGATTCCATGTTTCCGTGAGGACGACCCGTACTCATCTCGGTCTAGCTACACGCGAAACCGTTATTGATTGCGGTTATTTTACAAACACAACTTCTATAAGACATCATCAATCAAATGGCGCCGTTGCCGGGGAAACGTGCGTAATATTTTTTCTTACTATTCATGTTGAATTCTTATTCGATCCATATTATAAATAAAAAAACAACAAATTGTGTATTTAACGATTATTGTGTGAATTTTGCAAGGGGATCTGGAGTCACAGATCTTAGGAAACAGAGATTCAGAGACATTCATCAAGATCCAGAGGACCAAGGGAGGCCACGTAGCAAAAATCTTCACAAGATCTCCTAATTTGGCGACGGAACCATGGTGGTATTGGAGGATCTTGCTTCCCAACTTCTCTAGTAACATTCCTATCTCCTTCTCTCTCTTCTGAAAAATCCAATAATATATTTTCTGCAGGATTCTTTGCAAAATATCGCCGCTCAAAAATCTTTTTGCAAGTTTTGTAATTGGTTTGTTTGTGCATATTTTAATACGGATATTAAGGGGAAAAGACCAAATTCAGATTAGGTGGGGATTTCATCACCCTTCCTAGGCCCCACAAATCACAAAACGAGCATCCGCATCACCCTACATTAATTAAAAAATATCTAGACCATGACTCTAAGGACTGTTGCGCTCAATAAGGACAGAGGAAGGTCGTGGGTAATCTATCGCTTATTCGCATTTCTTTTATGGTGCCTAGGCACGTGTGTCTAGGTAAGACGTTACTTAATTATGCCCGCTATTTTCAGTGATTCGTATAGCAGATACATCCCACTTACATGGCACTTACCTGGCCACAAGAGAGATAAAGAGGTGGTAGAGGATTGATCCTGCGGCTTGTCCTTTGGAAGTCTAGGGGCGGTCTAGAGACTTGACCTAGGTAACCTTACATCTAGGGTTGATTGTGCATTTTTGTGTGATTTGTCTCACGTCCGACACTTTTCAAAACAAACCAATTTTAAATCACACACACGCTGCCACTTGCGCTAAACCCGCTTAGTGCATGCTCGGCTGGACACAAGATTCTAGTGCCCGTCTTTTCCGCGTTCCTGCTATCGACTCCGAAGTCGGTACTCCTCATTTTCTTTTTCACCTCCACCCACCACATTGACCGAGATGGACGGTTCTCCATCAGATTATAACACCACCCTGCCACCAACCGTCGGTGCGTAGAATCCAACGCGCATTTCTCTCCAAGAGAGATGCTATCCTATAAGCGGTCCCCTTCCTGCATGTTTATCTATTCAACCTGCCAATGGGGATAATTTTGAAATTAAACCCCACTTTATCAACCTGTTGCCCAAATTTCACGGGCTTGAGTCTGAAGACGCATATGTTTTTATCACTAAATTCGAAAACGTATGCGCAATGATAGGTACATCACAACTGTCTGTGGATGCTATGCGCTTACGTCTTCTCCCTTTCACTTTGTGCGATTTAGCAGAAAAATAGTTTTATAACACTTCCGCACACTCTATTACCAATTGGGATGAATTCGTGATAGCATTCCTTAAGAAATTTTACCCCAATCATAAGACCGCCCGTGTTCAGAACGAAATCATCCAGTTTACCCAGCTTCCCAATGAACCATTTTGGAAGTGCTTTGAACGGTTTAAGGATCTACTTGTCCAATGTCCTTATCATGGAATACATAGATGGGATCTGTACAGAATTATATATGAAGGCATTAATCCAGCAACAAAGCAGATGCTTGAAACCATGTGTCAATGCAATTTCATGTCCAAAGTGTTAGTTGTATGTATGCCCTAGAGGCCATTATTGTACATATGATGTATATTATAGTGGATGCTTGGACATATATATAGAGAGGACTTTCTTGCTCGACATGATAGTATGCTATCTGGTTGCTCTTTATCTTAACATGTATACTTGTCTCTTACTGTCTTATAGTTACATGTTGGTAAAGCTCTTAGGATGTGTACTAGACTACCAGGATTATGATGCAGATCATACTAGTGGGGCCATGGTAGTCCATAAGTTCATCCTTTAATGTTCATAGTCGTGGGTGTATCGAGACGGGGCATCGATATACCAGAGTAGACCAGCGTATACGCTTCTCGACCCATGTGATGGGCGATGGATGATCCTATATCCATTGGTGTTTGACATCAGAGATGGTATACGGGTGCTCAGTGGAGACTGGGTACACTGGACGGACTCGCCAAGAACTCCTAGATGGTATTATACATGACGTCAGATAACAGTTCTCTGGTGACACTGGTACAGGTTAGTCTATAGACCCGAGATCGTCATAGAGTCTTGTGTGATTCCCACTGTGCTTTGATTTCCACCTTACCATGTTCAAGAGGACGTGCAAAACGGTGGTTTTTGGGTACAGTCCCGATTCACATAGAAGCAATGAGCGATAGGAAGGGTTTCGTCTCTCCCGGTATTGGGGGTTGATGTTGCGCTGTGCTCGATTGGCCATAACAAGGATGTCCCTAGCCAGGGCTGATTTAGAGATTTACTGGTAAGTTTTATCAGTAGTTTCTCGACCCGTTATGAGCCTCATATCGGCATGACTAATCGGTTATTGGGGTTTGACGTTTACCACCCCTAGACTGGATATGCGACGTATCAGACGAGGAGACCGGACTGTACAGTAGTGTTACTGACAGGCTTTTGCAGGAGTCAGAGCGGGCTTGCTTGCTGATCTTCTGATCGTTCAATACCCGGGTAGCCGTTACGTCTAACTAGTACCACTGATGGCTTGTGGGTGCTTGATGTGATCATCACCTACTGCCGGCGTATTGACGAGTCTTTAGAGTCCTACATAGAGGTTTTACTGGCTCAGGCAAAATGAAGTAGGAGCACATATGTGATATGTGCGGGACCGAGAATAATATAAGTATTTGATACCGTATTCTATTCTTGCGATATTTGTATCGGTCGATTATATGTGGTATAGCCGGATTATCGAATCAAGTGTTGATTCGATAAGTTGGTACATATAATATTAGTCGGTTATATGTGATATAGCCGGATTATTAAATCAAGTGTTGATTTGATAATTTAGTGTATAATTGTATATTTGATATACTAGTTTACATTAACTAATATTAGCTCACTTAACCATTTATTTTTCTCACATGTGCACATTTAATATATATGTGATATCTATTAATCGTGTTTTATTTTGTGTCATGGTTGATGACACATACTACATGGGTGTATGAGACTTACACCATACTAATTATAATGTAGGGTTTAAATATTTAAAGTAAATCCAAATTAGTGGATAATTAGTCACATGCATGAAGCTTGTAGAAGCTTGTGGATGCATTGACTTAGTCCACTAATTTTGTTTTACTAAACATATTTATTAACCTAACCATTATAACGTAGCCAAGGTTATGTCTCTACATGAGTTAGTATATGATACAAACTCACCCATGGTTGATTCTCTCTCCTCATTAGTTCATTCTCATATCTTGACTTCATCTTCTTCATCCTTGAGAAAAAGCTTGCTATCTTTTTCCAAAGTGAAAAAATATTGTGAGAAAAATAAAACTAAAGTGAGCACACTTCCTACTTCTGTTAGTGTATATGCCCCAGAGGCCATTACTGTATCATACTAGTATGTATATTACTTAATGGAAGCTTGGGATATTCACAGTTGTATAGACAATCTTGCTCAAAATGGTATTATGCTACTTGGTTTGTTTCTACTTTAATGTGTGCATGCGTTTCTTTTAGCATATCGCCTATACACATTAGTGGAGCCCTTAGGATCTTTGCTTGATTACCAGCGTTGTGATGGCAGTCACACTAGTGGGGGCTGGGTAATCTACAAGCACATCCTTATACAGGTCCCTAGTCATAGGATTATCGAGACAGGGCATCGATACTCTAGAGTAGACTAGTGTATACGCTTCTCATCCCAGGAGGGGAAATGGTCTGTCCCACAGCCATCAGTACATCGTACTGGAGATAGTATGCAGGTGCTCGTTAGGTTACGAGTACACTGGACAGGACTCGCTAGGAACTGTTGGTTTGGTATTATACCTATCGTCAGTTATCAGTTCCCAGGTGACATGAGTACAGCATAGTCCGTTGACTTAACACTGTCACTTCGCCTCGAGTGTGTTCCCACTGTTCTTAGATTACTACCCTACCATGGCTCAAATGAGTCGTGCAAACAGGTAGTAGTTGGGGGCAGTCCCGAATCACTTGGAGGCAGTGACGGTTAGACAAAATTCATCTCTCCCGGTATTGGGGGTTGATATCACGATGTGTCTAGGAGAGCCATTACATATAGTCGTCCCAGGCCAGGGCAAGCGAGAATTACTGGTAGTGTTTCCAGTAGTTTCTCAGGGTGTTCTGGGGTACACTCCGGCACGACTTGTACCGCTATTAGGGGACTGACGTTTACCACACCTAGGCCCGACATGTGATACTCTCAGACGAACAAACCGGACTGTATGGAGATTGTCACATTTAGGCTCAGTAGGAGTTCGAATGGGTTCACCTCATCAGTCTTCTTATCGACATCTACCTAGAGACCATTACGTACATCTAGTACCGCTTGCGGCCTGTGGTTAAACCAACTTCCAGTGTAGTGTCGAGTCTTTAGAGTCCCACACAGAAGGCTATTCTCCTTTGGGCAAAACAGAGTAGAGGTCGCATGGTTTTGCGACAGGGTTCGTTCACATCCGCGCACTTGTGCACGTTTGGTGTCCGAGCAGTTATTACTAGTGGGCTTTGGTTTAAGCCAGATCCTAGTATATGTTTTGGGATTGGTTTTATCTTATTGTACTCGTGTTCCTCAGAACACGGGTGCGGGTGTGTATGCACAGCTGGCAGAGGCAGAGGCAGAGGCAGAGGATTCTTATTGGGGTTGTTGACCGTTGACTTTTTCAAAACCCTAATGGGAATAAGAAATATGATTAAGAATATTAATTAAGGATTATTGTGCCATGGTTGAGTTGAACATTTGACTTTTGTTGACTTGTTGACTTTGTTGACCGGTTGACCATTGTGGACTTGTTGACCATCATCATTTCATTTCAATGACTTTTGTTGACTTGTTGTTCTTTACAAAATGCATTAAATGCATGAAATGATAATGGTCATTGAAACTAACCATCATAATTCTTAATTATTATCATCATTATCATTATTCTTTCTTTTGTGAGCATGGTTGTAAAATGTCAAGCTCATTCTCACTTGATCACTCTCTCTCATCCAAAGCTCACCCTCTTCCTCTCTCACAAAGCTATCATGTCTCATGTGTTGAGAAGCATGAGCTATTGAGATAAAATACTCAAAACTCTTCTCTACTCACTCTAGAGTTCTGGGTCTAGCAAGCCAAGCACTTTAGTCGCCTCTCGGTTGAGGTAGGAGTTTAAGGTAGAGGCTTTCGGGTGGATCCTTCTTCGACAACAAGGAGACCACGAGGTGGAGCCGTTCCAACCACTCCAAGGAGCAAGAAGAGAAGGAGTTCAAGACCAAGGTATAACCCTCTAACATAGTAGTTAAACTTCTATTTAGTTTGCTAGGTTTTTGTTTAGCAAAGATCCTCATTTCTAGTCCATGTTGCCTTATGTCAAAAAATCGTTTTTTACCATTTTCGCCTCCCTGTAAGAACAAGGATGGGCAACGTAGACTTACAGTGGTATCAGAGCCTAGCTAAACCACAACTAGCATGTTAGAAAAGTATTTAGAATTTCGATCCGAGAAAAAATCGCAAAACACGTCCGAAAACTGAACTTTCTGCCGATTTTTAAACTGCTCCAAAAATAATTCCACATACCTTAAAAATCGGCTCAGGGTTTTGTAAGAACAGTCAGCAAAAACGATCTACTGACTCGGTCAACGCGCCGTGGAACCGCGGCGAGAACATGCTTCTAGCCGCGGATCCGCGGCCGAGTTGACTCGGCCGTGACTCGTCTTTGCTGCAGTTTTCTGAGTGTTCTGTTTAGGGATTTTTAGAACATTTTGTTTCTGCCCAGATTTTCCAGAGAACAAAGTTGTGTTTCGGGTAGTTACAAATCCGTATTTTTGATCGAAGTTCTATAGACTTTAGCTAATGGGTTATATCTGTGATGTGATATATGCACTGAACGTCAACTAATTGCTATACTTCGATTAGTGGGGGTTGTGCATATCTGTGATCTGTAATGTTGATGGATTGTGTATATGAACTCGTTGGATTGTCGCGGATGAATAGCCGAGGGTTGTGAGATGAGGGTTTTCTTTATCTTTCATTTGATGTAATATGTAAATTGATGTAATATTATTTCTATGGCCGCACATCCGGGATGAGGTTGTAGCCGCCATTGTATATTATTTCTTTTACTGTTTTTGCTCCTAAGATAGACCCAAGGTGGGGTGCAAAAATTACTGGGTATCTCGAAGTGCCGAGTGGCCTACTTACGTTGTTGAGGGAGGTTGCTTCACTTCGGGTACTTGGCGGGTAGTTTGCCGCACCCGTAGGGGTCTAGGGTAGGGTTTGGCTATTCATCGTGACCGTGTAATCCGTCTTTCGTTGCAGGCTCGAACGAAACGCGGATTCCTAGCATATCGAATGTGTTCATCTGTGATCTGGAATGGCTATCATTGCATCTGACGAATGTATATATCTATATATGATATCTAGTAGGCATTGCTTATGTTTTGCATCCGCGCTAGTCCATCCCCCGCTCTGTCGTTAGTTAAGTAACCTAACGGGTAATGACGGGGCCCCGTGGCGAATGCGGATGGCATAAGCGTGCGTCATATTTTCGTTGTTTTCTGCAATGGTAGGATTAATTGATGGGACGCATTAAATTAATGCAAGAAAATAAACCAAAGTAAAAGTCGTTGGAACAATTTTAAAACCACTTGGTTTCTTTTCAAAACAGAAAACTTTTAAAACGCGGAGCTTGAACCACTCCTTTTAAAAGCTATCACATTCCTTCGATTATATCAAGTTCACTACGTTCACGGTTTTTCCAAAACCATTCGTAGCCCTCCGTCATTTCATATGAATATTTAATAGTATTCAAGCTATATTTGTTGACCTTCGTCAAGGCATAGTGATTGGTAGCTGTTGGGTGTTCACATGTAGCATAGATAGATGCGTTGGTTTAGGACAGTCGTATTACCTTGTTGACCTTCGTCAAGGGTATATACGGGTAGGTTCAAATTAACCTGGACAATGACGGGTAGAACTTGACGCGTGACTTATGATTTGTTAACCTTCGTCAAGGTCATATGAGCATGGGGCAAAAATCCACATCAGGAGTTTCTAAAGAAACTGAAACTTCTTAGTGCTGCATACCATTTGGAGTGTGATAATTCTGGTAGGATTCCTTCAGTTTTATCACAAGATGATATTTGGATCCCGATCCTACTGTGAGTATATGCTACTCCTCGGGAACTTTTTCACTTAACGATCAATGCTATAAACCAAGTAGGTGTCTAGAAAGGTGTTAGCGGGGCTACGCCCACAGGGAAAAGAGGTTATTTAATTAAGGAACTTCGCGAAAGCGTTGGAAAACCTCCCTCGAAGTACCAACGCTGGCCTGGCTGAACGGTTAAGCACGTATTGTACGGTGAGATTGATCCCGACTAATTCTCCCTTTTTGGTTTGAGGAAGGATTCGAGAAACAGTGGGAGCCATCCTGTTTAGATAAACTAAAAACCAATCTAAACTTGCAAGAGCATCATGCTGAGTGTTTTCTTCTCTCTCTCTTAATTACAGCGACCCAGTGACCACACATAGGTTACATCTAGATAATAAAATGACTGAATCTGACTGTTGTGACTGGCAAAGGTCTGTCCAGATGTCCATTGGCCATAACGAGCTGGGACACTTCTCAACTAATCAAACCCCTGCCGTCTCAGGACCAGATTCCCTTGTCACGGATATTGATATCCGTAAGACATCGGAAAAAGACTGTGCGAATGCCAAGTGCCTCGTGTTGGCCTCAGTTGATGGTGCATACCAGAGGCAGCACGAGAAGATGGACTTAGTTTCTATCTTCCTCCATAACAAAGATTTATATGGAGAGCAATCTCGTATCGCAAGATATGAGATCTCGAACGAATTGCTTCAAGCGAGGTTGGCTATCGGGTCATCTGTAGGGGACAACGTCCTTACAGAGACCAGCTATTTTGATAAGCTCATGGACCTAAAGACCACATTGAAGGA
Source organism: Agapanthus africanus (assembly GCA_030015575.1). Lineage (NCBI taxonomy): Eukaryota > Viridiplantae > Streptophyta > Magnoliopsida > Asparagales > Amaryllidaceae > Agapanthus > Agapanthus africanus. Next base: position 429,468,155 of record JASDDO010000012.1, read on the forward strand.
CGGGTCAAGTACTGATTTGATTCTACAGTCTCTGCCCTCTAATTATACCCTGAAGGAAACCAAGGAAATAGAAGGGAAGGGAAGAGCAAAAGTTTGGGGACTGGATATAGTAAAGGAGGGACGTTCCTATTATTACAGGAATGAACATTGGCAGAAAGATTGCTGGGCTAGCAAAGCCAGTAGCCAGGATTCGAAGTATGTTGTGGCTTCGGCTTCGGATGTGTTTGTAGTAGAAAACTGTATGTCAGTTAACCCTACTTCCTGGGTATTGGATACCGGATCAGGATCTCACATCTGTCATTCGTTACAGGCTCTGAGAAACTATAGGGTTATTAGGATAGGTGATCTAACTCTCAGGGTTTCCATCGGAATGAGCATGGACGCTGAATCCATAAGGGAATATCATCATGGACTGACAACTGGGCAGATATTGATTCTGCGTAACTGTTTGTATGTACCTAGTGCGACTTGTAATATCATATCTGTATCCTTACTTTCTAAGGAAGGATATGATTTTACTTTTGTAAGCGATGTGGTCCACATCCACTTAAATCAAGTTTTGATTGGGTCAGGTACATTAGAAAACGGGATATACGTATTGAATCAAGCTCAGATTTTCAGTGTCCAGAACACACTTAAAAGAAAGTCTCCGGAAATAAATCAGGCTTTCTTATGGCATTGTAGACTGGGTCACATTAATGAGACACGGTTAACAAAGTTGCATAAAGAGGGATACTTGAATCAGTTCGAGTATCAGTCTTATGCTACTTGTGAATCTTGTCTCATGGAAAAGATGACAAAGACTCCATTCACTGGACACGGAGTAAGAGCGAGCGAGCTCTTGGGACTCATACACAGTGATGTGTATGGTCTAATGTCTACACATGCGTGAAGTGGTTATTCATACTTCATTACTTTTACGGATGATTTCTCTAGGTATGGACATTTCTTCCTGATGAAGCATAAATTCGAGGCCTTTGAGAAATTTCAGGAATACAAGAATGAAGTTGAAAAACAAACAGGCAAAAGTATAAAGACACTTAGATCTGATCGAGGTGGTGAATACTTGAGTGCCGAGTTTCTGGACTACCTAAAAGGGAATGGGATTCTCTCTCAGCTTACTCCTCCATACACACCACAACACAACGGTGTATCTGAAAGGCGGAATCGAACCTTATTGGATATGGTTCGTTCCATGATGAGTAAGGATGAGTTACCGCGATCTTTCTGGGGTTATGGACTAGAAACAGCTGCATATCTTTTGAACAAGGCTCCAACCAAGACTGTGCCTACCACCCCATATCATATGTGGAGTGGGAAGAAACCCTGTCTTAAGTATCTTAAGACATGGGGATGTCCAGCTCTTGTAAAGAAGCGTCATGCGGACAAGCTCGAGGCACGCTCAGTACTGTGTAAGTTTGTGGGATACCCCAAGAACTCCAGGGGGTATCTTTTCTATTCCGCAGAGGAACAAAAGGTTTTTGTTTCTCAGCATGCCCACTTCTTAGAAACTGAATTTTTAGAAAGTCAGATAAGTGGGAGCGCAATAGAACTGGAAGAAATTCCAGAACCACAAGCTATTACTGAAAGCTTGGAAGAACCAGAAGTTTCAGGAGAACCGGACATCCCAGCGCCACTCTGCAGGAGTAGTTGGAAGTCTCATCCGCCCGAAAGATACTATGGTTTTCTCATAGACGGGGATCGAGAGGATTGCGTCATTGAAAGTAATGAGCCTACTAGCTTCCAGCAAGCCGTTCAGAGCACTGACTCAGTAAATGTAAGTCGATGTAGTACACCCCAGTACTTATGGGGAGGCGGAATTTTCAAAAACAATCAAGTTTAAGGAACGAACATCGACTAACCGCTTGAATCGAAGCTAAACAAATAATAACCGAACACATAGCTATACTAAACTATAGTGTTAAGGGATTATACCTAATGAAAACGGTCCTTCGTCTTTGTGTCCTCCTTTGTTCTCCTCGACCTTCTCTAGGTAGTAGACGATCCACCCGAGAGCAAGACACCAAGCTACACCTCTAACTTGAGGTAACTAATCAACTTTGATTGCTAATCAAAGATGAAAGGATCAGATAGAGTGATGGTTATGGATGCTTAAGTCTAACTAAACCTTTGATCTCAACACATGAGGATTAAGGATTAGTCACTTGAAGATGAGAGCTTGAGGAGAGAGAATGTGAGATAAGATCATGAGAAGAGAGAGAGTGTATCATAATATATTATGAAGCATTTTCATTTAAGAATAATGAATAAAAGAAATGAATAAGCATGCTTCATAAAATATCTAGTGGTGATTCATTAGCATGAGTCATTAAGCAATAAATGTGCATTAATGAAATGAATGAATCACCACCATGACTCACAACCTCATCCAAAGTAACCTCCTTAGTCACATCTTCTAGAAGCTTCTCGTATAATTACGAGAACGCCCCTCCAATCCGCAAAAATACGGAAAAACTTTAGACTGTAAAAATCCAATAACCGGATACCAGTAACTGGCTTAAACCAAAGCCGACTGGTAAAAACTGTCCGAAAGTCGGACGTGCGTAAACGCACGTATGCGTCCGAACCCTTTGTCGCAAAACCATGCAACCTCTATATCGTTTCGCCTGGAGTAGGAAACTCTCTGTGTGGGACTCTAGAGACTCGACTACTACGCTGGCAGTGGGTTTAACCACAGACCGCAAGCGGCACTAGCTGTACGTAACGGTCCCCAGGTAGTTGTCGATAAGAAGGCCGATGAGAAAACCCATCTGAACTCCTACTGAGTCTGATGGGACAATCTCCATACAGTCCGGTCCGTTCGTCCAAGACTATCGCATATCGGGCCTAGGGGGGCGGCAAGCGTCAGTCCCCTAATAGCGGTATAAGTCGTGTCGGAGGGAAGCCCATTACACCCTGAGAAACTACTGGAACCTACCAGCAAATCTCGCTTGCCCTGGCCAGGGACTTTGCGTAATGGCTCTCTGACACAGCACGATATCTACTCCCAATACCGGGAGGGACGAATCCTGTCTAACCGCTACTGCCTCCAAGTGCTCGGGACTGCACCTAACTGCTACCTGTTTGCATGACTCCTTTGAGCCGTGGTAGGGTAGCAATCTAAGAACAGTGGGACACACTCGAGGAGAAGTAGCAGTGTCAAGTCTGCGGACTACGCTGTACTCATGTCACCTGGGAACTGTTCACTGACGACTGGTATCAAACCAACCAACAGTTCCCTGTGAGTCCTGTCCGGTGTACCCGTAACCTAACGAGCACCTGTATACTATCTCCAGTACGACGTACTGACGGCTGTGGGACAGACCATCTCCCCAACTGGGATGAGAAGCGTACACACCAGTCTACTCCGGAGTATCGATGCTCTGTCTCGATAATCCAACGACCAGGGACCTGAATAAGGATGTGCTTGTAGACTACCCAGCCCCCACTAGTGTGACTGCCATCATAACGCTGGTAGACAAGCAAGATCCTAAGAGCTCTATCAATACGTACACTCATATATTAAGATAGAAAAACCAAGTAGCATACTACCATGTTTAGCAAGACTGTTATATACATGTGAATATCCCAAGCTTCCATTAAGTAATATACAAGCTAGTATGATACAGTAATGGCCTTCTAGGGCATAAACACTAACAATCTCCCACTTGCACTAGGGCCATGTACTGGCATATCGTAGACCAATGATCTCGAGTAGCCTCTCGAACTGAATCTGAGGAAGGGCCTTCGTGAATGGATCAGCAATGTTCTCTTCTGAAGCAACTCTCCGAACCTCGATCTCCTGACGATCAATGATCTCCCTGATCAGGTGATACCGCCTCAAGATGTGTCTGGACTTCTGATGGGACCTTGGTTCCTTCGCTAAAGCTATAGCTCCGTTGTTGTCGCAATACAGAGGTATTGGATCAACTATGGCAGGAACAACCTGAAGTTCTGTTAGGAACTTGTTCATCCAGACTGCTTCTTTTGCGGCATCGCAAGCAGCTATATACTCCGCTTCCATCGTCGAGTCAGAAACGGTGTCCTGCTTGGAGCTCCTCCAGCACACCGCCCCTCCATTGAGGGTAAAGACATAACCCGACATGGACTTGGAATCGTCCTTATCACTCTGGAAGCCGGAATCAGCAAAGGCCTCCATCCTGAGGTCTTTTCCGCCGTAAACCAAGAACATCTCCTTAGTCCTCCTCAGGTACTTGAGAATGTTCTTTACTGCTATCCAGTGCTTCTCCCCTGGGTCTGACTGATACCGGCTTACCACGCTCAGTGCGTAAGCTACATCTGGTCTGGTACACAACATCGCATACATTATAGAGCCTACCGCAGAAGCGTAGGGTATAATAGACATGCGTTCCCTTTCCAAATCAGTCTTGGGAGACATCTCTTTGGAGAGGGTGATTCCGTGACAAGCCGGTAGATTACCGCGCTTAGAATCTTCCATACTGAATCTTTTCAGTACAGTGTCGATATACCTGGACTGCGAAAGTCCCAACATCCTCTTGGATCTATCACGATAGATCCGGATCCCCAGAATGTAAGAGGCATCACCCAGGTCTTTCATGGAGAACCTGTGTGACAAGAATCCTTTGACAGATTGTAGCATAGGAATGTCATTTCCTATCAATAGAATGTCATCCACGTACAAGACGAGGAATACGACACTTCTGGCTACAACTTTACTATATATGCACGGCTCATCTGGATTTTTGATAAAGTCATATTCTTTGACTGTCTCATCAAAACAGATGTTCCAACTCCGCGATGCCTGCTTTAGTCCATAAATAGACTTAAGCAGCTTGCATACTTTCCCGCTGCTCCCACTCTGATTGAAACCCTCTGGCTGATCCATATAGACGCTCTCTTCTAAATTTCCATTCAGAAAAGCCGTCTTTACGTCCATCTGCCAGATTTCATAATCATGGAAGGCAGCAATAGCAAGAAGGACCCGAATGGATTTGAGCATAGCCACTGGAGAAAAGGTTTCGTCATAGTCCAAACCAGGTCTTTGACGAAAACCCTTTGCAACAAGTCTAGCCTTATAGGTTTCCACCTGTCCATCTACACCAATCTTTTTCTTGAAGATCCATTTGCATCCTATGGGTTTTACCCCATCTGGAGAAAAGTCCAAAGTCCATACTTTGTTGGTGTACATGGACTCCATCTCGGTCCGCATTGCATCTAGCCATCGTACCGAGTCGCCGCTCTGGATGGCCTGCTGGAAGTCAGTAGGTTCATCATCATCTATGATGCAATCCTCTTTATCCCCGTCTATGAGAAAACCGTAGTATCTCTCAGGCGGATGAGACGGCCTACTACTCCTGCGGAGGGGTGCGGGAATGTTCTGTTCTTCTTGAACCTCTGGTTCTACCAAACTTTCAGTAGCAGTTTGTGGTTCTGGAATTTCTTCCAGTTCTATTTCGCTCCCACTCTTCTGATTTTCCAAAAATTCAGTTTCTAAGAAGCGGGCATGATGAGAAACAAAAACCTTTTGTTCCTCTGCGTAATAGAAGCAATATCCATGAGAGTTCTTTGGATATCCCACAAACTTACACTCTACTGAGCGTGCCTCGAGCTTGTCCGGATGCTGCTTTTTTACAAAAGCTGGACATCCCCACGTCTTCAGGTACTGAAGATAGGGTTTCTTCCCACTCCACATCTGATATGGTGTGGTAGGCACAGTTTTGGTTGGAACTCTGTTCAAAAGATGTATCGCTGATTCTAGCGCATACCCCCAGAAAGATCGCGGTAACTCAGCATTACTCATCATGGATCGTACCATATCCAATAGGGTTCGATTCCGTCTCTCCGATACACCGTTGTGCTGTGGAGTGTATGGAGGAGTAAGCTGAGAGAGAATTCCTTTCTCTTTTAGGTAACCTAGGAACTCGGCACTTAAGTATTCTCCACCTCGATCAGATCTTAGTGTCTTAATACTTTTGCCTGTTTGGTTTTCCGCTTCACTCTTGAATTCCAGGAATTTCTCAAAGGCCTCTGATTTATGCTTCATTAAGAAAACATATCCATACCTAGAGAAATCATCTGTAAAAGTAATGAAGTAGGAATAACCACCTCTCGCATGTGTAGACATTGGACCACATACATCGCTGTGTATGAGTCCTAAGAGCTCGCTCGCTCTTACTCCTTGTCCAGTAAATGGAGTCTTTGTCATCTTTCCTTTGAGACAAGATTGACAAGTGTCATAAGATTGATATTCGAACGAGTCCAAATATCCTTCTCTATGCAACTTAGTCAACCTTCTCTCATTGATATGACCCAGTCTACAATGCCATAAAAAAGCTTTATTCAAATCTGGAGACTTTCTTTTTAGTGTGTTCTGGACATTGAAAATTTGGAGTTGGTTTAAAACATATATGCCGTTATTTAGAGTACCGGACCCAATCAAACCATGATTAAGGTGGATGTTGACAACATCTCTTACAAACGTGAAATCATAACCTTTATTTGATAACAAGGAAACTGATATGATATTACACGTTAAGCTGGGTACAAAATAACAGTTATGTAAAACCAAAATGTGTCCACTCGTCAATCCTAGGTGATAATCCCCGACGGACGCAGCTCCCACGCTAGCTCCGTTAGCAACCCTGAGGATCATATCACCTTCCTTCAGCACTCTACGGTTTCTCAGTGCCTGTAATGAATTGCAAATATGAGATCCTGACCCGGTATCCAATACCCAGGAAGTAGAGTTGATCGACAGACAATTCTCAATTACAAACACACCTGAAGTCGAAGCCACAGCTTGCTTCGGTTCCTGGTTCTTGGCGTTCCACGCCTTGCAATCCTTCTTCCAGTGCCCTTTCCTGTGACAATGGAAGCACTCATCCAGGCCAACTACCGGTGCTGTAAACTTTTTCTTTCCCTTCTTTCCCACCTTACTAACACCTCCTCTAGGTCTGGGTGCGGCCTTCTTCTTCCTTCCTTTGGCCTTAGCCTTGGACCCGGAAGAAGATGAACCGCTAACAAACATAGCGGGTGTTTCCCTTGCCTTCTGCAAGGTGCCCTCCGCACTCCTTAACATGTTCAGGAGTTCCGCAAGTTCAACTTCTTTTCCTTGAAGATTGAAGTTGAGGATAAACTGGGCGTAGGTGGGAGGAAGGGACTGGAGAACAAGGTCTGTATAGAGCTCATTATCCAAAGTCGTCCCAAGGTCTGCGAGCTCTTCTATATAGCCAATCATCTGTAGGACATGTTCACCTACCGATGATCCGACAGCCAACCTCGCTCGAAACAATTTCTTAGAGGTCTCGTATCTTGCTATACGAGATTGCTCTCCATAAAGTTCCTTTGTATGGAGAAATATGCCATCAAGGGACATATCCCCGTGCCTCCTCTGATGTTCATTGTTCATTGAGGCAAGCACGATGCACTTGGCTCTCGCGCAATCTAAATCCCAGGTTTTGCGGATTTCCTTATCCGCATTACTGGATTTGGGACCAGGGACAGCAGGTGCCGTAGCGGTGAGGACGTACCCTAGTTTGTCATAGGTCAAAGCCATCTTGACATTCCGCAGCCAATCTTTATAGTTTGGCCCCGTCAGTATATTTTTCTCTAAAAGTAACTTAAGTCCAGTCATTTTCAGGGTCGCTGCAATTAGGAGAGAGAGAAGAAAACTCTTTAGCATGATGCTCTTGCAAGTTTAGAGTGGTTTTTAGTTTATCTAAACTGGATGGCTCCCACTGTTTTTCGAATCCTTCCTCAAACCATAAAAGAAGAATTAGCCAAGACTATTCTCACCGTACAATACTTGCTTAACCGTTCAGCCAGGCCGGTGTCGATACTTCGAGGGAGGTTTTCCAACGCTTTCGCGAAGTTCCTTAATTAAATAACCTCTTTTCTCTGGGGGCGTAACCCCGCTGACACTTTTCTGGACACCTACTAGGTTTATAGCATTGATCGTTAAGTGACGAATATCCTGATAAGTAGCATATACTCACAGTAGGATCGGGATCCAAATATCATCGTATGATAATGTTGAAGGAATCCTACCAACATTCATCAAACTCCAAATGGTATGCATCTCTTTGCAAATTTCAGTTTCTTTAGAAATTCCCGATATAAGTTTTTGCCCCATGCTCTTATGACCTTGACGTATGCCAACAAATCATAAGTCACATGTCAAGTTCTGCCCATCATTATCTTGTTAATTTGAACCCACCCGTATATACCCTTGACGTATGCCAACAAGGTAATGCGACTGTCCCAAACCAACACATCTATCTATGCAACAAATGAATACCTCAGCAGCTACCAAACACTATGCCTTGACGTATGCCAACAAGCATAGCTTGAATACTACTGACCATCCATAAGAAATGACGGAGGGCTACGACTGGTTTTGGCGAAACCGTGAACGTAGTGAACTTGATATAACCGAAGGAACCTGATAGCTTTTAAAAGGAGTGGTTAAGGCTCCGCATTTAAAAATATCTGTTTTTAAAAATAACCGAGTGGTTTCTTTTAAATTGTTCCAACGATTTAAACTTTGGTTTGTTTTACTTTGCATTATAGATAATGCGTCCCATCATTAACCTATCATTGCAGAAAACAACGAAAATACAACGTCCTCTTATGCCATCCGCATTCGCCACGGGGTCCCGTCATCACCCGTTAGGTTACTTAACTAACGACAGAGCGGGGGCTGGGCTAGCGCGGGTGTAAAACATAAGTGACGTCTAAATAGCTACAATAAATATAGATATTTTACATTCGTCTGACGCAATGATATTCATTCCAGAACACAGATAAACAATATTGGATTTCCAAGCAATCTGTATTTCTTTTGAGCCTGCAAGAAAAGACAGATTACACAGTTGTGATGAATAGCCGTTACCCCACCCTCGACCCCTACGGGTACGGCAAACTACCCACCCGGCAGTCTATGTACCCCACCTTGGGTCAGTCCTAGGAGCAAAAACAGTAAAATGAAATAATACAACGGTGGCTACGACCGCAACGTGGAAGTGCCCCGCAAAAAATAATATTACAACAAATTACATTTACAACAAATGAATTAAACAATAACCCATTGCTAACCCCGGCTATACACCACAACAGTCCAACACAGTTTATATGCACAAACAGATATAACCATTTCAGAAATGTGCAACCCCCTGCCAACCGACATACTAGCAGTTGGGGGAGGTTTACGAACACATAAAACAATCACAGATATAATCCAATATGCAAATACTGTACAATTTCGATCGACTAAACAACATCAATATTGCTCCAAAATCTGCTCTGTTAAACAGTAACCTGAGCAATAATTAAACATCCCAGAAAACCCCAAACACCAGAGAGGACCCACCCATGAAAGATGAGCCCATGACTCGGCAACTCGGCCGCGGAAGCGCGGCGGATCGGTGCGATCCGCCGCCTTTCCGCGGCGCTTTAGTCGAATCATTGGCTCAAATTTCGTGGGTGTTCTCCAGGACTCATTTCATGCTTTCTGAACACACCTGAAAAATTTTCTGACATCGTTTTAAATTCGACAGAAACATATAATATTTAGGGTTTTCCGGCTTTGATTTTTCGTTCGAAATTCGTACAAATTTGCAATTAAGTTATTTATTGTATAGCGAGGCTCTGATACCACTGTAAGTCGATGTAGTACACCCCAGTACTTATGGGGAGGCGGAATTTTCAAAAACAATCAAGTTTAAGGAACGAACATCGACTAACCGCTTGAATCGAAGCTAAACAAATAATAACCGAACACATAGCTATACTAAACTATAGTGTTAAGGGATTATACCTAATGAAAACGGTCCTTCGTCTTTGTGTCCTCCTTTGTTCTTCTCGACCTTCTCTAGGTAGTAGACGATCCACCCGAGAGCAAGACACCAAGCTACACCTCTAACTTGAGGTAACTAATCAACTTTGATTGCTAATCAAAGATGAAAGGATGAGATAGAGTGATGGTTATGGATGCTTAAGTCTAACTAAACCTTTGATCTCAACACATGAGGATTAAGGATTAGTCACTTGAAGATGAGAGCTTGAGGAGAGAGAATGTGAGATAAGATCATGAGAAGAGAGAGAGTGTATCATAATATATTATGAAGCATTTTCATTTAAGAATAATGAATAAAAGAAATGAATAAGCATGCTTCATAAAATATCTAGTGGTGATTCATTAGCATGAGTTATTAAGCAATAAATGTGCATTAATGAAATGAATGAATCACCACCATGACTCACAACCTCATCCAAAGTAACCTCCTTAGTCACATCTTCTAGAAGCTTCTCGTATAATTACGAGAACGCCCCTCCAATCCGCAAAAATACGGAAAAACTTTAGACTGTAAAAATCCAATAACCGGATACCAGTAACTGGCTTAAACCAAAGCCGACTGGTAAAAACTGTCCGAAAGTCGTACGTGCGTAAACGCACGTATGCGTCCGAACCCTTTGTCGCAAAACCATGCAACCTCTATATCGTTTCGCCTAGAGTAGGAAACTCTCTGTGTGGGACTCTAGAGACTCGACTACTACGCTGGCAGTGGGTTTAACCACAGACCGCAAGCGGCACTAGCTGTACGTAACGGTCCCCAGGTAGTTGTCGATAAGAAGCCGATGAGAAAACCCATCCGAACTCCTACTGAGTCTGATGTGACAATCTCCATACAGTCCGGTCCGTTCGTCCAAGACTTTCGCATATCGGGCCTAGGGGGCGGCAAGCGTCAGTCCCCTAATAGCGGTATAAGTCGTGTCGGAGGGAAGCCCATTACACCTTGAGAAACTACTGGAACCTACCAGCAAATCTCGCTTACCCTGGCCAGGGACTTTGCGTAATGGCTCTCTGACACAGCACGATATCTACTCCCAATACCGGGAGGGACGAATCCTGTCTAACCGCTACTGCCTCCAAGTGCTCGGGACTGCACCCAACTGCTACCTGTTTGCACGACTCCTTTGAGCCGTGGTAGGGTAGCAATCTAAGAACAGTGGGACACACTCGAGGCGAAGTAGCAGTGTCAAGTCTGCGGACTACGCTGTACTCATGTCACCTGGGAACTGTTCACTGACGACTGGTATCAAACCAACCAACAGTTCCCTGTGAGTCCTGTCCGGTGTACCCGTAACCTAACGAGCACCTGTATACTATCTCCAGTACGACGTACTGACGGCTGTGGGACAGACCATCTCCCCAACTGGGATGAGAAGCGTACACACCAGTCTACTCCGGAGTATCGATGCTCTGTCTCGATAATCCAACGACCAGGGACCTGAATAAGGATGTGCTTGTAGACTACCCAGCCCCCACTAGTGTGACTGCCATCACAACGCTGGTAGACAAGCAAGATCCTAAGAGCTCTATCAATACGTACACTCACATATTAAGATAGAAAAACCAAGTAGCATACTACCATGTTTAGCAAGACTGTTATATACATGTGAATATCCCAAGCTTCCATTAAGTAATATACAAGCTAGTATGATACAGTAATGGCCTTCTAGGGCATAAACACTAACAGTAAAATGGCTGGGTGCAATGCGGGCCGAGATGGAGTCCATGTACACCAACACTGTTTGGACTTTGGACTTTGCTCCAGAAGGGGTAAAACCCGTAAGCTGCAAATGGATCTTCAGAAAGAAGATTGGTGTAGATGGGAAGGTTGAAACCTATAAAGCTAGACTTGTTGCAAAGGGTTTTCGTCAAAGACCTGGTTTGGACTATGACGAGACCTTTACTCCAGTGGCTATGCTCAAATCCATTCGGATCCTTCTTTCCATTGCTTCCTTCCACGATTATGAGATCTGGCAGATGGACATAAAGACGGCTTTCCTAAATGGAAGAATGCGTCTATATGGATCAGCCGAGGGATTCATTCAGAGTGGGAGCAGTAGTAAAGTGTGAAAGTTGCTTAAGTCCATCTATGGACTGAAGCAGGCATCGAGGAGTTGGAACATCTGCTTTGATGATACCGTCAAAGAATTCGACTTTATCAAAAACCCAGATGAACCATGCATTTACAGTAAGATTGTAGGGAGAACTGTGGTATTCCTCGTCTTGTACGTGGATGGCATTCTCCTAATAGGAAATGATATTCCTATGCTACAGTAAGTCAAAGAATTCTTGTCACAGAGGTTCTCTATGAAGGACCTGGGCGATGCCAACTATATTCTGGGGATCCAGATCTATCGTGATAGATCTAAGAGGATGTTGGGACTTTTGCTGTCCAGGTACATCGACACCATACTGAAACGATTCAGTATGGAAGATTCAAAACGCGGTAATCTACCGGCGTGTCACGGAATCACCCTCTCCAAAGATATGTCTCCCAAGACTGATTTAGAAAGGGCTCGCATGTCATCTATACCCTACGCATCAGCGGTAGGCTCTATAATGTATGCGATGTTGTGTACTGTAACATTTCAAAAAAATAGAATATTATTTTTTGGGAATTTTCAGAATTTAATATTAAGTTTTAATGAATATTTCAATAGTCGGTATAATTAAATACCGATAAATGGTGAAAATTCTGGAGAAAATTATGGAAATTCTAAAATAGGTTATTTTGTGGAAATATGCTATTTTACAGCTTTTATGATGGATTATATGTTATTTCGGTTTTAATCGCGATTAAAAATCGCTAATTGGATTTTTGGCTTTTTGTGCAAGAATGTGCACATAACATTTTCTACACTTGTTACACATGTTTCTTGTTTTGGTCATGGTAGCCTAGGGTTGAACCATATACATGATCATGATAGGTTAACCTTTTGGTTAAGATAATTAGTTTAATTAAGGGTATGGTTTGGTTTAAAGTTGATTAGGGTAAAGGTTGACTTATAGGTAGGTGAGAGAGAGAGAGGAGGTTAAGGTGAGCCATGATCCATTCCATTCTATAATCCTTTGTGTTCTTTCACCCCCTCTCACCCATACCATTCCCTCTCACTTATCACATCTTTCCTCACTTCACTCACACTCAAAGACCATTAAAACAACACCATCATAAGCTGCAACAGCAGCTGAAGCAAACCATCAGCCCCCTACAACAGCCCCTAATTGTTCAAATTCAGCCACCAAACTGCTGCAACAGCAGCCCATTACATCAGCATCAGCAACATCATCATCTGCTGCAACAGCAGCTGATTGCATCAGCCCCAATCCTGCAACAGCATCAGAAACAACCCCTAGCATCATACAACAACTCCACACCATCATACTACTCAACCACAACCCCAACAACACAAAAACAACAACAGCAATAGCTGCTGCTCAGCAAAATCAGCAAAAGGGAAAGAAGAAAATTGCAAGCAGCAACAGCAGCACCAAGCCAAAACATCAGCTGCAGCAGCTACAGATCCAACTTCAGCTCAGCCACTTCAGCACTAACCCACTTCTCCTTCTCTTCTCCTTCACCCTAGGACTTCTCTTAAGGTATAATCTTGCAACCCAACTCCTAAGTTGCCAAGTTCTGATATTAGCTGAAGTTTAGTATTAGTTTTGTGATATAGTGCTAGTTTTAGTGAATTTGAGTGAGACTTTACCAAGTGTTGGTTTTGATGATTGGTATAACCCTATTAGGTGTATTTGAGACTAGTTTAACCCAGAATACCCCAGATTTCCAGTTAAATACCAGGTTTGTTATACTTGGTGTAAATTAGCGTTTTCATCGATTTTGTGACCTTTCTGAGACCTGCTTTCACCCGGGACCTCCTAGAGTAAAATTGACTTGGCAGTAAGCTGTGCAGGCACCCTGGAACCACTACCCAAAGCCCTAACCCTCATCTCAAAACCCCGGCCGCAGTTTTATTCCCCCTAGCCGCAATTTGCGGCCAGACCAGGGTGAAACCCCCTCGTTTTGCGTACACGGCTCTATTTCATGTAAACTTGACCCCCCGGTACGTCTAGTTTTGACAGTTTCCTGTTAGGGTAAAATCTGGGTTGTTTTTCATGAGTTGGCGTATGATTTACGAATTGTTTTTTTTATAGATTTTGGTATTCGATTATTCGTTTCTGTCGGGTGGCGTTTGGACGTCAACGACAGTGGTTATTGGCTGTGCTTGCACACCAGGTCACAGGTTTTTACCTATGGGTGTAGTGTGCACTACTTTGGTTTCCGACATGGTTTTCATGTATTCTAGTGTGTGATATCCTTGTAGGTACTCGCGTGGCGTCGAGGCGTTGGGAATGCAAACGGCGACATCGGTACTGGCACGCATATACCAAGGTGAGTAGATTTATATCTACGGGAAGAAGTCGGGTGGATGGCTTATAGCACCCCCGCAGTCCGTGGTGATGTATACGGATGCGTATACACACCTATAATTATTATATGTTGTTGGGATTAATTATTGATGTTTAAATGGATATTGGTATGTTGGATTGGTGAAAGGTTACGAACCTTAGGGTAGTGGGTGCACTACACATACAAACGGATATATACATGCTTGCATACATCCTTATTTCATATGTGGTTATGGGATTCTATATAGATATGTGTTCACTTGGGTTTGGGATTATGTGTTCACATACAGATTTGATGATAATACATGGGATTGATAGGAGTCGATGAGTTTGATCTAAGATTATGATATCGGTGATATGATAAAATTCATAATTGAGGTACGTCTTGATGCCTTAGAGGATTTTGGGAATGATGATGCCATAGGAATGGTGACATAAATATATAATGATTGACACGTGATTATGTTATGAGATATGATATGATATGATATGGCAGGATACTTGTGATAGGCCGCCTTGGGCGATGCATACTCTTTGTGATGATATATGATGATAATTTCGATTTATACTAAACTGTTGATCAGTAGTCAGAGCTTGATCATAGTAATGATGTTAGCATTGTACTAGACATAGGTCAGTACCCAGATTATAATACTTGATAAAGAGAATACCTGATGAATGATATGACGAATGTGATATTGACCCGTACCCAGACTTGGGGATGCCGTACGACGGATTTACGTACGAGCTATATTTTGATGTTTGATCCGCCTACTTGACTTGGGAATAACCGATTATAGAGATATGGTATCGGATGTGATATGATCGAGGCGGGATCACCGACTATATGTATATATTTATTTGTATCGACTCAGAGGTTAGGCGGTTTCCCTTACCTACTGTTAGCTTTAGCTCAGCCTTGTAGTGGTGTAGCTATGTGACTCTTATGACATTAGATGCAGTTTAGCTATCTTTATGTTCAGTATTTCAGCTCCCGCATATTATTATTGTTGCTCTGCATCGCATACTGTTGTGATTTATATTTCATTGATATCATGCTGTTAGGACACCAGCACCATTACCGATGATGCGTATGTACCACATACACTTATTTGTCGGCGCACACACATCTTCATCGGTAATTTCCATGTCACGCACACTTAGAGAATATTATTTCTTGATTTAGCTTAATAGCTAGCAGTGACATGATATTAGTGTACTTGCCATATATACCAGCTTGATATTGTAGTTATTACTTGTCACTTCATGCATACTGTTATTCATTATATGCTGCATTCATGGATTCTAATGCTTATATTCATGATTTCACATGCTATTGATTCGGGTTTCCATGAGATTTTCTGGATTTGGAGGAAAACCGCAAAAACATACATATAAACTGCTTTCTCTTTTTTTATAGAAAAATGCGGTTTCCCCATGAAGTATAAGTCGTCCACCATGAGTTTTCCTGATGGTTTTCGAGACCCGATTCGAGGAGGCGGATGAACCGTTTTGGGTACATGGTGGGCCCGGTGCGGTACCTCGGGGCAAGAAGTGTTAGTTATATGTATGCCCTAGAGGCCATTACTGTACATTGGATGTATATTGTAGTGGATGCTGGGACATATATAGGGAGGACTTTCTTGCTCGACATGATAGTATGCTATCTGGTTACTCTTTACCTTAACGTCATTGATTGTCTCTCTGTTACATGTTGGTAAAGCCCTTAGGGTGTGTACTTGATTATCTGGACTATGATGCAGATCATACTAGTGGGGACATGGTAGTCCATAAGTACATCCTTCAAGGTCCCTAGTCGTGGGTGTATCGAGACGGGGCATCGATATACCAGAGTAGACTAGCGTATACCTTCTCGACCCATACAGATGGGCGATGGATGATCCCATATCCATTGGTGTTTGAAATCAGAGATGATATACGGGTGCTCAGTGGAGACTGGGTACACTGGACGGACTCGCCGAGAACTCCCAGATGGTATTATACCTTACGTCAGATAGCAGTTCTCTGGTGACACTGGTACAGGTTAGTCTGTAGACCCGAGATCGTCATAGAGTCTTGTGTGATTCCCACTGTGCTTTGATTTCCACCTTACCACGTCCAAGAGGGCGTGCAAAATGGTGGTTTTTGGGTACAGTCCCGAATCACATGGAGGCAATGAGCGATAGGAGGGGATTCGTCTCTCCCGGTATAGGGAGTTGATGTTGCGCTGTGTTCGATTGGCTATAGCCGGAAATCCCTGGCCAGGGTTGCTGAGATTTACTGGTAAGTGTTACCTGTAGTATCTCAAACTGTTATAGTCCTCATATCGACACGACTTATCGAGCTATTGGGGTCTGACGTTTACCACCCCTAGGCGAGATATGCGACATATCAGACGACGAGACCGGACTGTACGGTAAGTGTTACTGGTTGGATTCACAGGAGTGTGAGCGGGCTTGCTCGTCGATCTTCTGATCGCTCAATACCCGGGTGGCCGTTACTTTTAGCAGACCGCTTGCGGCTTGTGGGTGCTTGATATGATCATCATCTACTGCCGGCGTATTGACGAGTCTTTAGAGTCCTACACAGAGGTTTCCTGGCTCAAGCAAAATGAAATAGGAGCGCATATGAGATATGTGCGGGACTGAGAATAATGCGTGTATGTGATACCGTATTCCATTCTCGCGATGAATGTATCGATTGGTTGTATGCGATATAACCTAGTTATCGAATCAAGGATTGATTCGATAAATCGATACATTGGATATTAGTCGGTCATATGCGATATGACCGGATCGTTAAATCAAGTGTTGATTTGATGATTTAATGCATAATTATATATTTGATATATTACTTTGCATTAACTAGTATTTGTTCACTTTAAATGGATTTTCTCACTTGAAGTTCACAAGTTGTATATGTGATATACTTTTGTGCACTTGTTTGTATCATGTTTGATGATACATGCATACTTGGTTAAGTGTATGATTAAACCATGGTTGTGTAATGGTTAGGGTTTTGATTTACTTATTCATTTATTTATTTTGTTTATTTATTTTTTAAAAATAAATGAATGGAGGCTTTCTTTGTTTGCTAGTTGAAGCTTCATGAAGCTTTGACTAAGTGACCATTTTTGTTTTCATGCTTAACCCTAACCATTCCACTTAACCCTAGTTCATTCTCTACACTTGACCATGGTTGCTATATGATAAGTATTCCTTTTATTTTCTATTTGGAAAATAACTTATCATAATATTATCTTCTTCTTCTTCTTCTTCAAGATGAAGAAGCTTGCTACCAACAATGGCAACTTGAGAAAAAGAGTGAGAAATCCAATTCTAAAGTGAACCCACTTCCTATTTCTTCATCCTCTACCACTTGCCAAGTAGTATAGGGTGTTTTCTTCACAAGTTTCATGGCTTGGTGAAGTTGTAGCTTGATCTAGTGTTGCCTCGACGTAGATCATCTTCGGCATCGAAGTCGACGACCTAGCCCGCCCATTTCTCCGATGAAGCCGATGCTAGAGTCTGGGATCCGATATAGACAGCGGAAGGACGTCATCACGGAGCCTAGGAGGTGGAGGACCGGATCTACAAAGATTGTATTTCCGTTTACCCTTTAGTTAAGTTGTTAACTAGCTTCTAGTTTCGCCTAATATCTAGTTAACGATCCATATTAGGGTTTCTCGGCACTTGTAAAATTTGAAATTGGCATGGTTGATGCCTTGTGAGACCTCATTAGTGTGCCTAGGAACCCTACAAGAAGATCGCAGGAGATGGCATTGAGCCATGCAGGGGAGCACGACCGACCGGTGATATTACCCGACACGTCGGATATCCGGAGGATACCGTCGTGGTCATGAGATGGATGTTAGGGGCCGATCTGGACTGACGGCGCCCTGAATATTATGATTGAGACATTGAGATTTGAGATATTGAGGTACAGAGATCATGATACAGAGATATCGGGATATTCAGATTTATGTTTTGTGCCGATGCTAGGCACTGTTTTATGCTGATTTCATTATGATACCACATTTTAAAAATACAGAAATCTCACAACTTTATGAAAGCAATTTTCTTCAGTATATGCATTCTGTTTCATGCATTTTTACATCATTCATATACATATTTCCACCTGATGCACTGACACGGGCACATGGGTTTACACTTGGGTTAGATATTTACCCTAGTCTTGTTATAGATTACTGGTTTATATTTGAGGATTATATATTATGATCGTATGACCTAGGATTGCGTCATACATGCGATTTTCTGTTCGTAGATCTTTTTCTACTCACGAGTTGGCAACTCACCCCCGTTGTGCCCCAGTTTCTTGCAGGTGTTGCCATACGGGTTTCATTACGGCTTTGAGGGCACAGCTTCTTTCAGGTGACTTGCTAGTAGGTGGGTTATTTGTATCGTACCCATCATTATACATTGTATATTATATTTTAGTTGTATCTAGAAGTTCCATCAACCAAACATGTACTTATTTGGGATAGAGACCAGTGATGTTTATTCTTCGACCTTAGAGTTGCACGTTATATTTATGTGGATTTCTTGTGGTTGGAGTTTTTTTTTCTTTCTGTTGTGATCCTCGCCTTTAGGCGTTGTATATTATGTTGCATACAGGTTGATTTGATATGGTTCTTCCTACTCTCTACTACTTTTCTTGGTTTGGATTTCTGGGTTGCGGCTTACTTCGATTACGTACGCCTTGAGACGTTCGTAGTCTAAGTGCCAGTCATGTTCCGTACTTTCGGGTCGTGACATGTACCTGACCAGATGTAGCATACGCATTGAGCGTTGTAAGACGGTATCAGTCGGACCCAGGGGAGAAACACAGGATAGCAGTAAAGAACATTCTCAAGTACCTGAGAAAGACTAAGGAGATGTTCTTAGTGTATGGCGGAAAAGACCTCCAGATCGAGGCCTTTGCTGATTCCAGCTTCCAGAGTGACAAGGATGACTCCAAGTCCATATCGGGTTATGTCTTTACCGTCAATGGAGGGGAAGTTTGCTGGAAGAGTTCCAAGCAGGAGACTGTTGCTGACTCAACTATAGAAGCAGAGTACATAGCTGCTTGCGACGCCGCAAAGGAAGCTGTCTGGATGAAGAAGTTCCTCACGGAGCTTCAGGTGGTTCCTACCATTGTTGATCCAATACTGCTGTATTGTGACAACAACGGCGCTATAGCTTTAGCTAAGGAACCCAGGTCCCATCAGAAGTCTATGCACATTTTGAGGCGATACCACCTGATCAGGGAGATCGTTGATCTACGGGAGATCGAGGTGAAGAGAGTAAATTCGAAGAATAACACTGCAGATCCATTCACGAAGGACATACGCCGGACTCAGTTCGAGCGGCTCATTGAGATGATAGGTCTTCGATACGCCAGCACATGGCCTTAGTGCAAGTGGGAGATTGTTAGTGTATATGCCCTAGAGACCATTACTGTATCATACTAGTGTGTATATTACTTAATGGAAGCTTGGGATATTCACAGTTGTGTAGACAATCTTGCTCAAAATGGTAGTATGCTACTTGGTTTACTTGTACTTTAATGTGTGCATGTGTTTCTTTTAGCATATCGCCTATACACATTAGTGGAGCCCTTAGGATCTTTGCTTGATTACCAGCGTTGTGATGGCAGTCACACTAGTCGGGGCTGGGTAATCAACAAGCACATCCTTATATAGGTCCCTAGTTGTAGGATTATCGAGACAGGGCATCGATACTCCAGAGTAGACTAGTGTATACGCTTCTCATCCCAGGAGGAGAGATGGTCTGTCCTATAGCCATCAGTACGTCGTACTGGAGATAGTATGCAGGTGCTCATTAGGTTACGAGTACATTGGATAGGACTCGCTGGGAACTGTTGGTTTGGTATTATACCTATCGTCACTTATCACTTCCCAGGTGACATGAGTACAGCATAGTCCATTGACTTGACACTGTCACTTCGCCTCGAGTGTGTTCCCACTGTTCTTAGATTACTACCCTACCACGGCTCAATTGAGTCGGGCAAACAGGTAGTAGTTGGGGGCAGTCCCAAAGCACTTAGCGGCAGTGAAGGTTAGACAGGATTCGTCTCTCCCGGTATTGGGGGTTGATATTGTAAGTCCACGGTAGCGCCCCAGCCGTCTAACAGACGCCAAATGCGGAACAAAAGCTTTTACAACTAGCACTATCGTGTATTGTAACCCGGATCTGCCATTAAAGATAAACTAACAGACAACAAAGAGGATAGAAATGTTATACCGAACGATCCGAGTCCTTCGGTCTTTAACCATCATCCCACGCTTTGTTGCGGCTGCTCCGATCTCCTGAATCTCCAGTCTTCTCGTCCAGGTGGCACCACGTCGACGGATCTTTAAACGGGCTCCCGCCTCTGAACCGCGGCAACTCGATCATCAAGTTTGCTAAAAGAGATGACCAAGATTGATGTAGAGAATGAGTAGAACACTTTGTCTCGCTTCGTCCAAAGCCATGGACGAACGGTTAATGAAGTTGCCATTTGAATCGGGTAAATGAGAAATGAGAAATTCTAATTTTCATGAACCAAATTCCATATACTTTTTTCCAAATGAATCAATCTCTCTCTTACCCACAAAGGGTCGGCCACTTTAAAGAGGAAGGGGTGAGTGTAGAAGGAAGGGAGAGGGTGACCATAAGATTAATGAAGACGATGAGTCACAAGACACCTTGCATTATCATGAAAGAAAACAATGAATCATATTAAAACAATAAATGAAAACCAATGATCATTAACCTAGTCACCAACTCATTAAATGCAATAATGAGTCACTAATCCTAGTCACTACATCTAGAAGCTTCTACACTCATCAAGAAAAGATAAATCCATCTTTAACCGAATGTTAAAGACGGGTGATAGAAAACTGAAAACTGGCAACTTCCAAAAGCGATCCCGAAACGAATTTCAGGATAACCCCGTAACAGTATAAACATACCCACATTTGTATTACGACCGAATACAAATGCATCTAAGACAAAGATATAATATCTACACAGCATAATACTAGGATCCGGCTTAAACCAAAGCCTACCAGTATTATCTGCCCGAAATATGACACGTGCGTAAACGCACGTGCATTTTCCAAACCCTGCCATAAAACCATACGGCCTCCACAACGTTTCGCCCGAACTTGGGAAACTGTCTGTGGGAGCCTCTAATGACTCATCAACACACTGACACTGGGTATAACCACTAGCACGTCAGAGGTACAAGCTGTACGTAACGGTTGCCTATGTATTGATTGGAAGGGAAGCTGACGAGCGAACTCATCCAGAAACCCTACTGAGCCTAACAGTGACAATATGCATACAGTCTGGTCCGTTCGTCTATGAGTACCGCATATCGAGTCTAGGGGGGTGGATAAAGTCAGACCCCTAATAACGCGATAATTCGTGTCGGTATGAAGATCATCTCCACCTGAGAAACTACTGATCCAAATCAGTAATTCTCCACTACCTCGGCCGAGGATTTCTAATGATGGCCACCCATGCATTGTGTGACATCAACCCCCAATACCGGGAGAGACGAATCCCCGACGATCCGCTCACTGCCTCCATGTGGCTCGGGACTGTACCAAAAAATACCTGTTTGCACGTCTCCTATGAGCGAGGTAGGGTAGAAATCAAAGCACAGTGGGAACTCACATGAGACAAATGACGATCTCAGGTCGACAACCTAACCTGTACACATGTCACCTGGGAACTGCTATCTGACGATATGTATAATACCAACTAGCATGTTCCCAGCGAGTCCTGTCCAGTGTACTCATAACCCAATGAGTACCTGTATACATCTTAGGTGAACCAACTGACACCAATGGCTTGTGAGACCGGCCACCGCCCCTCGTCGGGGTCTCGACTGTATACACTAGTCTACTCTGGAGTATCGATGCCCTGTCTCTAAACTCCCACAACTAGGGACACTTTAAGGATGTGCTTACAGACCCCAGCTCCCACGTATATGATCGCCATCATACTGCTGGTAGTCAAGAAAGAATCCTATGGGTTTTATCATCATGCAATAGTGAACTAAAGCATGTATACGATGATAAAGACAAACCAGATAACATACTATCATCTCGAGCAATACTGTCATATCGGTATAGGTCCTCCATCAATCATTGCAATCACGTAACTGCGATCCAATAATTAACATAGAGGGCACTATATCCAACAATCTCCCACTTGCACTTAAGGCTAATTATTGCGATGTCGCATACTCACAGCCCGTGTGATACCGAACATCCAACTCCTCTACTAATCAGTTTCACAAAGCTAGTTTGTAAAACTCTTGTGTTCGAGAAATAGCCTCAGTGAGTGGATCCGCCCTGATGTTTCTTTCTATGTCTCTCTTAATCTCAAGTTCACGGAGAAAGCCATCTCCCGAATCGAGTAATACCTGTCTTAGAATTTGTCTGAATATCTGATGGGACCTTGTTCATAAATAAACTCTAAATCCAAACTTCTTAGACTGTATAGACAACTGAAACTAATCAGTGTCTAGCACTATGCCTCCCACAGTATCCTCTTGGACCACCTGTCCATAATACTGTCCCTCGTCAGAAGGAAAACTATAACTCTGATAATCACTGTGTCATCCAGGTCATCTTGGAAGCCTGGAATGATAACCGTCTCCTCAAGGAGGCTGCTATTATCAAATCCATAGAACATCCATTCATGTTCTGAAACTGCTTCCTAATGTTTCTCCAGGATTGTATTAATATAAACTTATCGCATCTAGTGCAAAAACAACATCTGGTGTGGTACTTGACATCTCACGATTGACTCAATTGCCTAAGCAAGTGATCTGCCAATCATGCACATCCCTCTCTCCTTTAGTCTGTAAGACACCTTTAGAGAGGGTGACTCCATCACCTGCAGGTACACCACCATGCCAGGAGTCATCTATTCTCAAATACCATTAGAATACTGTCAAAGTACCCAAATTGGGAAACTACCCAAGTCTAGATCTAAAACCATAGATCTAGTAACCAGAATGTCTGATATTATATCCATATCCTTTATGGAGAAACAACTGAGTGACGACCAAAGTACAACCAATCGTAGTATAGGAATTTTACTTCCTATTCTGTGTATGTCATCCAAATACCAGGACATCACACCCTACTAACTTCTTAACAGATCCATCCCCTATTCTGATGAAGTCCAAACCCATGACCGTCACATCAAAAAATAAATGATCTTATCTCCGCTATATCTGCTCAAGCCTATAAATAGACATAAGCTACCTGCCCACTATGCTTCCGCTGCTCCCACTGACTATGACAACCCTCTGGCAGAATAATATATACATACACTTCTAAAGCTAGTTTAGAACGACTCTATACATATCCTTCTGCCGGGTCTTATAGTCTGGAACAACAGTAGTGTTAAGTCTGGGTAAACAAGAACCTCCCTGTCACCGTCCTTGAGGCTATCGGAGTTCCTATCTGGTGTCTGAGGTTACCCACCATGTCTGCGGAGTGGCTATTGGAATGTCAAAACTGATTGAATATATGGGTCCTATTAAATTTTCCGTAATCGTTTGCGGTTCTGGAATCACTTCCAGTTCTACTAAACTCCCACTACTGTTTTCTGAAAAAATCCATTTTACTAAAACTGTGGCGAGTCAAGAACAATATCACTATTGATCTTCCAGATGGTAGAAAATCAACCCTCGTCAAAGCCAGGGTCAACCCACAAACTGCCATTACAGAAACGTGCCTTGAGTTATCGAGTGTCTGGTTTTAAGCATAAGCTGGATAACTTCCCTTACCTTAACATCGTTAAGATATGAAGCATTCTATATCCAATATAGAAACTTTGGCACTTATTTAATTGGAACCAGATTCAAAACATGCAACTGTCTCTAGTGCATATCAACTTAATGGAAATAGGATAATCAGCATTACTCAACTTAGGAATCCATCCAATTATGAGTAACCTGAAAGAGAAACAAGTTTCTCAAAACCATTAACTGAATACCAATTACAAGTATCTACATCTTCGATCTCTTTGAAGAATCCCGATACTTTCGACATCTGGTTCTCTACTTTATTCTTATACCCACAACTTCTCAAAGCTTAGACATTGTATTTCTACGAAACACTTTTCTAAAAACTAGAGAAGTCATAAGTAAACAGAACATAGTACGAGGACCAACCCCTTTGTTCTGATGGACACTGGACAACATACAATACTCTGTATAAGTCCGCTGAGTTGAATAACTCAAAACCTTTGCATCGTAGGTTGAAAACTGTACCCAGGCGATTTCCTCAAATATCACCAATTACAACGAATTCCGAAATAATGAGGATGATCTCCTATTCCAAATAACTTACTCCCACTCATCATCTGTAAAACCATACAAATATGAGAATGAAACCTGGTAAATGCATACCCTTGAGTAAGTATCTAATCGGGAAATCAGTTTTCCTTTTACAATGCACTGAAACATGAAAATGTTTCGTGGGGATATCCTGGTATTCCTAGTAATGCCATTTCCATAATCCAATTCATGAATTTAACCGTATATCTCTTTGCTATCTTCCAAATCCCTTTATTTATCTTTAGTCGTTACCTTCTGTACACCATCATTAGGCTAAATGGTTTTCTTTCTTCCTAACCGTTCGGCACCAGCCTATGGTTTGGAAGAAGACTATCCAGTAAGCATAATCGGTGTACCCTCCTAAACCAAGGAGTACTCGTAACTTGAGAGAAGGTGATGATAAAAGACAACTGAATAATACCTTATTCTTTTAAAGGTGAAATAGGAGTGGCGATGAAGTACGTGGTTTGGTCGTGAATGATAACAGTTGCAATTTACTTTGCCCTCTTTCTAATCCCTTTATTTTGTCTTTACATATTACCTTCTGCACACTCTACTTAGACTAATTGGTTTTCTTCATTCCCTACCTTTTGGCACTTGCCTATGGTTTGGAATAAGACTATCCAATAAGCGTAATAGGTGTACTCTCCCATACTAAAGAGCCCTCGCAATCTGAGAGAAGGTGATAATAAAAGACAACTGAATAAACCAATTCTATTTCTCCTGAACCTGGATCCATCCTCGAAGAAGTCCTTTCGAGTTCGTATATAACCATGGATCTATCCAATGGAAGTAGATGTCCGTAGTAATACGGGGTGTTCAGAGAAATACAAAAGATAAAAGAAGGAGCGACAATGACTTATGCAACTATAGACAATCCAAAATCCAGTATTTTAAGAAGGTTCGGTCAACTTGGTCACTGAGTCATAGTCCAGGGTCGGTCAAAGGTTGCTGCCAAAGAAAGAGAGAGAGAGACAAAAGAAATACTATGCGTGCACTCTAACCTAGATCAGAATGGTTATCACTTTAGCTAATCAGGAAACCTCCCACTGTAATCTCAAATTCTCCTCCAAACCCGAAAGAAGAATTAGTCGGGATTACCCGAAGAGTAAACCAACTCATCAGTGAAAATCGGGATCCAACTATCATCGCATGATAACTGTTAGTTATATGTATGCCCTAGAGGCCATTACTGTACATAGGATGTATACTGTAGTGGATGCTGGGACATATATAGGTAGGACTTTCTTACTCGACATGATAGTACGCTATCTGGTTGCTCTTTACCTTAACGTGTATACTGATTGCCTCTCTGTTACATGTTAGTAAAGCCCTTAAGATGTGTACTTGACTACCTGGACTATGATGCGGATCATACTAGTGGGGACATGGTAGTCCATAAGTACATCCTTCAAGGTCCCTAGTCGAGGGTGTATCGAGACGGGGCATCGATATACCAGAGTAGACTAGCGTATACCTTCTCGACCCATACAGATGGGCGATGGATGATCCCATATCCATTGGTGTTTGACATCAGAGATGATATACGGGTGCTCAGTGGAGACTGGGTACACTGGACGGACTCGCCGAGAACTCCCAGATGGTATTATACCTTACGTCAGATGGCAGTTTTTTGGTGACACTGGTACAGAGTAGTCTGTTGACCCGAGATCGTCATAGAGTCTTATATGGTTCCCACTGTGCTTTGATTTCCACCTTACCATGTCCAAGAGGGCGTGCAAAACGGTGGTTTTTGGGTACAGTCCCGAGTCACATGGAAGCAATGAGCGATAGGAGGGGATTCGTCTCTCCCGGTATAGGAAGTTGATGTTGCGCTGTGTTCGACTGGCCATAACAGGAAATCCTTGGCCAGGGTTTCAGTGATTGTAACACCCGAGCCCAATACTACTATTTCTATTACTGGTTGAGTGTTAGACATTGCTCATTTCATTTATCTTGCTTGTTTGGATCTTACTGTAAAATTTTAACTGGCAAAGTCATTTCTGCATATAACAAATTTTAACACCTAAAACAAAATTAAAAATATCTATCTCGGACTACTCGTCACCCGTAGCCGCGTGGTAGCGTCCGTGCGTCAAGTTCTCATCCCGTTTGGTGAAACGGGCGAGTTTAAATGGCTACGCGCGCGTGCAAGTGTCCGACTTGGGGGTATGCTTTTTAATCATAAAACACTTCATTTTAAAATTTGGAACCCGCTTAAAATCCTATTATTTAAATTTCGAATTTTTGGACCCAACCCGGACGCGATTTGGAAATGTTTCATTTAGCGCCAAAATCCCCAATTAATAATATAATCAAAACTATATACGTATTAATATCCTACTGTTAAACTAAATCTGAGAATCTTTAATTAAAAATTTTCTAACTCCATTAAATCACTATCAGCCAATCACGAGGCTTTGCTTACCCCCGTGGGCCCCTCCTCTCTCTCTCTTTCCCTCATATCTCTGCCTATCTCTCTTTCTCTATCTCTATCTCTCTCTCCCCTATATATATATATATATATATATATATATATATATATATATATATATATATATATATATATACGTCCTCCTCCCATCATAATTTCTCCAGAACCCACGCGAGAACCCTAGCCGCCGCCTTCACCGTCGCCGTCGCAGCCCTGACGCCGGCGCCAACGCCACCATCGCCCTCGCCTCCGCCTCCTCTCCTCAACCTCGCCACATCCTTCCTCCTCTCCCCACGTCCCCGTGCACCCTACGCCATAGCCGCTGCCACCTGCACCCACCCTGCTCGCCCGTCGCCGCCGCAACTCGTCGCCGACGACACCAGCACCTTCACCTTCGCCCCCTCTTTCCGACCTCGACATCCTCTCCTTCTCCCGTGTGCTTGGCGCCGCAACAGGGACCCCACAGCAACCCCCGTACTTTCTCTGGTTGGCCGGAAACACCATCGGCGATCCTCGTCGTCGTCACCTGCGCCACCGCCGACCACCTCCTCTTCACCTGCGCACCAGACCCGACCACTTCCTCTCCCTCCTCACCGTCTTTCCTCCTCCAGCACCCGCTGCCCTAGCCTACCGCCTGCAGCTTCCTCGCCGGCGCCCCATCGCCGTCGACCCCGTCGCTGTCGCAACCTCTGCATTCCCAGTAAGCCTTCCTTCATCCTCCTCCTTCCTTTTTCCCCCTCTAGTTTATCCTCGACTGTACATAGAGCTTCTAAACTTGTTGTCGCTGTTTTGCATCTCGCCGGAATCCAGCCGTACCGACGACTTGACCCGACGTTCCAGCAAGGTACCCCGATCCGCGTGGTCCCATTGTTCGTTGTTTGGGTTCAATCCGTGAACCGTGCGTCCGTCGCGTGTTTCTCCGCCGACGTTATGTCCGTTTTTCCCGGTTCGCGAACCGTCGAGGCAAGTATCACTTGCTACATGCTATACTATACAATTATGTATGTTTTGACTCATTAAACCTGCAAAACGTAACTCGGTATAGTATTCTTTCTCTTTTGGTTGCAATACGACATATATTATATCACAGTTAACCTAAAATTACAGGTTGCCACTTTAACCCTAATAACGAAGTTTACCCGTTAACCACATTTTACTGTTTAAAGGATGATAGCCTTTATACCGGTAGTTCTATTACAGTCAGATATTGAAGTAACGGTATTGCACCATCATTTGATCTATTGCACCGCGAAGGGTGCTCCAAACCTGTTAATATGATAAAACGGCTGCACTATGTTAATGCACTATTGTGATTAAATGAACTGCTTATTGTTGTTTAATTTATTGCTTATTTCCTGCTGTTAATCCATGTTCGATTATACATCTGTTGTGAGCACACCCACGATATTGTTACATCTTGACCTTGCTACACATGATATATATATACCGATGCACCTGACATGGTACCCTTTACTATCGACTTGACCTGATGTACCATGACCTGACCTGTTACCTGATCTCATGCCTAATGCCAACAAACCTGACATGGAGTCCTCATGGACCAAGCTTGTTGTCTATCCAGACAAACCTACTGTTACCTGAACTTGTGTTGGCATTAGTTCTTGACCACTGAATACCTGACCTGACACATATAACCTGGGGGTATGGGGAAATCAAAAGGGTAATCTAAAGTGTAACTTAAAAGGGTATTACTTGATCCGTGGTCCCGGGGGGTAACGGGACAGAGCCATTCGTGACTCTTACATTTTCCTGATCCGTGGTCCCGGGGGGCAACGGGACAGAACCACTATTGGTTCCCATCTTCCTGATCCGTAGTCCCGGGGGGTAACGGGACATATCCTTTGAGTTAAATGGAGGATTACTCGAATTGATTTCAAAGACTTTAGGATAGAAAACCCGATAAAACAGTTTAGTTACCCACTGCACACTACTCTGCACTGCTTGTTCCATACTATTGCTTCATTCATGTTTATTTCTGCATTGCCTGTTACACTGTCCACATTATATTATTGGTTGACATGACGCTCTGACGTCTGGGTTTTGCATGGCCCAGATTCTTTACCACTGTCGCTGTCCGAGCAGGAGTACTTCAGCCAGCAGGCTGAGTTGTGAGTTCTGTAGTGGTTAGTTTTATTTCCCGCATTTTTATTTCCAGATGTGAGCCCGCATTATGGGACATACTTTTCTATTATTGTATTGGATCATTTGTTTCCGCATTTATTTATCATTGACTCTTTTTATTCTGGATTTGGACATGTGTTAGATAGTTTGATCTTGTTCTTGATATCTCTACAACCGTAATGTGACTGTGGATGGATACATCCTACCCATAGGTAGCATGGTTGGCTATATCACGTGCCTAATCTTGCTTACTCTGGGAAGCGGGGCGTGACATGGTTCTTTTGGTATCAGAGCCATAGGTTAGTTGGGTTGATTCTTTTGTAGTTGGGTATTGTACCCAATATACGAATCAGAATACCCGTGTTTAGGAAACATGTCCTGCCACCTTGACTGTTTTGCCATTCTTGAATCGCATTCTTCCTGATTATGTCGACGTGCAAACTTACTTTGCATGTCAACTCGAAAACCCGATTTCTTGTTATCTCTAGGGCTTAGGCGACTTGGGTGGAGTTAAGTAATTCTGGCTATGATACCGCGACATAGTTACAATGCGGTACTCTATTTAAGTATCTTGGAGTTCTAGCCATGGTTTATATATGGAATCTATCGTCATGCTAATGTTGGGTGTTTTGATTTCAGGAATATGGCGGATAAGAATTTCAAGACGTATCAGAGGCGCGTGGATGAAGCCGCCATGTTGGGAGTGATACGTGGAATGCTGAAAAATCAAAAGAGGCATACTGAGCTGATCCAGCAGCAAGAAGATTCGTTTCAGGAAGGTTTGCAGGCCATACGGCAGTCTGTAAACAACGCTGGAGCTAAACCAGTTGACCGGGTAGGGACCGTGGCAGATTTCAGACGTTTGGGTCCTACTACTTTCACTGGTCTGGAGGAGCCGTTGCCAGCCGAGCAGTGGCTAGTTGACACGGAGAATTTGCTGATTGCGGCACAGATCCTAGAGGACAAAAGAGTTGATGTGGTGCGCATTCAGTTAGTGGATTACGCCCGAGAGTGGTGGCCTGTGGAGGAGACCCGCTTGCCCAAACCGATCAAATGGGCGCAGTTTTCTAAGAGTTTCCTGGAGAAATTCTTCCCGCGGACTGCACGGGAGGAAATGGAAGAGAAATTTATTGGGCTGAGGCAAAATGGAGCACCCGTGGACGTGCATGCAGCGGAGTGGACGAGACTCAGCCGTTTCGCTGGACCTTTAGTCGCCAACGAGGCAGACAGGGCGCGAAGGTTCATGCGCAGTTTGGATGTGGACATCCAGAGGCAGATTGTCTCCCTGGGTTTGACCACTTTCTCACTGGTTCTTACGGCAGCCCGGGAACAACAGAGTTTATCGGGAATGAAAGGGAGC
Source organism: Agapanthus africanus (assembly GCA_030015575.1). Lineage (NCBI taxonomy): Eukaryota > Viridiplantae > Streptophyta > Magnoliopsida > Asparagales > Amaryllidaceae > Agapanthus > Agapanthus africanus. The sequence continues at coordinate 429,498,695 of JASDDO010000012.1, forward strand.
CTGCAGCAGACAGCCGTTGCGGCCAGGAAGCCCGCATTTGTACATAACCGAGATCATGGGCGCAGAGGTATTCCAGTGGATCGACGTGGTGTAGCACCAATGAAGAAGCCTGTGGTCGTTGATCGAAGAAAAGGCATGATTTGTGACTACTGCCGTTTACCTGGGCACATGCAGAAGGATTGTCGAAGGAAGCTGGGACTTTGTTTGCTTTGTGGAGCGGCTGATCATGCAGTTGGTGCCTGTCCGTCGAAGCTTCGTACGAGGGACGAATTTCAGAAGCCTCCGCAAAGACCGTTCCAAGGGCAGAAATAGCCGACTCAAGGACCTAATCAGGCTCGAGCTTTCACCTTGACAGCTGAAGAAGCTAAAGCATCAGGAAAAGTGGTTTCAGGTACTTTACTCGTTCATGGTTTTCCCGCGTCGGCATTATTTGATTCTGGTGCATCCCACTGTTTTATGTCATCCAAATTTATAACTACACAATCGATTACCTGCACGACCCTGTCTAGTTTTTGGGACATACACACTGGGAATGGGAAAATCATGGCTAGTAAGGAATGTAGAGGTTGTACAGTTATTGTGTGCGGACGGGAACTCTTTGCCGATTTCTTAGTAATTGATACGGGCAGCTATGAAGTTGTCTTGGAAATGGATTTTCTTGGCACTTTCCACGCCCATATTGACTGTAGGTCAAGGAAAGTAATTTTCCAGATTCCCGGACATCCTGAGTTTATCTTCACTGGAGGGAGCAGTTCTATCGGGCCAGTCGAGTTTAGGGCTAGGCCGACAAACAGTGTTCTTGCAGCTATGGAAGTTGATAGTATTGAAGAGCCGGTGGTTGTTCGCGGTTTCATGGACGTATTTGAAGATATATGGGCTTGCCGTCGAAGCGAGATGTGGAGTTCGCGATTGACCTTATTCCTGGTGCAGCGCCAGTATCTAAAGCGTATTATCCAATGGCACCGGTGGAATTGGAAGAAGTTAAGAAACAAGTTGGTGAATTGCTTGAGAAGGGTTGGATTCGAAGCAGCAACTCGCCTTGGGGAGCTCCAGTTCTTCTCGTAAAGAAGAAGGATGGCACGAGAAGGATGTGCATCGATTATCGAGAATTAAACCGGGTAACTATTAAGAACAAGTACCCGATCCCTCGTATTGGAGAACTTTTTGAGCAGCTTAGTGGCGCAAGGGTATTCTCGAAACTGGATTTGCGATCCGGATATCATCAGGTCCGAGTGAAAGCAGAAGATATTTGCAAGACGGCGTTTCGAACTCGGTATGGACATTACGAGTATCTAGTGATGCCCTTCGGAGTAACAAATGCGCCGGCAGTATTTACGGACTTGATGAACCGAATCTTTTCACCATTCTTGGACCAGTTTATTATGGTATTCATTGACGATATTCTGGTTTACTCGAAGAGTTCGGAGGAGCATGCTGAGCATTTGAGGATCGCACTGCAGACTTTAAGACAGGAGAAATTGTATGCAAAGATGAGTAAGTGCGAATTTTGGCTGGAAGAAGTGAAGTTTCTGGGGCATGTTGTGTCGGGCGATGGAATCGCCGTCGATCCCGAAAAGATTGCAGCAGTTCGAGATTGGCCTATTCCAAGGAATGTAGCTGAGATAAGTAGTTTCCTTGGATTAGCCGGATACTACAGGAGGTTTGTGGAGAACTTCGCTCGTTTGGCTGAACCATTGACCAAGCTTACGCGCAAGGAGGTACCTTTTGTATGGACGGATAAATGTGCGTTGGCTTTCGAAACGTTGAAGCAGAAGTTGATAACCGCTCCTATCCTGACCGTACCAGACAATTCTGGAGGACTGGTGATTCATAGCGACGCATCTGGGAAAGGATTGGGATGTGTTTTGATGCAGCATGGGAAGGTCGTAGCTTACGCATCCAGACAACTGAAGACCCATGAGAAGAATTATCCGACTCATGACTTGGAGCTTGCGGCTGTGATCTTCGCTTTGAAGATTTGGAGACACTACCTTTTGGGTGAGAGAGTCGAAGTTTTTACAGATCACAAGAGTTTGAAGTATGTGTTCACTCAGAAGGAGTTGAACATGAGGCAGCGTAGATGGTTGGAGCTAATGGCAGACTACGACCTTGATCTTAAGTACCATCCGGGAAAGGTTAACGTCGTGCCGGATGCGCTTAGTCGGTTACCAGCGATTCAGGTATTAACTACGCAGAGGGAGATCATTGCGGATTTTCGAAGATTTGACTTGGAGGTTGTGTTACCACATTCTACGGGACAGTTGATGCAGTTGCAAGTACAGTCGTCCTTAGTTGAGAAGATTAAAGCGGCACAATCGCAGGATACTAGACTGCAAAAGTTTCGAGAGCAGGTTGAAGCCGGACTATGAACAGATTTACTGGTCCACGAAGATGGTTCGTTGAGGTATGGTAGCCGTGTGTGTGCGCCAAAGGGAGATGTGCATGAAGAGCTTATGAAGGAGACACATAGTTCAGCTTACTCTGTACATCCAGGAGGTACAAAGATGTACCGTGACATTCGACAGCATTTCTGGTGGGAAGGCATGAAACGGGAGATTGCTCGCTTTGTGGCTAAGTGCTTGGTATGTCAGCAAGTCAAGGCTGAACTCCAAAGGGTTGTTGATTTATTGCAACCACTTCCGATTCCTCAGTGGAAGTGGGAACATATAACCATGGATTTCGTGACGGCTTTACCGCGGAGTCCAAAAGGCAACAATGCAGTTTGGGTGATTGTGGATCGGTTGACCAAGGCAGCTCACTTTATCCCTTTCCGGGTTGGTCAATCAACGGAGACTTTGGCAGAACGCTACATGCAGGAGATTGTAAGATTGCATGGCGTACCGGCGAGTATCGTGTCCGATCGGGACACTCGGTTCTTATCACACTTCTGGAGGAGTTTATAGGAAAGTTTGGGGACTCGATTGAAGTTTAGCACAGCTTATCATCCTCAAACTGATGGTCAGTCGGAGAGAACGATCCAAACTCTTGAAGATATGTTGAGAGCATGCATGTTGGACTTCAAGGGTTCTTGGGAGGATCACCTACACTTGGTGGAGTTTTCCTACAATAATAGTTTCCAAGCAACAATCCAGATGGCTCCGTTTGAAGCTTTGTATGGTCGTAAGTGCCGTTCACCCGTTTGTTGGGATGATGTTGGTGAACGAAGATTACTGGGACCAGATTTGGTGGTACAGACAGTTGAGAAGGTGAATACAATCAGGAAGCATATGAAGGCGGCTCAAGACAGACAGAAAAGTTGGGCTGACACGTCAAGGAGACCTCTAGAGTTCGCCGTGGGTGATTTGGTATTCTTGAAGATATCACCGACTAGAGGAGTGATTCGTTTTGTGAGTCGAGGGAAGCTTAGTCCCCGATTCGTTGGACCCTTCGAGATATTGGAGCGCGTTAGAGAGGTAGCGTACCGTTTGGCGTTACCGCAGTCCTTGGCAGGTGTGCACGATGTGTTTCATGTATCTCAACTACGAAGGTATGTACGAGATGAAACACACGTCTTAGATCATTCGAAGTTAACTGTACGGGAGGACCTAACTTTTGAGGAGCGACCGGTTGAAATCATGGATCGAAGGGAAAAGGTTCTTAAGAACAAAGTTATCCCCCTTGTGCTAGTTTCCTGGGGTAATCGATCGCATGGAGAGTCCACGTGGGAGCGAGAAGACGAGATCCGACAGAAGTTTCCTCACCTTTTCCCATAGTTTTCTATCTTGTATTCTTGGAATTTCGAGGACGAAATTCTTTTGTAGTTGGGTATAATGTAACACCCGAGCCCAATACTACTATTTCTGTTACTGGTTGAGTGTTAGACATTACTTATTTCATTTATCTTGCTTGTTTGGATCTTACTGTAAAATTTTAACTGGCAAAGTCATTTCTGCATATAACAAAATTTAGCACCTAAAACAAAATTAAAAATATCTATCTCGGCCTACTCGTCACCCCTAGCCGCGTGGTAGCGTCCGTGCGTCAAGTTCTCATCCCGTTTGGTGAAACGGGCGAGTTTAAACGGCTACGCACGCGTGCAAGTGTCCGACTTGGGGGTATGCTTTTTAATCATAAAACACTTCATTTTAAAATTTGGAACCCGCTTAAAATCCTATTATTTAAATTTCGAATTTTTGGACCCAACCCGGGCGCGATTTGAAAATGTTTCATTTAGCGCCAAAATCCCCAATTAATAATATAATCAAAACTATATACGTATTAATATCCTACTGTTAAACTAAATCTGAGAATCTTTAATTAAAAATTTTCTAACTCCCTTAAATCACTATCAGCCAATCACGAGGCTTTGCTTACACCCTGGGCCCCTCCTCTCTCTCTCTTTCCCTCATATCTCTGCCTATCTCTCTTTCTCTATCTCTATCTCTCTCTCCCCTATATATATATATATATATATATATATATATATATATATATATATATATATATACACGTCCTCCTCCCCTCATAATTTCTCCAGAACCCATGCGAGAACCCTAGCCGCCGCCTTCACCGTCGCCACCGCAGCCCCGACGCCGCCGCCAACGCCACCATCGCCCTCGCCTCCGCCTCCTCTCCTCAACCTCGCCACATCCTTCCTCCTCTCCCCACGTCCCCGTGCACCCTACGCCATAGCCGCGGCCACCTGCACCCATCCCTGCTCGCCCGTCGCCGCCGCAACTCGTCGCCGACGACACCGGCACCTTCACCTTCGCCCCCTCTTTCCGACCTCGACATCCCCTCCTTCTCCCGTGTGCTCGGCGCCGCAACAGGGACCCCACAGCAACCCCCGTACCTTTTCTGGTTGGCCGGAAACACCATCGGCGATCCTCGTTGTCGTCACCTGCGCCACCGCCGACCACCTCCTCTTCACCTGCGCACCAGACCCGACCACTTCCTCTCCCTCCTCACCGTTTTTCCTCCTCCAGCACCCGCAGCCCTGGCCTACCGCCTGCAGCTTCCTCACCGGCGCCCCATCGCCGTCGACCCCGTCACTGTCTCAACCTCTGCATTCCCAGTAAGCCTTCCTTCATCCTCCTCCTTCCTTTTTCCCCCTCTAGTTTATCCTCGACTGTACATAGAGCTTCTAAACTTGTTGTCGCTGTTTTGCATCTCGCCGGAATCCGGCCGTACCGACGACTTGACCCGACGTTCTAGCAAGGTACCCCGATCCGCGTGGTTCCATTATTCGTTGTTTGGGTTCAATCCGTGAACCGTGCATCCGTCGCGTGTTTCTCCGCCGACGTTACGTCCGTTTTCCCGGTTCGCGAACCGTCGAGACAAGTATCACTTGCTACATGCTATACTATACAATTATGTATGTTTTGACTCATTAAACCAGCAAAACGTAACTCGGTATAGTATTCTTTCTCTTTTGGTTGCAATACGACATATATTATATCATAGTTAACCTAAAATTACAGGTTGCCACTTTAACCCTAATAACGAAGTTTACCCGTTAACCACATTTTACTGTTTAAAGGATGATAGCCTTTACACCGGTAGTTCTATTACAGTCAGATATTGAAGTAACGGTATTGCACCATCATTTGATCTATTGCACCGCGAAGGGTGCTCCAAACCTGTTAATATGATAAATCGGCTGCACTATGTTAATGCACTATTGTGATTAAATGAACTGCTTATTGTTGTTTAATTTATTGCTTATTTCCTGCTGTTAATCCATGTTCGATTATACATCTGTTGTGAGCACACCCACGATATTGTTACATCTTGACCATGCTACACATGATATATATATACCGATGCACCTGACATGGTACCCTTTACTATCGACTTGACCTGATGTACCATGACCTGACCAGTTACCTGATCTCATGCCTAATGCCAACAAACCTGACATGGAGTCCTCATGGACCAAGCTTGTTGTCTATCCAGACAAACCTACTGTTACCTGAACTTGTGTTGGCATTAGTTCTTGACCACTGAATACCTGACCTGACACATATAACCTGGGGGTATGGGGAAATCAAAAGGGTAATCTAAAGTGTAACTTAAAAGGGTATTACTTGATCCGTGGTCCCGGGGGGTAACGGGACAGAGCCATTCGTGACTCTTACATTTTCCTGATCCGTGGTCCCGGGGGGCAACGGGACAGAACCACTATTGGTTCCCATCTTCCTGATCCGTGGTCCCGGGGGGTAACGGGACATATCCTTTGAGTTACATTGAGGATTACTCGAATTGATTTCAAAGACTTTAGGATAGAAAACCCGATAAAACAGTTTAGTTACCCACTGCACACTACTCTGCACTGCTTGTTCCATACTATTGCTTCATTCATGTTTATTTCTGCATTGCCTATTACACTGTCCACATTATATTATTGGTTGACATGACGCGCTGACGTCTGGATTTTGCATGGCCCAGATTCTTTACCACTGTCGCTGTCCGAGCAGGAGTACTTCAGCCAGCAGGCTGAGTTGTGAGTTCTGTAGTGGTTAGTTTTATTTCCCGCATTTTTATTTCCAGATGTGAGCCCGCATTATGGGACATACTTTTCAATTATTGTATTGGATCATTTGCTTCCGCATTTATTTATCATTGACTCTTGTTATTCTGGATTTGGACATGTGTTAGATAGTTTGATCTTGTTCTTGATATCTCTACAACCGTAATGTGACTGTGGATGGATACATCCTACCCATAGGTAGCATGGTTGGCTATGTCACGTGCCTAATCTTGCGTACTCTGGGAAGCGGGGCGTGACAGTGATATACTGGTAAGAGTTATCAGTAGTTTCACGAATGTTATGGACCTTACGTCGGCATGACTTATCAAGCTTCTGGGGTCTGACGTTTACCACCCCTAGGCGAAATATGCAACATATCAGACGAACAGACCGGACTGTACGGTAAGTGTTACTGGTTGGATTCACAGGAGTGTGAGCGGGCTTGCTCGTCGATCTTCTGATCGCTCAATACCCGGGTGGCCGTTACGTTTAGCAGACCGCTTGCGGCTTGTGGGTGCTTGATATGATCATCATCTGCAGCCGGCGTATTGACGAGTCTTTAGAGTCCTACACAGAGGTTTCCTGGCACAAGCGAAACGAAATAGGAGCGCATATGAGATATGTGCGGGACCGAGAATAATGCGTGTATGTGATACCGTATTCTATTCTCGCGAGGAATGTATCGAATGGTTGTATATGATATAACCTAGTTATCAAATCAAGGATTGATTCGATAAGTCGATACATTGGATATTAGTCGGTTATATGCGATATGACCGGATCATTAAATCAAGTATTGATTTAATGATTTAATGCGTAATTATATATTTGATATATTACTTTGCATTAACTAATATTAGTTCACTTTAAATGGATTTTCTCACTTGAAATGCACATTGTATATGTGATATATTTTAGTGCACTAGATTGTATCATATTTGATGATACATGCTCATTTGGGTTAGTGTAAAGAATTAAACCATGGTTATATGAGTGGTTAGGGTTTTGTTTATTTCTTATTCATTTATTTATTTATTATTCTTTTTGAAATGATAATGAAAAGAAAATGGTGGCTTGATTTGTTTTCTAGTTGAAACTTCTTGAAGCTTTGAACAAGTCCACCATTCTTGTCTCATGCTTAACCCTAACCATTCAACTAATCTTAGTTAAATCTCTACACTAAACCATGGTTGAATATATGATAAGTATCATATTGTTTTCTTTTTTAGAAAAAAAATATACATATCATATATTATCTTCTTCTTCTTCTTCTTCAAGAAGAAAAAGCTTGATAGCTTTAATGGAAACTTGAGCAAATGAGTGAGAAATCCAATTCTAAAGTGAACCCAACTCCTATTTCTTCATCCTCTACCTCTTGCCAAGTAGTATAGGATGTTATCTTCATAAGTATCATGATTGGTGAAGTGGGAGCTTGATCTTGTGATGCCTCGACGTAGATCATCTTCGGCATCGAAGCCGACGACCTAGCCCGCCCATTTCTCCGATGAAGCCGATGCTAGAGTCCGGGATCCGATATGGACAACAAGAGGACGTCATCACGGAGCCTAGGAGGTGGAGGACCGGATCTACAAAGGTTGTAGCTTCTTTCCTTTATGTTAAAGTTGTTTACTTTCTTCGCGTCAGCTATATATCTAGTTAACGATCCGTATTAGGGTTTCTCGGCACTTGTAAAATTTCAATTGGGCATGTTTGATCACTTGTGAGACTTCATTAGTGTGCCCAGGAACCCTACAGTGGTATCAGAGCCTAGCTAGAGCCTTAGGCGATGCGTAGACGGAGTTTGAAGTCCGATCGAACCGAAACCCTGAAACCAAAATGCTCTCTGGACTTTTTTCAAAAACTGGGTTTCTTCCAGATTAAAAATTCTTAAAAAATTCAGCAGGGAATTATAAGAATTACGGTGCAAAAATTACCTAAAGAAGCTTCTAAAGCGCGGCGGAACCGCGACAGAAGCTCGGCTTCTGCGGCGGTTCCGCGGCCACATTATGAGACCACTGTTCAATTTCTGCACAGTAATTCCTATTTTTAGGTTCTGGATTTTCTGGGATTTTTTAATATTTATTCAAGAGTTGAATATTCAAGGGTGTTTTGGAGCTTCATTGATTCGATCGAAAATTTCAAACTTTGTCTGTGTTTTTCGGATAATTTTTGAATATGTTAGAAAGTTCGACCGGATATAAATTCCCAATCCTTTCCCTGCCGGGACATTTCCAATTGTTGGATCTTTCCGTGGTTTAATAATGTTCTAAGTAGTGCAAGTAACGTGATGGTCCCTCTAGAAAACAACAAACCTTAACTCGATTATGTGACCGTCTTGAACTGCCCTTTGAACCTTAGGGTTTGGGGCAGTACGGCGTGCCACATGTGAGGCGTTAGCTTGACCCTTCTACGGCTGGACCGTTGGTACTGAGGCACGAACTGAATGTTTTTAGACTTGTTTCATGTGTTGATCTTTATCGGGAAAACTTGGGTGTTTGAATGTTCGATCGGAAAGTTTAACATTTTCTAATTATCTGGAATGTGATACAATAATTGGAATTCACAAGTAGTTATGAGATAACTGAATGAATGTTATAAATCTAGCGGTTTAGTCTCACTTGATCGGTTACCACAGAATTTTGATGTGATCAAAAGTCCGTCGCAATCACGTAGCGTACGCGGATACTCGCCGGGTAAACTTAATAGACAGCCTCACTCCATAGCCCAGACCAAGTGACTGTAGGAGAACCCCGTCGCCGAAAGCATCCGTTCGGGTGCTCGCGGCAGCGGTGTTCCGCCTTGGTGCACTTCGTCGACGGCATCGGGGGTGCAGACGTCTACTAAAGTTTGCGACGAGTATTCGATCAGGATGTCGGGAATCTTGTTGAATTGCCCGACTTGATATTGAAAAGTGTTTTCGATTTTGAGACTAAAATGTGGGGTTTATAATTGTTAGGCATGCGATGTCTAAGTATTTCATTTGATTAGGCATGCGATGTCTAAAGAGGTTGCGGATTCCAACCGTTGTAGTTTTACACTTTCTTTTCTGTGACCGTAAGTGTAATATGTGATATCGCCGGTTTCGTTGCTATATGTCAACGACAATTGGGATGGACATATTTACTTACGTTGATGACATGTGATGTTATGTGTTTCTGGATATGTTATATTGGATCGTCGTGTTTGAATAGCCCGGGGGTTTTTATGTGAGATGAGTGTTTTTCATTTTCATTCATGTAAAAACTTGTATGTAATATTCTTTTATTGGGGCACTTCCAGGTTGCGGATGATGTCACCATTTGTATATTATTTACTTTTCCGCACTAGGATAGACCCAAGGAGGAGGGCAGAAGTAACCGGGTTCTGGAGTCCAGTGGGAGACCAACTCGAGGAGTCGAGTCCGGGTCTCCTAACTCTAGAATTGGTAGGGTTGGTTGCCGCTCTCGTAGGGGTCTACGGGTGTGGTTTTGGCTATTCATCGCGACCGTGGAATCCGTGTTTTATACTGGCTCGTATTGAAAACACGGACGTCCTAGTATATCCAATATTTCATATGATTCTTCTGCTGCGATATCTGTAATGTGATCATGTGATGTTCTGTGATAAATACTGTATATAGTATATATGATATATTATATAGACGTTACTTATGTTTTACACCCGCGCTAGCCCTGCCCCGCTCTGCCGTTAGTTACCTAACCTAACGGTGCACGAGGGGACATCGAGGCGAATGCGGATGGCATAAGTGTACGTCGTATTTATCTGTGATGTTTAGGTACTTAAATGATGGGACTTCATTAATGTGATTAATGAAAGAAAAGAAACCTATGATGTTATGGAATCGAATTTCTAAAAAATAAAACAGGTAGCTACAGTTCTTGCTTTGTACAGCGGTATATATGATATATCCTGCACCTTATTCGATGAGGAAAGGACCGAGATCCCTTCACCGGGAGTGACTCCTTTAGCAATAACTGGCAGATGCTACAACCCTCGGTTTGTCTTTTGATTGCTTCTATAGTTTCTGCTTTGCATAGGGATATATGTGATATATCCCGCACCTCATTTGACGAGGAAAGGACCGACGATCCCTTCACCGGGAGTGACCCCTTTAGCAAAACTAGAAAAGCCTAAAAAACACTCCATTTTTTAAAATCATATGATTCTGCAACGATATCAAGTTTATTACGCAATAAGTTTTCGGAAAAACCTGTCGTAGCCCTCCGTCATTTCAGATAAGTAGTAGTTAGTATTCGTGCTGCGTTTGTTGGCCTTTGTCAAGACGTAGTGTGCGGTAGCTAACTGGTGCTTATCTGCTTATGCATATGATGCAGATTGGGTTAGGGTAGTCGTGCGACCTTGTTGGCCTTTGTCAAGGGCCGTGCGGGTGGGTTTAATTCAATCAGGAAATGACGGGTTGAACTTGACTAGCATCCTATGGTTTGTTGGCCTTTGTCAAGGTCATAGGAGGTTAGGGGCAAAATATTATCGTGAATTTCAAGTGTTGAAATTTGCAATGAGATTGCATACCTTCTATGAGATAGTTGGATCCCGATACCCACTGTGAGTAATTGTTACTCCTGGGAGAGTTTTACACATTACAATTAGCCGATCAAGTAGGTGTCTAGTAAGGTGTTAACGAGGTTACGCCTCTTGGAAAACGAGGTTTACATTAATTAGGTTCGTGCGAAAGCACGGGGGACCTCCCTCAAAGTACCGACACTGGCCTGGCTGAAAGATCGACGAAATTGTAGGGTGTAATTAATCCCGGCTAGTCTTTCCTTTAAGGGTTTGAAGGAAGATTTGATAAAAACAGTGGGAGCCATCCTGATTAGATAAAATAATAACCAATCTATTCTTGCAAGAGCGCACGCAGAGTGTTTTCTTCTCTCTCTCACCAGGTAGCGACCATATCACGCCTTATTCAAGATAATAAAACGGATATTTTTGACCGAACCCGCTTGTTATGCTGCGCTGGGGAACGTTGGTCCCGCTCCAATTTATAATAGTTATAAGACAGAGCAGAAATTGGGGAATACCAGATTTCCCGTGCCGCCCAAACGAAGAGAGTGCATGCTGATGCATCATCTTCGGATGTGTTCATTACAAAGAACTGTTTCTCTGTATCCTCTACGTCCTGGGTATATGATATCAGATCAGGATCCCAGATATGTAATCTGTTACATAGGGCTACAGAAAGGTAGAGAACTGAGAACGGGTGATAAGTTTCATGAGGCAGAAAACGGGGCAAGTGTTGCAGCCAAGTCTGTTGGTCACTGTCACCCTGTATTACCAATACAGTGATTCTGAACGAATGTTATTAGATACCGAACCTGATATACAAAATCATATCACTCTCTTTATTAGTAAAGAAATGATAAAATTTTGTATTGTTGGATAATGTTTTGAACATTTCCTATATCAAAAGTTGATCGGTTCAGGCATGTTATCTAAAAGCATTGATGTTCTAAATCAAACTACAATTCTTAGTATACGGAACACACACAAGAGGAAGAGTTCAGAAATGAACGGATCCTTCTTGAGGTATTGTAGACTAGGTCATATCAATGCGACCCGACTAGCTAAGTTGCACAAAGATGCATATTTAAATCTGTTTGAATTTACATCTTGTGAAAACTTGCCAGTCATGTCATAGAGATAAGATGACCATAGCTCTGTTTATTGGAAACAGAGAAAGAGATAGTGAACTCTTGGGACTGATACATGATGATGTATGTAAGGTCTCCTGTCTACACATGCCAGGACAGGTTCTTTATACTTCATTACGTTCTCTGATAATCTCTCAAGATTCAGACATATGTTCATGTTGAAACACATGTCCGAACTTTTTGAGATATTCACAGAATATAAGTTAGAAGTAGAGAACCAAAATACAGGTATAAGTATTATGTCCTATGATGAGATCAAGGAGGAGAATATTCGAGCACGGAATTCCTGGACTATTCTAAAGGAGAATGAGATTCTCTCTCAGGATTACTCCTCCGAATACACCATTGCACGATGGCATATCGGGGCGGAGCAGATACACCCTATTTGATATGGTGTACTCTATGATGAGTACTACTGAGTTACCCTTTTCCTTTTTGGGGGTTATGCACTTGGGAAGTTGCATACCTATTGAATAGGGTTCAAATCAAATCAGTTGCCTACCACTTCATATGTGATATGGAAAGGGAAGAGCCTATATCTTAAGTTAGTTAAGATTTGGGGTTGTCCGACCTATGTCTAAAAGCAAAATCCGGACAAGCTCGAGGCAAGATCAGTTATGTAGAACTGGAAAGGTTCCAGCTATACAAACTACAGCAGATGATTTGGTAGAACCAAAGGATTCAGTAGATTCCAACGAATCTCAGCCTCTCCGCCGATCTAGTAGGGTTCCTCACCCACCTGAGAGATACTTCGGTTTCTCTATGACAGTGGGAGCGAGGACTGCATCATGAGATGATAACCCTACTAGTTTCGAGCTGGCCATCTGGAGTGAGACTCTGTAAGAATGGCTGGATGTTTATCGATCTGAGATGGAATCCATATACACCAACAAAGTATGGACTTTGGTTGCTATATCTGAAGGGTTAAATCCCCATCAGGAGCAAGTATATCTTGAGAAGATTACTTGGTGTAGATGGAAAAGTTGAGACTTTCAAAGCTAGACTTGTTAAAGGTTTTCGTCATCGACCAAGAGTGGAAAATGATGAAACTTTTTCCAGGGACTATACTTAAGTCCATCCAGATCCTACTTACCATTGCTACATACCATGACTGCGATATCTGGTGGTTGGGTGTCATAACTGCTTTTCTAAATACTGATTTAGAATAGAAAGTCTATAAGTACACAGCCAGAGGGCTTCGTAAACAGTGGGAGCAGCGGAAACATGTGCAAGTTGCTTTACAGGATAAAGCAGGCATCGCGGAGTTGGAACATCTGTTTTGATGTGGTAGTTAGAGAGTTTGACTTCATCAAAATGGTAGATGAACCTTGTATGTACAAAATGGTAGTATGGAGTATGGTAATGATTCTCGTAGAGTACGTGGATGACATACTCTTGATAGGAAAGGAATTTCCTATGCTATGATCGGTTGATCTCCTCTTATCACATAGATTCTCCATAAAGGATCAAAGTGATACCTCCTAAATCCTGGGATTTGGATCTATGAGATAGATCTAAATGGATGTTAGGATTCCCACTAACTATAGTGAGATAGTATCAGTTGATCCTGGGGAGAATCACTGGAAGTGTTCCAGGGTGATAACGATGACTGAATGTCAGTCACAGGCATTGTCTTTACCCTCAGTAAAGGGACGGTATGTTGGAAGAGTTCCAAGCTAGATACCGTGGCAAACTAGACGATAAAGGCTGGTAACATCGCTATTAAAGATACTACCAAAGAAGCAGTTTGGGTGTATATTGGTTCATAAGATGAACTGGGTTCCCACCATTGTGTGACAATGGAAGTGTGGCTTTGGCTAAGGAACCATCATCCCATCAGTGACCCAGACATATTCTGAGGCATCATCACCTGATCACGGAGATAGTTGATCTCCAGGGTGATCGAGGTAAGGAGAGTAGACTTAGAGGACAACACAGCGGATCCACTCACGAAGGCCTTTTCCTAAAGAGAGATTATTATGGGATGGTTGAGTATGTGATACTACAACCACTTCTATAGATGGCCCTAGTGCAAGTGGGAGATTGTTAGTTATATGTATGCCCTAGAGGCCATTACTGTACATAGGATGTATATTGTAGTGGATGCTGGGACATATATAGGTAGGACTTTCTTGCTCGACATGATAGTACGCTATCTGGTTGCTCTTTACCTTAACGTGCATACAGATTGCCTCTCTGTTACATGTTGGTAAAGCCCTTAGGATGTGCACTTGACTACCTGGACTATGATGCGGATCATACTAGTGGGGACATGGTAGTCCATAAGTACATCCTTCAAGGTCCCTAGTCGAGGGTGTATCGAGACGGGGCATCGATATACCAGAGTAGACTAGCGTATACCTTCTCGACCCATACAGATGGGCAATGGATGATCCTATATCCATTGGTGTTTGACATCAGAGATGATATACGGGTGCTCAGTGGAGACTGGGTACACTGGACGGACTCGCCGAGAACTCCCAGATGGTATTATACCTTACGTCAGATGGCAGTTCTCTGGTGACACTGGTACAGAGTAGTCTGTTGACCCGAGATCGTCATAGAGTCTTGTGTGGTTCCCACTGTGCTTTGATTTCCACCTTACCACGTCCAAGAGGGCATGCAAAACGGTGGTTTTTGGGTACAGTCCCGAGTCACATGGAGGCAATGAGCGATAGGAGGGGATTCGTCTCTCCCGGTATAGGGAGTTGATGTTGTGCTGTGTTCGACTGGCCATAAAAGGAAATCCCTGGCCACAGTTGCAGTGATATACTGGTAAGAGTTATCAGTAGTTTCACGAATGTTATGGACCTTACGTCGGCATGACTTATCAAGCTACTGGGGTGTGACGTTTACCACCCCTAGGCGAAATATACAACATATCAGACGAACAGACCGGGCTGTACGGTAAGTGTTACTGGTTGGATTTACAGGAGTGTGAGCGGGCTTGCTCGTCGATCTTCTGATCGCTCGATACCCGGGTGGCCGTTACGTTTAGCAGACCGCTTGCGGCTTGTGGGTGCTTGATATGATCATCATCTGCTGCCGGCGTATTGACGAGTCTTTAGAGTCCTACACAGAGGTTTCCTGGCTCAAGCGAAATGAAATAGGAGCGCATATGAGATATGTGCGGGACCGAGAATAATGCGTGTATGCGATACCGTATTCTATTCTCGCGATGAATGTATCGAATGGTTGTATATGATATAACCTAGTTATCGAATCAAGGATTGATTCGATAAGTCGATACATTGGATATTTGTCGGTTATATGCGATATGACCGGATCGTTAAATCAAGTATTGATTTAATGCATAATTATATATTTGATATATTATTTTGCATTAACTAATATTAGTTCACTTTAAATGGATTTTCTCACTTGAAATGCACATTGTATATGTGATATATTTTAGTGCACTAAATTGTATCATGTTTGATGATACATGCTCATTTGGGTTAGTGTAAAGAATTAAACCATGGTTATATGAGTGGTTAGGGTTTTGTTTATTTACTTATTCATTTATTTATTTATTATTCTTTTTGAAATGATAATGAAAAGAAAATGGTGGCTTGATTTGTTTTCTAGTTGAAACTTCTTGAAGTTTTGAACAAGTCCACCATTCTTGTCTCATGCTTAACCCTAACCATTCAACTAACCTTAGTTAAATCTCTACACTAAACCATGGTTGAATATATGATAAGTATCATATTGTTTTCTTTTTAAAAAAAATATACATATCATATATTATCTTCTTCTTCTTCTTCAAGAAGAAAAAACTTGATAGCTTTAATGGAAACTTGAGCAAATGAGTGAGAAATCCAATTCTAAAGTGAACCCACCTCCTATTTCTTCATCCTCTACCTCTTGCCAAGTAGTATAAGATGTTATCTTCACAAGTTTCATGACTTGGTGAAGTGGGAGCTTGATCTTGTGATGCCTCGACGTAGATCATCTTCGGCATCGAAGCCGACGACCTAGCCCGCCCATTTCTCCGATGAAGCCGATGCTAGAGTCCGGGATCCGATATGGACAGCGAGAGGACGTCTACGTGGAGCTAAGGAAGTGGAGAAACGGATCTACCAAGGTTGTATGTTCGTTCACTTCTTAGTTAAGCAGTTAACTAGTTGCTTGTTTCGCCTTAAATTCTAGTTAACGATCTAGTCTAGGGTTTCTCGGCACCGTAAAATTTGAAATTGGCATGGTTGATGCCTTGTGGGACCTCCTTAGCGTGCCTAGGAACCCTATAATAACTTGATGGAAGCCACTCAAGTTATCACACTCCAGAAGATATGCGCATGCTTGGCAAGTTTGCTGTATGTTTGAAACTCCCGATGTGATTTGTGCCCCATGCTCTTATGACCTTGACTAAGGTCCAACAAATCATAAGTCACATGTCAAGTTCTTCCCGTCATTATCCAGGTTGATTTGAACCCACCCGTACATACTCTTGACTAAGGGCCAACAAAGTAATACGACTGTCCCAAACCAACGCTTCTATCTATGCAACAAATGAATACCCAGCAGCTACTAAACACTATGCTTTGACTAAGGGCCAACAAACATAACTTGAATACTACTGACCATCCATAAGACATGACGGAGGGCTATGGCTGGTTTTTGGCGAAAAACTTTTAACGTAATGAACTTGATCTCGTTGAAGGAACCTGATAGCTTTTTATAAAAAAAAATATAGTGACGAAAAACCATTGCTAAAGAGGTCACTCCCGGTGAAGGGATCTCGGCTCTTTCCTCGTGGAATGAGGTGCTGGATATTCAAATTGAATACCGTGATGTAAAGCAACTTGTAATCGACTATAATGAAGTTATTACCCTGACGCAATCTTCTGCCCAAGGGGTCTCTCCCGGTGAAGGGATATCAGCCCTTGCCTCGTCGAATGAGGTGCAGGATATTCCAACCAAATATCTCTATACAAAACAAAAGGAAATGTCTTTTTAATAACACCTTTTAAAATTGTTCCAACAACATCAAATATAGGTTTGTTATATCCTTGTATTGATAAGAAAATGCAGTCACATCAATTAATCATACCAGAAAAGAACGAAAAATAAAATGTACGTATATGCTATCCGCATTCGCCACTGGGTCCCGTCATCACCCGTTAGGTTAGTTAACTAACGACAGAGCGGGGACTGGACTAGCGCGGGTGTAAAACATATACAACATCTAATAGTATATATACCAATATACAATAATCGCTCCAGGCGTGATAATATGCAACATTACAGAAAAGTAATAAGTATCACAGAACAATACAGATAATTTGGGATCCCCGGGTTTCACAGAGCCGCTACTGAAACCCGACGTTCCCCTGGTCGTGTGGATAGCCCGTGCAATTAAACCTAGACCCCTACGGGTGCGGCAAGTTACCCACCAAAACCTGAAGTGAGGCAGCCCCCTACAGCATAGTGAATGGACCACCCGGTACTTCACGGAATCCGGTAACTTGAGCACCCCTCCTTGGGTCAACCTATACCCCCTACGAGTGCGGCGAATAGTCTGCCAATTCTGGAGTGAGGTGCCTCTGCCTCTCAAAGCCATGAGATACGGACCCGTTGCCCTCCAGAACCCGGCTATCCGTGGACTCCGTCGCGGGTAATCCTAGTACATAAAAGAAAATATATACAACGGGTACATCGACCTCAGCCCGGTCGTGCCCCAAAAGAATATTATACAAACAGGCAGTGACGGCAGTTCACATGTTGGACGCTCGCCCCACAATATCAAAAGTACAAATAAATCCAAACAGTACTACCACTGCACACTGCTATCCACCACGATATACCCGCAACATCACAGCACAACACAGAACATCAACGCGGATGTCACGTTCGCAAATCCGTCTAAAAGGACTATAGCAATTAGACGCAATTTACCGCTCAAATGACATTCCCGGTCGGAGATATAATGTAAATACTGTAAACTAACACGTTTAAATTTCGATCGACAAAATTTCCTGAAGTGGGTCCGATGAACATCTGCAGTACAGTAATAAAAACTGGGCCCAAAAGAATATTTCCAGAAACCACAATTTATCATGTAGAAGCCCCAGAAGAAAAATTACCCACTGATTCACCAAGACGGCCGCGGATCCACGGTCAAAGCAAGGAGTTGACCGTGGTTCCGCGGCCGTACGGTCGAAACATTGGGTCGTTTTTCTGCTGTGTTCTATTAAAAGCCTGCTCAATTTTCTGGTATGCTCAAAATAATTTTTAGACAAGATTTAAAATCAACAGAAACTTTAACCCATGGAAATTGCAGTTTTGAAAATTTTGTTCGATCGATATTTTAAACGCGTTAGCATAAGTTAGTAAAGCTTAATGGTGAGGCTCTGATACCACTGTAAGTCCACGGTAGCGCCCCGGCCGTCTAACAGACGCCAAATGCAGAACAAAAACTTTTACCACTAGTGCTATCGTGTACTGTAACCCGGATCTGCCATTAAAGCTAAACTAACAAACTACAAAGAGGGTAGAAATGTTATACCGAACGATCCGAGTCCTTCGGTCTTTAACCATCATCCCACGCTTTGTTGCGGCTGCTCCGATCTCCTGAATCTCCAGTCTTTTCGTCCAGGTGGCACCACGTCGACGGATCTTTAAACGGGCTCCCGCCTCTGAACCGAGGCAACTCGATCATCAAGTTTGCTAAAAGAGATGATCAAGATTGATATAGAGAATGAGTAGAACACTTTGTCTCGCTTCGTCCAAAGCCATGGACGAACGGTTAATGAAGTTTCCATTTGAATCGGGTAAATGAGAAATGAGCAATTCTAATTTTCATGAACCAAATTCCATATACTTTTTTCCAAATGAATCAATCTCTCTCTTACCCACAAGGGGCCGGCCACTTTAAAGAGGAAGGGGGTGAGTGTAGGAGGAAGGGAGAGGGTGACCATAAGATTAATGAAGAGGATGAGTCACAAGACACCTTGCATTATCATTAAAGAAAACAATGAATCATATTAAAACAATAAATGAAAACCAATGATCATTAACCTAGTCACCAACTCATTAAATGCAATAATGAGTCACTAATCCTAGTCACTACATCTAGAAGCTTCTACACTCATCAAGAAAAGATAAATCCGTCTTTAACCGAATGTTAAAGACGGGTGATAGAAAACTGAAAACTGGCAACTTCCAAAAGCGATCCCGAAACAAATTTCAGGATAACCCCGTAACAGTATAAACATACACGCATTTGTATTACGACCGAATACAAATGCATCTAAGACAAAGATATTATATCTACACAGCATAATACTAGGATCCGGCTTAAACCAAAGCCTACCAGTATTATCTGCCCGAAATATGACACGTGCGTAAACGCATGTGCATTTTCCGAACCCTGCCATAAAACCATACGACCTCTACAACGTTTCGCCCGAACTTGGGAAACTGTCTGTGGGGGCCTCTAATGACTCATCAACACACTGGCACTGGGTATAACCACTAGCACGTCAGAGTTACAAGCTGTACGTAACGGTTGCCTATGTATTGATTGGAAGGGAAGCTGACGAGCGAACTCATCCAGAAACTATACTGAGCCTAACAGTGACAATATACATACAATCTGGTCCGTTCGTCTATGAGTATCGCATATCGATTCTAGGGGGTGGATAAAGTCAGACCCCTAATAACGCGATAATTCGTGTCGGTATGAAGCCCATCACCATCTGAGAAACTACTGATCCAAATCAGAAATTCTCCACTACCTCGGCCGAGGATTTCTAGCGATGGCCACCGTGCACTGTGCGACATCAACCCCCAATACCGGGAGAGACGAATCCCCGACGATCCGCTCACTGCCTCCATGTGGCTCGGGACTGTACCCAAAAAATACATGTTTGCACGTCTCCTTTGAGCGTGGTAGGGTAGAAATCAAAGCATGGTGGGAACTCACATGAGACAAATGACGATCTCAGGTCGACAAACTAACCTGTACACATGTCACCTGGGAACTGCTATCTGACGATATGTATAATACCAACTAGCATGTTCCCAGCGAGTCATGTCCGGTGTACTCATAACCCAATGAGCACATGTATACATCTTAGGTGAACCAACTGACACCAATGGCTTGTGAGACCGGCCACCGCCCCTCTTCGGGGTCTCGACTGTATACACTAGTCTACTCTGGAGTATCGATGCCCTGTCTCGAAACTCCCACGACTAGGGCCACTTTAAGGATGTGCTTACAGACCCCAGCTCCCACGTATATGATCGCCATCATACTTCTGGTAGTCAAGAAAGAATCTTATGGGCTCTATCATCATGCAATAGTGAACTAAAGCATGTATTCGATGATAAAGACAAACCAAATAGCATACTATCATTTCGAGCAAAACTATCATATCGGTATAGATCCTCCATCAATCATTGCAATCACGTACCTACGATCCAATAATTGACTTAGAGGGCACTATATCTAACAAATATCGCGCCGTGTCTAGGAGAGCCATTACACATAGTCGTCCTTGGCCAGGGCAAGCGAGAATTACTGGTAGTATTTCCAGTTGTTTCTCAGGGTGTTCTGGGCTACACTCCGGCACGACTTGTACCGCTATTAGGGGACTGACGTTTACCGCCCCCTAGGACCCACATGCGATACTCTCAGACGAACAGACCGGACTGTACGGAGATTGTCACATTAAGGCTCAGTAGGAGTTCGGATGGGTTCACCTCATCAGTCTTCTTATCGGCATCTACCTGGAGACCGTTACGTACAGCTAGTACCGCTTGCAGCCTGTGGTTAAACCCACTGCCAGCGTAGTGTCGAGTCTTTAGAGTCCCACACAGAAGGCTATTCGTCTTTGGGAAAAACAGAGTAGAGGTCGCATGGTTTTGCGACAGGGCTCGTTCACATCCGCGCACTTGTGCACGTTTGGTGTCCGGGCAGTTATAACTAGCGGGCTTTAGTTTAAGCCAGATCCTAGTATATGTTTTGGGATTGATTTTATCTCATTGTACTCGTGTTCCTCGGAACACGGGTGCGGGTGTGTATGCACAGTAGGCAGAGGCAGAGGATTCGCATTGGGGTTGTTGACCGTTGACTTTTTCAAAATCATAATGAGAATAAGAAATATGATTAATAATATTAATTAAGGATTATTGTGCCATGGTTGAGTTGAACATTTGACTTTTGTTGACTTGTTGACTTTGTTGACCGGTTGACCATTGTGGACTTGTTGACCATCATCATTTCATTTCAATGACTTTTGTTGACTTGTTGTTCTTTACAAAATGCATTAAATGCATGAAATGATAATGGTGATTGAAACTAACCATCACAATTCTTAATTATTATTATTATCATCATTATTCTTTCTTTTGTGAGCATGGTTGTATAAAGTCAAGCTCATTCTCACTTGATCACTCTCTCTCATCCAAAGCTCACCCTCTTCCTTTCTCTCAAAGCTCTCATGTCTCATGTGTTGAGAAGCATGAGCTATTAAGATAAAACACTCAAAACTCTTCTCTACTCACTCTAGAGTTCTAGGTCTAGCAAGCCAAGCACTTTAGTCGCCTCTCGGTTGAGGTAGGAGCTTAAGGTAGAGGCTTTCGGGTGGATCCTTCTTCGACAACAAGGAGACTACGAGGTGGAGCCGTTCCAACCACTCCAAGGAGCAAGAAGAGAAGGAGTTCAAGACCAAGGTATAACCCTCTAACATAGTAATTAAACTTCTAGTTAGTTTGCTAGGTTTTTGTTTAGCAAAGATCCTCATTTCTAGTCCATGTTGCCTTGTGTCAAAAAATCGTTTTTTACCGTTTCCGCCTCCCCGTAAGAACCGGGGTGGGCAACGTGGACTTACAACTTCATCATCCTCTACTAGATTAGCACTTTAGTATATGGTGTTAGCTTCACTAATCTCTTATTAGTGAAGTAGTAGCTTGAGTTAGTGTCTCCTCGACGTAGATCTTCTTCGGCCTCGAAGACTTCAAGCAAGTTCGTTCCTTTCACCTTGAGAATCCTTGCAAGATCCGGGAGTTCCATGATCGCAGCAAAGGGGCTACTACAAGGAGCTATTGATGTGAAGGGCCGGTCTACAAAGGTTTTATTCCGTTATCACTTAGAAGTAAAGTAGTTTACATTTAGTTTCGTATGATTCTCTAGTTAACGATTCTAGTTTAGGGTTCTTTAAAACGTCAAATTTTTGAAAATGGTATGGATGATACCTCCCGAAACCTTGCTGTCGTTCATAAGAACCCTACACAAAGACGATGGTGAAGCCTGAAAATATCTGGAAGATCTAGCTGAAAACATTTTGCTGTGGGAAAGCGTTAGACCACTTTCATCTAGGGAAGGCATCCATCAGCTCGATGTTTCCTGTTGGATATATAAGCCCCAGAGGCCTTCATTGTATAGGATGCTAGGAATATGTATGTACTTGACAATCTTGCATGATATGATAGTACGCTATTTGGTTTGTCTTTATCTTAACATGTGATATATTTTACTTTGTATATTGTATACATGTTGATAAAGCCCGTAGGATTTTTGCCTGACTACCGGCGTTATGATGGCAGTCATACTTGTGGGAGATGGATGGTCAATAGGCACATCCTTAAATGTCCCTAGTCGCAGGAGTATCGAGACAGGGCATCGATGCTCCAGAGTAGACTAGTATATACATATCTAGACCCCGACGAGGGGCGATGGATTGGTCTCTCAGCCATTGGTGATGTGCACCTAAGATTATATACAGATACTCACTGGGTGTGAGTACACCGGACAGGACTCGCCGAGAACTGACTAGATGGTATTATACCCAGCGTCAGATAGCAGTTCTCAGGTGACATGTGTGCAGATAGTCTGTCGACTTAAGGTCATCATTTGTCTCGTGTGAGTTCCCACTGTGCTTTGATTACTACCCTACCACGTCTCAAAGGAGTCGTGCAAACAAGTTTTAGTTGGGTACAGTCCCGAGCCACATGGAGGCAGTGAGCGACTGTTAGGGATTCGTCTCTCCCGGTATAGGGAGTCGATATCGCACCGTGATCGGTTGGTCATTACCATAAGTCTCTGGCCATGGCTGATTGAGAATTACTGGTGGATTGACCAGTAGATTCTCGGATGGTCTTGAGCCACACCGGCACGACTTGTACGGTTGTTAAGGGTCTGACGTTCACCACTTCCCTAGACCATACATGCGATACTCTCAGACGAACAGACCGGACTGCACGGATATTGTTACGGACAGGCTCAGTATTGGTTACGGACGAGTTCGCTCGTCGGCCTCCCTTTCGACATATACCTGGGTTACCGTTACGTACAGCTAGTGCCACTGACGGACTTGTGGTTAAACCCACTGCCAGCGTATTGTCGAGTCTTTAGAGTCCCATACAGAGGGTTTTTCCCTGGATCAGGCGAGACTATGTAGACACCGTATGGTCTTATGGCAGGGTTTCGATCGCATTCGTGTACTGGCTACTCGAATGACGATTGGACGGATAATACTAATGGGCTTTGGTTTAAGACAGATACTAGTATTGTAGTATTTGATTATACTGATCTCAGTGTATCCGTATTTTTCGGAATACGGATATGGGTATGAAAATACGGAAAATGGGCATTCTTGTAAATTCACAAGAATGAGCTTCTAGAAGGAGACACCTCATTATTGTTTTATTCTTTTTCATTAAAGAATTAATGAGGTGGAAATTAGGAGATATTATAGGAATGGGTTGAAGGCATGGCTAATTGTTTGTTTATTTCATTTGGAGCCACTATTCAAGCATGGTTGTAAATTATATGATTTAATAATTCCATGGTTGAATTATTGGCTCAATACTTAGCCATTCTTTCTTTTCATTTCATTATCATTATGACAAAAGCTTTCTCTCTCCTAGGTTTTTCTTCTCTCCTTCTTCATCAAGCTCATAACACTTGCATGTGTTTCAAATCAATGAGCTTGAAGATCAATTAATTCAATACACTCACTCTACATAAACTTAGTCTTCTCTCTTAGCAAGTTAGATCATTAAAGTATCTCTTTGAGGTTGGAGCTTGACCATAGCCCTCGGGTGGATCCATTTTTAACGCAAAGGAGACCGGCAAGCGAACTCTTCAAGGACCTAGAAGAAGCACAAGATGGGAGATCAACAAGAAGGTTGAACCAAGGAGCAAGGAGCAACTTAAAGACCCGAAGGGCTAGGAACGAGGGTATAACTCTTTTACTTAGTAGTTAGCTCTCTCTCTTAGTCTAGGTTTTTTTTAGCTAAGGTTTAAACAAGATCCAAAGTGGAACAAGTCTATGATGCAAAGCTAAAACAAGTTTCTTTTGGTGCGAGAAAAACGTTTTTAAAGTATTCCGCCTCCCCGCGACTCGTGGGGTGTGCATCAAGGACTTACACTGGTATCATAGCCATGTTAAACCTTAACTAACTTGTTAACAAAGTGTTAGAAATTCGATCGCCAGAAAAATCCCGAAATCACCTCCGAAAATGCATGTTTCTGTCGATTTTGAAATCTGGCCTTAAATTTTTTTCAGAAGGCTTAAAAATACATGCAGGGTTTTTTAAGAACACAGAAGAAATTTGGGCTCATGAATCGATCAGACCACCGCGGAACCGTGGCAGAACCTAGCGTTCTGCCGCCGATCCACGGCCGAGTCGACTCCCATTCGATCCAAATTTTTTCTGATTTTATTGTTTTTGGGATTTGTGATTTTTGGGATATTTTGCTTCTGCCCTGATATTTTGTGTACTGTGTTGAACTTGGGGTAGATTCAAATTTGCTTAATCGATCGAAATTCTAATTACTTTAGCTAATCGGTTCTTCGGTATTATTATATGTGTTTTGAAACGTCTGCTAATCGCTATACGACGATTAGTGGTGGTTGCACATATTTTTGTTGATTGGTTTATGTATATGAATCTTATTTGATCGTCGATGATGAATTGCCGGGGGGTGTGAGACGAGTGTTTTCTTTTCTTTCATTCAATATAATTTGTTAAATTGATGTAATATTCTTTTGCGGGGCACATCCGGGTTGAGCTTGTAGCCACCGTTGTATTATTTCTTTTGCTATTTTTGCTCCTACGATAGACCCAAGGTGGGGTGCACAAACTGTTGGGCCACGACGGCGTCCCAAACGTCAAACCGACGCCAAATACGGAACAAAAACTTTTTACAAAACCGGCACCACTGCAACCCAAATCCCGAATTGTTCTATTAACCGTAAACTAGCAATATGTAAAAGAGTTTGGAAAGATTATACCGATCGATCCTTATCCTTCGGCCTTTAATCTCCACACCAAACTCCTGCTGTTGCGCCGACGAAGTCCGCTCCCCGATCCCGTACGTCGAAGTGGCACTACGTCGATGAATCTTTATACGGGCTCCCGCTTCAAACTGAAGCAATTCAGACATGAAATTTGCTAGCCGACATGTCCAAGATTGAAGTAGAGAGAGTGTAGAATATTTTGTCTCAAGACACCCAAGCAATTGGGTGATGGTAAATTGAAGTTGCCACTTGGTCAAGAAAAAATGTGAGCAAAGGAAATTTTGCAAGTCTAGGAAATCATTGTGAGGCTCGGCCACAACCAGGAGCTCTGGGGATTTCTAAGAGTTGGAGTTGTAATCCCAAAAATGTGCTCTGTGGAATCCCTTTCTCAAGTGTGTGTGTGTGTTGATTAATTAATCAACAAAGAATCCCCACCCACAAAAATTCCAGCACACACACAATCAAAACCACCAGCTCACCCCTCACAGTAAAAATTTGCCCATGCCTCATAAATGAAAAACACATGACTCACCAAATTAGCCCATCCCTCACAACTTGCCAGCACAACAAATGCACACAAAAAATTCAGTGCAGGAATTTCGAAAAAATTAGCCTAGCCCAAAAAAAAATTCCATGCATACTAAAATTTCCATCACAAACATTTTCCACATTAAAATATTAAACTTAAATATTTAAAACGGAACAAAGGAAAATGACAACTTCAAAAAGTAATCTTGTTATGGACCACAAGAAAACTCCTCGTCGGTATATACATACCCGCATCCGTACGAATGCAACGAGACGAAAAAATTCCTACACAATACAATACTAGTATCCGGCTTAAACCAAAGCCCACTAGTATAATCTGTCCGAACCATGATACGTACACAAGTGCACGTGTATGTTCGAACCCTATCATAAATCCATACGGCCTCTACAACGTTTTGCCCGAACTTATGAAACTGTCTGTGGGGGACTCTAATGACTCATCAATACACTGGCACTGGGTATAACCACTAGCACGTCAGAGGTACTAGCTGTACGTAACGGTTGCCCATGTATTGATCGGAAGGGAAGCTGACGAGTGAAATCGTCCAGAAACCCTACTGAGTCTGACAGTGACAATATCCGTACAGTCTGGTCTGTTCGTCAATAAGTATCGCATATAGGGCCTATGAGGCTAGTAAACATCAGACCCCCAATAGCGGTATAAGTCGTATCGGAGTGTAGCCCAGAACACACTGAGATACTACTGGAATACCTACCAGTAAATCTCGATTACCGTGGCCAGGGATTTCGTGTAATGGCTCTCCTTAACACAGCGCGATCTCACCCCCAATACCGGGAGAGACGAATCCCTGACGATCCGCTCGCTGCCTCCATGTGGCTCGGGACTGTACCCAACTAAAATCTGTTTGCACGACTCCTTTGAGCCATGGTAGGGTACTAATCAAAGCACAGTGGGAACTCACACGAGACAAATGACGATCTCAGGTCGACAGACTAACCTGTACACATGTCATCAGGGAACTGCTATTTGACGATATGTATAATACCAACTAGCAGGTTCCCGGCGAGTCCTGTCCGGTGTACTCATAACCTAATGAGCACATGTATACATCTTAGGTGAACCAACTGACACCAATGGCTTGTGAGACCGGCTACCGCCCATCGTCGGCGTCTCGACTATATACACTAGTCTACTCTGGAGTATCGATACCCTATCTCGAAACTCCCACGACTAGGGACACTTTAAGGATGTGCTTATAGACACCAGCTCCCACGTATATGATCGCCATCATACTGCTGGCAGTCAAGCAAGGATCCTATGGGCTCTATCAATATGCAATAGTGAACTAAAGCATGTACATAATGATAAAGAAAAACCAGATAGTATACTATCATCTCGAGTAAGACTGTCCTATCGGTATAGGTCCTCCCTCAATCATTGCAATCACGTACCTGCGATCCAATAATTGACTTTGAGGGCACTATATCCAACAATCTCCCACTTGCACTTAAGGCTAATTATTGCTATGTCGCATACTCACAGCCCGTGTGATACCGAACATCTAACTCCTCTACTAATTAGTTTCACAAAGCTCGTTTGTAAAACTATTGTGTTCGAGAAATAGCCTCACGTGAGTGGATCCGCCCTGATGTTTCTTTCCATGTCTCTCTTTTTCTCAAGTTCGTGGAGAAAGCCATCTCCCGAATTGAGTAACACCTGTCTTAGAATATGTCTGGATATCTGATGGGACCTAGCTCACAAGTGAACTCCAAATCCAGCAAACTTCTTAGACTGTATAGACATCTGAAACTAATCAGTGTCCACCACTATGCCTCCCACAGTATCCTCTTGGACCACCTGTCCATAGTACTGTCCCTCGTCAGAGGAAAAACTATAACTCTGACAGTCACTCTGTCATACGGGTCACCTTGGAAGCCTGGAATGATAACTGTCTCTCGTTATCAAATCCTTAGAACAACCACTTATGTTCTAAAACTGCTTCCGAACGCTTCTCCAGGATTGGATTAATATCAACTTATTACATCTAGTGCAAAAACAACATCTGGTGTGGTACTTGACACCTCATGATCAACTCAATTGCCTAAGCAAGTGATATGTCAATCATGCACATTTCTCTCCCCTTTAGTCTGTAAGACACCTTTAGAGAGGGTGACTCCAACACCTGCAGGTACACCACCATGCCAGGAGTCGTTAATTCTAAAATACCTTTAGAATGCTGTCAAAGTACCAGATTGGGAAACTACCTAAATCTAGATCTAAAAGCATAGATCCAGTAACCAGAATGCCTGATATTATATCCATATCCTGTGTGGAGAAATTATTGTGTGACTACCATAGCACAACCGATCTTAGTATAGGAATTTCACTTCCTACTCTGTGTATGTCATCCAAGTACCAGGACATCACACCCTACTACTTTCTTAACAGATCCATCTCCTATTCTGATGAAGTCAAAGCCCATGACTGTCACACCAGAAATAGATGATCTATCTCTTCTATATCTGCTTTAGTCTATAAATAGGCATAAGCTACTTGTCCACTATTCTTCCGCTGCTCCCACTGACCATAACAACCCTCTGGCAGAATAATATATACGTGCACTTCTAAAGCTAGTTTAAAACGACGTTATACCAATCCTCCTGCCGGGTCTCATAGTCTGGAACAACAGTAGTGTCAAGTCTGGGTAAAGAAGAAGCTCCCTGTCACCATCCTTGAGAATACCAGAGTACCTCTCTGGTGCCTGAGGTTACCAACCATATCTGTGGAGTGGCTAGTGGAATGTCAATCATGATTGAATCTTTACGTCCTATTAAATTTTCCGTAATCATTTGTGGTTTTGGAATCACTTCCAGTTCTACCATACTCCCACTACTGTTTTTCTGAAAAAAAATCCATTTTACTAAAACCGTGGCGAGTCAAGAATAATATCACTATTGATCTTCCAGATGGTAGAAAATCAACCCTCGTTAAAGCCCGGGTTAACCCACAAACTGCCATTACAGAAACGTGCCTTGAGTTATCCAGAGTCTGGTTTTAAGCATAAGCCGGAAAACTCCCCGTACCTTAACAACGTTAAGATATGAATCATTCTATATAAAATATAGAAATAGAGCCACTGATTTAATTGGAACCAGATTCAAATCATGCAGCTGTCTCCAGTGCATGTCAACTAAATGGAGAGAGGACGATCAATATTACTCAACTTAGGAGTGTATCCAATTATGAGTAACTTGAAAGAGAAACAAGTTTCTCAAAAATCATTACTATCAACTGAATACCAACCACAAGTATCTACATCTTCGATCACCTTGAAGAATCCTGATACTTGCAACGCATGGTTCTCTACTTTATTCCTGTACCTATAACTTCTCAAACTTGGACCTTGTAATTCTATGAAACACTTGTCTAAAACTTGAGAAGTCATAAGTAAACAGAATACAGTACGAGGACCAAACCCTTTTGTCCTAATGGACACTGGACAATATACAATACTTTATATAAGTCCCCTGAGTTGAATAACTCAAACTCTGTATGTCGTAGGTTGAAAACTGTACCCAGAAGATTTGCTCAAATATCATCAATTGCAACGAATTCCAATATAATGAGGATGATCACCTAATTCGCAATAACTTACTCCCACCCATCATCTGTAAAACCATACAGATGTGAGAATCATACCTGGTAAATACATACCATGGAGCAAGGGTTAATTGGGAAATCAGTTTCTATTAACAATACACAGTGAAACTGAAACACGAATATGTTTCGAAGGGGTATCCAGGTATTCCTAGTAATGCCTCTTAGATTCATGACTGTAACCGTATATTTCCTTACTATCTCTCCAATTCCCTTTATTTGCCTTTATTTATTACCTTCTGTACACCATCGTTAAGCTAAGTGGTTTTCTTCCTTTCCTACCGTTCGGCACCAGCCTATGGTTTGGAAGAAGACTATCCAATAAGCATAATAGGTGTACTCTCCTAATCCTAGGAGCACTCACAACCCGAGAGAAGGTAAAGATAAAAGACAACTGAATAAATCTTATTCCTATTTCTTATGAACCAGAATCCATCCTCGAAAAAGTTCCTTCGAGTTCGTATATAACCATACGATGGATTTATCCAATGGAAATGTTCGTAGTGATACTAGGTGTTCTGGGGAAATACAAAGGTGAATTAGGAGTGGCGATGAGATACGCGGTTTGGTCGTGAATGTTAACAGTCGCAATTTACTTTGCCCTCTTTCCGATCCCTTTATTTGTCTTTACTTATTACCTTCTGTACACCCAACTTAGGCCAATTAGTTTTCTTCATTCCCCACCTTTCGGCACCTGCCTATGGTTTGGAAAAAGACTATCCAATAAGCGTAATGGGTGTACCGTCTCCTAATCCTAAGAGCCCTTACAACCTGAGAGAAGGTAAAAGAAAAAAAAACTGAATAGTCCTAATCAATCTCTTCAGAACCAGAATCCATCCTCGAAGAAATTCCTTCGAGTTCGTATATAACCATACGATGGATTTATCGAATGGAAGTGGATTTTCGTAGTGATACGAGGTGTTCTGGAGAAATGCAAAGGTTAAGAGAAGGATTAGCAATGATGTATGCAACTCAGACAATCCAAAAGCCAGTGTTTTAAGAAAGTTTGGTTAACTTGGTTACTGAGTTATTGTCTTGGATCGGGTCATGGTCACAGTCAAAGAGAGAGAGAGAAAAGAAATACTCTGCGTGCACTCTAACCTAGATCAGAATGGTTAATCACTTTATCTAATCAGGGAACCTCCTACCGTTTTCTCAAATTCTCCTCCAAACCTGAAAGAAGAATTAGTCGGGGTCACCCTAGGAGTAAACCAACTCACCAGTGGGAATCGGGATCCAACTATCATCGCATGATAAAGTGATGGAAGCCATTCACATCATCACACTCCAGAAGGTATGTACAAGCCTGGCAAGTTTCCTGTATGTTTGAAACTCCCGATGTGATTTTACCCCTAGGATCCAAGTGACCTTGAAAAGGTCAACAAGTCAAAGGGTCCTAGTCAAGTTCAACCCGTCATTTTCTTGATTGCATTAGACCCACCTGCACAGACCCTTGACAAGGTCAACAAGGTCGAACGACTGTCCTAACCAATCCACATTGGCTTGCGACAGAAAAGTATTACAGAGCTACCGCTCACTACGCCTTGACAAGGTCAACAAACGTAGAACGAATACTAAGCAAAACTAATCTGAAACGACGGAGGGCTACGGCTGGTTTTTGGCGAAAAACCTTTAGCGTAATGAACTTGATATCGTTGAAGGAATCCAAGTGGTTTTATAAAAATATAGTGGCGAAAACCTTTGCTAAAGAGGTCACTCCCGGTGAAGGGATCTCGGCTCTTTCCCCGTCGAATGAGGTGCAGGATATTCCAAACTGAATACCACGATGCAAAACAAAAAGTAATCGAATATAGTGAAGTTATTACCCTGATGCAAACCTCAGTCCAAGGAGTCACTCCCGGTGAAGGGATCTCGGCCCTTGCCTCGTCGAATGAGGTGCTGGATATTCATAACCGAATACCACTGTGCAAAAAAAAAAGAGAACGCCCTTGTAATAACAGCTTTTGTAAAAATTGTTCCAACAACATCATATAAAGGTTTGATTTCCTTGCATTGATAAGAATCAACACAGTCCCATCAATTGATTACACCAGAAAAGAACGAAAATAAAATGTACGTATATGCTATCCGCATTCGCCACTGGGTTCCGTCATCACCCGTTAGGATACTTAACTAACGACAGAGCGGGGACTGGGCTAGCGCAGGTGCAAAACTTATACAATATCTACTAGTATATATATCAATATATAATAATCGCTCCAGGCATGATAAATGCAGCATCACAGAAAAGTAATAAGCATCACAGAACAATACAGATAATCTGGGATCCCCGGGTTTCATAGAGCCGCAAATGAAACCCGACGTTCCCCTGGTCGTGTGGATAGCCTGTGCAATGAAATCCTAGACCCCTACCAGCGCGAAAAGTTACCCGCCAAAACCAGAAACGAGGCAGCCCCCTTCAGCAAAGTGAATGGACCACCCAGCACTTCACGGAATCCGGTAACTTGAGCACTCCTCCTGGGTCAACCTATACCCCCTACGAATGCGGCGAATAGCCCGCCAATTCCAGAGTGAAGCCCCCTCCGTCTTAAAGCCATGAGATGCAGGTCCGTTTCCCTATAGAACCCGGCTATCCGTGCACCCCACCACGGGGTAATCCTAGTACAGAAAATAAAATATATACAACGGGTACACCGACCTAATCCCGGTCGTGCCCCTAAAGAATAATATACAAAACAGGCAGTGGCGGCAGTCCACATGTCGGACACTCTCCCCGCAATATCAAATGTACAAATAAATCCAAACTGCACTACCATTGCATAGGAGCTATCCACCACGACAAATCCGCAACATCACAGCACAATATAGAACATCAACGTGAATGTCACGTTCGCAAACCCGTCTAAAAGAACTATAGCAATTAAACAAGATTTACCGCTCGAATGACATTCACGGTCGCAGATAGAAATGTAAGCACTATGAACTAATTTGTTTAAATTTTCGATCGACAAAAATTTTCCGAAGTGGGCCCCAAGTACAAAACTCAGCACTCAAAATAATCTGGGCCAAAACTAAAAGTTCCAGAAACCACAATTCCATGCAAAAGACAACCTGTAGAAAAATGGAGCACTGAAATATCAAAACAGCGGCGGAACCGCGGCCAAAACGTGGGTACGGCCGCGGTTCCGCGGCGTTACAGATGTATCATGCTATCAAATTTCTACAGTTGTCTTATAAAAGCCTGCCTGATTTTCTGAAACTCTCAAAATAATTTTTCGACGGAAAAAAAATTCGACAGAAACTTTAGAACTGAAATTGCGGTTTCGGAAATTTTGTTCGATCGATATTTTGAACATGATAGAACAAGCTAGTAAGCGGTTAATGGATGGCTCTGATACCATGTTGGTCCACGGCGGCGTCCCGGACGTCAAACTGACGCCAAATGCGGAACAAAAGTTTTTTACAAAACCGGCACCACCGCAACCCAAATCCCAGATCGTTCCATTAACCGTAAACTAGTAATATGTAAAAGAGTTTGGAAAGATTATACCGAACGATCCATATCCTTCGGTCTTTAATCTCCGCACCAAACTCTCGCTGTTGCGCCGACGAAATCCGCTCCCCGATCTCGCACGTCGAAGTGGCACCACGTCGATGAATCTTTATACGGGCTTCCACTTCAAACTGAAGCAACTCGGACATGAAGATTGCTAGCCGACATGTCCAAGATTGAAGTAGAGAGAGTGTAGAATATTTTGTCTCAAGACACCCAAGCTATTGGGTGATGGTAAATTGAAGTTGCCACTTGGTCAAGTAAAAAATGTGAGCAAAGGAAATTTTGCAAGTCTAGTAAATCATTGTGAGGCTCGGCCACAACCAGGTGCTCTGGGGATTTCTTAGAGTTGGAGTTGTAATCCCAAAAATGTGCTCTGTGGAATCCCTTCCTCAGGTGTGTGTGTGTGTTGTGATTAATTAATCAACAAAGAATCCCCACCCACAAAAATTCCAGCACACACACAATCAAAACCAACAGCTCACCCCTCACAGTAAAAATTTGCTCATGCCTCGTAAATGAAAAACACATGACTCACCAAATTAGCCCATCCCTCACAACTTGCCAGCACAACAAATGCACACAAAAAATTCAGTGCAGGAATTTCGAAAAAATTAGCCTAGCCCAAAAAAAAATTCCATGCATACTAAAATTTCCATTACAAACATTTTCCACATTAAATTATTAAACTTAAATATTTAAAACGGAACAAAGGAAAATGGCAATTTCAAAAAGTAATCTTGTTACGGATCACAAGAAAACCCCTCGTCCGTATATACATACCCGCATCCGTACGAATGCAACGAGACGAAAAAATTCCTACACAATATAATACTAGTATCCGGCTTAAACCAAAGCCCACTAGTATTATCTGTCCGAACCATGACACGTACACAAGTGCACGTGTATGTTCGAACCCTGCCATAAATCTATACAGCCTCTACAACGTTTCGCCCGAACTTATGAAACTGTCTGTGGGGGACTCTAATGACTCATCAATACACTGGCACTAGGTATAACCACTAGCACGTCGGAGGTACTAGCTGTACGTAACGGTTGTCCATGTATTGATCGGAAGGGAAGCTAACGAATGAACTCATCTAGAAACCCTACTGAGCCTGACAGTGACAATATCCGTACAGTCCGGTCTGTTCGTCTATGAGTATCGCATATAGGGCCTACGGGGCTGGTAAACGTCAGACCCCCAATAGCGGTATAAGTCGTGTCGGAGAGTAGCCTAGAACACCCTGAGATACTACTGGAATACCTACCAGTAAATCTCGATTACCGTGGTCAGCGATTTCGTGTAATGGCTCTCCTAAATACAACGCGATCTCACCCCCAATACCGGGAGAGACGAATCCCTGACGATCCGCTCACTGCCTCCATGTGGCTCGGGACTGTACCCAACTAAAACCTGTTTGCACGACTCATTTGAGCCGTGGTAGGATAGTAATCAAAGCACAGTGGGAACTCACACGAGACAAATGACGATCTCAGGTCGATAGACTAACTTGTACATATGTCATCAGGGAACTGCTATCTGACGATATGTATAATACAACCTAGCAGGTTCCCGGCGAGTCCAGTCCAGTGTACTCATCTGTATACATCTTAGGTGAACCAACTGACACCAATGGCTTGTGAGACCGGCCACCGCCCCTCATCGGGGTCTCGACTGTATACACTAGTCTACTCTGGAGTATCGATGCCCTGTCTCGAAACTCCCACGACCAGGGACACTTTAAGGATGTGCTTATAGATACCAGCTCCCACGTATATGATCGCCATCATACTGCTGGCAGTCAAGCAAGGATCCTATGGGCTCTATCAACATGCAATAGTGAACTAAAGCATATACACAATGATAAAGACAAACCAGATAGCATATTATCATCTCGAGCAAGATTGTCTTATCGGTATAGCTCCTCCCTCAATCATTGCAATCACGTACTTGCGATCCAATAATTGACTTTGAGGGCACTATATCCAACACAAACTACCGGGTACTTTGAAGTGCTTAGTGGTCTACTCACGTTGTTTAGGGAGACTGGTTCACTTCTGGTACTTGGCGGGTAGTTTGCCGCACCCGTAAGGGTCTAGGGTGTGGTTTTGGCTATTCATCACGACCGTGGAACCCGTCTTTCGTTATGGGCTTAAACGAAATGCGGAATTCCTAGTATATCCAATATGTTCATCTGTGATCTTGAATGTCTATTATTGCGTGCGACGAATGGATATATCTATATATGATATTTATTACGCGTTACTTATGTTTTACACCCTTGCTAGTCCAGCCCCCACTTTGTCGTTAGTTAAGTAACCTAACAGGTGATGACGGGGCCCAGTGGCGAATGCGGATGGCATAAGCGTACGTTGTATTTTTGTTGTTTTCTGCAATGGTAGGATTAAATGATGGGACAACATTAATTCATTAATGAAAAGAAAATAAATCTTAACTGAATCATTGGAACAATTTCAAAACCACTCGGTTTTCTTCAAAAGCAAATTTTAAATGCGGAGCTTAAAATACTCCTTTTAAAAAAAAGCTATCATGGTTCCTTCGATCATATCAAGTTCACTACGTTAACGGTTTCGCCAAAAACAGCCGTAACCCTCCGTCGTTTCGAATAAACTGCACATCGTATTCATGCTATGTTTGTTGGCCTATGTCAAGGCATAGTGTATGGTAGCAATGTGTTGCTTATTTGTTGCACAGATAGATGCATTAGTTTAGGAAAGTCGTACAGCCTTGTTAGCCTACGTCAAGGACGAGTACGGCTGGATCTAAATTAATCAGGACAACGACGGGCAGAACTTGAGTTGCAT
Organism: Agapanthus africanus; assembly: GCA_030015575.1. NCBI lineage: Eukaryota > Viridiplantae > Streptophyta > Magnoliopsida > Asparagales > Amaryllidaceae > Agapanthus > Agapanthus africanus. The sequence continues at coordinate 429,534,594 of JASDDO010000012.1, forward strand.
CTTCTGATTTGTTGGCCTACGTCAAGGTCATAAGAGCTTGGGTTAAAAATCACATCGGGAGTTTCAAACTGCCATGCCCCACCCCCAATACAGAGAGTATTGTCCGCTCTGGCCGTAGCCGCGCGGTTTTGTCCTTCCGGACGAACTGGACCCGACCAGGGGCACTTCTCAGGAGGTCACCCATCCCAGGACTTCCCTGGCCCGAGCACGCTTAACTACGGAGTTCTCAAACTCCTGTAGTGCCAGTTCACTTAAAAGGCGCCTCTGTATTAAAGAGTGGTATCATTCCATTTATAGTACAGATCTGCCCTCTTTCGGAATGTATTCCGAAGATTCCCCATTGTTTTACAGTGGGTCCCGATGCTTATCTGGTATAAATGGGTATACCGGATAATACCTGGGGTATTACACAAACATAAAGGAAACTTGCAGATTAAGCATACCTTCTGGAGTGTGGTGACTAGAGTGGCTTCCATCTAGGGCATCATACGATGATAGTTGGATCCCGATCCCACTGATGAGTAGGATGTAGGGTTGCTAGGCGCGCGCACAAGGGTCTACGAGGCATCAACCATGCCCGATTAAAATATTAGCCGTGCCGAACAACCCGAAGCCGGATCTTTAAACTAGAGATTAGGCGAAAACTAGCATGCTAAACACTTTAACACTAAGTGAGAGGGATTACAACCTTTGTAGATCCGGTCCTTCACTTCAGAAGCTCCGTGTTGTGGTCCCTTCGCTGCGATCATCGGGTTCCGGACTCTCGAGAGGTTTCACGAAGAGAAAGATGCAGTCTTACTTCCGATCTTCGATACAAAGATGGTCTACCATGAAGTTTCATTAACACAAGCTAACACTCACTAAAATTGAGTGAACACTCTCATCTAAAGGGCAAGGGAAGATGAGGATGATGAAGTAGGATTTTTGCTCTCTTTATTTATCTTTTTCTCACATATTTTCATCACAAATATCAAAACAAGAAAGCTTTGCATGAAGAACTCAAGGAAGAAGAAGAATAGTGATCCATATTCTTTTTGTGATGAATAATGAAAGGATTAATATGATAAATAATGCAACCATGGTTGACTTAACCATTGTAGAGAATTAACCAAGGGTTAGGGTTTGGGTTGAGTTAAGAATGAGTCACTTGAAAATATCTTTTCCAAAACAAAAAGAAAACCTTCTAGAATCTACTAGAAGTCATTAACCCAAATCAAACCCTAATCTTGATTAATCTTTACTAAACATGTTGCATTAGTTATCATATCATGTTACAATATTATATATCACATATATAATATTTATTGTAACCAAATAAAATAATACAATTAACATATATCGTATATATATCAATGTATTACCCGAGTGAGAAAAAGAATATTTTAGTGAGCTAATATTAGTTAATGTAATTTAATATATCATATATATTATTATACATTAAATTATCGAATCAACACTTGATCCGACAATCCGGCTATATCGCATATAACCGACTAATATTTATCCGTACCGATTCATCGAATCAACACTTGATCCGATGACGCGGCTGATATTAAATATCGCGAGAATAGAATACGGTATCTCATATCGTATTATCCTCGGTCTCGCACATATCACATATGTGCCCCTACTCCATTTTGCCTGAGCCAAGAAACCTCTGTGTAGGACTCTAAAGAATCGTCAATACGCCGGCAGTAGGTGATGATCATATCAAACACCCACAAGCTGCAAGCGGTCAGCTAAACGTAACAGCTACCCAGGTATTGAGCGCTCAGAAGATCAACAAGCAAGCCTGTAACTTCTCCTGTGAATCCAAACAGTAACACTCCTGTACAGTCCGGTCTCGTCCTCTGATATGTCGCATATCTCGCCTAGGGGTGGTAAACGTCAGACCCCAGTAGCTCGATAAGTCGTGTCGATATGAGGTCTATAACAGTTCGAGAAACTACTGATAACACTTAACAGTAAATCTCAGCAACCCTGGCCAGGGATTTCCGGTTATAACCAATCGAACACAGCACAACATCAACTCCCTATACCGGGAGAGACGAATCCCCTCCTATCGCTCATTGCCTCCATGTGATTCGGGACTGTACCCAAAAGCCACCTTTTTGCACGCCCTCTTGGACGTGGTATGATGGAAATCAAAGCACAGTGGGAATCACACAAGACTCTATGACGATCTCGGGTGAACAGACTACTCTGTACCAGTGTCACCGGAGAACTACCATCTGACGTATGGTATAATACCATCTGGGAGTTCTCGGCGAGTCCGTCCAGTGTACCCAGTCTCCACTGAGCACTCTTACACCATCCTTGATGTCAAACACCGATGGATATGGGATCATCCATCGCCCATCATATGGGTCAAGATGCGTATACGCTAGTCTACTCTGGTGTATCGATGCCCTGTCTCGATATACCCTCGACTAGGAACCGTTATAGGATGTACTCGTCGACTACCGTGGCCCCACTAGTATGATCTCATCATAGTCCTAGTAGTCGAGTACATATCCTAAGGGCTTTATCAACATGTAATATAGAGACAATCAGAGTACATGTTAGGATAAAGTACAACCAGATAGCATACTATCATGTCGAGCAAGAAAGTCCTCCCTATATATGTCCCAGCATCCACTACAATATACATCGTATGTACAGCAATGGCCTCTAGGTCATACATATAACTAACAATCTCCCACTTGCACTAGGGCCATCTGTTGTGGTATCGCATACCCAACAATTAGCTGTGGTTGAAGTATCTCATACTCAACCATCCCATAAAAGTCTTTACTGGGAAAAATGCATTTGTGAATGGATCCGCGCTGTTGTCCTCTGTGTCTACTCTCTTAATCTTGATCTCCCTGGAGATCCACCATCTCCATGATCAGGTGATACTGCCTAAGAATTATATCTGGATTTCTGATGGGACGGGGGTTCCTTGGCATAAAGCCACAACTCCATTGTCACACAATGGTAGGAACAAAGTTCATCTCATGAACTTATATATATCCAGACTGCTTCTTTGGTAGCATCCTTGGTAACGATGTATCTTGCCTTTAATCGTCTAGTATGTCACGGTATCTAGCTTGGAACTCTTCCAATATACCGTCCTTCCACTGAGGGTAAAGACAATACCTGCGACTGACATTCAGTCGTCCTTATCACCCTGGAACCTTTCCAGTGATTCTCCCCAGGATCGATTGATACCATCTCACTACAACTAGTGAGTATCCTAACAACCAATTAGATCTATCTCATAGATCCAAAAACCCAGGATTTAGGAGGTATCACTTTGATCCTATATGGAGAATCGTTGTGATAAGCGGAGATTGACCGAGCGTAGCATAGGAAACTCCTTCCCTATCAAGAGTATGTCATCCACGTACTCTACGAGGATCACCACCATACTCCCTACTACCTTTTTGTATATACAAGGTTCATCTACCATTTTGATGAAGTCAAACTCTTTGACTACCACATCAAAACAGATGTTCCAACTCCGCGATGCCTGTTTTATCACATGAAATATCTTGCACACGTTTCCGCTGCTCCCACTGTCTACGAAGCCCTCTGGCTGTGTATTTATAGACGCTCTTTCCTAAAAGTTCATTTAGAAAAGCAGTCATGACACCCAACCACCAGATATCGTAGTCATGATATGTAGCCGTGGCAAGTAGGATCTGGATGGACTAAAACATAGCTTTGAAAGTCTCAACTTTTCCATGTACACCAAGTAATCTTCTCAAGATATACTCGCTCCTGATGGGGTTTTAACCCTTCAGATTATTAGTGTATATGCCCTAGCGGCCATTACTGTATCATACTAGTTTGTATATTACTTAATGGAAGCTTGGGATATTCACCTTGTATGTACAATCTTGCTCAAAATAGTAGTATGCTACTTGGTTTGTTTCTACTTTAATGTGTACATGTGTTTATTTTAGTATATCACCTATACACATTAGTGGAGCCCTTAGGATCTTTGCTTGATTACCAGCGATGTGATGGCAGTCACACTAGTGGGGCTGGGTAATCTATAAGCATATCCTTATACAGGTCCCTGGTCGCAGGACTATCGAGACAGAGCATCGATACTCCGGAGTAGACCAGCGCATGCGCTTCTCATCCCAGTGTGGGAGACGGTCTGTCCCACAGCCGTCAGTACGTCGTACTTGAGATAGTATGCGGGTGCTCGTTAGGTTACGGGTACACTGGACAGGACTCGTCGGGAACTGACTAGTTGGTATTATGCCTATCGTCAGTTATCAGTTCCCAGGTGACATGAGTACAGCTTAGTCCGCTGACTTGACACTGCCACTTCGCCTCAAGTGTGTTCCCACCGCACTTTGATTACTACCCTACCATGGCTTAAAGGAGTCGTGCAAACAGGTAGTAGTTGGGTGCAGTCCCGAAGCACTTGGAGGCAGTGACGGTTAGACAGGATTTGTCTCTCCCGGTATTGGGGGTTGACATCGCGCTGTGTCTAGGAGAGCCATTACACGAGTAGTCCCTGGCCAGGGCAAACGAGATATACTGGTAGGCTTCCAGTGTTATCTCAGGGTGATTTGGGCTTCGCTCCGGCACGACTTGTACCGCTATTGGGGGACTGACGTTTACCGCCCCTAGGCCCGCCATGCGATGTATCAGACGAACAGACCGGACTGTACGGAGAATGTCATATTCAGGCTCAGTAGGAGTTCAGATGGGTTTCGCCTCGTCAGTCTTCTTGTCGGCATTACCTGGGGACCGTTACGCACAGCTAGTGCCGCTTGCGGTTTGTGGTTAAACCCACTGCCAGCGTAGTGTCGAGTCTTTAGAGTCCCACACAGAAAGCTTTTCGCCTTTAGGCAAAAGAGTAGAGGTCGCATGGTTTTGCGACAGGTCGCATGGTTTTGTGACAGGGTTCGGTCATATCCGTGCACTTGTGCACGTACAGTGTCCGGACAGTTTACACTAGCGGGCTTTGGTTTAAGCCAGATCCTAGTGTACCTTTTGGGATTGGATTTATCCAGTTTGCATTCGTGTTCCTCGGAATGCGGATGCGGGTGTGTATGCACAGTTGACGGGGAGACAGAGGCAGAGGATTCTCATTAGGGTTGTTGACCGTTGACAGTTGACTATTGACTTTTTGCTCAACCCTAATGAGAATATGATATGTGATTAACAATTATATTAATTACGTATTATGGTGACATGGTTGTTGAGGGATTGACTTTGTTGACTTGTTGACTTTTGTTGACTTTGTTGACTTTTTGTTGACTTGTTGACTTGTTGACTTTGTTGACCGGTTGACTAGGCTTGACTAGTTGACCATCATGATAACCATAGCCATCATTTCCTGGCAAAGACTTTTGCTTGCTTGCTCATTTGTGCAAAATGAGTGCATGAAATGATATAGTTATGGTTGCTTCAACCATCATATAACACTTGATTGGTATGATGAGTTATCATTGCTTTGGATTATGAGAGGTTGAAAGATAAAAGAGAGGCTCATTCTTACTTGCTCACTCTCTCTCTTTGTTTTTGAGCTCTCTTGTTTTTTGCTATCACCCTCTTCCTCTTGCTCCCTCTCTTGACTCTATGGTTCACTTGTCTCATGAGTTGAGAACCAAGAACCATAGATAAAATCCCATACAAACTCTTCTCTACTCACTCTAGTTCACAAGGTTTAGCAAACCGAGTGAACTAGTTTCTTCAAAGTTCGAAGAAGGAGCCAAAGGTTGGAGCTTTCAGGTGGATCTATCTTCGGCGTAAGGAGACGACGAGAAGAAGCCGATCCGGACCACCATCGGAGTTTGAAGACGAAGGAGTTCAAGACAAGCAAGGTATAACCCCCTAACCGAGTAGTTAGCAACTCGTAGTTAGGTTGTTAGTTAGATGTTTAACAAAGATCCGGGTTATAAGTCCATGTTACCACCTCTATAAAAATCGTTTTTTATCAAATTCCGCATGCCCGAAAGTACCGGGAGAGGTAGCATGGACTTACAGTGGTATCAGAGCCTAGTTAAACTCTATCTAACATGTTAGCAAGTAACTAGAAGATCGATCAAAGAAAAAGTCACGAAAAGGAACCCGAGAATTTCAAGTTTCTGTCGATTTTTATACTGTTCAAAAGTTGATTATTTTCATCTCTAAAATCGGATCAGGCTTTTATTAGAATAACCACCAAATTTGGTCCAACGATTGAGTCAAAGCGCCGCGGAAACGTGGCGGGAGCACGCTCCCGCCGCGGATCCGCGGCCGAGTTGACTCGGCCGAGGTCCATTTTTGGTGCAGTGTTATTCTGGGGTAGTTTTGGGATTTTCGGAATATATATTTTCTGCCCAGATTTTCCAGAACGAAAATTTTATTTTTGGGGTCCCGAAAATCCGTATTTTTGATCGAACTTCTAAAAGACTTAAGCTAACGGGTTTTTCTGTAATGTGATATTTGTATTGAACGTCTGCTAATTGCTATATGTCGATTAGTGGGGGTTATACAAATCTGTGATCTGTAATGTTGCTGGAATGTGTATATGAATATGTTGGATTGTCGCGGGTGAATAGCCGGGGGTTGTGAGATGAGAGTTTTCTTTTCTTTCAATTCATGTAAATTTGTAAATTGATGTGATAATTATTTGTATGGCCGCACAACTGGGTCGGGGTTGTAGCCGTCATTGTATAATTTCTTTTTACTGTTTTTGCTCCTAGGATAGACCCATGGAGGGGGTGCACAAACTACCGGGTATGCCGAAGTGCCGAGTGGCCTACTCATGGAGATGAGGGAGGTTGCTTCGCTTCGGGTACTTGGCGGGTAGTTTGCCACACCCGTAGGGGTCTTGGGTGGGGTTTTGGCTATTCACCGCGACCGTGTAATCTGTTTTTCGTTACAGGCTCGTACGAATTACAGATTCCTAGTATATCCAATGTATTCATCTGTGATCTGAAATGTTTATCATTGCAGTATATCTATATATGATATTATTTAGGCGTTGCTTATGTTTTACAGACACGCTAGCCCAGCCCCCGCTCTGTCGTTAGTTAAGTAACCTAACGGGTAATGACGGGGCCCAGTGGCGAATGCGAATGGCATAAGCGTACGTCATATTTTGGTTGTTTTCTGCAATGGTAGGATTAAATGATGGGACGCATTAAAAGAACTAATGCAAGAATATCACGCATTAAAAGTACTAATGCAAGATAATAAACCAAGTTAAAGTCGTTGGAACACTTTCGAAAAACCACTCGGTTCTTTTCAAAACCAACTTTTAAATGCGGAGCTTGAGCCACTCCTTTTAAAAGCTATCTCGTTCCATCGACTATATCAAGTTCACTACGTTCACGGTTTCGCCAAAACCATTCGTAGCCCTCCGTCGTTTCACATGAATAGTCAATAGTATTCAAGCTGTGTTTGTTGGCCAAAGTTAAGGCATAGTGATTGGTAGCTATTGGGTATTCATGTGCAGCATAGATAGATGCGTTGGTTTGGAACAGTCGTACTGCCTTGTTGGCCAAAGTCAAGGGTAGGTGCTGGTGGATTCAAATTAACCTGGAGAATGACGGGTAGAACTTGACATGTGACTTATGATTTGTTGGCCAAAGTCAAGGTCATAAGAGCATGGGGCAAAAAAAAAATCCACATCGGGAGTTTCATAAGTACTGAAACTTGCTAGCGTTGCATACCATTTGGAGTGTGATGATTCTGGTAGGATTCCTTCAGTTTTGTCACGCGATGATATTTGGATCCCGATCCTACTGTGAGTATATGCTACTCCTCGGGAAATTTCTCACTAAACGATCAATGCTATAAACCTAGTAGGTGCCTAGAAAAGTGTTAGCGGGGCTACGCCCCTAGGGAAAAGAGGTTCTTTAATTAAGGAACTTCGCGAAAGCGTTGGAAAACCTCCCTCGAAGTACCGACACTGGCCTGGCTGAACGGTTAAGCAAGTATTGTGCGGTGGGATTGATCCCGACTAATTCTTCCTTTATGGTTTGAGGAGGGATTCGAGAAACAGTGGGAGCCATCCTGTTTAGACAAACTAAAAACCACTCTAAACTTGCAAGAGCATCATGCTGAGTGTTTCTTCTTCTCTCTCCTAATTGCAGCGACCAATCGACATGACTGGACTTAAGTTACTTCTACATAAAAACATACTGACAGGGCCAAACTACAAAGATTGGCTCAGGAATGTCAAAATGGCAATCACTTACGACAAGCTGGGGTATCTTCTTACCACCAAAGCTCCCCCTGTCCCTGGTCCCACTTCCAGCGTCGCGGATAAGGAAATCCGCAAGACTTGGGAGATTGATAGCGCGAAGGCCAAGTGCCTCGTACTTGCCTCGATGGACAACGAACATCAGAGGAGGCATGAGAATATGGACCTTGAATCCATATTTCTCCATACAAAAGAACTGTATGGAGAGCAATGTCGTATCGCAAGATACGAAGCGCCGAAAAAGTTATTTTCGGCAAGGATGGCCGTCGGATCATCAGTAGCAGAGCACGTGCTTAAGATGATCGGCTACATTGAAGAGCTCGCGGACCTAGGAACCATATTGGAGAGTGAGCTCTATACGGACTTAGTTCTCCAGTCCCTTCCTTCCACTTACGCCCAGTTTATACTGAACTTCAACTTACAAGAAAAAGACGTTGAACTTTCAGAGCTCCTCAACATGCTGAGGAGCGCAGAGGGCACCCTACAGAAAAGAGGGGAAATATCCACTTTGTTTGTAGGAGGATCATCTTCTTCTAGGTCCAAGGCGAAAGCCAAGGGAAGGAAGAAGAAAGCCCCCGCCAAACCAAGGGGCGGTGTTAGTAAAGTGGATACGAAGGGAAAAGCAAAAGCAACAAAGAAAGCGGGGAAGCTTGTGGATAAGGAAGAATGCTTCTATTGTCATAAGAAAGGTCACTGGAAGAATGATTGCAGGGCTTGGAAAGCCAGAACACAGGAATTGAAGCAGGTTGCAGCTTCAGCTTCAGGTGTGTATGTTATTGAAAACTTTCTTTCAATAAACTCTACTTCCTGGGTATTGGATACCGGATCAGGATCTCATATCTGTAATTCTTTGCAGGCGTTGAGAAACCGTAGGGTTTTGAAGGCAGGTGACATGACCCTCAGAGTTGCGAACGGAGCTAGCATGGATGCTAAAGCCGTGGGGGACTATCACCTGGGAATATCAGATGGACATGTTTTGGTTTTTCGTAATTGCTTTTTTGTACCCAACGCAACTTGTAATATCATTTCTGTATCCTTAGTTTCTAAAGAAGGTTATGAATTTGCGTTTGTAAGCAATGTTGTAAAAATTCACCTTAATCAAGTTCTGATTGGGTCAGGTACATTGAGTAATGGTATATACGTATTAAACCAACCACAGATTTTCAATGTCCAGAATACACACAAAAGAAAGTCTCCGGAAATAAATCAGACTTTCTTGTGGCATTGTAGACTGGGTCAAATCAATGAGAGAAGGTTGACTAAGTTACATACAGAAGGATATTTGAATCCGTTCGAATATCAATCATATGCCACTTGTCAATCCTGTCTCAAAGGAAAGATGACAAAGACTCCGTTTACTGGACACGGAGTAAGAGCGAGCGAGCTCTTGGGACTCGTACACAGTGACGTGTGCGGTCCAATGTCTACACATGCGCGAAGCGGTTATTCTTACTTCATTACTTTTACGGATGACTTCTCAAGGTACGGTTATGTCTTCTTAATGAAACATAAGTCCGAAGCCTTTGGAAAGTTCCAGGAATTTAAGAATGAAGTAGAAAAACAAACCGGCAAGAGTATTAAGATTCTAAGATCGGATCGAGGTGGAGAATACTTAAGTGCCGAGTTCCTGGACTATTTAAAAGAGAATGGAATTCTCTCTCAGCTTACTCCTCCATACACTCCGCAACATAACGGTGTATCGGAGAGACGGAACCGCACCCTATTGGATATGGTGCGGTCCATGATGGGTAACGCTGAGTTACCGCGATCATTCTGGGGATATGCGCTAGAATTAGCCGCATACCTTTTGAACCGAGTTCCTACTAAGACTGTGCCTACCACACCATATGAGATGTGGTGTGGGAAGAGACCCTATCTTAAGCACATTAAGACATGGGGATGTCCAGCTTTTGTCAAAAAGCAGCATGCGGACAAGCTCGAGGCACGCTCAGTACAGTGCAAGTTTGTGGGATATCCAAAGAACTCCAAGGGATATTTCTTCTACTATGAAGAGGAACAAAAAGTTCTTGTTTCTCGTCATGCCTACTTCTTGGAAACCGAGTTTTTGGAAAACCAGATAAGTGGGAGCACAGTAGAACTGGAAGAAATTCCAGAACCACGGGCTATTACTGAAAGTTTAGTGGAACCAGAGGGTTCGAAAGAACAGGACATTCCTACGCCGCTCCGCAGGAGTAGTAGGCAGACTCATCCGCCCGAGAGATACTACGGTTTTCTCATAGACGGGGATAGAGAGGATTGCAGATTATGATGAGCCTACTAGCTTCCAGCAGGCCGTTCAGAGCGTTGACTCAGTGAAATGGCTGGATGCAATGCGGACCGAAATAGAGTCCATGTACACCAACAAAGTATGGACGTTGGACATTGCTCCAGATGGGGTAAAACCCATAGGATGCAAGTGGATCTTCAAAAGGAAGATTGGTGTAGATGGACAGGTTGAGACCTATAAAGCTAGACTTGTAGCAAAGGGTTTTCGTCAAAGACCTGGTTTGGACTATGACGAAACCTTTTCTCCAGTGGCATTGTTACACCCTCCCCTAAGTCTCTATGCTGAAATCCATTCGGATCCTTCTTGCCATTGCTGCCTTCCACGATTATGAGATTTGGCAGATGGACGTAAAGACAGCTTTTCTAAATGGAAATTTAGAGGAGTGTGTCTATATGGACCAGCCAGAGGGTTTCATTCAGAGTGGGAGCAGCGGAAAGGTGTGCAAGTTGCTTAAGTCCATCTATGGACTAAAGCAGGCATCGCGGAGTTGGAACATCTGCTTTGATGAGACGGTCAAAGAATTTGGCTTTATCAAAAATCCAGATGAACCATGCATCTATAGTAGATTTGTAGCGAGAACTGTAGTATTCCTCGTTCTATACGTGGATGACATTCTCTTAATAGGAAATGACATTCCTATGCTACAATCTGTCAAGGGGTTCTTGTCACACAGGTTCTCCATGAAAGACTTGGGTGATGCCTCATACATCCTGGGGATCCGGATCCATCGTGATAGATCCAAGAGGATATTAGGACTTTCACAGTCCAGGTACATCGACACCATATTGAAGAGATTCAGTATGGAAGATTCCAAGCGCGGTAACCTACCGGCTTGTCACGGGTCACCCTCTCTAAAGAGATGTCTCCAAAGACTGATTTGGAGAGGGATCGCATGTCTATTATACCCTACGCTTCTGCGGTAGGCTCTATAATGTATGCGATGTTGTGTACCAGACCGGATGTAGCTTATGCACTAAGTGTGGTAAGCTGGTATCAGTCAAACCCTTGGGAGAAACACTGGATAGCGGTAAAGAACATTCTCAAGTACCTGAGAAGGACTAAGGAGATGTTCTTGGTGTATGGCGGAAAAGACCTCCAGATCGAGGCCTTTGCTGACTCCAGCTTCCAGAGTGACAAGGATGATTCCAAGTCCATGTCGGGTTTTGTCTTTACCCTCAATGGAGGGGCGGTGTGTTGGAAGAGTTCCAAACAAGAAACCGTTGCAGACTCGACGATGGAAGCGGAATACATCGCTGCATCTGATGCCGCAAAAGAAGCCGTCTAGATGAGGAAGTTCTTGAAAGAACTTCAGGTGGTTCCGTCCATTGTTGATCCAATACCTCTGTATTGTGACAACAACGGGGCTATAGCTTTAGCGAAGGAACCCAGGTCCCATCAGAGATCCAGACACATCTTGAGACGGTATCACCTGATCAGGGAGATCGTGGATCGCCAGGAGATCGAGGTTCGGAGAGTCGCTTCAGAAGATAACACTGCAGATCCATTCACCAAGGCCCTGCCCCAGACTCAGTTCGAGCGGCTGATCGAGATAATAGGTCTTCGATACGCCAGTACATGGCCTTAGTGCAAGTGGGAGATTGCTAGTGTATATGCCCTAGAGGCCATTACTGTATCATACTAGTTTGTATATTACTTAATGGAAGCTTGGGATATTCACCTTGTATGTACAATCTTGCTCAAAATAGTAGTATGCTACTTGGTTTGTTTCTACTTCAATGTGTACATGTGTTTATTTTAGTATATCACCTATACACATTAGTGGAGCCCTTAGGATCTTTGCTTAATTACCGGCGATGTGATGGTAGTCACACTAGTGGGGCTGGGTAATCTATAAGCACATCCTTATGCAGGTCCCTGGTCGCAGGACTATCGAGACAGGGCATCGATACTCCGGAGTAGACCAGCGCATGCGCTTCTCATCCCAGTGTGGGAGACGGTCTGTCCCACAGCCGTCAGTACGTCGTACTTGAGATAGTATGCGGGTGCTCGTTAGGTTACGGGTACACTGGACAGGACTCGTCGGGAACTGACTAGTTGGTATTATACCTATCGTCAGTTATCAGTTCCCAGGTGACATGAGTACAGCTTAGTCCGCTGACTTGACACTGTCACTTCGCCTCGAGTGTGTTCCTACTGCACTTTGATTACTACCCTACCACGGCTCAAAGGAGTCGTGCAAACAGGTAGTAGTTAGGTGCAGTCCCGAAGCACTTGGAGGCAGTGACGGTTAGATAGGATTCGTCTCTCCCGGTATTGGGGGTTGACATCGCGCTGTGTCTAGGAGAGCCATTACACGAGTAGTCCCTGGCCAGGGCAAACGAGATATACGGGTAGGCTTCCAGTGTTATCTCAGGGTGTTTTGGGTTTCGCTCCGGCACGACTTGTACCGCTATTGGGGGGCTGACGTTTAACTCCCCCTAGGCCCGCCATGCGATGTATCAGATGAACAGACCGGACTGTACGGAGAATGTCACATTCAGGCTCAGTAGGAGTTCAGATGGGTTTCGCCTCGTCAGTCTTCTTGTCGGCATTACCTGGGGACCGTTACGCACAGCTAGTGCCGCTTGCGGTCTGTGGTTAAACCCACTGCCAGTGTAGTGTCGATTCTTTAGAGTCCCACACAGAAAGATTTTCGTCTTTAGGCAAAAGAGTAGAGGTAGCTTGGTTTTGCGACAGGTCGCATGGTTTTGCGACAGGGTTCGGTCACATCCGTGCACTTGTGCACGTACAGTGTCCGGACAGTTTACACTAGTGTGCTTTGGTTTAAGCCAGATCCTAGTATACCTTTTGGGATTGGATTTATCCAGTTTGCATTCGTGTTCCTCGGAACGCGGATGCGGGTGTGTATGCACAGTTGACGGGGAGACAGAGACAGAGGATTCTCATTAGGGTTGTTGACCGTTGACAGTTGACTATTGACTTTTTGCTCAACCCTAATGAGAATATGATATGTGATTAACAATTATATTAATTAAGTATTATGGTGACATGGTTGTTGAGGGATTGACTTTGTTGACTTGTTGACTTTTGTTGACTCTGTTGACTTGTTGACTTTTGTTGACTTGTTGACTTTGTGGACCGGTTGACTAGGCTTGACTAGTTGACCATCATGATAACCATAGCCATCATTTCATGGCAAAGACTTTTGCTTGCTTGCTCATTTGTGCAAAATGAGTGCATGAAATGATATGGTTATGGTTGCTTCAACCATCACATAACACTTGATTGGTATGATGAGTTATCATTGCTTTGGATTATGAGAGGTTGAAAGACAAAAGAGAGGCTCATTCTTACTTGCTCACTCTCTCTCTTTGTTTTTGAGCTCTCTTGTTTTTTCTATCACCCTCTTCCTCTTGCTCCCTCTCTTGACTCTATGGTTCACTTGTCTCATGAGTTGAGAACCAAGAACCATAGATAAAATCCCATACAAACTCTTCTCTACTCACTCTAGTTCACAAGGTTTAGCAAACCGAGTGAACTAGTTTCTTCAAAGTTCGAAGAAGGAGCCAAAGGTTGGAGCTTTCAGGTGGATCTATCTTCGGCGTAAGGAGACGGCGGGAAGAAGCCGATCCGGACCACCATCGGAGTTTGAAGACGAAGGAGTTCAAGACAAGCAATGTATAACCCCCTAACCGAGTAGTTAGCAACTCATAGTTAGGTTGTTAGTTAGATGTTTAACAAAGGTCCGGGTTATAAGTCCATGTTACCACCTCTATAAAAATCGTTTTTTTATCAAATTCCGCATGCCCGAAAGTACCGGGAGAGGTAGCATGGACTTACACAGATAAAGCAACCAAAGTCTATACTTTGTTGGTGTATAAGGATTCCATCTCAGATCGATAAGCATCCAGCCATTCTTACAGAGTCCCACTCCTGATGGCCAGCTCGAAACTAGTTGGGTCATTCTCATGATGCAATCCTCGCTCCCACTGTCATAGAGGAACCGAAGTATCTCTCAGGTGGGTGAGGAACCCTACTAGATCGGCGGAGAGGCTAATGTTCGTTGGTAATTATTGAATCCTTTGGTTCTATCAAATCATCTGCTGTAGTTTGTATAGCTGGAACCTTTCCTGTTCTACATAACAGACCTTGCCTCGAACTTGTCCGGATTTTGCTTTTAGACATAGGCCGGACAACCCCAAATCTTAACAAACTTATGATATGGGCTCTTCCCATTCCATATCACATATGAAGTGGTAGGCAACTGATTTGATTCGAACCCTATTCAATAAGTATGCAGCTTCTCAAGCGCATAACACCCAAAAGGAAATAGGAAACTCAGTAGTACTCATCATAGAGCATACCATATCACATAGGGTGTTATTGCTCCGCCCCGATATACCATCGTGCTATGGTGTATACGGAGGAGTAATGCTGAGAGAGAATCTCATTCTCCTTTAGAATAGTCCAGGATTTCCGTGCTCAAGTATTCTCCTCTTTGATCTCATCAAAGGATATAATACTTATACCTATATTTTGGTTCTCTACTTCTAACTTATATTCTGTGAATATCTCAAAAGCTTCAGACTTATGTTTCAACAGGAACACATGTCTGAATCTTGAGAGATTATCAGAGAACGTAATGAAGTAAAAAGAACCGGTCTTGGCATGTGTAGACAGGGGACCTTCATACATCAGCATGTATCAATTCCAATAGTTCACTAACTCTTTCTCTGTTTCTAATAAACAGAGCTATGGTCATCTTATCTTTGTGACATGACCGGCAAGTTTCACAAGATGTAAATTCAAACAAATTTAAATATGCATCTTAATATAACTTCAGCTAGTCATGTCGCATTGATATGACCTAGTCTACAATGCCTCAAGAAGGATTCGTTCATATCTGAACTCTTCTTCTTGTGTGTATTCTGTATACTAAGAACTGTAGTTTGATTTAGAATGACAATGCTTTTAGATAACGTGCCTGAACAGATCAACTCTTGATATAGGAAATGTTCAAAACATTATCCAACAATACAAAATTATATCACTTCTTTACTAATAAAGAAACTGATATGATGTTGTATATCAGGTTCGGTATCTAATAACATTCGTTCAGAATCAATGTATTCAGGTAATACAGGGTGATAGTGACCAACAGACTTGGCTGTAACACTTGCACCGTTTTCTGTCTCATGAAACTTATCACCCGTTCTCAGTTCTCTACCTATCTGTAGCCCATGTAACAGATTACATATACG
This sequence comes from Agapanthus africanus, assembly GCA_030015575.1. Classification (NCBI taxonomy): domain Eukaryota; kingdom Viridiplantae; phylum Streptophyta; class Magnoliopsida; order Asparagales; family Amaryllidaceae; genus Agapanthus; species Agapanthus africanus. The sequence goes on from JASDDO010000012.1 coordinate 429,550,300, forward strand.
GGATCCTGATCCGGTATCACATACCCAGGACGTAAAGGATACTGAGAAACAGTTCTGTGTAATGAACACACCCGAAGATGATGCATCAACATGCACTTTCTTCGTTTGGGCGGTACGGGAATTCTGGTAATCCCCAATTTCCTGCTCTGTCTTATAACAATTATAAGTTGGAGCGGGACCAACGTTCCCCAGCTCAGTATAACAAGTGGGTTCGGTCAATATATCCATTTTATTATCTTGATTAAGACGTGACATGGTCGCTACCAGGAGAGAGGGAGAAGAAAACACTCAGCGTATGCTCTTGCAAGATTAGATTGGTTATCTAATATATCTAATCAGGATGTCTCCCACTGTTTTAGTCAAATCTTCCTTCAAACCCTAAAAGGAAAGACTAGCCGGGATTAATTACATGCTACAAGTTCGCCAATCTTTCAGCCAGGCCAGTGTCGGTCCTTTGAGGGAGGTCCCCCTTGCTTTCGCACGAACCTAATTAAAGTAAACCTCGTTTTCCCAGAGGCGTAACCCCGTTAACACCTTTCTAGACACCTACTTGATCGGCTAATTGTAATGTGTAAAACTCTCCCAGGAGTAACTCTTACTCGCAGCGGGTATCGGGATCCAACTATCTCATAGAAGGTATGCAATCTCATTGCAAATTTCAACACTTGAAATTCCCAATAATATTTTGCCCCTAGTGTCCTATGACCTTAACGGAGGTCAACAAACCATAGGCTACTAGTCAAGTTCAACCCGTCATTTCTTGATTGAATCAAACCCACCCGCACGACCCTTGACGGAGGTCAACAAGGCCGCACGACTACCCTAATCCAATCTGCATCATATGCATAAGCAGATAAATACTAGTCAGCTACCGCACACTACGCCTTGACGGAGGTCAACAAACGTAGCACGAATACTAAGAAGGACTTATCTGAAATGACGGAGGGCTACGACAGGTTTTTAGGAAAACCTATTGCGTAATGAACTTGATATCGTTGTAGAATCGAGTGATTTTAAATGGAGTGTTTTTTAGGCTTTTCTAGTTTTGCTAAAGGGGTCACTCCCGGTGAAGGGATCGTCGGCCCTTTCCTCATCGAATAAGGTGCAGGATATATCATATATACCACTATGCAAAGTAAGAGCTATAGAAGCAATCAAAAGACAGACCGAGGGTTGTAGCATCTGCCAGTTATTGCTAAAGGAGTCACTCCCGGTGAAGGGATCTCGGTCCATTCCTTATCGAATAAGGTGCTTGATGTTCTACAAGGAACACCGCTATGCAAAGCAAGAACTAGAGCTACCAGTTTTTATTAAACAAGTTTCTACAACATCTTAGGTTTCTTTTATTTCATTAATCTCATTAATGAAGTCCCATTTTATTATGCTTCACAAGCATTACACTTTGAAACGAAATCTGCAATATAACATATATCTCATATATATAATATAAACATTCGTCTCAGGCAGTAATATGATCTCATCACAGAACATTGCAGCAGAAGAACATATATGAAATATTGGATATACTAGGACGTTCGTGTTTTCAATACGAGCCTGTATAAAACATGGATTCCACGGTCGCGATGAATAGCCAAACCCACATCCCTAGACCCCTGTGAGAGCAGCAAGTAACACTGCCAATTCTAGGGTTAGGAGACCCGGTCTCGACTCCTCGAGATGGTCTCCCACTGAACCCTAGAACCCAGTTACTTATGCTCCCCTCCTTGGGTCTACCTAATGCGGAAAAGTAAATAATATACACTGGTGACATCAACCTCAACCTAGAAGTGCCCCAAATAAAAGAATATTACATTACAAATGAATTTTACATGAATGAAAATAAAAACCCTCATCTCACATAAAACCCCCGGCTATTCAGAACACGACGATCCAATATAACATATCACATCAACACATAATATCTCATATCATCAACGTAAGCAAGTATGCGTATCCCGATTGTCGTTGATGTATAGCAACGAAGCCGGCGATACACCACATACTACGCTTACGGTCACAGAAAAGAAAGTGTAAAACTACAACAGTTGGAATCCGCAACCTCTTTAGACATCGCATGCCTAACCAAATGAATTCCTTAGACATCGCATGCCTAATATTTATAAACCCCGCATTTTAGTCTCATTATCGGAAACTCTTTTCAATGTCAAGTCGGGGAATTCAACAAGATTCCCGACATCCTGATCGAATGCTCGTCGCAAACTTTAGTAGACGGCCACACCCCCGGATGCCATCGTCAAAGTGCACTAAGGTGGAACACCGCTGCCGCAAGCACCCGAACGGATGCTTTTGGCGACGGGGTTCTCCTACAGTCACTTGGTCGGGGCTATAGGGCGTAGCTGTCTATTAAGTTTATCCGGCGAGTATCCGCGTACGCTACGTGATTGCGACAGAATTTTGATCACATCAAAATCCCATGGCAACCGATCAATTGAGACTAAACTGCAATGTTTATAATATTCAAATTAGTTATCTCATAACTACCTGTGGATTCCAAATATTGTATCACATTCCAGATAAATAGACAATGTTAAACTTTCCGATCGAATAATCAAACACCCAAGATTTCCCTAATTTATCTCAACACTTGAAATCAGTTTAAAAACATCCATCACATGCCACAGTACCAATGGTCCAGCCGGAGAAGGGTCAAGCCAACGCCTCATATGTGGCACACCGTACTGCCACAAACCCTAAGGTTCAGAAGCAGTTCAAGACGGTCACATAATCGAGTTAAGGTTTGTTGTCTTCTAGAGGGTCCACCGCGTTACTTGCACGACTTGGAACATTCTTAAACACGAGAAAAAATCCAACTTTTGAAAAAATTTCCGTCAGGGGAAAAAGTGAGTTATTGATATCCGTTCGAACTTTTTAACAGTTTCTAAAAATTATCCGGATAAACTAAATAAAGTTAAATTATCCGATTGAATCAACGATTCGCCAATACAACCCTTGAAACATCAACACTTGAGTGGAATTAAAATATTCCCAGAAAAAATTAACAAGAAAGGGCCTAAAAATAATTACATGAAATTTCAGGGACTAAGTCCAAATTTTGGGCGCGGAACCGCAGCAAAACTCATGGTTTCGCCGCGGTTCCGCGGTCAAATTTTCAAGTTAGAGGTCCGTACTTCACAGTAATTCTTAGTTTTTCCTGCTTAATTTTCTGAGAATTTTTAATTCAGAAAAAACCACATTTTTGAAAAATGTACAGAGAGGGTTCCGTGTCGGGGTTTCGGCGTTCGATCGGACTTTAAACTTCGTCTAGACTTCGCCTAAAGCTCTTGCTTGGCTCTGATACCACTGTAGGGTTGCTAGGCGCGCGCACAAGGGTTACGAGGTATCAACCATGCCCGATTAAAAAATTAGCCGTGCCGAACAACCCGAAACCGGATCTTTAAACTAGAGATTAGGCGAAAACTAGCATGCTAAACACTTTAACACTAAGTGAGAGAGATTACAACCATTGTAGATCCGGTCCTTCACTTCATAAGCTCCGTGTTGTGGTCCCTTCGCTGCGATCATCGGGTTCCGGACTCTCGAGAGGTTCCACGAAGAGAAAGATGCAGTCTTGCTTCCGATCTTCGATACAAAGATGATCTACCTTGAAGTTTCATTAACACAAGCTAACACTCACTAAAATTGAGTGAACACTCTCATCTAAAGGGCAAGGGAAGATGAGGATGATGAAGTAGGATTTTTGCTCTCTTTATTTATCTTTTTCTCACATATTTTCATCACAAATATCAAAACAAGAAAGCTTTGCATGAAGAACTCAAGGAAGAAGAAGAATAGTGATCCATTTTCTTTTTGTGATGAATAATGAAAGGATTAATATGATAAATAATGCAACCATGGTTGACTTAACCATTGTAGAGAATTAACTAAGGGTTAGGGTTTGGGTTGAGTTAAGAATGAGTCACTTGAAAATATCTTTTCCAAAACAAAAAGAAAACTTTCTAGAATCTACTAGAAGTCATTAACCCAAATCAAACCCTAATCTTGATTAATATTTACTAAACATGTTGCATTAGTTATCATATCATGTTACAATATTATATATCACATATATAATATTTATTGTAACCAAATAAAATAATACAATTAACATATATCGTATATATATCAATGTATTACCCGAGTGAGAAAAAGAATCTTTTAGTGAGCTAATATTAGTTAATGTAATTTAATATATCATATATATTATTATACATTAAATTATCGAATCAACACTTGATCCGACAATCCGGCTATATCGCATATAACCGACTAATATTTATCCGTACCGATTCATCGAATCAACACTTGATCCGATGACGCGGCTGATATCAAATATCGCGAGAATAGAATACGGTATCTCATATCGTATTATCCTCGGTCCCGCACATATCCCATATGTGCCCCTACTCCGTTTTGCCTGAGCCAAGAAACCTCTGTGTAGGACTCTAAAGAATCGTCAATACGCCGGCAGTACGTGATGATCATATCAAACACCCACAAGCTGCAAGCGGTCAGCTAAACGTAACAGCTAACCAGGTATTGAGCGCTCAGAAGATCAACAAGAAAGCCTGTAACTTCTCCTGTGAATCCAAACAGTAACACTCCCGTACAGTCCGGTCTCGTCGTCTGATATGTCACATATCTCGCCTAGGGGTGGTAAACGTCAGACCCCAGTAGCTCGATAAGTCATGTCGATATGAGGTCTATAACAATTCGAGAAACTACTGATAACACTTACCAGTAAATCTCAGCAACCCTGGCCAGGGATTTCTGGTTATAGCCAATCGAACACAGCACAACATCAACTCCCTATACCAGGAGAGACGAATCCCCTCCCATCGCTCATTGCCTCCATGTGATTCGGGACTGTACCTAAAAGACACCTTTTTGCACGCCCTCTTGGACGTAGTATGATGGAAATCAAAGCACAGTGGGAATCACACAAGACTCTATGACGATCTCGGGTCAACAGACTATTCTGTACCAGTGTCACCGGAGAACTGCCATCTGACGTATGGTATAATACCATCTGGGAGTTCTCGGCGAGTCCGTCCAGTGTACCCAGTCTCCACTGAGCACCCGTACACCATCCTTGATGTCAAACACCGATGGATATAGGATCATCCATCGCCCATCATATGGGTCAAGATGCGTATACGCTAGTCTACTCTGGTGTATCGATGCCCTGTCTCGATATACCCTCGACTATGAACAGTTACAGGATGTACTCGTCGACTACCGTGGCCCCACTAGTATGATCTCATCATAGTCCTAGTAGTCGAGTACATATCCTAAGGGCTTTATCAACATGTAATATAGAGACAATCAGAGTACATGTTAAGATAAAGTACAACCAGATAGCATACTATCATGTCGAGCAAGAAAGTCCTCCCTATATATGTCCCAGCATCCACTACAATATACATCGTATGTACAGCAATGGCCTCTAGGGCATACATATAACTAGCATAGGATTACTCTCGGGCGATTTTCTCACTTAACAATCAATGCTATAAACCAAGTAGGTGTCTAGAAAGGTGTTAGTGGGGCTACGCCTCCAGGGAAAAGAGGTTATATAATTAAGCAACTTCGTGAAAGTGTTGGAAAACCTCCCTCGAAGTACCAACACTGGCCTGGCTGAAAGGTTAAGCAAGTATTGTGACGTGCGATTAATCCTAACTAATTCTTCTTTTAGGGTTTGAAGAAAGATTTGAGGAAACAGTGGGAGCCATCCTATTTAGATAAACTAATAAACCAATCTAAACTTGCAAGAGCTTATGCTGAGTGTTTCTTTTCTCTCTCTCTGGCAGCTACCATGACATGACTAAAACTATTACTTGAAAAGAATACACTAACCGGGCCAAACTATAAAGATTGGCTTAAGAACGTCAACATTGCACTGACTTATGACAAAGTTGCATATGTTACTACCGCTGTTCTTCCCCTATCCCAGGACCATATTCCTCAGTTGCGGACAAGGAGGTCCGCAAAAATAGGGATCTGGACTGCGAGAGAGCTAAGTGTATCGTGCTGGCGTCCATGAACAATGAACTCCAGAAACAGCACGAAAGTATGGATATTGTATCCATCTTTCTCCATTGCAAGGGACTGTATGGAGAGCACTCCCGTATTTCCAGGTACGAGACCTTAAGGAAACTATTCCAGATGAGGTTAGCTTCAGGATTACCTATAGGAGAGCACGTCTTGAAAATGATCAGCCTCATTGAGGAACTCGCAAACCTGGGATGCGTGCTAGAGAATGAGTTGTACATCGACTTGATTTTGCAGTCCCTTCCCCACACTTTCTCTCAGTTCGTGCTGAACTTCAACATTCACGAAATGGAAGCTGATCTTCCAAAGCTCCTCAATATGTTGAGGGTAGCAGAGACCTCCTTGAAAACGGAGAAGACCCCCATTCTGTAGGTTGGCCAATCATCCTATTCTAAATCCAAAGCGAAAGCTAAGGGGAAGAAGAAGATGAAAGCCACCAAACCGAAAGGCGGGGTCAAAAAGGTGCAGGGAACGAACAAGGCAGGAAGGGTGAAGGCGGATAAGAATGAATGCTACTATTGTCACAAGCAAGGGCACTGGAAGAAGGATTGCATGGCTTTCAAAGCCAAGGACACGAAGCAAGCTGCTGCTTCTGCTTCAGGTGTGTTTGTAATCGAAAACTGTCTGTCAGTAAACTCTACATCATGGGTACTTGATACCGGTTCTGGTTCTCACATCTGTAATTCTGTGCAGGCTCTGAGAAACCGTAGAGCACTAAAGGCAGGTGATATGACCCTCCAGATGGGAAATGGAATGAACGTAGATGCTGTTGCAATGGGGGAATATCACCTGGGGTTGACTAGTCGGCACATTTTGGTGTAGTACAGCTGTTTTTGTATTCCCAGTATGCTGTGTAATATTATATCAGTATCTTTGTTATCTAATGAAGGATATAATTTTGCACTTGAAAGAAATGTCATGAACATTCTCCTAAATCAAGAAATGATTGGGTTTGGCACACTGGAAAATGACATATACATACTTAATTAACCTCAAGTTTTCAATATTCAAAACACGCTTAAAAGGAAGGCTCCAGATTCAAACCAAGCCTTCCTATGGCATTGTAGACTTGGTCATATAAATGAAACAAGGTTGACTAAGTCACAGAAAGATGGATATTTAGATCCGTTTGAATATTCATCGTATGCAACTTGTCAATCATGTATCAAAGGAAAGATGACCAAATCTCCGTTCACCGGACACGGAGAAAGAGCCACGGAACTCATGGGACTTGTACACAGCGATGTATGTGTTCCGATGTCTGCACATGCATGAAGCGGTCACTCTTACTTCATCACTTTTACTGATGATTTCTCGAGGTATGGACATGTGTTTTTAATGAAGCATAAATCCGAGGCCTTTGAGAAAATTAAGGCGTATAAAAATGAAGTGGAGAAACAGACTGGTAAAAGAATCAAGACACTTCGATCTGATCGAGATGGAGAATAGTTAAGTACTAGTTTCCTTGAATGCTTAAAAGAGAATGGAATCCTCTCTCATCTTACTCCACCGTATACACCTCAGCATAATGGTGTATCAGAAATGAGGAATCGCACACTACTGGACACGGTGCGTTCAATGATGAGTAGTGCTGAGTTGCCACTTTCTTTCTGGGGTTTTGCGCTAGAATCAGCTGCATACCTATTGAATAGAGTTCCGACTAAGTCTGTGCCTACCACTCCATATGAAATGTGGAGTGGGAAGAGACCATATCTCAAGTATATCAAGATATGGGGGTGTCCAGCATTTGTTAAAAAGCACAATCCGGACAAGCTCGAGGTACGATCGGTTTTGTGCAAGTTTGTGGGCTACCCTAAGCATTCAAGGGGATATCTAGTCTACCACACTGAAGAACAAAAGGTATTTGTCGCTCGCCACATTGTCTTCTTAAAGAGCGAATTTCTTGCAAAAGAAATTAGTGGGAGCGCGGTAGAGCTGGAAGAAATTCCAGAACCTCAAACTAGTGCCGAGGACTTAGTAGAACCTCAGGTTTCAATAGAGCCCGATGAACCAACGCCACTCCGCAGATCTGGTAGGCTTTCTCTTCCTCCTGAAAGATATTATAGGTTTCTTATAGATGGGGATCGAGAGGATTGCATAATCGATGATGATGAGCCTACTAATTTTCAGCAGGCTATCACGAGTAAAGACTCGGTGAAGTGGCTGGATGCTATGAGATCCGAAATGGAATCCATGTACACCAATAAAGTATGGACTTTAGATGTTGCTCCTCCTGGGATGAAATCAGTTGGATGCAAATGGATCTTCAAAAAGAAGATTGGTGCATTTGGACAAGTGGAAACCTACAAAGCTAGACTCGTTGCAAAAGGTTTTCGTCAAAGGTCGGGATTGGACTATGATGAAACCTTTTCCCCAGTAGCTATGCTTAAATCCATTCGGATCCTTCTTGCCATTGCTGCCTTCCATGACTATGAAATCTGGCAGATGGACGTAAAAACAGCTTTTCTAAATGGATATTTAGAAGAAAATGTTTACATGGATGAACCAGAAGGTTTCTTAGACAGTGAGAGCAGCGGGAAGGTGTGCAAGTTGCTTAAATCCATTTACGGATTAAAGCAAGCATCGCAGAGTTGGAACATCTGCTTTGATGAGACGGTCAAAGAATTTGACTTTATCAAAAATGTAGATGAACCATGCATTTATAGGAAGATTGTAGAAGGAGCAGTAGGCTTTCTCGTTTTGTACGTCGACGACATACTACTGATAGGGAATGATGTCCCTATGCTACAATCAGTGAAGCTCTTCTTGTCACAGAAATTCTCCATGAAAGACTTGGGAGATGCATCCTACATTCTGGGCATTAAGATCTATCATGATAGATCTAAAAGGATGTTGGAACTTTTACAGTCCGGGTACATTGACACTATACTAAAGAGATTTAGTATGGAAGATTCCAAGCGCGGTAATTTACCCTCTTGTCATGGGATCACCCTCTTCAAAGAGATGTCTTCAAAGACTGATGAAGAGTGGGCTCGCATGGGCATTATACCCTATGCTTCGGTAGTAGGATCCATAATGTATGCGATGTTGTGTACCAGACCAGATGTAGCTTACGCACTTAGTATGGTGAGCAGGTATCAGTCTGACCCAGGTGAGAAGTATTGAATAGCGGTAAAGAACATTCTCAGGTACCTGAGAAGGACTAAGGAGATGTTCTTGGTTTACGGTAATGGGGACCTCCAGGTCGAGGTTTTTACCGACTCCAGCTTCCAAAGTGACAAAGATGACTCTATAACCGTTTCGGATTTTGTATTTACCCTCAATGGAGGGGCGGTATGTTAGAGGATTTCCAAACAGGATACCATCGCAGACTCAACTATGGAGGCTGAGTATATAGCTGCTAACGATACCACGAAAGAGGCTGTCTGGATGAAGAAGTTCATCTTTGAATTTCAGGTGGTTCCGTCCATTGCCAATCCAATACTTTTGTATTGTGATAACAATGGGGCTGTAGCATTAGCGAAGGAACTAAGGTCCCATCAGAAATCCAGGCATATCTTGAGGCGGTATCACCTGATCAGGGAGATCGTGGATCGCCGGGAGATCGAGGTACGGAGAGTGGACACCAAAGACAACACGGCAGATCCATTCACCAAGGCCATCCCTCAAGTCCAGTTCGAGAGGCTGTTTGAGATGTTGGGTATGCGGTACGCCAGTAACTGGATCTAGTGCAAACAGTGGGTACTCATTGCGCCAATTACAGGCCTTAGTGCAAGTGGGAGATTGTTGGATATATATGCTCTAGATGCCTTCATTGTATAGGATGCTAGGTATATGTATGTACTTGACAATCTTACTTGATATGATAGTACGCTATTTGGTTTGTCTTTATCTTAACATGTGATATATTTTACTTTGTATATTGTATACATGTTGATAAAGCCCGTAGGGTGTTTGCCTGACTACCGGCGTTATGATGGCAGTCATACTTGTGGGAGATGGATGGTCAATAGGCACATCTTTAAATGTTCCTAGTCGCAGGAGTATCGAGACAGGGCATCGATGCTCTAGAGCAGACTAGTGCATACATATTTAGACCCTGACGAGGGGCGATGGATTGGTCCTGCAGCTATTGGTGATGTGCACCTAAGAATGTATACAGATGCTCACTGGGTGTGAGTACACCGGACAGGACTCGCCGAGAACTGACTAGATGGTATTATACCCAGCGTCAGATAGCAGTTCTCAGGTGACATGTGTGCAGATAGTCTGTCGACTTAAGGTCGTCATTTGTCTCGTGTGAGTTCCCACTATGCTTTGATTACTACCCTACCACGGCTCAAAGGAGTCGTGCAAACAGGTTTTAGTTGTGTACAGTCTCGAGCCATATGGAGGCAGTGAGCGACTGCTAGGGATTCGTCTCTCCCGGTATAGGGAGTCGATATCGCACTATGATCGGTTGGTCATTACCATAAGTCCCTGGCCAGGGCTGATTGAGAATTACTGGTGGATTGAACAGTAGATTCTCGGATGGTCTTGAGCCACACCGGCATGACTTGTACGTTTGTTAAGGGTCTGACGTTCACCACCTCCCTGGACCATACATGTGATACTCTCAGACGAACAGACCGGACTGCACGGATATTGTCACGAACAGACTCAGTAGGGGTTACGGACGAGTTTGCTCGTCGGCCTCCTTTTCAACATATACCTGGGTTGCCGTTACGTACAGCTAGTGCCACTGACGGACTTATGGTTAAACCCACTGCCAGCGTACTGTCAAGTCTTTAGAGTCCCACACAGAGGGTTTTTCCCTGGATCAGGCGAGACGATGTAGACGCCGTATGGTCTTACGGCAGGGTTTCGATCGCATTCGTGTACTGGCTACTCGAATGACGATCGGACGGATAATACTAGTGGGCTTTGGTTTAAGCCAGATACTAGTATTATAGTATTGGATTATACTGATTTCAGTGTATCCGTATTTTTCGGAATACGGATACGGGTATGAAAATACGGAAAAAAGGGCATTCTTGTAAATTCACAAGAATGAGCTTCTAGAAGGAGACACCTCATTATTGTTTTATTCTATTTCATTAAAGAATCAATGAGGTGGAAATTAGGAGATATTATAGGAATGGGTTGAAGGCATGGATAATTAATTTTTTATTTCATTTGGAGCTACTATTCAAGCATGGTTGTAAATTATATGATTTAATAATTCCATGGTTGAATTATTGGCTCAATACTTAGCCATTCTCTCTTCTCATTTCATTATCATTATGACAAAATCTTTCTCTCTCCTTCTTCATCAAGCTCATAACACTTGCATGTGTTTCAAATCAATGAGCTTGAAGATCAATTAATCCAATACACTCACTCTATATCAACTTAGTCTTCTCTCTTAGCAAGTTATATCACTAAGGTATCTCGTTGAGGTTGGAGCTTGACCATAGCCCTCGGGTGGATCCATCTTTGACGCAAAGGAGACCGGCAAGTGAACTCTTCAAGGACCTAGAAGAAGCACAAGAAAGGAGATCAACAAGAAGGTTGAACCAAGGAGCAAGGAGCAACATAAAGACCCGAAGGACTAGGAACGGGGGTATAACTCTTTTACTTAGCAGTTAGCTCTCTCTCTTATTCTAGGTTTTTGTTAGCTAAGGTTTAAACAAGATCCAAAAGTGGAACAAGTCTATGATGCAAAGCTAAAACAAGTTTCTTTTGGTGCGAGAAAAACGTTTTTAAAGTATTCCGCCTCCCCGCGACTTGTGGGGTGTGCATCATGGACTTACATTTCCATCGCAGTAAAAGCCGAAATGGCAACGATGCAAAAGAAATTTGACGCTATAGAGAACAAATTCTCATCAGTCTCCCTAAACCAGGTAACGCCCCCCGAGACCGTGTGTGGTTGCTATTCCGGTCCATCACATTTGACGGAAAAATGTCTTATGAATGCACCGTTTCAACGTCAAGAACACACTAATGCTACTTTCAGCAGCGACCTAGAAACGATCCTTATTCTTCCACGTACAATCAGGGATGGAGGAATCATCCTAATTTTGCTTGGAACCAAAACCAAACCAAAAATCAAAACCAGTTCCAAAGCAATTATCAAAGACCTACTCCACAGCAGCAGCAACCACCACCACAGAACCAGCACCCCTTTCAATCGCAACTTTTCAAAATCCAGCCAATAATTCTTTCCAAACGGCTGGTACCGAAAACTTATCTGCGCTTGAACGAAGTGTGGATATGTTTATTAAACATTCCATGCAGTCGATAGATGAAATCAAGTATTCTATCCGAACTTTAACACAGACCACCAACTCCCACGGTGAAAGTATAAAATCGATAGAAGCACAACTTGCACAAATAAATGTCGCGATGAGTGCGAGAGAAAAAGAGAAACTTCCATCTCAACCCCTACTGAACCCTGGCCACTCACAAAATAATAATGTGAATGTCGTTACCATGTTGAAATCTGGAAGAGTGCTGGATAACCACATGGGTGAACATGATGATGACGTTGGTGATATCAATGATACCCCGGCTTCTACTTCTTGCCCTATTTCGTCTAGTCTCCTACCTTCTTCCGAGCCTATTCTCTGTTTTTCCCAAGGCTCGAACACTTAGCCCACTTCCTCGAATCTACCTAAAACGATTCCCACTCCAATTCTGGGATCCATTCCATCCTTACAAACTTCTCCACAAATGTTGGACCCAAAACTTATTGATAAAGCTCCATTTCCAAACAGGTTGAGAGCCAACAAACCTAACGCACAAATGGAGAAGGTTGTGGAAATGTTTAAGCAAGTTAACATAAATATCCCTCTCTTAGATGCTATTCAATAAGTTCCGTCTGACGTGAAAATCCTTAAGGACTTGTGCACTAGGAAGAGAAAAACTCAAGTGCCGAAAAATGTATTCATGACAAGTAACTTGAGCACATCTTTTACCCAATAATTGCCTAAGAAACGTAAGGACTCCGATTTTCCTACAACATCTATAACTATTGGGGGAAAAAGCATCAATCGCGCTCTACTTGACCTCGGCACTAGTGTTAACTTGCTTCCATATTCCGTTTATGAGCAGCTAGGTATAGGAGAGTTGAAACCTGCCCATTGCACTCTCCAGATGGCAGACCGATCTATCTCCCAACGTAGGGGTGAACTAGAGGATGTGTTAATCAAAGTAAGGAAATTCATATTCCCTGTAGACTTTATTGTTTTAGATACACAGCCTGTGGCAAACCCACGCAACCAAATCCCGGTGATACTCGGTCGACCATTCCTAGCAACTTCCAACGTTGTCATTAATTGTCGTAACGGTTCTATGAACTTATCTTTCGGGAAGATGATAATTGAGCTTAATATTTACAAGCTAGGAATTCAACCATCTGAACCTTCTGCTCATTTAATCGATGTCTGTTCCATCAACGAGATAGCTTCCGACAGCTGTGAAGCGGAAGTACTTTGCTATGATGATCTCGACAACACTAGTGCGACATTGTTTGATCTGGAAAATTATTATAGTGAGGATATCTTCGATGAGTCCATCCTCGATTTTGAATCCGTTGACTCGTCGTAAAAGTCAGTAGCGCTTTCCGAGTCAATATCCTACGCAAGTTATGAACCTCTTAGGGAGTCCGAGTATCATTCCCTTACCCCACCTTCTATTATCTCTCCGCCAATACTAGATCTCAAACCGCTACCTTCATATCTTAAATATGCATATTTAGGTGAGAATAAGTCTTTGCCCGTGATCATATCCGCTTCTCTAGCTTTAGAGCAAGAGAACGCACTTTTGACGGTATTGAGATCAAATCGGCAAGCATTTGGTTGGACAATGGCTGGAATCAAAGGGATTAGTCCCTTAATTGTTGAACATTATATACATCTGATGCATGAAGCCAAACCAACCCGAGACCCACAAAGACGGTTGAATTCCGTTATGAAGAAGGCGGTAAAGAAAGAAATCGTCAAGTGTCTAGATAATTGTATAATTTACCCAATATCTGATAGTCAATGGATAAGTCCTATTCATGCGGTCCATAAAAAGTCTGGCATCACGGTCAAAACTAATGAGTCTAATGAGTTGATCCAAATACGCACCCAAACTGGATGGCGCGTATGTATTGATTACAGAAAACTCAATGCTGCAACGAGGAAAGATCACTTCCCTCTACCTTTCATTGACCAGATGTTAGAACGATTAGCTGACATGAATACTATTGTTTCTTGGACGGATACTCTGGCTATAACCAGGTCCCCATCGCCGAAAAGGATCAAGATAAAACAACATTTACTTGTCCTTTCAGTACTTTTGCTTATAGACGCATGCCCTTTGGGTTATGCAAGGCTCCCGCTACATTTCAGCGGTGCATGATGGGGATATTCTCAAACATGGTTCAGAATTTTCTGGAGATATTTATAGACGATTTCTCCATATTTGGGGACTTCTTTGAGGAATGCCTACATCAACTTGACGCGATTCTTACCCGCTGTAAGGATAAGAATTTAACTTTGAATTGGGAAAAATGCCATTTCATGGTCCAAGAAGGTATTGTGGTTGGACATATCATTTCACAAAAAGGCATTGAGGTTGACAGAGGTAAAATTGATGTCATCCATAACCTTCCTCCTCCCAAATGCGTCAAAGATATACGATCTTTCCTTGGTCATGCAGGATTTTATAGGAGATTCATTAAGGACTTTAGCAAAATTGCTAGACCCTTAACTCTTCTTTTGGCCAAGGACACAACATTTCACTTCGATTTGGATTGTGAGGCTGATTTTGAGTCGCTTAAAAGATCTCTCACTACAGCCCCCGTTCTATCATCTCCGGATTGGAGCCACCCGTTCGAACTTATGTATGATGCATTAGATTTTGCTATTGGTGCAGTCTTAGGACATCACATTGATAAGATGCCACATGTAATTTACTATGCAAGTAGGACCTTGAACGATGCACAAATTAATTACACAACTACGGAGAAAGAACTCTTGGCAGTTGTATTTGCATTAGAAAAATTCAGGCCCTACTTGATTGGCTTGCCAATAGTGGTTTACACCGATCACTCTACCCTACGACACCTTTTATCGAAGAAGGATGCTAAGGCTAGGATAATACGTTGGATCCTGTTGTTACAAGAATTTGATCTTTTCATACGAGACAAGAGTGGATGTGAAAACGTTGTAGCCGACCATCTTTCACGCATCAATTCTACACCAATGTTGACCGTGCCAATAAACGATTCCTTCCCTGACGAACAGCTCTTGACCGTATCCTGCGAACCTTGGTTCGTGGATATTGTGAATTATCTAGCGACGAGACTTATTCCTAGCGATTGGTCGAAATAAGACAATCTTCGATTTCTATCCCATGTAAAACACTTTTACTGGGATGAACCTTATTTGTTTAAGTATTGTTCCAATCAAATCATTCGCAGATGTGTCCCTAACGATGAATTCAAGAGTGTATTGTCTCTTTTTCATGATCAAGCATGTGGCGGTCACTTTGTTCCACGTAAAACGGCGGAGAAAGTTTTGCAATGTGGCTTTTATTAGCCAACATTATTTAAATATGCATATGATCATTGCAAAACTTGTCCACGGTGTTAACACATGGGTCGGATTTCACGAAGAAATGAGATACCGCTCCAACCTATCTTGGTTGTGGAGATATTCGATATTTGGGGTATTGATTTTATGGGCCCTTTTTCCAACTCTTTTGGGAATTTATATATCTTGTTAGCGGTTGATTATGTCTCAAAATGGGTGGAAGCAATACCGTGTTGCACTAATGACAACAAGGTTGTTATTAAGTTCCTTAAAGAAAATATCTTTTCGCGATTCGGGCACCCTCGCGTTATAATTAGCAACAACAGGACACATTTCTGTAATCGGTCTTTCGAGGCTTTGATGCGGAAATATTCAATCAAACACAAACTTTCTACGCCCTATCATCCCCAAACGAGCGGGCAAGCTGAGATTTCTAATAGGCAGATAAAACAAATTTTGGAGAAGACGGTTTCTAAAACCCGTAAAGATTGCTCAACCAAATTGACGGATGCTCTTTGGGCATTTCGTACCGCTTATAAGACCGATCTTGGTATGTCTCCATACCGCCTAGTGTTTGGAAAGGCTTTCCACCTTCCTGTCGAGATCGAGCATAAAGCAATGTGGGCTATTAAAGAGCTTAACTTCAATTTTGATCAAGCCTGCAGCTATCGGAAGCTGCAATTAAATGAGCTAAGCGAACTCCGCGATGTAGCTTACGATAATGCGGTTATAGTAAAGAACCGGACTAAAGTGTTCTACGATAAAAACCTTTATAGAAAAACCTTCACACCGGGACAACAAGTCCTTCTTTATGATTCCCGTCTCCATCTTCATCCGGGTAAGCTAAAATCTTGTTGGAAAGGACCTTTTGTGGTGCGGTATGTATACCCGCACGGGGCAGTAGAAGTCGAAAATATTCAAAACGGTTCAATTTTTAAAGTAAATGGGCATAGATTGAAACCGTATTTTTCTACTGACCCAGTGGAGGTGCTCTTGTTTTTATAGGAGCCGCTTTATCATAACTAAATTTCCTCCGCCTCACCTCCATGTTTCGGTAACATTGTTTCATTTTAAGAATGGAGGTGAGTGAAAAAGGACTTAACTGAATATCTGTGTGTGCCAAAGTACAAGTTTAGGGGTATTTTTCATTTGACTGTTATTTTACCCCTTTTAATTTCTCTCCCAAACTCTTCAGGTCTATGCATTCAAAAATGACATCAGTGAGGACACTGCTGAAAATAGGTTTGGGGGGAGGTTTGTATTCACTAAATAATCTTCTGGCACTTGGCACTATACAATACAAGTTTTTATATATAATAAACGAGTAGAAAGTGAAAATTTACATATGAAAGATAGAAATAATTTAAGAAAAGCAAGAAAATTAGATTTTTTCTTAAACGAAACTAGTAATAAGTAGTTATGAGCCATTGTCCTAAGGATTAGTAAGATGAGGGAAATTACTAATCTGAGAATAAAACTAAATCTGAAAAATAGACCTTATTCTTGAGGCCAAACATCTGAATGTTGATACCCTACTATACTCACTTACACACATCTTGAAACTTGGGATAGTAGAGGATACCTTGAAATGCTCTTGTCTAAAAGCTTTAGTATGAAGGAAAATAAAATAAAATATAAGTGGTGAAGAAAAAAAATGAACACCGATTTTGTAATTGCTTAAGGCAGCATAAAAAAATATATAGTGATGGTCATTTATCACCTAGTGCCTTAGACCAACTGGTTTGGGAGCCACTGCTAAGCCTTAGGTGTTGCGAAGCGAGGAATTACGCATTAATGTGCGAGCAAATTTAGTAATTGGTTGGTTAGTACCTCAAGAAGTATTAACGGTCGCATGAAGAATGTATGAGTAATTTTATCGAAAATATTCACCAACTATAATGTACTTTGGAAGACGGACAAGAGTATGATAGCTTGAATTGAATTCTCTAAGTGTACGGATGTCTTTTACACACACGTAGGGGTATATGATCAATGTTTGGAAGAAAGATAGGGAGGAAGACTAAAGACGATGTTTTATTGAGGGATGATATGATTTCTAACATTTTTTCACGACCATTAAGATAGGGCTCATAGCAACTGAAAAGCTGGTATAGTTGGAAACTCTTATTTTTAAGTTCTTTATTTTATAAGTTCTTATCTTTATATGTAACTTTCACCATCTTTCTTTTATAGGATTTTGTGGGTGTAATCGGCTGAAAACCCTCAGGAGACAACACTCCTTCTACTAGGGACACCTAGAGATTTAACGGCTTGTTGCACGTGCTCAGTGTAATCGTGTTGCCTATGAAAGTGTGCTACTTAGGTTTCTTTTTCTTTTTCTCCTTCTCTTGAATAACTAGTTTGCTCGGGACGATCAAAGTTAAGTTAGGGAGTATTTATCCAGTCGAAAATATCGTGCATTTGATAAGACATTTTTCTTACTATTTTTAAATAATAAAAGGTGTTTATTATAAATATGACACATATGAAGGTTTATCTGTAAAAATACTATTTTCATATGTTTATATATTATAATTAACATTATGAAGGAAAATGTAAGCATATAATATCTATATAATATTTAGTCCATTTAAATATCCATACCATATCAAATATCTTTAACCAATTTTCTTAAACTATAATATCATATCAAATGGTTAGGATAATATCTCAATAATCCCAAATATTACTAACATTATTCATCGAGATATTGTGCAAGTTTTGGCTCAGGTCAAGAGATCGAGATGTCGAAAACCAAAAATCTGCCGAAATATTAAAGGAAATCGAAGAAATCAATTCTGGCAGAGACTTAGAGAAGATTTCCAAAATCCAGATATTCAAAAGATTACCACATGTCAACTAGATGAAGCTCAAGAATTTTGATCCAAAGATCACACCAAGATGCCGCCCAACCGCGGCCAAATGCCCATTATTGCGGCGGATCCGCGGTCTCTATGGGGAGTTGAGATTTGAGATTTGGTGGATACGATCCTAACAACTAGTTACCCTATTAGGAAACTAGGGATTCTGGGTTTGAGACTATTTAAAGGACCGAGAGCTTCACTTGGAAAACTTATCAAACCGACGAGATCATGAAGTCCAAGATGACTCAAGAATCCAAGTTGATCATCAGCTGTTCATCTACCTCCTTAAGAAGATCAAGAAGCAAACTAGGGTTTTGTAATCATTTTCTAAAGGAACAAAGTGTAATTGATCAAGTTAATTAATACAGGTAGTTGTTTTATTCTTGTTGCATTTTATTTTCTTCATGAACTCTATCCGTTCTTCTATCTCCATCATGCGCGAGTAATTCTCCGCTTGTTAGGGTTCGTAGGATTATGGTAGATCAATGGATGATTAAAATCCTTTAACTCCTTTTACGTCCTATAAAGTTTATAAACTTTATCAAAAGAATAGTTAACATCCGAATCGGGTGCGCTATTAATTCATTGATAGCCCCGACCACAATTAGAGATTAGATTAACAATTGTTTTGATAAAGGCTAGACATGAACGGAGATCCATGTCACGATAGGGGTTAAGAGTGGGAACCTTTTTCCCTCCAGAAACCCTAATCTACATGCATCACCATCGATCTAGTTTTAAATCTATTAAAGGATAAAAGGAGTAATCTTTAATTAATCATCTATGACTACTAAATCTTAACGAACCCTACAAGCCCCCTTCTAATATAAAACCTATATCCGTAGTTAATCTAGATCTATATCCTACATCTGTGTTTGACGTAGATCTAGGATCTACAACTATTCTTCACTATTCATTATTCTTCCTCCTTTCCTAATCAATACGTCTAAAGTAAGATTAAAAGATTCCACATTTCCCTGAGGACGACCCATACTCATCTTCGTCTAGCAACACGCGACACCGTTATTGGTTGTGGTTATTCTACAAACATAACTTCTATAAGAAATCATCAATCAGGTAGCTTGAGTTGGAAGGACTTCGCGTGGATCATCTTCGGAATGAAGGTCTTCGGAGGAAACTCGTCCAAACCCTCAAGTGGAGCCTAGTGGAGTCGCGAGACTACTACACGGAGCATGTGAAGTGAAGGACTCAATCTACGAGGGTATAGCTGTTAGTTATATGTATGGCCTAGAGGCCATTATTATACATGTGATGTATATTATAGTTGATGCTTGGACATATATAGGGAGGACTTTCTTGCTCGATATGATAGTATGCTATCTGGTTGCTCTTTATCTTAACATGTACACTAATTGTCTCTCTATTACATGTTGATAAAGCCCTTAGGATGAGTACTTGACTTCCAGAATTATGATGCAGATCATACTAGTGGGGCAAGGGTAGTCGGTATGTACATTCTTCAAATGTTCCTAGTCGTGGGAGTATCAAGACGGGGCATCGATATTCCAGAGTAGACTAGCGTATACTCTTCTTGACCAATATGATAGGCGATGGATAATCCCACACCCATTGGTGTTTGACATCAGAGAAGGTATACGGGTGCTCAGTGGAGACTGGGTACACTGAACGGACTCGCCGAGAACTCTTAGATTGTATTATACCTATCGTCAGATAGCAGTTCTCTTGTGATACTAGTACAGGTTAGTCTGTCGACCCGAGATCGTCATAGAGTCTTGTGTGATTCCCACTGTGCTTTGATTTCCAACTTACCACGTTCAAGAGATCGTGCAAAATGGTGGTTTTTGGGTACAGTCCCGAGTCGCATGGAGGCAATGAGCGATATGAGGGTATTTCGTCTCTCCCGGTATTGGGGGTTGATGTTGCGCTATGCTTGATTGGTCATAACAGGAAATCCCTGGCCATGGTTGCTGAGATCTACTGGTAAGTATTATCAGTAGTTTCTCAAACCGTTATGGGCCTCACATCGTCATGACTTATCAAGCTATTGGGGCCTGACGTTTACCACCCCCAGGTTGTGATATGCGACATATCTGATGAAGAGACTGAACTGTACGGTAGTGTTACTTATTGGATTCACAGGAGTATGAGCTGCCTTGCTTGTTGATCTTCTGATCGCTCAATACTCGGGTGGCCGTTACGTTTAGCTGGCCGCTTGTGGCTTGTGGGTGACTGATATGATCAACACCTACTGCCGGCGTATTGACGAGTCTTTAGAGTCCTACACAGAGGTTTTCTGGCTCAAGCGAAACGAAGTAGGAGCACATATGTGATATGTGCGGGACCGAGATTAATGCGTGTATGTGATACCGCATTCTATTCTCACGATATGTGACATCGGTCGATTATATGTGATATAGCCGGGTTATCGAATCAAGTGTTGATTCGATAAGTTGATACATATGATATTAGTCGGTTATATGTGATATAGCCGGATTATTGAATCAAGTGTTGATTTAATAATTTGATGTATAATTATAAATGTGATATATTAATTTACATTAACTAATATTTGCTCACTTAAGCATATCTTTTTCTCACTTGTGCATTTAGTATATATGTGATATATATTAATGTACATTTTTATGTGTCATGCTAGATGATACATGTGACATGGGTGTATGATACTCACACCATGCTTAACATAATCAAGGGTTTTATTTATTTAAAGTAATTCAAAATTGGGTGGAAATTAGTAATGGTTGATGCTTAGTGGAAGCTTGTAGAATCATTGACTAAGTCAACCAATTTTGTTTTACTTAAGATATTATTAACCCAACCCTTATGATTAGCCATGGTTTAGTCTCTACATGAGTTAGTATATGATATTAACTCACCCATGGTTCCCATTCTACACTTGCCCTTTTCCATGGTTGCTTTTCTTCATCTCCTTCCTCAAGCTCTCTAGCTTTTTGGGAGGTGAAAAAAATGAGTGAGAAAAATATTTCTAAAGTGAGCAAAAATCCTACTTCATCATCCTTTACAAGATTATCCATTTAGTTTAGGGTGTTTGCTTCACTAATTCTATATTAGTGAAAATGTAGCTTGAGTTGGTGTCTCCTCGATGTAGATCATTTTCGGCCTCGAAGACTTCAAGCAAGCTTGTTCCTTTCATCTTGTGGAGCCTTTCTAGACTTCGGGAATTCACTACTTGGAGCGAAGGGACTACTACACGGAGCTATTGATGTGAAGGACCGTTCTACAAAGGTTGTATTCCTGTTCACTTAGATGTAAAGATGTTTACATTCTAGTTTCGTCTAATTCTGTAGTTAAGATTCTAGGTTAGGGTTCTTTAGCGCGCCAATTTTTTAAAAACGGCATGGTCGATGCCTCCCGAAACCCAGTGGCAGTGCTTCGAAACCCTACAGTCGTATCAGAGCCATGCTAGAGAATTAGACGATGTTTGTAGAATTACGAAACCGAAACAACTTCGAAACCTCGAAACAAAAACTCAAGTTTCTGTAGAAATTTTCAGAGTGTCTAAATTTTTTTTAAGCAGTTGCAGAATGTTATATGTGATGTAACATGAATACCACAGAAATTTGAGCCCTCCTCACCAGATTTTGGCCGGCGACATGACTGTAAAATCCGAGGTGGCCGGTTTTTTAAATGTATTTTGGCTTCAAATTTTTATGGTGTTCTAGTCTCCGGGTTTTGATGTTTCAGGTGTTGCTTGTTTTTGTTATGATTCCATGTGATGTCATCTTTCTGTAAAAACAATTCGGAGTGTTTCGTAGTCGTAATTCTAACATCGTTTCAGGTTATCTTGACGACGTTAAAAGGTTCGAACGAATATCAAATACACATTTTTCTCCCTCGCTAGAAATTTTCCAAGAGTTGGATTTTTCCAAGTTTAAAATCTTCAGAAAATCATGCAAGTGTTTTCTATGGACCCTCTAGAAGAACGAAACCCTAACTCGATTCTGTGACCGTCGGAACCGCCACCAAAGCTTAGGGTTTGTGGTAGTTCCGCGGCGCCATAGGTGAGGCAAGGGTTGACTCTTCTACGGTTGGTCCATAGGTGATGTAGCATGTTCTGGGTGTTTTTAAATTGCGCTCAAGTGTTGAGCTCTTTGGGAAATTTTGGGTGTTTGTTTATTCGATCGAAAAGTTTAACATCGTCTAGCTATCTATGAATTTCGATACAATACTTGGAATCCACAATAATTAGTTTTGTGAAAACTAATTTGAATTTTATAAATCTAGCAATTTAGTCTAAAGTAATCGGTTGCCACGGGATTTTGATGTGGATCAAAAGTTCGTTGCAATCACGTAGTGTACGCGGATACTCGCCGGGGAACCTTACTAGATAGCTACGCCCCATAGCCCCAACCAAGTGATTGTAGGAGAACCCCGTCACCAAAAGCATCCGTTCGGGTGCTCGTGATCGCGGTGTTCCACCTAAGTGCACTTCGTCGACGGCATCGGGGTTGCGGCTGTGTACTAAAGTTTCCGACGAGCATTCGATCAAGTTGTCGGGAATCTTTTTGAATTACTCGTCTGGTTATTGAAAAGTATTTTCAATATCGAGACTAAAATGCATGGTTTATAATTGTTAGGCATGCGATATCTAAGGAATTCATTTGGTTAGGCAAATCCAAAGTATGTGATACATTGGGTTTATGATGTCTAAGGTGGTTATGGATTCCAATTGTTGTAGTTTTTCACTTTCTTTTCTGCGACCGTAAGTGTAATATGTGGTGTATCGCCGGTTTCGTTGCTATACATCAATGATAATTGGGATACGCATATTTACTTACGTTGATGACATGTGATGTTATGTGTTGCTGTGATATGTTATATTGGATCATCGTGTTTTTGAATAGCCGGTTTTTTTTGCGTGAGATGAGAGTTTTTCCATTTTCATTCATGTAAAAACTTGTATGTAATATTCTTTTATTGGGGTACTTCCGGGTTGAGGATGATGTCACCATTGATGTATATTATTTGCTTTTCCGCATTAAGATAGACCCAAGGAGGAGAGCACAAGTAACCGGGTTCTAGAGTCCGGTGGGAGACCATCTTGAGAAGTCGAGACCGGGTCTCCTAACTCTAGAATTGGGAGGGTTGCTTGCCGCTCTCGTAGGGGTCTAGGGATGTGGGTTTCGCTATTTATCGCGTGTTTTTTACTGGCTTAATTTAAAACACGGAATTCCTAGTATATCCAATATTTCATATGCGTTCTTCTGCTGCTGATATTCTGTGATGTGATTAGTTTATATGATGAGACGAATGCTTATATTATATATATGATATATAATAAATATTGTTGCTTTCATTTCTTCTGTGATGCTTAGGAAGCATAATTGATGGGACTTCATTAATGAGATTAATGAAACAAAAGAAGCCTAAAGATGTTGTAGAATCTTGTTTTAAAAACTGGTAGCTCTAGTTCTTGCTTTGCATAGTGGTATTCCTTGTAGAATATCCAGCACTTCATTCGATGAGGAAAGAGCCGAGATCCCTTCACCGGGAGTGACCTCTTTAGCGAAACTGGCGGATGCTAAAACCCACTCGGTTTTGTTTTTGATTGCTTTTTTAGTTCATGCTTTGCATAGTGGTATTTGTGAAGTATCCAGCATCTCATTCGATAAGGAAAGAGCCGAGATCCCTTCACCGGGATTGACCTCTTTAGCGAAACTAGTAAAACCCTAAAAAACACTCCTTTTCAAAATTACTCGATTCTACAATGATATCAAGTTCATTACGCAAAGGGTTTTCTTAAAAACCTGTCGTAGCCCTCCATCATTTCAGATAAGCACTACTTCGTATTCGTGCTACGTTTGTTGGCCCACATCAAGGCGTAGTGTGCGGTAGCTAATTAGTGCTTATCTGCTGCATATGATGTGATTGGATTAGGGTAGTCGTGCGACTTTGTTGGCCTGCGTCAAGGTGTTAGTGATATATGCCCTAGAGGCCATTATTGTATCATACTGGATTGTATATTACTTAATGGGAGCTTGGGATATACACGGATATAGTAACAGTCTTCCTCGAAATGGTAGTATGCTACCTGGTTTGTTTCTACCTCAATATGTGCTTGTGTTTTCTTAGCATATCGCTTATACATATTGGTAGAGCCCTTAGGATCTTTGCTTGATTACCAGCGTTGTGATGGCAGCCACACTAGTGGGGGCTGGTAAGTCTATAAGCACATCCTATACAGGTCCCTAGTCGTAGGATTATCGAGACAGGGCATCGATACTCCACAGTAGACTAGTGTATACGCTTCTCATCCCAGCAAGGGAGATGGTCTGTTCCACAGCTATCAGTATGTCGAACTGGAGATAGTATGCAGGTGCTCATTAGGTTATGAGTACACTGGACATGACTCATCGCGGAAATGTTGGTGGGTATTATACCTATCGTCGGGTAGCATTTCCCAGGTTACATGAGTACAGCTTAGTCCGTCGACTTGACACTGCTACTTCGCCTCGAGTGTGTTCCCACTATACTTTGATTACTACCTTACCACGACTCAAAGGAGTCGTGCAAACAGGTAGTAGTTGGGTGCAGTCCCGAAGCACTTGGAGGCAGTGGCGGTTAGATATGATTCATCTCTCCCGGTATTGGGGGTTGATATCGTGCTGTGTTCGGAAGGCCATTAGACAAAGTCCTTGGCCAAGGTAAGCGAGATTTACTGGTAGGTACTCTAGTAGTTTCTCAAGGTGTTTTGGGCTATATTCCGACACGACTTATTGCGCTATTAGGGGTCTGACGATTACCGCCCCCTAGGACCGATATGCGATACTCTTAGATGAACATACCGGACTGTATAAAGATTGTCACATACAGGCTCAGTAGGAGTTCGGATGAGTTAGCTCATCGGCCTTCTTATCGACACATACCTGGGTAGCCCTTACGTGCAGCTAGTGCCGCTTGCGTCTTGTGGTTAAACCTACTGCCAGCGTAGTGTCGAGTCTTTATAGTCCCACATAGAGAGTTTCCCTGCACCGGGCAAAAGGTGTAGAGGTCGTATGGTGTTATGGCAGGGCTTCGATCATGTGCGTGCACTTGTGCACATATGATGATCGGGCGGATAATACTAGTAGGCTTTGGTTTAAGCCGGATCCTAGTATTATATTGATGGATTATTTTCGTCTCTTTGTATTCGTGTTCTTCGGAATACGGATACGGGTATGTATATACGGATGAAGGGCGTTCTCGTAATTTATGGGAAAGCTTCTAGAAGGTCAAACCTTATTAGGGTTTTAATTCTTTTTTCATTTAGATTAAAGTTAATGAGGTGGAGGTTGACAAAATATCAAGCATGAATCACCCTTATATATTTTCAAGCATGGTAGATATTTGAAGAGATATTTATCTCCTCAATAATTAATCTAGCATGCTTGATTATTCTTTTCTTAAGTTGAGCCAAGGGTTTTCTTTAGTTGCTTTTTCACACCTACATCTTCCTCAAGTGACCTTCTTCTTCCTCTGAACCCTAATCCTCTCATGTATTGAGAATTCTAGGGTTCTAAGAGACAAAGCACTCCATCTTCACACTTTACACCATCTAGGACTTCTAGTTTAGCGAACTAGAAGCCGTAGTTACTTCGGATTTGAGGTAGGAGCTCGGACTATAGACTTTCGGGTTGATCTTCTTTGACTCGAGGAGGCCGTCGAGGTTGCTACGATCCGTTACGATCCTTGGAGCCGACGACGAGTGGAGGACAGCGATGAAGACCCGAAGGACTTGTATCGTGAGGTATATGTTTTATCTTTGTTGTTTACATCATACCATCATTAGCTAGTTAGGGTTTAGACACGATCCGTGAGCTCGAGTCCGTGTTGCGAGGCTTTGAAAGATCGTTTTTCACATATTCCGCCTCCCCACGAACCCGTGGGGTGCGTGACACAGACATACAGAAGTATCAGAGCCTACTAAACCCTTACTAGCTTGTTAGCAACTTATTAGAACTTCGATCGTCGGAAAACACGAAAACAAAACTCCAAATCCCTAAAGTTTCCGTCGAATTTTAAAACTGATCTAAAAATTATTTCAAAGGCATGAAAATTCACTGTAGGGAATTCTAAGAACACTGCAGAAAAACGAGTCCCTAACTCGACTAGACCACCGTGGAACCGCGGCGAATTGGTGCGATTCACCGTCGTTCCGCGGCCGAGTCAACACCGAGTCGGCTCATTTTTCCACAGTTTGTCTTATTTTGGGTGTTCTTCCTTCTTAGATATTTGGTTTCTACCCAAGATATTTTGAGTGCTGGTTTGCATTTGGGGTAGACACGGAAAATAATTTTCGATCGAAATTCTAAGTTATTTGCTAATCGGGTTTTATCTGTGTTGTTATATGTGTTAAACGTCTGCTAATCGCTATACGTCGATTAGTAGGGGTTACACATAACTGTGATCTGTGTTGTTGGTTTGTGTATATGATGTTAGTTATATGTATGCCCTAGAGGCCATTACTGTACATAGGATGTATATTGTAGTGGATGCTAGGACATATATAGGGAGGACTTTCTTGCTCGACATGATAGTATGCTATCTGGTTGCTCTTTATCTTAACGTGTACACTGATTGTCTCTCTGTTACATGTTGGTAAAGCCCTTAGGATGTGTACTTGACTACCTGGACTATGATGCGGATCATACTAGTGGGGACATGGTATTCCATAAGTACATCCTTCAAGGTCCCTAGTCGTGGGTGTATCGAGACGGGGCATCGATATACCAGAGTAGACTAGCGTATACCTTCTCGACCCATACAGATGGGCGATGGATGATCCCATATCCATTGGTGTTTGACATCAGAGATGATATACAGGTGCTCAGTGGAGGCTGGGTACACTGGACGGACTCACCGAGAACTCCCAGATGGTATTATACCTTACGTCAGATGTCAGTTCTCTGGTGACACTGGTATAGGTTAGTCTGTAGACCCGAGATCATCATAGAGTCTTGTATGATTCCCACTGTGCTTTGATTTCCACCTTACTACGTCCAAGAGGGTGTGCAAAACGGTGTCTTTTGGGTACAGTCCCGAATCACATGGAGGTAATGAGCGATAAGAGAGGATTCGTCTCTCCCGGTATAGGGAGTTGATGTTCCGCTGTGTTCGATTGGATATAACCGGAAATACCTGGCCAGGGTTGCTGAGATTTACTGGTAAGTGTTATCAGTAGTATCTCGAACTGTTATAGACCACATATCGACACGACTTATCAGGCTACTGGGGTCTGACATTTACCACCCCTAGGCGAGATATGCGACATATCATACGAACAGACCGGACTATACGGTAAGTGTTACTGGTTGGATTCACAGGAGTATGAGCGGGCTTGCTCATTGATCTTCTGATCGCTCAATACCCGGGTGGCCGTTATGTTTAGCAGACCGCTTGCGGCTTGTGGCTGTTTGATATGATTATCATCTACTGCCGGTGTATTGACGAGTATTTAGAGTCTTACACAGAGGTTTCCTGGCTCAAGCGAAACGAAATAGGAGCGCATATGAGATATGTGCGGGACCGAGAATAATACCAGTATGTGATACTGTATTCTATTATCACGATTTGTATCATCAGACGGTTATATAAGATATAGCCGGGTTACCGAATCAAACGTTGATTCGATATATTAATACACTTGATATTAGTCAGTTATATGCAGTATGACCGGATCATTAAATCAAGTGTTGATTTAATGATTTAATGTATAATTATATATTTGATATATTACTTTACATTAACTAGTATTGTTCACTTAAGATTATTTTTCTCACTAGATTGTGCACATTGTATATATGATATATGTTTGTGCACTAGTTTATATCATGTTTGATGATACATGCAAACTTGGGTGTGTGTATGCTTTAAACCATGTTTAGGTTAATGGTTAGGGTTTTAGCTTATTTATTTATTTTATTCATTTATTTTTGGCAAAAAATAAAATGGTGGCTTTCTTTGTTTTATGCTTGAAGCTTCATGAAGCTTTGAAAAGTCTTGCCATTTTGTTTTATGCCTTAACCTGACCATTACACCTAAACCCTAGTTTATTCTCTACATGTGTTAACTTCACCCATGGTTGCATTATGATAAGATTCACTTGAATTTTCTTTTAAGTTAATTATTTTTCATTTTCCTTCTTCTTCTTCTTCTTCTAAAAGAAGTGAAGAAAGCTTTCTTGAAAATTTTCAAGTGATGAAATCAAGTGAGAAATCCAAATCCAAAGTGAACCCACTTCCTATTTCTTCATCCTCTACCACTTGTCATATTGTATAGGGTGTTTTCTTCACAAGTTTCATGATCTAGTGAAGATGGAGCTTGAGTTAGAGTCGCCTCGCCGTAGATCATCTTCGGCACCGAAGTCAACGACCTAGCCCGCTCATTTCTCCGATGAAACCAACGCTAGAGTCCAGGATCCCGATGATCGCAGCGGAGGGACGTCATCATAGAGCTAAAGAAGTGGAGGACCTGATCTACAAAGGTTGTAATCCCTTTCACTTGTAGTTAAGTTGTTAACTTGCATGCTTTCGCCTTTACCTCTAGTTAACGATCTAGCATTAGGGTTCTTTGGCACATGAAAAATTTGATTTTGGCATAGTTGATCAGTTGTAGAACTTCATGAGTGTGTCTAGGAACCCTACAGTGGTATCAGAGCCTAGCTAGAGCTTTAGGCGAAGTGTAGACGATGTTAGAAATCCGATCGAACCCCGAAACCCTAAACATGACCCCTCTCTGTTCATTTTCTAGAACTGTGGATTATTCCTAATTAAAAATACCCAAAAAATTCAGCAGGCTTTTTTAAGAGTTATTGTGCAGCACGTGCGCATAAGTCGATTAAAGTGCCGCGGAACCGCGGCATGAGCATGGCTCGTGCGGCGGTTCCGCGGCCATGTAGTCACTTCATTCTTTTCTGTTTGCACAGTAACGTTCTTCTGTCATTCCCGATTCTTCTGGATATTTTTAATTTATACTCCAAAGTTGAGTTTTTTGGGTGGTATTGGGGACTCGATATTTCGATCGGAAAGTTTGACTTCGTCTATGTGTTTTTCCGGATAATTTTAGAACATGTTAAAAAGTTCGACCGGATATAAATACCCACTTTTTCTCCTGCTGGGAAATTTCCAAGTGTTGGATTTTTCCGTAGTTTAAGAACGTCTAAGTAGTGCAACTAACGCGATGGACCCTCTAGAAGACAACAAACTTTAACTCGATTATGTGACCGTCTTGAACTGCCCTTTGATCCTTAGGGTTTGGGGCAGTACGGCGTGCCATATGTGAGGCGTTGGCTTGACCCTTCTTCGGATGGACCGTTGGTACTGTGGCATGAAATTGATGTTTTTAAACTTATTTCAAGTGTTGAGCTGTTTTGGGAAAACTTGGGTGTTTGATTGTTCGATAGGAAAGTTTAACATTTTCTATTTATCTGGAATGTGATATAATATTTGGAATCCACAAGTAGTTATGAAATAACTGATTTGAATGTTATAAATCTAGCAGTTTAGTCTCACTTGATCGGTTGCCACGGGATTTTGATGTGATCAAAAGTCCGTCGCAATCACGTTGCGTACGCGGATACTCGCCGGGTAAACTTAATGGATAGCTACACCCCATAGCCCCGACCAAGTGACTGTACGAGAACCCCGTCGCCGAAAGCATCCGTTCGGGTGCTCGCGACAGCGGTGTTCCGCCTTAGTGCACTTCGTCGACGGCATCGGGGGTGCGGCCATCTACTAAAGTTTGCGACGAGCATTCGATCAGAATGTCGGGAATCTTGTTGAATTGCCCAACTTGATATTGAAAAGAGTTTTCGATAATGAGACTAAAATGCGGGGTTTATAATTGTTAGGCATGCGATATTTAAGGAATTCATTTGGTTAGGCATGCGATGTCTAAAGGGGTTGCGGATTCCAACTGTTGTAGTTTTACACTTTCTTTTCTGTGACCGTATGTGTAGTATGTAGTTGTATCACCGGTTTTCGTTGCTATACGTCGACGACAATCGGTGTATACGTACTTACTTACGTTGATGACATGTGATGTTATGTGTAGCTGGATATGTTATATTGGATCATCGTGTATGAATAGCCGGGTTTTTTTATGTGAGATGAGTGTTTTTCTTTTTCATTCATGTAAAAACTTATATGTAATATTCTTTTATTGGGGCACTTCCAGGTTGAGGATGATGTCACCATTGTATATTATTTACTTTTCCGCATTAGGATAGACCCAAGGAGGGGAACATATGTAACCGGGTTCTGGGGTCCAGTGGGAGACCATCTCGAGGAGTCGAGTCCGGGTCTCCTAACTCCAGAATTGGTAGGGTTTCTTGCCTCTCTCGTAGGGGTCTATGGGTGTGGGATTGGCTATTCATCACGACCATGGAATCCGTGTTTTATACAGGCTCAAAATAAAACACGGACCTCCTAGTATATCCAATATTTCATATGATATTTTCTGTTGCGTTATCTGTGATGTGATCATTTGATATGTTCAGATAGATACTGTATATAGTATATATGATATATTATATAGACGTTACTTATGTTTTACATCCGCACTAGCCCTGCCCCGCTCTGTCATTAGTTACCTAACCTAATGGTGCACGAGGGGACATCGAGGCGAATGCGGATGGCATAAGTGTACGTCGTATTTATCTGTGATGTCTAGGTGGACTTAAATGATGGGACTTCATTAATGTGATTAATGAAAGAAAAGAAACCTAAGATGTTGTGTAATCGAATTTTCAAAAACAGGTAGCTACAGTTCTTGCTTTGCATCGCGGTGTTCCTTGTAGAACATCCTGCACCTTATTCGACAAGGAAAGGGCCGAGATCCCTTCACCGGGAGTGACCCCTTTAGCAATAACGGGAAGATGCTAGAACCCTCGGTTTGTCTTTTGATTGCTTATATAGTTTTGGCTTTGCACAGTGATATATATGATATATCCTGCACCTCATTCGACGAGGAAAGAGCCGACGATCCCTTCACCGGGAGTGACCTCTTTAGCGAAACTAGCAAAAGCCTCAAAAACACTCCATTTTAAAATCATTTGATTCTACAACGATATCAAATTCATTACGCGATAGGTTTTCAGAAAAACCTGTCGTAGCCCTCCGTCATTTCAGATAAGTTGTATATAGTATTCATGCTACATTTGTTGGCTTTCGTCAAGGTGTAGTGTGCGGTAACTATGTGCTGCTTATCTGCTGCATAAGATGCGATTGGATTAGGGTAGTCATGCGGCTTTGTTGGCTTTCGTCAAGGGTCGTGCGGGTGGGTTTAATTCAGTCAAGAAATAAACGGGTTGAACTTGACTAGCGGGCTATGGTTTGTGGGCTTTCGTCAAGGTCATAGCACGTTAGGGGCAAAATTATCGGGAATTTCAAGTGTTGAAATTTGCAATGAGATTGCATACCTTCTATGAGATAGTTGGATCCCGATACCCACTGCGAGTAATTGTTACTCCTGGGAGAGTTTTACACATTACAATTAGCTGATCAAGTAGGTGTCTAGAAAGGTGTCAACGGGGTTACGCCTCTGGAAAAATGAGGTTTACTTTAATTAGGTCCGTGCGAAAGCACGGGGAACCTCCTTTAAAGTACCGACACTGGCCTGGCTGAAAGATTGGCGAAGTTGTAGGGTGTAATTAATCCCGGCTAGTCTTTCCTTTTAGGGTTTGAAGGAAGATTTGATAAAAACAGTGGGAGCCATCCTGATTAGATAAAATAATAACCAATCTGATCTTGCAAGAGCGCACGCAGAGTGTTTTCTTCTCTCTCTCTCTCCAGGTAGCGACCATATCACGCCTTAATCAAGATAATAATATGGATGTATTGACCAAACCCGCTTGTTATATTGAGCTGGGGAACGTTGGTCCCACTTCAACTTATAATTGTTATAAGACAGAGCAGGAAATTGGGGAATACCAGATTTTCCGTGCCGCCCAAACGAAAGAAGTGCATGCTGATGCATCTTCTTCGGGTGTGTTCATTACAGAGAACTATTTCTCAGTATCCTTTACGTCCTGGGTATGAGATACCGGATAAGGATCTCGGATATGTAATCTGTTACATGGGCTACAGAGAGGTAGAGAACTGAGAACGGATGATAAGTTTCATGAGACAAAAAACGGTGCAAGCGTTGCAGCCAATTCTGTTGGTCACTATCACCCTGTATTACTAGAATATATTAATTCTGAACAAATGTTATTAGATACCAAAGCTGATATGCAAAATCATATCAGTCTCTTTATTAGTAAAGAAGGATATAATTTTGTATTGTTGGATAATGTTTTGAACATTTCCTATATCAAAAGTTGATCGGTTCATGCACGTTATCTAAAAGCATTGACGTTCTAAATCAAACTGCAGTTCTTAGTATACAGAACACACACAAGAGGAAGAGTTCAGAAATGAACGATTCCTTCTTGAGGTATTGTAGACTAGGTCGTATTAATGTGACCTGACTAGCTTAAGTTACATATTAGATGCATATTTAAATCAGTTTAAATTTACATCTTGTGAAACTTGCCAGTCATGTCACAAAGATAAGATGACCATAGCTCTGTTTACTCAAAATAGAGAAAGAGTTAGTAAACTCTTAGGATTGATACATGATGATGTATGTAGGTCCCCTGTCTACACATGCCAAGACCAGTTCTTTGTACTTCATTATATTCTTTGATGATCTCTCAAGATTAAGACATATATTTCTGTTGAAACACAAGTCCGAAGCTTTTGAGATATTCACAGAATATAAGTCAGAAGAACCAAAATACGGGTATAAGTATTATGTCCTATGATAAGATCAGGGAGGAGAATACTTGTGCATGGAATTCTTGGACTATTCTAAAGGAGAATGAGACTCTCTCTCAGTGTTACTCCTCCGTATACACCACAGCACAACGGTGTATCGGGGAGGAGAAATCGCACCATATAGGATATGGTGTGCTCTATCATGAGTATTACTGAGTTACCTATTTCTTTTTGGGGGTTATGCACTTGAGAAGCTGCATACCTATTGAATTGGGTTCGAATCAAATCAGTGTCTACCGCTCCATATGAGATATGGTATGGGTAGAACCCATCTCTTAAGTAAGTTAAGATTTGGGATTGTCCGGCCTATGTCAAAAGCAAAATCCGGACAAGATCGAGGCATGGTCAGTTCTGTAGAACTGGAAAGGTTCCAGCTATACAAACTGCAGCTGATGATTTGACAGAACCAAAGGATTCAATAGTCCCCGACGAACCTCAGCCTCTCCGCCGATCTGGTAGGGTTCCTCATCCGCTTGAGAGATACTTCGGTTTCTCGATGGCAGTGGGAGCGAGGAATGCATCATGAGATAATGACCCAACTAGTTTCGAGCAGGCCATCGAGAGTAGGGACTCCGTAAGAATGGCTGGATGCTTAGTGATCTAAGATGGAATCCATGTACACCAACAAAGTATGGACTTTGGCTGCTATATCTGAAGGGTTAAATCCCCATCAGGAGCAAGT
This sequence comes from Agapanthus africanus, assembly GCA_030015575.1. Lineage (NCBI taxonomy): Eukaryota > Viridiplantae > Streptophyta > Magnoliopsida > Asparagales > Amaryllidaceae > Agapanthus > Agapanthus africanus. The sequence goes on from JASDDO010000012.1 coordinate 429,584,252, forward strand.
ATATCTTGAGAAGATTACTTGGTGTAGATGGAAAAGTTGAGACTTTCGAAGCTAGACTTGTTAAATGTTTTCGTCATCGGCCAGGCGTGGATAACGATAAAACCTTTTCCAGTGGCTATGCTTAAGTCCATCCGGATCCTACTTGCCATTGCTACATACCATGAATACGATATCTGGTGGTTGGGTGTCATGACTGCTTTTCTAAATATTGATTTAGAAGAGAACGTCTATAAGTACACCGCCAGAGGGCTTCGTAAACAGTAGGAGCAGCGGAAACGTGTGCAAGTTGCTTTACAGATTAAAGCAGGCATCGCGGAGTTGGAACGTCTGTTTTGATGTGGTAGTCAAAGAGTTTGACTTCATCAAAATGGTAGATGAACCTTGTATATACAAAAAGGTAGTAGAGAGTAAGGAGGTCATCCTCGTATTGTACGTGGAAAACATACTCTTGATAGGAAAAGAGTTTCCTATGCTACGCTCGGTCAATCTCCACTTATCACAAGGATTCTCCAAATAGGATCAAAGCGATACCTCCTAAATCCTGGGTTTTGGATCTATGAGATAGATCTAAATGGATGTTAGGATTATCACTTGGTGTAGTAAGATGGTATCAATGGATCCTGGGGAGAATCACTGGAACGGTTCCAGGATGATAAGGACGACTGAATGTCAGTCGCAGGCATTGTCTTTACCATCAGTGGAGGGACGGTATATTGGAAGAGTTCCAAGCTAAATATCGTGGCAAACTAGACGATAAAGGCTGGTGACATCGCTATTAAAGATACTACCAAAGAGGCAGTTTGGGTGTATATTGGTTCATGAGATGAACTAGGTTCCTACCATTGTATGACAATGGAAGTGTGGCTTTGGCCCCGGAACCCCGGTCCCATCAGTGACCCAGACGTATTCTGAGGCAGCATCACCGGATCATAGAGATAGTTGATCTCCAGGGTGATCGAGGTTAGGAGAGTAGACTCAGAGGACAACACGGCGGATCCACTCACAAAGGCCTTTTCCCAGAGAGAGACTTTTATGGGATGGTTGAGTATGAGATATTGCAACCACTGCTACAGATGGCCCTAGTGCAAGTGGGAGATTGTTAGTTATAAGTATGCCCTAGAGGCCATTACTGTACATAGGATGTATATTGTAGTGGATGCTGGGACATATATAGGGAGGACTTTCTTGCTCGACATGATAGTATGCTATCTGGTTGCTCTTTATCTTAACGTGTACACTGATTGTCTCTCTGTTACATGTTGGTAAAGCCCTTAGGATGTGTACTTGACTACCTGGACTATGATGTGGAAAACACTAGTGGGGACATGGTAGTCCATAAGTACATCCTTCAAGGTCCCTAGTCGTGGGTGTATCGAGATGGGGCATCGATATACCAGAGTAGACTAGCGTATACCTTCTCGACCCATACAGATGGGCGATGGATGATCCTATATCCATTGGTGTTTGACATCAGAGATGATATACGGGTGCTCAGTGGAGACTGGGTACACTGGACGGACTCGCCGAGAACTCCCAGATGGTATTATACCTTACGTCAGATGGCAGTTCTCTGGTGACACTGGTACAGGTTAGTCTGTAGACCCGAGATTGTCATAGAGTCTTGTGTGATTCCCACTGTGCTTTGATTTCCACCTTACCACGTCCAAGAGGGTGTGCAAAATGGTGGCTTTTGGGTACAGTCCCGAATCACATGGAGGCAATGAGCGATAGGAGGGGATTCGTCTCTCCCGGTATAGGGAGTTGATGTTGCGCTGTGTTCGATTGGCTATAACCGGAAATCCCTGGCCAGGGTTGCTGAGATTTACTGGTAAGTGTTATCAGTAGTATCTCGAACTGTTATAGACCACATATCGACATGACTTATCAAGCTACTGGGGTCTGACGTTTACCACCACTAGGCGAGATATGTGACATATCAGACGAACAGACCGGACTGTACGGTAAGTGTTACTGGTTGGATTCACTGGAGTGTGAGCGGGCTTGCTCATTGATATTCTGATCGCTCAATACCCGGGTGGCCGTTACGTTTAGCAGACCGCTTGTGGCTTGTGGGTGTTTGATATGATCATCACCTACTGCCGGCATATTGACGAGTCTTTAGAGTCCTACACAGAGGTTTCCTGGCTCAAGCGAAACGAAATAGGAGCGCATATGAGATATGTGCGGGACCGAGAATAATACCAGTATGTGATACTGTATTCTATTCTCGCGATTTGTATCATCGGATGGTTATATAAGATATAGCCGGGTTACCGAATCAAATGTTGATTCGATATATTGATATACTTGATATTAGTCGGTTATATGCAGTATGACCGGATCATTAAATCAAGTATTGATTTAATGATTTAATGTATAATTATATATTTGATATATTACTTTATATTAACTAGTATTGTTCACTTAAGATTATTTTTCTCACTAGATTGTGCACATTGTATATATGATATATGTTTGTGCACTAGTTTGTATCATGTTTGATGATACATGCAAACTTGGGTGTGTGTATGCTTTAAACCATGTTTAGGTTAATGGTTAGGGTTTTAGCTTATTTATTTATTTTATTCATTTATTTTTGACAAAAAATAAAATGGTGGCTTTCTTTGTTTTATGCTTGAAGCTTCATGAAGCTTTGAAAAGTCTTGCCATTTTGTTTTATTTTATGCCTTAACCTAACCATTACACCTAAACCTTAGTTTATTCTCTACATGTGTTAACTTCACCCATGGTTGCATTATGATAAGATTCACTTGAATTTTCTTTTATGCTAATTCTTTTTCATTTTCCTTCTTCTTCTTCTTCTAAAAGAAGTGAAGAAAGCTTTCTTGAAAATTTTCAAGTGATGAAATCAAGTGAGTAATCCAAATCCAAAGTGAACCCACTTCCTACTTCTTCATCCTCTACCACTTACCATGTTGTATAGGGTGTTTTATTCACAAGTTTCATGACCTAGTGAAGATGGAGCTTGAGTTAGAGTCACCTCGACGTAGATCATCTTCGGCACCGAAGTCAACGACCTAGCCCGCTCATTTCTCCGATGAAACCAACGCTAGAGTCCAGGATCCCGATGATCGCAGCGGAGGGACGTCATCATGGAGCTAAAGAAGTGGAGGACCGGATCTATAAAGGTTGTAATCCCTTTCACTTGTAGTTAAGTTGTTAAATTGCATGCTTTCGCCTTTACCTCTAGTTAACGATCTAGCATTAGGGTTCTTTGGCACATGAAAAATTTGATTTTGGCATGGTTGATCAGTTGTAGAACTTCATGAGTGTGCCTAGGAACCCTACAGTGGTATCAGAGCTTAGCTAGAGCTTTAAGCGAAGTGTAGATGATGTTAGAAATCCGATCGAACCCCGAAACCCTAAATTTGACCCCTCTCTGTTCATTTTCTGGAACTGTTGATTTTTCCTAATTAAAAATACCCAAAAAATTCAGCAGGATTTTTTAAGAGTTATTGTGCAGCACGTGCGCATAAGTCGATTAAAGTGCCGCGGAACCGCGGCATGATCATGGCTCGTGCGGCGGTTCCGCGGCCATGTAGTCACTTCAATCTTTTTTGTTTGCACAGTAATGTTCTTCTGTCATTCCTGATTCTTCTGGATATTTTTAATTTATACTCCACAGTTGAGTTTTTTGGGTTGTATTGGGGACTCGATGTTTCGATCGGAAAGTTTGACTTCATCTATATGTTTTTCTGGATAATTTTAGAATATGTTAACAAGTTCGACCGGATATAAATACCCACTTTTTCTCCTGCCGGGAAATTTCCAAGTGTTGGATTTTTCCGTAGTTTAAGAACGTCTAAGTAGTGCAAGTAACGCGATGGACCCTCTAGAAGAAAACAAACCTTAACTCGATTATGTGACCGTCTTGAACTGCCCTTTGAACCTTAGGGTTTGGGGCAGTACGGCGTGCCACATGTGAGGCGTTGGCTTGACCCTTCTACGGCTGGACCGTTGGTACTGTGGCATGAAATGGATGTTTTTAAACTTATTTCAAGTGTTGAGCTGTTTTGGGAAAACTTAGGTGTTTGATTGTTCGATCAGAAAGTTTAACATTTTCTATTTATCTGGAATGTGATACAATATTTGGAATCCATAAGTAGTTATGAGATAACTGATTTGAATGTTATAAATCTAGCAGTTTAGTCTCACTTGATCGGTTGCCACGGGATTTTTATGTGATCAAAAGTCCATCGCAATCACGTTGCGTACGCGGATACTCGAAGTACCGACACTAGCCTGGCTGAACGGTTAAGCAAGTATTGTACGGTAAGATTAATCCTGACTAATTCTTCTTTTATGGTTTGAGGAAGGATTCGAGAAACAGTGGGAGCCATCCTGTTTAGATAAATTAAAAACCAATCTAAACTTGCAAGAGCATCATGCTGAGTGTTTTCTTCTCTCTCTCCTAAGTGCAGCGACCAGATGACCAGATCAGGTTACAGATAGATAATAAAATGACTGAGTTATACTATATTGACTGGCAAAGGTTTGTCCAGATGTCCATTACCTATGACAAGCTGGACCACCTCATTACTACTTATAGCCCCCGCCGTCCCAGGTCCAGTTTCTACCGTCGCGGATGTTGATATCCGTAAGACAAGGGAAAAAGACCGTGCGAATGCCAAGTGCCTCGTGTTGGCCTCAGTAGATGGTGTATACCAGAGGCAGCACGAGAAGATGGACTTAGCTTCTATCTTCCTCCATAACAAAGTTCTATATGGAGAGCAACCTCATATCGCAAGATATCAGACCTCGAAAGAATTGCTTCAAGCGAGGTTGGCTGTCGGGTCATCTGTAGGGGGCCACGTCCCTACAATGATTAGCTATATTAAAAAGCTCACGGACCTGGAGACCACGTTGGAGAACGAGTTATGTACTGACTTGATTCTATAGTCCTTACCTTCTACTTACGCCCAGGAAAAGTAAGTTATACTTTCAGTTGAGGGCACCCTGAAGGAAACCAGGGAGACACCCGCTCTGCTTATTGAGAAATCTTCCTCTTCTGGATCTAAGGCAGATGCCAAGGTGAGAAAGAAGACCTCCACAAAGCCGATAGATGGTGTCGGTAAGGTAGAAGAAAAGGGAAGGGCAAAAGTTTCGGGGTTAAACGGTAGGGAAGGAGGGATGTTCCTATTGTTACGGGAAATGGCATTGGCAGAAGGAATACAGGGCTTAGAAAGCCAGAATCAAGGATCTGAAGCATGTTGTGGCTTCGACTTCAGGTGTGTTTATGATTGAAAATGGTTTGTCAATTAACTTTACTTCTTGGGTACTAGATACCGGATCTCATATTTGTAATTCATTACAGTCTTTGAGAAACCATAGAGTTATCAGGGCAGGTGATATGACTCTAAGGGTAACTAACGGAATGAGCGTGGACGTTGTATCCGTAGGGTATATCACCTAGAATTCACATGTAGGAAGATATTGATTCTACGTAACTGTTTGTATGTACCAAGTCTAGTTTGTAAGCGATGTGGTTCACATCCACCTAAATCAAAGTTTGATTGGGTCAGGTACACTAGAGGACGGTATATATTGAATCAAGCTCAAGTTTTCAACGTCCAGAACACATTTAAAAGAAACTCTCCAGAATTAAATAAGGCTCTCTTAAGGCATTGTAGACTGGGTCACATCAATGAAATACGTTTAACGAAGTTACATATAGAGGGATATTTGGATCTGTTCGAATATCAGTCTTATGCAACTTGTCAATCTTGTCTCATAGGAAAGATGACAAAGACCCCGTTCACTGGATACGGAGTAAGAGCGAGCGGGCTCTTAGGACTCATACACAGCGACGTGTGTATTCCAATATCTACAGATGCACGAAGCGGTTATTCCTATTTCATTACTTTTACGGATAATTTCTCTAGGTTAGGACATGTCTTCTTGATGAAGCATAAATCCGAACCCTTTGAAAAATTCCGGGAATATAAGAATGAAGTGGAAAAACAAACAGGCAAAAGTATCAAGACACTGAGATCTGATTGATGTGGTGAATACTTAATTTGCCGAGTTCCTGGATTACCTAAAATAGAATGGAATTCTCTCTCAGCTTACTCCTCCATACACACCACAACACAACGGTGTATAGGAAAGAGGGAATAGAACCCTATTGGATATTGTTCGTTCCATGATGAGTAACGTTGAGTTGTTGTGATCTTTCTGAAGCTATGCACTAGAATCAGCTGCATATCATTTGAAAAAGGTTCCTACCAAGACTGTGCCTACCACACCACATCAGATGTGGAGTGGGAAGAAACCCTATCTTCAGTATCTGAAGATATAGGGATGTTCAGCTTTTGTTGAAAACCAGTATGCCGACCAGCTCGAGGCACACTCAGTACTGTATAGGTTTATGGGATACCCAAAGAACTCCAAGGGGTATCTTTCCTATTACGCAGAGGAACAAAAGGTTTTTGTTCCTCGTCATGCCCACTTTTTAGAAAATCAATTTTTTGTAAAAGGAAATAGTGGGAGCGGAATAGAATTAGAAGAAATTCCAGAACCACAAACTATTACTAAAAGTATGGTAGAACCAGAGGTTTCAAAAGAACCGGACATCCCTACGCCAATCCGCAGGACTAGTAGGCAGTCTCATCCGCCTGAGAGATACTATGGTTTTCTCATAGACGGGGATCAAGAAGATTGCATCATTGACAATGATGATTCAACTAGCTTCCAGTAAGCCATTCAGAGCGGCGACTCGGTAAAATGGCTGGATGAAATACGGACAAAAATGGAGTCCATGTACACCAACAAAGTACAAACTTTGAACATTGCTTCAGAAGGGGTAAAACCCGTAGGATGCAAATGGATCTTCAGAAAGAAGATTGGTGTAGTTGGATAGGTTTAAACCTATAAGGCTAGACTTGTTGCAAAAGGTTTTCGTCAAAGACCTGGTTTGGACCATGATGAAACCTTTTCTCCAGTGTCTATGCTCAAATCCATTCGGATCCTTCTTGCCACTGCCGCCTTCCAACATTTTGAGATCTTGCAGATGGACCTAGAGACGGGTTTTCTAAATGGTAACTTTGAAAAGTGCGTCTATATGGATCAGCTAAAGGGTTTCAATAAGAGTGGGAGCAGTGGGACAGTGTGCAAGTTTCTTAGGTCCATTTATGGACTAAAGCAGGCATCGCGGAGTTGGAACATCTGTTTTTTGTTGAGACAGTCAAAGGATTCGACTTTATCAAAAATCCAGATGAACCATGCATTTATAGTAAGATTGTAGCAAGAACAGTGGAATTCCTTGTATGAGTACGTGGATGACATTCTCTTGATAGGAAATGACATTTCTATGCTACAATCAGTCAAATGATTCTTGTCACAGAGGTTCTCCATGAAAGACCTGGGTGATACCAACTACATTCTGGGGATCCAGATTTATCATGATAGATCAAAGAGGATGGTGGGACTTTCACAGTCAAGGTACAACAACACCATACTAAAAATATTTAGTTTGGATGATTCTAAGCACGGTAGTCTACCGGCTTGTCACAGAATCACCCTCTCCAAAGAGAAGTCTCCAAAGACTGATTTGGAAAGGGCTCGCATCACATCTATACGCTACGCTTCTGCGGTAGGCTCTATAATGTATGTGATGTTGTGTACCAGACCAGATATAGCTTACGCACTGGGCGTGGTAAGCCGGTATCAGTCAAACCCAGGGGAGAAGCACTGGGAAGCAGTAAAGAACATTCTCATGTACCTGAGAAGGACTAAGGAGATGTTCTTAGTGTATAGCGGAAACGGACTTCCAGATCGAGGCTTTTGCTAACTCCAGCTTCCATAGTGATAAGAATGACTCCAAGTCCATATTGGGTTATGGCTTTACCCTCAGTGCAGGGGCAGTCTGTTGGAAGAACTCCAAGAAGGACACCGTTGCAGACTCGATGTTGGAAACGGAGTAGATCGCTGCATGAGACGCCACAAAAGAGGAATTCTGGATGAGGAAGTTCTTAATTGAACTTCATATGGTTCCTTCCATTTGTTGGTCCAATACTTTAGTGTTGTGACAACATACGGCGCTATAGCTTCAGGGAAGGAACCCAGGTCCTATCAGAGATCCAGACATATCTTGAGGCGGTACTACCTGATCAAGGAGATCGTAGCTTCCATGGAGATCAAGGTGAGGAGAGCATATATGGAGAAAAACACTGCAGATCCACTCACAGAGGCCATCCTTCATACAGTGTTCGAGAGGCTATTCGAGATCTTCGGTCTGCGATATGCTAGTATATGGCCTTAGTGAAAGTGGGAGATTGTTAGTGATATATGTCCTAGAGGTCATTATTGTATCATACTGGATTGTATATTACTTAATGGGATCTTGGGATATACACGGATATAGTAACAGTCTTGCTTGAAATGGTAGTATGCTACCTGGTTTGTTTCTACCTCAATATGTCCATGTGTTTTCGTAGCATATCGTTTATACATATTGGTAGAGCCCTTAGGATCTTTGCTTGATTACTAGCGTTGTGATGACAGTCACACTGGTGGGGGATGGGTAGTCTATAAGCACATCCTATACAGGTCCCTAGTCGTAGGATTATAGAGACGGGGCATCGATACTCCACAGTAGACTAGTGTATACGCTTCTCATCCTAGCAAGGGAGATGGTCTGTCCCACAGCCATCAGTATGTCGTACTGGAGCTAGTATGCAGGTGCTCATTAGGTTATGAGTACACTGGACATGACTCGTCGGGATCTGTTGGTGGGTATTATACCTATCGTCTGGTAGTAGTTCCCAGGTGATATGAGTACAGCTTAGTCCGTCGACTTGACACTGCTAGTTCGCCTCAAGTGTGTTCCCACTGTACTTTGATTACTATCCTACCATGGCTCAAAGGAGTCATGCAAACAAGTAGTAGTTGGGTGCAGTCCCGAAGCACTTGGAGGAAGTGGCGGTTAGATAGGATTCATCTCTCCCGGTATTGGGGGTTGATATCGCGCTGTGTTTGGAAGGCCATTACACAAAGTCCTTGGCCAAGGCAAGCGAGATTTACTGGTAGGTACTCCAGTAGTTTCTCAGGGTGTTTTGGGCTATACTCCGACACGGCTTATTGCGCTATCAGGGGTCTGACGATTACCGCCCCCTAGGAACGATATGTGATACTCTTAGTGTAAGTCCACGGTAGCGCCTCGGCCGTCTAATAGACGCCAAATACGGAACAAAAACTTTTTACAACTGGCGCTATCGCGTACTATAACCCGGATATGCCATTAAAGCTAAACTAACAAACTACAAAGTGGGTAGAAGAGTTATACCGAACGATCCGAATCCTTCGGTCTTCAACCATCATCCCACGCTTTGTTGCGGCAGCTCCGATCTCCTGAATCTCCAGTCTTCTCGTCCAGGTGGCACTACGTCAACGGATATTTAAACGGGCTCCCGCCTCTGAACCGAGGCAACTCGATCATCAAGTTTGCTAAAGGAGATGACCAAGATTGATGTAGAGAATGGGTAGAACACTTTGTCTCGTTACGTCCAAAACTATGGACGAACGGTTAAGAAAGTTGCCTTTTGGATCGGGTGGAAATGTGAAATGAGTATCTATCAAATTTCCATACACTAAAACTATCATCTTTTTTCTCTCAAGCAACCATCTCCTCACAAGAGGGGAGGGGCCGGCCACTTATACAAGAGGGGGAGGTGAGTGTAGGAGAGGGGAAGGTGACCACAAGATCAATGAAGAGGATGAGTCACATAACACCTTGTATGAACACAATTAAAGCAAAAGAAGAATCATCAAACTAGTCACCAAAACCATTAATGCAATAAGAAATGCACTAATGACTCACAAGCCTAGTCACCATCCTAGTCACCATCTAGAAACTTCCACACTCATCTCAAGAAAAGATAAATCTGCATTTAACTGAATCTTAAATACGGCTGATAGAAAACTGGAAACTGGCAACTTCCAAAAGCGATCCTGAAACGAATTTCAGGATAACCCCGTAACAGTATAAACATACCCTCATTTGTATTACGACCGAAAACAAATACAACTGAGACAAATATAGTATATCTACACAGTATAATACTGGGATCCGGCTTAAACCAAAGCCTATCAGTATTATCTGCCCGAAAAATGACACGTGCGAAAACGCACGTGAATTTTCCGAACCCTGCTATAAAACCATACGGCCTCTACAACGTTTCGCCCGAACTTGGGAAAGTGTCTGTAGGGGACTCTAATGACTCATCAACACACTGGCACTGGGTATAACCACTAGCACGTCAGAAGTACAAGCTGTACGTAACGGTTGCCTATGTATTGATTGGAAGGGAAGCTGACGAGCGAACTCATCCAGAAATCCTACTGAGCCTAACAGTGACAATATACATACAGTCCGGTCCGTTCATCTATGAGTATCGCATATCGTCCTAGGAGCTGGTAACGTCAGACCCCCAATAGCAGTATAAGTCGTGTCAGAGAGTAGCCCAGAACACCCTGAGATACTACTAGATTACCTACCAGTAAATCTCCTGCCTCGGCCGAGGGCTTTGTGTAATAGCTTTCCTAGACACAGCGCGATCTCACCCCCAATACCGGGAGAGACGAATCCCCTGCCGATCCGCTCACTTACCTCCATGTGGCTTGGGACTGTACCCAAAAAGACCTGTTTGCACGACTCCTTTGAGCCGTGGTAGGGTAGAAATCAAAGCACTGTGGGAACTCACACGAGACAAATGACGACCTCAGGTCGATGAACTAACCTGTACACATGTCACCAGGGAACTGCTATCTAACGATATGTTAAATACCAACTAGCATGTTCCCGGCAAGTCCTTTCCGGTGTACTCATAACCCAATGAGCACCTGTATACATCTTAGGTGAACCAACTGACACTATTGGCTTGTGAGACCAGCCATTGTCCCTCGTCGGGGTCTCGACTGTATACACTAGTCTACTCTGGAGTATCGATGCCCTGTCTCGAAACTCCCACGACTAGGGACACTTTAAGGATGTGCATACAGACACCAGCTCCCACGTATATGATCGCCATCATACTGCTGGCAGCCAAGCAAGAATCCTATGGGCTCTATCAACATGCAATAGCGAACTAAAGCATGTATACGATGATAAAGACAAACCAGATAGCATACTATCATCTTGAGCAAGACTGTCATATCGGTATAGGTCCTGCCTCAATCATTGCAATCACGTACCTGCGATCCAATAATTGACTTTGAGGGCACTATCTCCAACAATCTCCCACTTGCACTTAAGGTTAATTATTGTGATGTCGCATACTCACAGCCCGTGTGATACCGAACATCCAACTCCTCTACTAATCAGTTTCACAAAACCGGTTTGTAAAACTCTTGTGTTCGAGAAATAGCCTCAGTGAGTGGATCTGCCCTGATGTTTCTTTCTATGTCTCTCTTAATCTCAAGTTCGCGGAGAAAGCCATCTCCCGAATCGAGTAATTCTTGTCTTAGAATATGTCTGAATATATGATGGGACCTAGTTCATAAATGAACTCCTAATTCAAACTTCTTAGACTGTATCGATAACTGAACCTAATCAGTATCCAGCACCATGCCTCCCACAGTATCCTCTTGGATCACCTGTCCATAATACTGTCCCTCGTCAGAGGAAAAACTATAACTCTGACAATCACTCTGTCATCCATGTCACCTTTGAAGCCTGGAATGATAACCGTCTCCCGAAGGAGGTTGTCGTCATTAAATCCGTAGAACATTCACTTATGTTCTAAATCTGCTTCCTTATGTTTCTCCAGGATTGGATTAATATAAACTTATCGCATCAAGTGCAAAAATAACATCTGGTGTGGTACTTGACATCATATGATTGACTCAATTGCCTAAGCAAGTGATCTGGCAATCATGCACATCCCTCTCTCCTTTAGTCTCTAAGACACCTTTAGAGAGGGTGACTCCATCACCTGCAGGTACACCACCATGCCAGGAGTCATCTATTCTAAAATACTATTAGAATATTGTCAAAGTACCCATATTGGGAAACTACCCAAATCTAGATCTAAAACCATAGATCTAGTAACCAAAATGTCTGATATTATATCCATGTCCTTTGTAAAGAAACAACTGTGTGACGACCACAGTACAACCGATCGTAGTATAGAAATTTTACTTCCTAATCTGTGTATGTCATCCAAATACCAGGATATCACACCCTACTACCTCCTTAACAGATCCATCCCCTATTCAGATGAAGTCAAACCCATGACTGTTTCATCAAAATTTAGATGATCTGTCTCCACTATATGTGCTCTAGTCTATAAGTAGACATAAGCTACTTGCCCACTATGCTTCCGCTGCTCCCACTGACTACGACAACCCTCTGGCAGAATAATATCTACGTACACTTCTAAAGCTAGTTTAGAACGACGTTATACTTATCCTTTTGCCGGGTCTCATAGTATGGAACAAAAGTAGTGTCAAGTCTGGGTAAACAAGAACCTCCCTGTCACCGTCCTTGAGGCTACCGGAGTACCTTTTGGGTTTCTGAGGTTACCCACCATATCTGCGGAGTGGCTATTGGAACGTCAAAACCTGATTGAATATATAGGTCCTTTTAAATTTTCCGTAATCGTTTGCAGTTCTGGAATCACTTCCTGTTATACCATACTCCCACTACTGTTTTCTGAAAAAATCTATTTTACTAAAACTGTGGCGAGTCAAGAACAATATCACTATTGATCTTCCATATGGTAGAAATGTCAAACCTCGATATAACCCGGGTCAACCCACAAACTGCCATTACAGAAACGTGCCTCGAGTTATCCAGAGTCTGGTTTTAAGCATAAGCTGGACAACTCCCAGTATCTTAACATCGTTAAGATATGAACCATTCTATATACAATATAGAAATAGAGGCACTAATTTAACTGGAACCAGATTCAAACCATGCAGCTGTCTCAAGTGCATATCAACTTAATGGAGATAGGCTAATCATCATTACTCAACTTAGGAATACATCCAATTATGAGTAACCCTAAAGAGAAACAAGTTTCTCAAAACCATTACTTGAATACCAATCACAAGAATCTACATCTTAGATTTCTTTGAAGAATTCCGATACTTGCGATACCTGGTTCTCTACTATATTCTTATACCCACAACTTTTCAGAACTTAGACATTGTATTTCTACGAAACATTTGTCTAAAAACTAGAGAAGTCACAAGTAAACAGAACATAGTACGAGGACCTACCACTTTGTCCCGACGGACACTGGAAAACATACAATACTCTGTATAAGTCCACTGAGTTGAATAACTCAAAACATGTGCATCTTAGGTTAAAAACTGTATCCAGGTGATTTCCTCAAATATCACCAATTACAACGAATTCCGATATAATGAGGATGATCACCTAATTCCTAATAACTTACTCCCTATCATTATCTGTAAAACCATACAGATGTGAGAATTATACCTGGTAAATACATACCATGGAGCAAGGGTCTAATTGGGAAATCAGTTTACAATTAACAATGCACAGTGAAACTGAAATATGAAAATGTTTCATAGGGGCATCCTGGTATTCCTAGTAATTCCTCTTCCATAAATCAGTTCATGACTATAACCGTATATTTCTTTGCCATCTCTCCAAATCCCTTTATTTGTCTTTATTCATTACCTTCTGTACACCATTGTTAGGCTAAGTGGTTTTCTTCCTTCCCTACCATTCGGCACCAGCCGGTGGTTTGGAAGAAGACTATCCAGTAAGCATAATAGGTGTACCCTCCTTAACCTAGGAGTACTCGCATCTTGAGAGAAGGTGATGATAAAAGACGACTGAATAATACCTTATTCTATTTCTCCCGAACTAGGAAAAAGCAAAGGTGAAATAGGAGTGGCGATGAAGCACGCGGTTTGGTCGTGAATGATAACAGTCGCAATTTACTTTGCCCTCTTTCTAATCCCTTTGTCTTTACATATTACCTTCTGCACACCCTACTTAGGCTAATTGGTTTTCTTCATTCCCTACATTTCGGCACCTGCCTACGGTTTGGAATAAGACTATCCAATAAGCGTAATAGGTGTACTCTCCTAAACTAAGGAGCCCTCGCAACCTGAGAGAAGGTGATAATAAAAGACAACTGAATAAACCAATTCAATTTCTCCTGAACCTGGATCCATCCTCGAATAAGTCCCTTCGAGTTCGTATATAACCATATGATGGATCTATCCAATAGAAATGGATATCCGTAGTAATACGGGGTGTTCTGAGAAATGTAAAGTGTAAGTGCACGGCGGCACCCCGGCCGTCAATCCGAGGCCAAAATGCGGAAACGATAATTTACTTTAACTTTTGAACCGGCACCACCGCGCACAAAAATCCCGGATCGGGCCATTAATCTAATCCTAGCTAACTAAAGAACGGGTAGAGAGATATACCGAGCGATCCGTATCCTTCGGTCTTCTCGTCGTCGTCCCGATCTCCCCGCGGAATCTCCCGTCTTTACCTCCTCGCCGGAAGGGCACCACGTCGCCGGCTTCTTTTGCGGGCTCCCACCTCTGGACCGAGGCAACTCAGGCACGAAGTTGGCGAGTCGATGTGCCCAAGATTTGTTGTAGAATAGTGTAGTGCTCTTGGTCTCATGGGGTTTAAAGAAGTTGCCATAATGGTGGAGGAAAAGAATGCACTTTTAGAGGAGGAGCTATATCATTTTTGCAAAGCCAAATGAGAAGAATTTCCCACACCAAGAATTAGGACAGCCCCTACCCCATAATGGCCAGCCACAAAAAATGGTGGTGAGAGAGAGAGAAAACCAAGGGGGGGTATCAATGATGCAAGAGAGAAATGCTGAGAAGAAAATAATCATCTATCAAACCAACACTCCAACAACCTAATCATCACTCCAAAAGGTTAAGCCATCATGAACCATCATGAACTAAGAAGTCAATGTGATGGTGGAACTATCATGACACAACAATATGCAAAGACCACCCTCCACAAATGCTAATTTGCACAAATGCAAATAAGCCCTCCTCCACCAAATTTCAACCAAGAAAAGATACAAAGGAAAATGGCCGAAACCGGAAAAAAACTGGCAACTCCAAAAAAATGATCCCGTAATAAATTATAGGAAAACCCCGCTACTGTATATACATACCCGCATTTTTATTCCGACCGAAATACAAATGCAATGAGACAAAATCTATACTGTACTATACTAGGATCCAGCTTAAACCAAAGCCCGCTAGTATAAAACGTCCGATCGTGATCCGTGCAATACCGCACGTATCTGATCGAACCCTGCCATATCTCCATACGGCCTCTACAGCGTTTCGCCCGAAAACGTGAGAAAACGGTCTGTGGGGGACTCTAAAGACTCGTCAATACTTTTGTTGTGGATTTAACCACTAGCATGTCAGAGGTATTAGCCTATACGTAACGGGCTACCAGGTATTGACCAAAAGAGACGTCGATGAGCGAACTCATCCTGACACCCTACTGAGCCTGTCAGTGACAATATCCGTACAGTCCGGTCCGTTCGTGTATGAGCATCACATGGCGGGCCTAGGGGGTTGGTAAAAGTTAGACCCCCAAAAGCGGTACAAGTCGTGTAGGAGTGCAGCCCAGAACACCCTAAGATATTACTGGAATACCTACCAGTAAATCTCCTGCCTTGGCCAAGGACTTCGTGTAAGGGCTCTCCTAGACACAGCGCGACCTCACCCCCAATACCGGGAGAGACGAACCCCTGAAGATCCGCTCACTACCTCCATGTGGCTCGGGACTGTACCCAACTAAAACCTGTCTGCACGTCTCCTTTGAGTGTGGTAGGGTAGTAATCAAAGTACAGTGGGAACTCACATGAGACAAATGACGATCCTTAGGTCGATGAACTAACCTGTACACATGTCACCCCGGAACTGCTATCTGACGTCAGGTATAAGACGAACTAGCATGTTCCCGGCGAGTCCTGTCCGGTGTACTCATAACCCAATGAGCACCTGTATACATCTTAGGTGAACCAACTAACACCAGTGGCTTGTGAGACCGGCCATCGCCCCTCGTTGGGGTCTCGACTGTATACACTAGTCTACTCTGGAGTATCGATGCCCTGTCTCGAAACTCCCACGACTAGGGACCTTTTAAGGATGTGCTTATAGACCCCAGCTCCCACGTATATGATCGCCCTCATACGGCTGGCAGTCAAGCAAGAATCCTATAGGCTCTATCAACGTGCAATAGTGACCTGTAAGGCCAGCTAAAGCAGTACACGATGATAAAGATTAACCAGATAGCATACTATCATCTTGAGTAAGACTGTCCTACCGGTATAGGTCCTCCCTCAATCATTGCAATCATGTGCCTGTGATCCAATAATTGACTCTGAGGGCACTATCTCCAACAATCTCCCACTTGCACTCAAGGCTAATTATTGCGATGTCGCATATTCACAGCCCGTGTGATACCGAACACCCAACTCCTCTACTAGTCAGTCTCACAAAGCTCGTTTGCGAAACTATTGCGTTCGAGGAATAGCCTCAGTGAGTGGATCCGCTGTGATGTTTCTTTCTATGTCTTTCTTTATCTCAAGTTCGCGGAGAAAGCCATCTCCCGAAATGAGCAATACCTGTATTAGAATATGTTTGGATGTCTGATGGGACCTAGCTCATAAATGAACTCCAAATCCAAACTTCTTAGACTGTATCGTCAACTGAACTTAATCAGTATCCTGCGCCATACCTCCTTCAGTATCCGCATGGACCACCTGTCCAAAATACTGCCCTTCGTTAGAAGGAAAACTACAACTTTGACAACCACTCTATCATCTAGGTCACCTTGGAAGCATAGAATGATAACTGTCTCCCGAAGGAGGCTGCTGTCATCAAATCCTTAGAACATCCACTTATGTTCTAAAACTGCTTCCAACTGTTTCTCCACGATTGGATCAATATCAACTTATTGCATCTATTGCAAAAACAACATCTGGTGTGGTACTTGACATCTCATGATTGACTCAATGGCCTAAGCAAGTGATCTGCCAATAATGCACATCCCTCTCCTCTTTAGTTAGTAAGACACCTTTTGAGAGGGTGACTCCATCACCTGCAGGTACACTACGGTGCCAGGAGTCGTCCATTCTAAATACTCTTAGAATGCTGTCTAAGTACCCAGATTGGGAAACTGCCCAAATCTAGATCTAAAACCATAGATCCAGTAACCAGTATGTCTTGATATAATATCCAAGTCCCGTGTGGAGAAACTACTGTGTGACAACCAAAGTATAACCGATCGTAGTATAGGAATTTCAGTTCCTACTCTGTGTATGTCATCCAAATACCAGGACATCACACCCTACTACCTTCTCAACAGATCCATCCCCTATTCTGATGAAGTCAAACCTGTGACTGTCACATCAGAAATAGATGATCTATCTCCGCTATATCTGCTTTAGTCCATTGATATAAGCTACTTGTCCACCAATGTTTCCGCTGCTCCCACTGACTACGAAAACCGTCTGGCAGAGTCATATAGACGTACACTTCTAAAGACAGTTTAGAACGACGTTATACTCATCCTCCTGCCGGGTCTCACAGTCTGGAACAACAGCAATGGCAAGCCTGGGTAAACAAGAACCTCCCTGTCACCGTCCTTGAGGCTACCGGAGTACCTCTCGTATGCCTGAGGTTACCCAACTTATCTGCGGAGTGGCCAATGGAATGTCAAACCAGATTGAATCTTTATGTTCTTATCAAATCTTAAGTAATCGTTTGCGGTTCTGGAATCACTTCCAGTTCTACCATACTCCCACTACTGTTTTCTGAAAAAATCCATTTTTTTTAAAACTGTGGCGAGTCAAGCACAATATCACTATTGATCTTCCAGATGGTCGAAAGTCAACCCTCGTCATAGCCTGGGTCAACCCACAAATAGCCATTACAGAAACGTGCCTTGAGTTATCCAAAGTCTGGTTTTAAGCATAAGCCGGACAACTCCCCGTACCTTAACAATGTCAAGATATAAACTGTTCTATATCCAATACAGAAATAGAGGCACTAATTTAATTGAACCAGATTCAAATCATGCAGCTGTCTCCAGTGCACGTCAACTAAATGGAAAGAGGCCGATCAGCGTTACTCAACTTAGTAATGCTTCCAACTATGAGTAACCTGAAAGAGAAGAAAGTTCTCTTAATCATTACTATCAACTGAATACCACATACAAGTATCTACGTCTTCGATTACCTTGAAGAATCTTGATACTTGCAACACCTGGTTCTCTACTCTATTCTTATACCTATAACTTCTCAAAAATTTGGACCCTGTGTTTCCACGAAACACCTGTCTAAAAACTAGAGAAGTCATAAGTAAACCGAATATGGTGCGAGGACCATCCCCTCTGTCCTAATGGACACTGGACAACATACAATACTCTGTATAAGTCCCTTGAGTCTTACAACTCATTTCATGTGTGTCGTAGGTTGAAAACTGTACTTATGGTTATGAAAAATTACACCGCTGTTTAATGCTTCTTACATAACCATCCACTAATATAGGTAAATGTCATAGACATAATTTCAAAAAGGTATATCTCACTCTACAAAAATAGACGTACAGATATATCAATTTGAAATTGGTGCACAACGACGGATATTCAAAAACAAATATTTGCCGACCGGCAAACAACCCAGGCGATTTCCTCAAATATCACCAACTACAACGAATCCCGATATAATGAGGATGATCACCTAATTCCTAATAACTTACTCCCACTCATCATCTATAAAACCATACAGATGTGAGAATCAAACCTGGTAAATACATACCCTGGAGGAAGTGTCTAATTGGGAAATCAGTTTTTTTTAACAGTACACAGTGAAACTGAAACATTGAAATGTTTCGATGGGGTATCCGGGTATTCCTAGTAATGCCTCTTTCATTATCTAGATTCACAACTGTAACCGTATATTTCTTTGCCACCTCTTCAAATCCCTTTATATGTCTTTAGTCGTTACCTTCTACATACCCCTTTAGGCCAAATGGTTTACTTCCTTCCCTACCGTTCGACACCAGCCTATGGTTTGGAAGAAGACTATCAAATAAGCATAATGGGTGTACTTTCCTAATCCTAGGAGCACTCTCAATGCGAGAGAAGGTGAAGATAAAAGACAACCGAGTAAACCTTATTCCTATTTCTCCTGAACCAGAATCCATCCCCGAACTGGAACAAGTTCCTTTCGAGTTCGTATATAACCATGCGATGGAGTATCCAATAAACCGTGGATCTTCGTAGTGATACGGAGTGTCCTGGAGAAATACAAAGGTGATTTAGGATTGGCGAAGAAATACTTGGTTTGGTCGTGAATAGCAGTCGCAGTTTACTTTGCCTTCTTACTAATCCCTTGATATGTCTTTACTTAATATCTTCTGTACACCATCGTTATGCTAATTGGTTTTCTTCATTCCCCACCGTTCGGCACCAGCCTAAGGTTTGGAAGAAGACTAACCAATTTGCATAATAGGTGTACTATCTCCTAAACCAAGGAGTACTCGCAACCTGAGAGAAGGTAAAAGGAAAAGACAACTGAATAGTCATATTCATTTTCTCCAGAACCAAAAACCATCCTCGAATAAATTCCTTCGAGTTCGTATATAACCATATGATGGTTTTGTCCAATGTAAGCGGACGTTCGTAGTAATACGGGGTGTCCTGGAGAAAAGGGTAAAAGTAAGAGTGGCAAAGAGGTTTGCGACTCTGACAATCCAAAAGCCGGTGTATATGAAGGTTCGGTTAATCTTGGTCACTGAGTCATAGTCTAGGGTCGGGTCATGGTCGCTGCCAAAGAGAGAGATAAAAGAAACACTCAGCGTACACTCTAACCTAGATCAGAATGGTTACCAATTTATCTAATCTGGAAACCTCCCACTGTACCGTCAAATTCTCCTCCAAACCTGAAAGAAGAATTTGTCGGGATCAACCGAGGAGTAAACCAACTCATCAGTGGGAATCGGGATCCAACTATCATCGCATGATAACGTGATGGAATCCGCTCACGTTATCACACTCCAGAAGGTATGCGCATATCTGGCAAGTTTCACTTTCTTTAGAAACTCCCGATGTGGATTTTTGCCCCATGCTCTTATGACCTTGACTTTGGCCAACAAATCATAAGTCACATGTCAAGTTCTACCCGTCATTCTCCAGGTTAATTTGAGCCCACCCGTACAAGCCCTTGACTTTGGCCAACAAGGCTATACGACTTCCCCAAACCAACACATCTATCTATGCTGTACATGAATACCCAATAGCCAATCACTATGCCTTGACTTTGGCCAACAAACATAGCTTGAATACTTATTGACTATCCATGTGAAACGACGGAGGGCTACGAATGTTTTCTGGTGAAAACCTTTAACGTAATGAACTTGATATCGTTGAAGGAACAGGATAGCTTTTAAAAATATAGTGGCGAAAACCTTTGCTAAAGAGGTCACTCCCGGTGAAGGGATCTCGGCTCTTTCCCCGTAGAATGAGGTGCAGGATATTCTAACTGAATACCACGATGCTAAGCAAAAATAAATGACTATAGTGAAGTTATTGCCCTGACGCAAAATTCTGTCCAAGGGGTCACTCCCGGTGAAAGGATCTCGGCCCTTGCCTCGTCGACTGAGGTGCTGGATATTCATAACCGAATACCACTGTGCAAAACAAAAGAGAACGTCCTTGCAATAACAGCTATTTGAAAAATTGTTCCAACAACATCAGAATAGGTTTATTTTTAACTTGCATGGATCCGAATCAACGCAGTCCCATCAATTGATCACACCATAAAGAACGAAAATAATGATGTACGTATATGCCATCCGCATTCGCCACTGGGTCCCGTCATTACCCGTTAGGTTAGTTAACTAACGACAGAGCGGGGACTGGACTAGCGCGGATGCAAAACATATACAATATCTACTAGTATATATATCAATATATAATATTTTGCTCAAGGCGTGATAAAATGCAACATCACAAAAATGTAATAAGCATCACAGAACAATACAGATATCTGGGATCCCCGGGTTTCACAGAGCCGCTACTGAAACCCGATATTCCCCTGGTCGTGTGGATAGCTTGTGCAATGAAATCCTAGACCCCTACGGGCGCGGCAAGTTACCCTCCAAAACCTGAAGCGAGGCAGCCCCCTTCAGCAACGTGAATGGACCACCCGACACTTCACGGAATCCGGTAACTTGGGCACCCCTCCTGGGTCAACTTGTACCCCCTACGATTGTGGCGAATAGCCTGCCAATTCTAGAGTAAAGCCCCCTCTGTCTCAAAGCCATGAGATGCGGGCTCGATGCCCTCTAGAACCCGGCTATCCATGCACCCCTTTACTGGGTAATCCTAGTACAGAAAGTAAAATATACATACAACGGGTAAATCGACCTCACCCCGGTCGTGCCCCAAAAGAATAATATACAAACAAGTTGTGACGGCAGTCCACATGTCGGACGCTCGGCCCGCAATGTCAAATGTACATAATAAACCAAACTGTACTACCATTGCATCCAGGCTATCCCTCACGACCAATCCGCAACATCACAGCACAACACAGAACATCAACATGAATGTCACGTTCGCAAACCCGTCTAACCGGGCTATAGCAGTTAGACAGGATTTACCGATAAAGTGACATTCACGGTCGCAGATATAATGTAAATACTGTGAACTAACATGTTTAAAATATTCGATCGATCAAATTTACCCATGTGGGCCACAAGCACTACTGTAGCACATAAAGAAATTCTGGGCCCAAACAGAATATACCAGCCCAAAAGCCCACTGCAAAAAATTGGTGAAATGAAGCTAAATTACTGCAACGGAACCGCGGCCAAAGTGGAGTTATGGCCGCGGTTCCGCGGCCCTATTGAAGGATCAGATCACCAAAATTTTACAGTGCTCTTAGAATTCCCTGCACATGTTTCTGCAACAACCTGAAAAATTTTTGGAGTCAAAAATATTTCAACAGAAACTGATGCTATTGGAAACGCGGGTTTTGGAATTTTGTTCGATCGAAAGTGTAAACACATTAGACCAAGCTAGACTAGTTTAATGGCGTGGCTCTAATACCAGTGTAAGTGCACGGCGGCACCCCGACCGTCAATCCGAGGCCAAAATGCGGAAACGATAATTTACTTTAACTTTTGAACCGGCAGCACCGCGCACAAAAATCCCAGATCGGGCCATTAACCTAATCCTAGCTAGCTAAAGAATGGGTAGAGAGATATACCGAGCGATCCATGTCCTTCGGTCTTCTCGTCATCATCCCGATCTCCCAGCGGAATCTCCGGTCTTCACCTCCTCGCCGGAAGGGCACCACGTCGCCGGCTTCATTTACGGGCTCCCACCTCTGGACCGAGGCAACTCGGGCACGAAGTTGGCGAGTCGACGTGCCCAAGATTTGCTGTAGAATAGTGTAGTGCTCTTGGTCTCATGGGGTTTAAAGAAGTTGCCATAATGGTGGAGGAAAAGAATGAACTTTTGGAGGATGAGCTATATCATTTTTGCAAAGCCAAATGAGAAGAATTTCCCACACCAAGAATTGGGACAGCCCCTACCCCATAATGGCCGGCCACAAAAAATGGTGGTGAGAGAGAGAGAAAACCAAAGGGGGGTATCAATGATGCAAGAGAGAAATGATGAGAAGAAAATAATCATCAACCAAACCAACACCCCAACAACCTAATCATCACTCCAAAAGGTCAGGCCATCATGAACCATCATGAACTAGAAGTCAATGCGATGGTGGAACTATCATGACACAACAATATGTAAAGACCATCCTCCACAAATGCTAATTTGCACAAATGCAAATAAGCCCTCCTCCACCAAATTTCAGCCAAGAAAAGATATAAAGGAAAATGGCCGAAACCGGAAAACAAACTGGCAACTCCAAAATACTGATCCCGTAATAAATTACAGGAAAACCCCGCTACTGTATATACATACCCGCATTTGTATTCCGACCGAAATACAAATGCAATGAGACAAAATCTACACTGTACTGTACTAGGATCCGGCTTAAACCAAAGCCCGCTAGTATAAAACGTCCGATCGTGATCCGTGCAATATCGCACGTATCTGATCGAACCCCGCCATTTCTCCATACAGCCTCTACAGCGTTTCGCCCGAAAACTTGAGAAAACGGTCTGTGGGGGACTCTAAAGACTCGTCGATACTTTGATTGTGGATTAAACCACTAGCACGTCAGAGGTATTAGCCTATACGTTACGGGCTACCAGGTATTGACCAAAAGGGAAGTCGATAAGCGAACTCATCCTGACACCCTACTGAGCCTGTCAGTGACAATATCCGTACAGTCCGGTCCGTTCGTCTATGAGTATCGCATGGCGGGCCTAGGGGCTTGGTAAAAGTCAGACTCCCAAAAGCGGTACAAGTCGTGTCGGAGTGCAGCCCAGGACACCCTGAGATACTACTGGAATACCTACCAGTAAATCTCCTGCCTTGGCCAAGGACTTCGTGTAAGGGCTCTCCTAAACACAGCGCAACCTCACCCCCAATACCGGGAGAGACGAACTCCTGAAGATCCGCTCACTGCCTCTATGTGGCTCGGGACTGTACCCAACTAAAACCAGTTTGCACGTCTCCTTTGAGCGTGGTAGGTTAGTAATCAAAGTACAGTGGGAACTCACACGAGACAAATGGCGATCCTCAGGTTGATGAACTAACCTGTACACATGTCACCCGAGAACTGCTATCTGACGTCAGGTATAAGACCAACTAGCATGTTCCCGGTGAGTCCTGTCCGGTGTACTCATAACCCAATGAGCACCTGTATACATCTTAGGTGAACCAACTAACACCAGTGGCTTGTGAGACCGGCCACCGCCCCTCGTCGGGGTCTCGACTGTATACACTAGTCTACTCTGGAGTATCGATGCCCTTTCTCGAAACTCCCACGACTAGGGACCTTTTAAGGATGTGCTTATAGACCCCAGCTCCCACATATATGATCGCCCTCATACGGCTGGCAGTGAAGCAAGAATCCTAGGGGCTCTATCAACGTGCAATAGTGACCTATATGGCCACCTAAAGCAGTACACGATGATAAAGAATGATAAAGATAAACCAGATAGCATACTATCATCTTGAGTAAGACTGTTCTACCGGTATAGGCCCTCCCTCAATCATTGCAATCACGTGCCTGTGATCCAATAATTGATTCTGAGGGCACTATCTCCAACACAAAGGGTTAAAGAAAGAGCGGCAATGACTTATGCAACTAGGACAATCCAAAAGCCAGTATTTTAAGAAGGTTCGGTCAACTTGGTCACCGAGTCATAGTCTAGGGTCGGTCAAAGGTCGCTGCCAAAGGGAGAGAGAAAAGAAACACTCTGCGTGCACTCTAACCTAGATCAGAATGGTTATCACTTTATCTAATCAGGAAACCTCCGACTGTTATCTCAAATTCTCCTCCAAACCTGAAAGAAGAATTAGTCGGGATCACCCGAAGAGTAAACCAACTCATCAGTGAGAATCGGGATCCAACTATCATCATATGATAACTTGATGGAAGCCACTCGAGTTATCACACTCCAGAAGGTATGCGCATAACTGGAAAGTTTTTTTATGTTTGAAACTCCCGATGTGATTTTTGCCCCATGTTCTTATGACCTTGGCGTTGGTCAAAATATCATAAGTCACATGCCAAGTTTTACCCGTCACTATCCAAGTCAATTTGAACCCACCTGCAATGCCCCTGACATTGGCCAAATGGCAGAACGACTGTCCCAAACCAACTCATCTATCTATACAACATATGAATACCCAGCAGCTACCAAACACTATGCCTTGGCGTTGGTCAAAATACATAGTTTGAATACTACTGAATACCCAAATGAAATGACGGAGGGCTACGGCTGGTTTTTGGTGAAAAACCTTTAACGTAATGAACTTGATCTCGTTGAAGGAAACTGATAGCTTTTTATAAAAATATAGAGGCGAAAACATTTTGCTAAGAGGTCACTCCCGGTGATGGGATCTCTGCTCTTTCCTCGTGGAATGAGGTGCAGGATATTCCAACTGAATACCGCGATGCATAGCAACTTGTAATCGACTATAATGAAGTTATTACCCTGACGTAAACTTCTGCCCAATGGGTCACTCCCGGTGAAAGGATCTCGGCCCTTGCCTCTTGGAATGAGGTGCAGGATATTCTAACTAAATACCACTATTCAAAACAAAAGGAAACGTCTTTGTAATAACACCTTTTAAAATTTGTTCCAATAACATCAAATATAGGTTTGTTTTATCATTGCATTGATAAGAATCAATGCAATCCCTTCAAACAATCACACCAGAAAAGAACGAAAATAAAATGTACGTATATGCCATCCGCATTCGTCACTGGGTCCCGTCATCACCCGTTAGGTTACTTAACTAACGACAGAGCGGGGGCTGGACTAGCGCGGGTGTAAAACATATACAACATCTAATAGTATATATACAATAATCGCTCCAGGCGTGATAATATGCAACATTACAGAAAAGTAATAAGCATCACAGAACAATACAGATAATCTGGGATCCCTGGGTTTCACAGAGCCGCTGCTGAAAACCGACGTTCCCCTGGTCGTGTGGATAGCCTGTGCAATGAAACCTAGACCCCTACGGGTGCGGCAAGTTACCCGCCAAAACCTGAAGCGAGGCATTCCCCACAACATAGTGAATGGAACACCCGGCACTTCACGGAATCCGGTAAATTGAGCACGCCTCCTTGGGTCAACCTGTACCCCCTACCAGTGCGGCGAATAGTCTGCCAATTCTAGAGTGAGGTCCCTTTGTCTCTCAAAGCCATGAGATATGGACCCGTTGCCCTCCAGAACCCGGCTATCCGTGCACTCCTTCGCGGGATAAACCTAGTACAGAAATGAAAATATGTTCAATGGGTAAATCGACCTCAACCCGGTCGTGCCCCAAAAGAATATTATACAAACAGGCAGTGACGGCAGTCCACATGTTGGACGCTCGCCCCGCAATATCAAATGTACAAATAAATCCAAACTGCACTACCATTGCACACTGCTATCCACCACGACAAATCCGCAACATCACAGCACAACACATAACATCAACGCAAATGTCACGTTCGCAAACCCGTCTAAAAGAACTATAGCAATTAGACGCGGTTTACCGATCAAATGACATTCCCAGTCGGAGATATAAAGTAAGTACTGTAAACTAACAAGTTTAAAATTTCGATCGACAAAATTTTCCAAAGTGGGCCCCACATACATTTGCTGTACAGTAACAAAATCTGGGCCCAAAAGAACAGTACCAGAAACCACAATTTATCATGTAGAAACTACAGAAGAAACATGGTCCACTAAGTCTCCAATACGGCCGCGGTTCCGTGGTTAAAGAAAGGCTTTGACCGCGTTTCCACGGTGGTTTGGTCGACTCAGTGGGTCGTTTTTCTTCTGGTTCCTTAAAAAAACCTGCTTAATTTTCTGGTATATGCAAAATAATTTTTAGACCCTTTTAAATCGACAGAAACTTTAACATGGAATATTGCGGTTTTCGAAAATCCGTTCGATCAATATTTTAAACGTGTTAGCACAAGTTAGTATAGCCTAATGGTGAGGCTCTGATACCACTGTAAGTCCACGGTAGCGCTCCGGCCGTCTAATAGACGCCAAATGCGGAAAAAAAAACTTTTTACAACTGGCACCATCGCGTACTATAACCCGGATCTGCCATTAAAGCTAAACTAACAAACTACAATCTGGGTAGAAGAGTTATACCGAATGATCCGAGTCCTTCGGTCTTCAACCATCATCCCACGCTTTGTTGCGGCTGCTCCGATCTCCTGAATCTCCAGTCTTCTCGTCCAGGTGGCACCACGTCGACGGATCTTTAAACGGGCTCCCGCCTCTGAACCGAGGCAACTCGATCATCAAGTTTGCTAAAGGAGATGAGCACGATTGATGGAGAGAATGAGTAGAACACTTTGTCTCGTTACGTCCAAAACTATGGACAAACGGTTAATGAAGTTGCCTTTTGGATCGGGTGGAAATGTGAAATGAGTATCTATCAAATTTGCATACACTAAAACTATCATCTTTTTTCTCTCAAGCAACCATCTCCTCACAAGAGGGGAGGGGCCGGCCACTTATACAAGAGGGGGAGGTGAGTGTAGGAGAGGGGAAGGTGACCACAAGATCAATGAAGAGGATGAGTCACATAACACCTTGTATGAACACAATTAAAGCAAAAGAAGAATCATCAACCTAGTCACCAAAACCATTAATGCAATAATCAGTGCACTAATGACTCACAAGCCTAGTCACCGTCTAGAAACTTCCACACTCATCTCAAGAAAAGATAAATCCGTATTTAACCGAATGTTAAATACGACTGATAGAAAACTGGAAACTGGCAACTTCCAAAAGCGATCCTGAAACGAATTTCAGGATAACCCCGTAACAGTATAAACATACCCGCATTTGTATTAAGACCGAATACAAATGCAACTGAGACAAAGATATTATATCTACATAGTATAATACTGGGATTCGGCTTAAACCAAAGCCTATCAGTATTATCTGCCCGAAAAATGACACGTGCGAAAACGCACGTGCATTTTTCGAACCCTGCCAGAAAACCATACGGCCTCTACAACGTTTCGCCCGAACTTGGGAAAGTGTCTGTGGGGGACTCTAATGACTCATCAATACACTGGCACTGTGTATAACCACTAGCACGTCAGAGGTACAAGCTGTACGTAACGGTTGCCTATGTATTGATTGGAAGGGAAGCTGACGAGCGAACTCATCCAGAAATCCTACTGAGCCTAACAGTGACAATATACATACAGTCCGGTCTGTTCGTCTATGAGTATTGCATATCGGCCTAGGGGCTGGTAACGTCAGACCCCTAATAGCAGTATAAGTCATGTCAGAGAGTAGCCCAGATCACCCTGAGATACTACTGGATTACCTAACAGTAAATCTCCTGCCTAGACCGAAGGTTTTGCGTAATGGCTTTCCTAGACACAGCGCGATCTCACCCCCAATACCGGGAGAGACGAATCCCCTGCCGATCCGCTCACTTGCCTCCATGTGGCTCGGGACTGTACCCAAAAAAGACCTGTTTGCATGACTCCTTTGAGCCGAGGTAGGGTAGAAATCAAAGCACAGTTGGAACTCACACGAGACAAATGATGACCTCAGGTCAATGAACTAACCTATACATATGTCACCAGGGAACTGCTATCTGACGATATGTATAATACCAACTAGCATGTTCCCGCCGAGTCATGTCCGTGTACTCATAACCCAATGAGCACCTGTATACATCTTAGGTGAACCAACTGACACCAATGGCTTGTGAGACCGGCCATTGCCCCTCGTCGGGGTCTCGACTGTATACACTAGTCTACTCTAGAGTATCGATGCCCTGTCTCGAAAGTCCCACGACTAGGGACACTTTAAGGATGTGCTTACAGACCCCAGCTCCGACGTATATGATCGCCATCATACTGCTAGCAGTCAAGCAAGAATCCTATGGGCTCTATCAACATACAATAGCGAACTAAATCATGTATATGATGATAAAGACAAACCAGATAGCATACTATCATCTTGAGCAAGACTGTCATATCGGTATAGGTCCTGCCTCAATCATTGCAATCATGTACCTGCAATCCAATAATTGACTTTGAGAGTACTATCTCCAACACTTAGATGAACATACCGGACTGTACAGAGATTGTCACATACAGGCTCAGTAGGAGTTCGGATGAGTTAGCTCATCGGCCTTCTTATCGATACATACCTGGGTATCTGTTACGTGCAGCTAGTACCGCTTGTGGCTTGTTGTTAAACCCACTGCCAGCGTAGTGTCGAGTCTTTAGAGTCCCACATAGAGAGTTTCCCTGCACCGAGAAAAAGGTGTAGAGGTCGTATGGTTTTATGGCAGGGCTTCGATCACGTGCGTGCAGTTGTGCACATATGATGATCGGACGGATAATACTAGTGGGCTTTGGTTTAAGCCGGATCCTAGTATTATATTGATGGATTATTTTCGTTTCTTGGTATTCGTGTTCTTAGGAATACAGATGCGGGTATGTATATACGGATGAGGGGCGTTGTCGTAATTTACGGAAAAGCTTCTAGAAGATCAAACCTCATTTGGGTTTTAATTCTTTTTTCATTTGGATTAAAGTTAATGAGGTGGAGGAAATGAGGTGGAGGTTGACAAAAGATCAAGCATGACTCACCCTTTGATATTTTCAAGCATGGTAGATATTTGAGGAGATATTTATCTCCTCAATAATTAATCTAGTATGCTTGATTATTCTTTTCTTAAGTTGAGCCAAGGGTTTTCTTTAGTTGCTTTTTCACACCTTCATCTTCCTCAAGTGACCTTCTTCTTCCTGTAAACCCTAATCTTCTCATGTGTTGAGAATCCTAGGTTCGAAGAGACAAAGCACTCCATCTTCACACTCTATAACATCTAAGACTTCTAGTTAGCGAACTAGAAGCCGTAGTTACCTCGGATTTGAGGTAGGAGCTGTTGGAGATAGTGCCCTCAGAGTCAATTATTGGATCACAGGCACGTGATTGCAATGATTGAGGGAGGACCTATCCCGGTAGGACAGTCTTACTCGAGATGATAGTATGCTATCTGGTTTACCTTTATCATCGTGTACTGCTTTAGGTGACCTGACAGGTCGCTATTGCACGTTGATAGAGCCCTAGGATTCATGCTTGACTGCCAGCAGTATGAGGGCGATCATATAAGTGAGAGCTGGAGTCTACAAGCACATCCTTAATAGGTCCCTAGTCGTGGGAGTTTCGAGACAGGGCATCGATTCTCCAGAGTAGACTAGTGTATACAGTCGAGACCCCGACGAGGGGCAGTGGCCGGTCTCACAAGCCACTGGTGTCTGTTGGTTCACCTAAGATGTATACAGGTGCTCATTGGGTTATGAGTACACCGGACAGGACTCGCCGGGAACATGCTAGTTGGTCTTATACCTGACGTCAGATAGCAGTTCCCAGGTGACATGTGTACAGGTTAGTTCATCGACCTGGGGATCGTCATTTGTCTCGTGTGAGTTCCCACTGTACTTTGATTACTACCCTACCACGGCTCAAAGGAGTCGTGCAAACAGGTTTTAGTTGGGTACAGTCCCGAGCCACATGGAGGCAGTGAGCGGATCTTCAGGGGTTCGTCTCTCCCGGTATTGGGGGTGAGGTCGCGCTGTGTCTAGGAGAGCCATTACACAAAGACCTTGGCCAAGGCAGGAGATTTACGGTAGGTATTCCAGTAGTATCTCAGGGTGTTCTGGGCTACACTCCGACACGACTTGTACCGCTTTTGGGGGTCTGACTTTTACCAACCCCCTAGGCCCGCCATGCGATACTCATAGACGAACGGACCGGACTGCACGGATATTGTCACTGACAGGCTCAGTAGGGTGTCGGGGTGAGCTTCCTCATCGACGTCCCTTTTAGTCAATAGCTGGTGGCCCGTCACGTATTGGCTTATACCTCTGACGTGCTAGTGGTTAAATCCACAGCCATAATATTGACGAGTCTTTAGAGTCCACCACACTTACAGTTACTCAAGTTTCGGGCGAAACGCTGTAGAGGCCGTATGGAGATATGGCAGGGTCGATCAGATACGTGCGGTATTGCACGGATCAGGATCGGACGGTTTTGTACTAGTGGCCGTATAGTTATATGGCAGCGTTCGATCAGATACGTGCGGTATTGCACGCATCAGGATCGGACGGATATTACTAGCCGGCTTTGGCTTAAGCCGGTCCTAGTTAGTACAGTGTAGATTTTGTCTCATTGCATTTGTATCCGGACGGAATACAAATGCGGGTGTGTATGCACAGTGTGGGGTTTTCCTGTAATTTATTACGGGACCAGTTTTCTGGAGTTGCCAGTTTGCATTCCGTTCCGGCCGGTTTTCCTTTGTTCTTTCCGGCCGGACTTTTCTGATGGAGGGGGTAATTTGCAGTTTTGCAAATTACTTTTGTGGAGGGGTTTCATGCATTATGATAGCATCTTTCTTTTTCCTTCATAATGGTT
Source organism: Agapanthus africanus (assembly GCA_030015575.1). Classification (NCBI taxonomy): domain Eukaryota; kingdom Viridiplantae; phylum Streptophyta; class Magnoliopsida; order Asparagales; family Amaryllidaceae; genus Agapanthus; species Agapanthus africanus. The sequence continues at coordinate 429,615,356 of JASDDO010000012.1, forward strand.
AGCATCTTTACTTTATGAGATTAGAATTGATTTGAGGTTGATGTAAGTTTAGTGATGATTATGTTTGGATGTGGTCACCCTCCTCCTTTTACTACACTCACCTCCCTTCTTACTTCATATTGTTATCCTCCACCTTATTCTTCTCACTTGATGCAAGAAGGTTTTCATGGTTAAGAAAAAGAAAGAGAGAAGAAGAAAAGAGAAGAAGAAAAGAAAAGAGAGAAAGATAAAGATGAGAGCTTCACCATGAGAGTTTCATTCTTGATCTTCTTTCCATGCTAGAAAAATGCAAGCACCATTTTTCTAGTCTTGATTCCTCCATCATCCACAAATGGCAACCAACCCCAAAGTGAGACATACATTCTACATTCACTCCCTACAGCATATCTTGAGCATGTCGAGTAGCCGGCTTCATGCGCGAGTTGCCTCGGTATTGAGGTGGGAGCCCGTAAAAGTACCCGGCTTCGTGGTGCCCTTTCCGGCGAGGAGGCGACGACCGGAGATCCCGCGAGGAGATCGGAGTGGAAATGAAGACCGGAGGACTCGGATCAGTCGGTACATCTCTTCCCTTTCTTGTTAGTTAGCTAGACTAGTTTAATGGTTACGATCCGGAGTTTAGTGCGCGGTGGTGCCGGTTTGCAAAGTCCGCAAAATTTAAGTTATTCACCGTTTCCGCATTCCGGCGTCGGATTGACGGCCGGGGCGCCGCCGTGCACTTACAGTGGTATCAGAGCCTCCCCATTAACTTCGTCTAGCTTTTGTGTAATGTGTTTTACGTTTCCGATCGAACAAAATCCCGAAAACACGTATTTCAAGCACATCAGTTTCTGTCGAATTTTTTTTAAGTCCAAAAATTTTTATGGTTGTCTCAGAGTGATGTGCAGGGAAATAGAAGCATACTGTAAAAATTCGGCAACATGATCTCACTGTTTCGCCGCGGAAGCGCGGCCAAACCCCTGCTTGGGCCGCGCTTCCGCGGCGGTTGTAACTGTTCACCCCCCAAACTTTTTCCAGTATGTTCCTGAGTTGAAAATGTGGTTTCTGGAATATTAAAATTGGGCCCAGGTTTTCTGTGGTTGCTACAGTTTTGTTTAGGGGCCCACTTGTTAATGTTTAATCAATCGGAAAATTTTAAACACATTTTTCACAGTATTTACATTATATCTGCGACCGTGAATGTCACTCGATCGGTAAATCCGGTCTAACTGCTATAGCTCGGTTAGACGGATTTGCGAACGTGACTTTCACGTTGATGTTCTATGTATTTGCTGTGATGTTGCGGATCGGTCGTGGGGATAGCCTGGATGCAATGCTAGTACTGTATTGTTGTATTATGTACATTTGATATTGCGGGGCGAGCGTCCGACATGTGGACTGCCGTCACTGCCTGATTGTATTATTCTTTTGGGGCACGACCTGGTTGCGGTCGATGTACCCGGTGTATGTATATTTTACTTTCTGTACTAGGATTACCCCGCGGAGGGGTGCACGGATAGCCGGGTTCTGGAGGGCAACAAGCCCGCATCTCATGGCATTGGGACGGAGGGGGCTTCACTCTGGGATTGGCGGGCTATTCGCCGCACTCGTAGGGGGTACAGGTTGACCCAGGAGGGGTACCCAAGTTGCCGGATTCCGTGGAGTGCTGGGTGGTCCATTCACGGAGCTGAAGGGGGCTGCCTCGCTTCAGGTTTTGGCGGGTGACCTGCTGCGCCCGTAGGGGTCTAGGTTTTCATTGCACAGGCTATCCATACGACCAGGGGAACGTCGGGTTTCAGTAGTGGCTCTGTGAAACCCGGGGATCCCAGATATCTGTATTGTTCTGTGATGCTGTACATTTCTGTGATGTTGCATTTCTTTCCACGCCTTGAGCGAAATATAATATATTGGTATATATATTAGTAGATGTTGTATATGTTTTTCATCCGCGCTAGTCCAGTCCCCGCTCTGCCGTTAGTTAGCTAACCTAACGGGTGATGACGGGACCCAGTGGCGAATGCGGATGGCATATACGTACGTCAGTATATTTTCGTTCTTTGTGGTGTGATCAATGATGGGACTGCATTGATTCGGATCAATGCAAGTTAAACAAACCTAATCTGATGTTGTTGGAACACTTTTCAAAAGGCTGTTATTGCAAGGGCGTTCTCTTTTGTTTTGCATCGTGATATTCATTGGAATATCCTGCTCCTCAGTCGACGAGGCAAGGGCCGAGATCCCTTCACCGGGAGTGACCCCTTGGACAGAAGTTTGCGTCAGGGCATTAACTTCACTATAGCCGATTACTTTTGCTTTGCACCGTGGTATTCAGTTGGAATATCCTGCACCCCATTCTACGGGGAAAGAGCCGAGATCCCTTCACCGGGAGTGACCTCTTTAGCAATGGTTTTCTTCACTATATTTTCTAAAAAGCTATCCGTTCCTTCAACGATATCAAGTTCATTACGTTAAAGGTTTTCGCCAGAAACCATTCGTAGCCCTCCGTCGTTTCAGACGGGTAGCACGTAGTATTCATGCTATGTTTGTTGACCTTCGTCAAGGCATAGTGCATGGTAGCTGCTTGTTACCTTTCTGCTGCATAGGTAGATGCGTTGGTTTGGGACAGTCGTATAGCCTTGTTGACCTTCGTCAAGGGCTTGTACGGGTGGATTCAAATTAACCTGGATAATGACGGGTAGAACTTGACATGTGACTTATGATTTGTTGACCTTCGCCAAGGTCATAAGAGCATGGGGCAGAAATCACATCGGGAGTTTCAAAAGAACTGAAACTTGCCAGATATGCGCATACCTTCTGGAGTGTGATACCGTGAGCGGATTCCGTCACGTTATCGTGCGATGAGAGTTGGATCCCGATTCCTACTGATGAGTTGGTTTACTCCTCGGGTGTTCCCGACTAATTCTTCTTTCAGGTTTGGAGGAGAATTTGAGGTTCAGTGGGAGGTTTCCAGATTAGATAAATTGGTAACCATTCTGATCTAGGTTAGAGTGCACGCTGAGTGTTTCTTTTCTCTCTCTCTTTGGCAGCGACCATTGACCCGACCCTAAGACTATGACTCAGTGACCAAGTTGACCGAACCTTCTTAACACTGGCTTTTGGATTGTCAGAGTTGCGAACCTCATTGCCACTCCTACTTTTACCCTTTTCTCCAGGACACCCCGTATTGCTACGAACGTCCACTTCCATTGGACAAAACAATCGTATGGTTATATACGAACTCGAAGGAATTTATTCGAGGATGGTTTCCGGTTCTGGAGAAAACGGATAGGATTATTCAGTTGTCTTTTCTTTTCACCCTCTCTCAGGTTGCGAGTACTCCTTGGTTTAGGAGTAGTACACCTATTACTCAAATTGGATAGTCTTCTTCCAAACCATAGGCTGGTGCCGACCGGTAGGGAATGAAGAAAACCAGTTAGCCTAAACGGTGTACAGAAGGTATTAAGTTCAGACAAAGAAAGGGATTAGTAAGAGGGCAAAGTAAATTGCGACTGATATTCACGACCAAACCAAATATTTCTTCGCCAATCCTAAATCACCTTTGTATTTCTCCAGGACACTCCGTATCACTACGAAGATCCACAGTTTATTGGATACTCCATCGTATGGTTATATACGAACTCGATAGGAACTTGTTCCAGTTCGGGGATGGATCCTGGTTCAGGAGAAATAGGAATAAAGTACATTCAGGTGTCTTTTATCTTCACCCTCTCTCGCAATGCGAGTGCTCCTAGGATTAGGACAGTACACCCTTTATGCTTTTTGGATAGTCTTCTTCCAAACCATAGGCTGGTGCCGAACGGTAGGGAAGGAAGAAAACCAATTGGCTTAAAGGGGTGTACAGAAGGTAAAGACTAAAGACATATGAAGGGATTTGGAGAGGTGGCAAAGAACTATACGGTTACAGTCGTGAATTTGGAAGAGGCATTACTAAGAATACCGGGATACCCCATCGAAACATTTCAATGTTTCAGTCTCACTGTGTAATGTTAAAAGAAAACTGATTTCCCGATTAGATACTTACTCCAGGGTATGTATTTACCAGGTTTGATTCTCACATCTGTATGGTTTTACAGATGATGAGTGGGAGTAAGTTATTGGGAATTGGGTGATCGTCCTCATTATATCGGGATTCGTTGGAATTAGTGATATTTGAGGAAATCACCTGGGCTGTTTGCCAGTCGGCAAATATTTGGTTTTGAATATCCGTTGATGTGCACCAATTTCAAATTGATATATCTGTACGTCTATTTTCATAGAGTGAGATATACATTTTGATATTATGTCGATGACATTTACCTATATCAGTGGATGGTTAGGTAAGGAGCATTGAACAGCGGTGTAATTCTTCTTAACCAAAAGTACAGTTTTCAACCAACGACACACAGTGAATGAGTTATCTGACTCAAGGGACTTATACAGAGTATTGTATGTTGTCCAGGGTCCATCAGGACAGAGGGGTTGGTCCTCGTACTGTATTCTGCTTACTTATGACTTCTCTAGTTCTTAGACAGGTGTTTCGTACAAACACAGGGTCGAAGTTTTGAGAAGTTATAGGTATAAGAATAAAGTAGAGAACCAGGTGTTGCAAGTATCGGGATTCTTCAAAGTGATCGAAGATGTAGATACTTGTGTATGGTATTCAGTTGATAGTAATGATTAAGAGAAATTGCTTCTCTTTCAGGTTACTCATAATGGAAGCATTCCTAAGTTGAGTAACGCTGATCGGCCTCCTTCCATTTAGTTGACATGCACTGGAGACAGCTGCATGATTTGAATCTGGTTCAATTAAATCAGTGCCTCTGGTTCTATATTGGATGTAGAACAGTTCATATCTTAACGTTGTTAAGGTACGGGGAGTTGTCCGGCTTATGCTTAAAACCAGACACTGGACAACTCAAGGCACGTTTCTGTAATGGCTGTTTGTGGGTTGACCCAGGCTATGACGCGGGTTGACTTTCTACCATCTGGATGAACAATAGCAATATTGTTCTAGACTCGCCACAGTTTTTATTAAAAATGGATTTTTCAAAACAGCAGTGGGAGTATGGTAGAACTGGAAGTGATTCCAGAACCACAAACGATTACTGAAGATTTGATAAGGAACCTAAAGATTCAATCTGATTTGACATTCCATTGGCCACTCCGCAGTTTTGGTGGGGTAACTTCAGGCACCCGAGAGGTACTCCGGTAGCCTCAAGGACGGTGACAGGAAGTTCTTGTTTACCCACACTTGCCATTGTTGTTGTTCCAGGCTGCGAGACCCGGCAGGAGGATGAGTATAGCGTCGTTCTAAACTTGCTTTGGAAGTGCACGTCTATATGACTCTGCCAGAGGGTTGTCGTAGTCAGTGGGAGCAGCGGAAGCATTGGTGGACATCAGGCTTATGTCTATTTATAGACTAAAGCAGATGTAGCGGAGATAGATCATCTATTTCTGATGTGACAGTCATAGGTTTGACGTCATCAGAATAGGGGATGGATCTGTTGAGAAGGTAGTAGGAAGTGATATTCCTATACTACGATCGGTTATACTTTGGTCGTCACACAGTGGTTTCTCCACATGGGACTTGGACATTATATCAGACATACTGGTTACTGGATCTATGGTTTTAGATCTAGATTTGGGTGGTTTCCCAATCAGGGTACTTGACAGCATTCTAAGAGTATTTAGGATGGACGACTCCTGCACGGTAGTGTACCTGCAGGTAATGGAGTCACCCTCTCCAAAGGTGTCTTACAGACTAAAGGGGAGAGGGACGTGCATGATTGGCAGATCACTTGCTTAGGCAATTGAGTCAATCATGAGATGTCAAGTACCACACCAGATGTTGTTCTTGCACTAGATGCAATAAGTTGACATTAATCCAATCCTGGAGAAACGGTAGGAAGCAGTTTTAGAACATAAGTGGATGTTCTAGGGGATATGATAACGGCTGCCTCTTTTAGGAGACGGTTATCATTCCAGGCTTCCAAGGTGACCTAGACGACAAGGAGGTTGTCGGAGTTATAGTTTTTTCCCTCTGACGAGGGGCAGTATTTTGGACGGGTGGTCCAAGGCAGTACTGAGGGTGGCATGGCGCAGGATACTGATTAAGTTCAGTTGAAGATACAGTCTAAGAAGTTTGGATTTGGAGTTCATTTATGAGCTACGTCCCATCAGACATCCAGACATTCTAAGGCAGGTATTGCTCATTTCGGGAGATGGCTTTCTCCGCGAACTTGAGAAATAGAGAGAATAGAAAGAAACATCAGAGCGGATCCACTCACTGAGGCTATTCCTCGACCGCAATAGTTTCGCAAACGGATTTTGTGAAACTGACTAGTAGGGGAGTTGGGTGTTCGGTATCACACGGGCTGTGAGTATGCGACATCGCAATAATTAGCCTTGAGTGCAAGTGGGAGATTGTTGGAGATAGTGCCCTCAGAGTCAATTATTGGATCACAGGCACGTGATTGCAATGATTGAGGGAGGACCTATCCCGGTAGGACAGTCTTACTCGAGATGATAGTATGCTATCTGGTTTACCTTTATCATCGTGTACTGCTTTAGGTGACCTGACAGGTCGCTATTGCACGTTGATAGAGCCCTAGGATTCATGCTTGACTGCCAGCAGTATGAGGGCGATCATATAAGTGAGAGCTGGAGTCTACAAGCACATCCTTAATAGGTCCCTAGTCGTGGAGTTTCGAGACAGGGCATCGATTCTCCAGAGTAGACTAGTGTATACAGTCGAGACCCCCGACGAGGGGCAGTGGCCGGTCTCACAAGCCACTGGTGTCTGTTGGTTCACCTAAGATGTATACAGGTGCTCATTGGGTTATGAGTACACCGGACAGGACTCGCCGGGAACATGCTAGTTGGTCTTATACCTGACGTCAGATAGCAGTTCCCAGGTGACATGTGTACAGGTTAGTTCATCGACCTGGGGATCGTCATTTGTCTCGTGTGAGTTCCCACTGTACTTTGATTACTACCCTACCACGGCTCAAAGGAGTCGTGCAAACAGGTTTTAGTTGGGTACAGTCCGAGCCACATGGAGGCAGTGAGCGGATCTTCAGGGGTTCGTCTCTCCCGGTATTGGGGTGAGGTCGCGCTGTGTCTAGGAGAGCCATTACACAAAGACCTTGGCCAAGGCAGGAGATTTACCGGTAGGTATTCCAGTAGTATCTCAGGGTGTTCTGGGCTACACTCCGACACGACTTGTACCGCTTTTGGGGGTCTGACTTTTACCAACCCCCTAGGCCCGCCATGCGATACTCATAGACGAACGGACCGGACTGCACGGATATTGTCACTGACAGGCTCAGTAGGGTGTCGGGGTGAGCTTCCTCATCGACGTCCCTTTTAGTCAATAGCTGGTGGCCCGTCACGTATTGGCTTATACCTCTGACGTGCTAGTGGTTAAATCCACAGCCATAATATTGACGAGTCTTTAGAGTCCACCACACTTACAGTTACTCAAGTTTCGGGCGAAACGCTGTAGAGCCGTATGGAGATATGGCAGGGTCCGATCAGATTCGTGCGGTATTGCACAGATCAGGATCGGACGGTTTTGTACTAGTGGCCGTATAGTTATATGGCAGCGTTCGATCAGATACGTGCGGTATTGCACGCATCAGGATCGGACGGATATTACTAGCCGGCTTTGGCTTAAGCCGGTCCTAGTTTAGTACAGTGTAGATTTTGTCTCATTGCATTTGTATCCGGACGGAATACAAATGCGGGTGTGTATGCACAGTGTGGGGTTTTCCTGTAATTTATTACGGGACCAGTTTCTGGAGTTGCCAGTTTGCATTCCGTTCCGGCCGGTTTTCCTTTGTTCTTTCCCGGCCGGACTTTTCTGATGGAGGGGGTAATTTGCAGTTTTGCAAATTACTTTTGTGGAGGGGTTTCATGCATTATGATAGCATCTTTTCTTTTTCCTTCATAATGGTTAGCATCTTTACTTTATGAGATTAGAATTGATTGAGGTTGATGTAAGTTTAGTGATGATTATGTTTGGATGTGGTCACCCTCCTCCTTTTACTACACTCACCTCCCTTCTTACTTCATATTGTTATCCTCCACCTTATTCTTCTCACTTGATGCAAGAAGGTTTTCATGGTTAAGAAAAAGAAAGAGAGAAGAAGAAAAGAGAAGAAGAAAAGAAAAGAGAGAAAGATAAAGATGAGAGCTTCACCATGAGAGTTTCATTCTTGATCTTCTTTCCATGCTAGAAAAATGCAAGCACCATTTTTCTAGTCTTGATTCCTCCATCATCCACAAATGGCAACCAACCCCAAAGTGAGACATACATTCTACATTCACTCCCTACAGCATATCTTGAGCATGTCGAGTAGCCGGCTTCATGCGCGAGTTGCCTCGGTATTGAGGTGGGAGCCCGTAAAAGTACCCGGCTTCGTGGTGCCCTTTCCGGCGAGGAGGCGACGACCGGAGATCCCGCGAGGAGATCGGAGTGGAAATGAAGACCGGAGGACTCGGATCAGTCGGTACATCTCTTCCCTTTCTTGTTAGTTAGCTAGACTAGTTTAATGGTTACGATCCGGAGTTTAGTGCGCGGTGGTGCCGGTTTGCAAAGTCCGCAAAATTTAAGTTATTCACCGTTTCCGCATTCCGGCGTCGGATTGACGGCCGGGGCGCCGCCGTGCACTTACAGGAGCTCTGACTATAGACTCTCGGATGGATCGTCTTTGACTCGAGGATGCCGTCAAGGTTGCTACGATCCGTTATGATCCTTGGAGCCGACGACGAGTGGAGGACAGTGATGAAGACCCAAAGGACTTGTATCGTGAGGTATAAGTTCCATCTTTGTTGTTTACATCATACCCTCGTTAGCTAGTTTGGGTTTAGACACGATCCATGAGCTCGAGTTCGTGTTGCGATGCTTCGAAAGATCGTTTTTTACATATTCCGCCGCCCCGCGAACCCATGGGGTGCATGACACGGACTTACACAAGGGTCATGCGGATGTGTTTCATTCAATCAGGAAATGTACGGGTTGAACTTGACTAGCGGACTATGGTTTGTTGGCCCGCGTCAAGGTCATAGGACGCAAGGGGCAAAATATTATCGGGAATTTCAAGTGTTGAAATTTACAATGAGATTGCATACCTTTTATGAGATAGTTGGATCCCGATACCCACTGCGAGTAAGAGTTACTCCTGGGACAGTTTTGGACATTATAATTAGCCGATCAAGTAGGTGTCAAGAAAGGTGTTAACGGGGTTACGCCCCTGGGAAAACGAGGTTTATTTTAATTAGGTCCGTGCGAAAGCACGGGGAACCTCCCTCAAAGTACCGACACCGGCCTGGCCGAAAGATTGGCGAACTTGTAAGGTGTAATTAATCCCGGCCAGTCCTACCTTTTAAGGTTTGAAGGAAAATTTGATATAAAAAGTGGGAGCCATCCTGATTAGATAAAATAATAACCAATATGATCTTGCAAGAGCATACGCTGAGTGTTTTCTTCTCTCTCTCTCTCTCCTGGTAGCGACCATGTCACGCCTTAATCAAGATAATAATATAGATGCATTGACCGAACCTGTCACGCCCCGCTTCCCAGAGTGCGCTAAGATCGGCACGTGACAGAGCCAACCATGCTACCTGTGGATAGGAAACATCCCTCTACAGTCACATTACGGCTGTCTAGAGATATCAAGAACAGTGGAAAATAAAATAAAATATCTAGTACATGTCCATGAGCCAGAATAAACAAGTCAAGAAATAATATGCGGAAGCAATAGATCCAAGTTACAATAACAATCTGGAAAGTATGTCCCAAATACATGCTCACAACAGGAAAAATAAAGTGCTGAATGAAAACTAAACTAAAAATTCTAACAGGACCTCACTACTCGGCCTGCTGACTGAAATACTCCTGAACGGCCTGCGACAGAGAGAGAGGATCCGGGCCATGCAAAACCCAGACGTCAGTGCGTCATAATATCAACAATAATACAATCAGGAGGTAACAAGACATGCAGGCATGAGTATGAACAGTAATTAAGAGTATAACAGTATTATGAATAAGGAACAGTGAAGGGTATAAGCACATGTGATGTGTAATGAGTAATCTAAACTGTGCTACTGGGTTATCTATTCTAAAGTCTTCGAAATCAATTAATGTAATCTTCATCGTAACCCATCAGTGATTATTCCGTAACGCCCGGAAAAACGGCAAACAATAGGTATTCTATAACGCCCGGAAAAATGGCAAACAATAGGTATTCCGACGCCCGGAAAAATGGCAAACAATATGAGAGCCCTTTGAGTTACGTTCGGTTACATTCTTGATTTCCCCATACCCCTAAGTTATGTGTTCAAGTCAGGTATTGACAAATCTGAAGCTAATGCCAATACAGGATCAAGCAGGAACAGGTTTGTCTATACAGACAACAGGATATGTCCATCGGGACAACATGTCAGGATTGTCGGCATTAGAAACAGGATCAGGTAACATGTCAAGTAGTGATATATTAGGTCATATCAGGTAGTGTACATGTATCAAGTCAGGTCAAATAATGGTGTATCAGGTCATGTCAAGTAGTGCACAGGTATCAAGCGGGTGCTCATAATCAAACTGTAGCAAGTACGGGTGCACAAATAAAAGCATGGATGCACAATTATCGATCAGGGATTACAAAATGACTAAGTAGGATGCATAATATGAAGCATGGGGTACTAATGTATTAATAATATGAGTTAATATAATATGGGGTGCAACTAGTTATGCAGAATTAATGGTATGGATACACGAATAAACATGGATGTATAAATAACTATCAGGAGTTACAACTATAGCTTCATGACTATGTAGGATGCACATTATCTAACATAGGGTGTTAATTTAGTAGTAATATGAAATAACGTGTTATGGTATTCAACTAGATATGTAATTAATGGTATGGATGCACAAATATCGATTAGGGTTGCATTTACAGCTTCAAGACTAAGTGGGATGCACATTATTAAACATGTGATGTTAATATGACAATAATATGTAATAATGTGATCTGTAGATGCAGCTACATGTATATTAAATGATATGGATGCATACGGGTGTCCGAAAACGGTAAACTTTAATATGGATGTACAATGCATTCAAAATGTGATATTTTTATTCATACGGATGCATAATAATATACCTAACATGTAGCAAGATTAATTAGCATGCGACTGGATATGTAAATAACGATATGGATGCACACGGACGTCGTAAAACAGTAAAATGATAATAGGGGATGTACAATACACTTAAACATGAAATATTATTATTAATATGGATGTAGTATATATCATAGCATGTAGCAAGATAAACTTGCCTCGATCGGATCACACGACGGATACGTATGGCACGTCCGACGTCGGTAAATCGTCGCAAAACCACAAGCGCGCACGGGACGGGTCCAGGAAAGGCAAGAGCACGACCATGCTGGTTGGGGTTGTTCACCGGATCTCTCGGGTCGTCGGCGTCGAGTACGGCTGCTGCGACAAGCCGAAAACAGAACTATGAAAAGAAAAAGAGAAAGAAAGAAGAAGAAGAAGAAAGAAGAGAAGAAGGAGGTCTAGGCTTATGTTAGTGTTTATGCCCTAGAAGGCCATTACTGTATCATACTAGCTTGTATATTACTTAATGGAAGCTTGGGATATTCACATGTATATAACAGTCTTGCTAAACATGGTAGTATGCTACTTGGTTTTTCTATCTTAATATGTGAGTATACGTATTGATAGAGCTCTTAGGATCTTGCTTGTCTACCAGCGTTGTGATGGCAGTCACACTAGTGGGGGCTGGGTAGTCTACAAGCACATCCTTATTCAGGTCCCTGGTCGTTGGATTATCGAGACAGAGCATCGATACTCCAGAGTAGACTAGTGTGTACGCTTCTCATCCCAGTTGGGGAGATGGTCTATCCCACAGCCGTCAGTACGTCGTACTGGAGATAGTATACAGGTGCTCGTTAGGTTACGGGTACACCGGACAGGACTCACAGGGAACTGTTGGTTGGTTTGATACCAGTCGTCAGTGAACAGTTCCCAGGTGACATGAGTACAGCGTAGTCCGCAGACTTGATACTGCTACTTCGCCTCGAGTGTGTCCCACTGTTCTTAGATTGCTACCCTACCACGGCTCAAAGGAGTCGTGCAAACAGGTAGCAGTTGGGTGCAGTCCCGAGCACTTGGAGGCAGTGGCGGTTAGACAGGATTCGTCCCTCCCGGTATTGGGAGTAGATATCGTGCTGTGTCAGAGAGCCATTACGCAAAGTCCCTGGCCAGGGCAAGCGAGATTTGCTGGTAGGTTCCAGTAGTTTCTCAGGGTGTAATGGGCTTCACTCCGACACGACTTATACCGCTATTAGGGGACTGACGCTTGCCGCCCCCCTAGGCCCGATATGCGATAGTCTTGGACGAACGGACCGGACTGTATGGAGATTGTCACATCAGACTCAGTAGGAGTTCGGATGGGTTTTCTCATCGGCCTTCTTATCGACAACTACCTGGGGACCGTTACGTACAGCTAGTGCCGCTTGCGGTCTGTGGTTAAACCCACTGCCAGCGTAGTAGTCGAGTCTCTAGAGTCCCACACAGAGAGTTTCCTACTCCAGGCGAAACGATATAGAGGTTGCATGGTTTTGCGACAAAGGGTTCGGACGCATACGTGCGTTTACGCGCGTACGACTTTCGGACAGTTTTTACCAGTCGGCTTTGGTTTAAGCCAGTTACTGGTATCCGGTTATTGGATTTATACAGTCTAAAGTTTTTCCGTATTTTTACGGATCGGAGGGGCGTTCTCGTAATTACTCGAGAAGCTTCTAGAAGATGTGACTAAGGAGGTTTCTTTTGGATAAGAAAGTGAGTCATGGTGGTGATTCATTCATTTCATTAATGCACATTTATTGCTTAATGACTCATGCTAATGAATCACCACTAGATATTTTATGAAGCATGCTTATTCATTTCCATTATTCATTTTTGTTAAAAAGAAATGCTTCATAATATATTATGATACACTCTCTCTCCTCTCATTATCTTATCTCATATTCTCTCTCCTCAAGCTCTCATCTTCAAACCCTAATCCTTAATCCTCATGTGTTGAGATCAAAGGATTAGTTAGACTAAACAATCCATAACCTTTACTCTACATCATCCTTTCATCTTTGATTGGCAATCAAAGTTGATTAGTTACCTCAAGTTAGAGGTTTAGCTTGGAGTTTCGCTCTCGGGTGGATCGTCTACTACCTAGAGAAGGTCGAGGAGAACAAAGGAGGACGTAAAGACGAAGGACCGGTTTCATTAGGTATAATCCCTAATCACTTGTGAAATGAAACTCATTGAATACGGTTATTTATAGTTTAGCTTCGATTCAAGCGGTTAGTCGATGTTCGTTGTTTAAACTTGATAAGTTTTGAAAATTCCGCCTCCCCACAAGTACTGGGGTGAAGTACATCGACTTACAGTGGTATCAGAGCCTCGCTAAACACTAAATAACTTAATCGCAAATTTGTACGAATTTCGAACGGAAAAACGAAACCGGAAAACCCTAAAAAATACTAGTTTCTGTCGAATTTAAAACGATGTCAGAAAATTTTTCAGGTGTGTTCAGAGAGCTAGAAAGGAGTCCAGGAGAACACCCAAGAAATTCGAGCCCATGAATCGGCAACTCGGCCGCGAAAGCGCGGCGGATCGGTGGGATCCGCCGCCCTTCCGCGGCGCTTTGGCCGAGTCATGGACTCGTCTTTCTTGTGTGGGTCCCCTGTGACATTTGGGGTTTTCTGGAATATTTAATTATTGCTCAGGTTACTGTTTAACAGAGCAGATTTTGGAGCAATATTGATGTTGTTTATTCGATCGAATTGTACAGTATTTGCGTATTGGATTATATCTGTGATTGTTTAATGTGTTCGTAAACCTTCCCCAACTGCTAGTATGTCGGTTGGCAGGGGGTTGCACATTTCTGAAATGGTTATATCTGTTTGTGCATATAAACTGTATTGGACTGTTGTGGTGTATAGCCGGGGTTAGCAATGGGTTATTGATTAATTCATTTGTTGTAAATGTAATTTGTTGTAATATTATTTTCGCGGGGCACTTCCAGGTTGCGGTTGTAGCCACCGTTGTATTATTTCATTTTACTGTTTTTGCTCCTAGGACTGACCCAAGGTGGGGTACACAGACTGCCGGGAGGGTAGTTTGCTGTACCCGTAGGGGTCGAGGGTGGGGTAACGGCTATTCATCACAACTGTGTAATCTGTTTTTTCTTGCAGGCTCAAAAGAAATACAGATTGCTTGCAAATCCAATATTGTTTATCTGTGTTCTGGAATGAATATCATTGCGTCAGACGAATGTAAAATATCTATATTTATTGTAGCTATTTAGACGTCACTTATGTTTTACACCCGCGCTAGCCCAGCCCCCGCTCTGTCGTTAGTTAAGTAACCTAACGGGTGATGACGGGACCCAGTGGCGAATGCGGATGGCATAAGAGGACGTTGTATTTTCGTTGTTTTCTGCAATGATAGGTTAATGATGGGACGCATTATCTATAATGCAAAGTAAAACAAACCAAAGTTTAAATCGTTGGAACAATTTAAAAGAAACCACTCGGTTATTTTTAAAACAGATATTTTTAAATGCGGAGTCTTAACCACTCCTTTTAAAAGCTATCAGGTTCCTTCGGTTTGTTGGAGATAGTGCCCTCAGAGTCAATTATTGGATCACAGGCACGTGATTGCAATGATTGAGGGAGGACCTATCCCGGTAGGACAGTCTTACTCGAGATGATAGTATGCTATCTGGTTTACCTTTATCATCGTGTACTGTTTTAAGTGACATGACACGTCGCTATTACACGTTGATAGAGCCCCTAGGATTCTTGCTTGACCACCAGCAGTATGAGGGCGATCATATACGTGGGAGCTGGTAGTCTATAAGCACATCCTTAAAAGGTCCCTAGTCGTAGGAGTTTCGAGACAGGGCATCGATACTCCAGAGTAGACTAGTGTATACAGTCGAGACCCCGACGAGGGGCGGTGGCCGGTCTCACAAGCCATTGGTGTCAGTTGGTTCACCTAAGATGTATACAGGTGCTCATTGGGTTATGAGTACACCGGACAGGACTCGCCGGGAACATGCTAGTTGGTCTTATACCTGACGTCAGATAGCAGTTCCCAGGTGACATGTGTACAGGTTAGTTCATCGACCTGGGGATCGTCATTTGTCTCGTGTGAGTTCCCACTGTACTTTGATTACTACCCTACCACGGCTCAAAGGAGTCGTGCAAACAGGTTTTAGTTGGGTACAGTCCCGAGCCACATGGAGGCAGTGAGCGGATCTTCGGGGGTTTCGTCTCTCCCGGTATTGGGGGTGAGGTCGCGCTGTGTCTAGGAGAGCCATTACACAAAGACCTTGGCCAAGGCAGGAGATTTACTGGTAGGTATTCCAGTAGTATCTCAGGGTGTTCTGGGCTACACTCCGACACGACTTGTACCGCTTTTGGGGGTCTGACTTTTACCAACCCCCTAGGCCCGCCATGCGATGCTCATAGACGAACGGACCGGACTGCACGGATATTGTCACTGACAGGCTCAGTTGGGTGTCGGGGTGAGCTTCCTCATCGACGTCCCTTTTGGTCAATAGCTGGTGGCCCGTCACGTATTGGCTTATACCTCTGACGTGCTAGTGGTTAAATCCACAGCCATAGTATTGACGAGTCTTTAGAGTCCACCACACTTTCAGTTACTCAAGCTTTCGGGCGAAACGCTGTAGAGGCCGTATGGAAATATGGCAGGGTCCGATCAGATACGTGCGGTATTGCACGGATCAGGATCGGACGGTTTGTACTAGTAGCCGTATAGATATATGGCAGGGTTCGATCAGATACGTGCGGTATTGCACGGATCAGGATCGAACGGATTTTACTAGCCGGCTTTGGTTTAAGCCGGTCCTAGTTTAGTACAGTGTAGATTTTGTCTCATTGCATTTGTATCCGGACGGAATACAAATGCGGGTGTGTATGCACAGTGTGGGGTTTTCCTGTAATTTATTATGGGACCAGTTTTCTGGGGTTGCCAGTTTGCATTCCATTCCGGCCGGTTTTCCTTTGTTCTTTCCCGGCCGGACTTTACCGATGGAGGGGGTAATTTGCAGTTTTGCAAATTACTTTTGAGGAAGGGGTTTCTTGCATATGTGGGTTTTTGATTTGACCATCACCATTCTCTTTACCATCACTTGCATTTAATTTGACATGAAAGAGTATGGGTTTTGATATGTTATGGTGTTGGAAATTGTTGTGGGCCGGCCACTGTGGGATTGGAGTGGGTTATGGTTTGTATAGTGGATTGAATAAAGATGAGGGATTAATTAATAGGCTACATTGTGAAATGAGTGTGCTGTGTGTTATTTCCTTCATGGAAATTTCGTGGGCCCCCCCATCTTTGTGTGTGTGTGTGCTGTAAAGGATTAATTTCCTTTGCATGATTTATTTTTGAGTGCACTCTTCACACACATCAATTTTTTCCAGAGAGCACAAGAATGGCTTTCCTTTGGCCGAGCTCATTTTTGAGGAAGCTCCATTCATTTTCCTTGCAAAAAAATTGGTAGCTTCATTTCCCTCCAAAGTTCAATCTTCATTCCTCCATCAAAAGGCAACACCAAAACCCCAATGAGACAAAGCACTACACTTCCTACAGCACATCTTGGGCATGTCGAGTTGCCGGCTTCATGCCCGAGTTGCCTCGGTATAGAGGCGGGAGCCCGTAAAAGATGCAGGCGACGTGGTGCCCTTCCGGCGAGGAGGCGACGACCGGAGATCCCGCGAGGAGATCGGAGTGGAGATGAAGACCGGAGGACTCGGATCAGTCGGTACATCTCTAACCCGTATTCTAGTTAGCTTAGACTTGTTAATGGTTACGATCCGGGGTTTAGTGCGCGGTGGTGCCGGTTTGCAAAGTCCGCAAAATTTGAGTTTACCACCGTTTCCGCGTTTGGCCGTCTGGTTGACGGCCGGGGCGCCGCCGTGCACTTACATTGGTATCAGAGCCTAGCCATTAACATAGTCTAGCTTTGTGTAATGTGTTTTACGTTTCCGATCGAACAAAATCCCGAAACCGCATTTTTCATGCATATCAGTTTCTGTCGAATTTTTTTGAGTCCAAAAATTTTTCTGGTTGTCTCAGAGTGATGTGCAGGGAATTTTAAGGTCACTGTAAAAATTTGGTTCAACGATCCCCTCATACCGCCGCGGAAGGGCGGCCAAACCCCTGCTTTGGCCGCTCTTCCGCCGCGGATGTAACTGTTCACCCCTCCAAATTTTTGCAGTGTGTTCCTGAATGATAAATGTGGTTTTTGGAATATTAAAATTGGGCCCAGGTTTTCTGTGGTTGCTACAGTTTTGTTTGGGGGCCCACTTGTTAATGTTTAATCAATCGGAAAATTTTAAACACATTTTTCACAGTATTTACATTATATCTGCGACCGTGAATGTCACTCGATCGGTAAATCCGGTCTAACTGCTATAGCCCGGTTAGACGGATTTGCGAACGTGAGTTTCACGTTGATGTTCTATGTATTTGCTGTGATGTTGCGGATCGGTCGTGGGGGATAGCCTGGATGCAATGCTAGTACAGTGTTGTGGTATTATGTACATTTGATATTGCGGGGCGAGCGTCCGACATGTGGACTGCCGTCACCGCCTGTTTGTATTATTCTTTTGGGGCACGACCTGGTTGCGGTCGATGTACCCGGTGTATGTATATTTTACTTTCTGTACTAGGATTACCCCGCGGAGGGGTGCACGGATAGCCGAGTTCTGGAGGGCAACAAGCCCGCATCTCATGGCATTGGGACAGAGGGGGCTTCACTCTGGGATTGGCGGGCTATTCGCCGCACTCATAGGGGGTACAGGTTGACCCAGGAGGGGTGCCCAAGTTGCCGGATTCCGTGGAGTGCTGGGTGGTCCATTCACGGAGCTGAAGGGGGCTGCCTCGCTTCAGGTTTTGGCGGGTGACTTGCCGCGCCCGTAGGGGGTCTAGGATTTCATTGCACAGGCTATCCACACGACCAGGGGAACGTCGGGTTTCAGTAGTGGCTCTGTGAAACCCGGGGATCCCAGATATCTGTATTGTTCTGTGATGCTGTACATTCTGTGATGTTGCATTTCTTTTCACGCCTTGAGCGAAATACTATATATTGGTATATATAATAGTAGATGTTGTATATGTTTTTCATCCGCGCTAGTCCAGTCCCCGCTCTGTCGTTAGTAAGCTAACCTAACGAGTGATGACGGGACCCAGTGGCGAATGCGGATGGCATATACGTACGTCAGTATATTTTCGTTCTTTGTGGTGTGATCAATTGATGGGACTGCGTTGATTCGGATCAATGCAAGTTAAACAAACCTATTCTGATGTTGTTGGAACACTTTTCTAAAAGCTGTTATTGCAAGGACGTTCACTTCTGTTTTGCATCGTGGTATTCATTTGGAATATCCTGCTCCTCAGTCGACGAGGCAAGGGCCGAGATCCCCTCACCGGGAGTGACCCCTTGGACAGAAGTTTGCGTCAGGGCATTAACTTCACTGTAGCCGATTACTTTTGCTTTGCACCGTGGTATTCAGTTGGAATATCCTGCACCCCATTCTACGGGGAAAGAGCCGAGATCCCTTCACCGGGAGTGACCTCTTTAGCAACGGTTTTCGTCACTATATTTTAAAAAGCTATCCGTTCCTTCGACGATATCAAGTTCTTTACGTTAAAGGTTTTCGCCAGAAACCATTCGTAGCCCTCCGTCATTTCAGACCGGTAGCAAGTAGTATTCATGCTATGTTTGTTGACCTTCGTCAAGGCATAGTGTATGGTAGCTGCTTGTTGCTTTTCTGCTGCATAGATAGATGCGTTGGTTTGGGACAGTCGTATAGCGTTGTTGACCTTCGTCAAAGGCTTGTACGGGTGGATTCAAATTAACCTGGATAATGACGGGTAGAACTTGACATGTGACTTATGATTTGTTGACCTACGCCAAGGTCATAAGAGCATGGGGCAGAAATCACATCGGGAGTTTCAAAAGAACTGAAACTTGCCAGATATGCGCATACCTTCTGGAGTGTGATATCGTGAGCGGATTCCGTCACGTTATCGTGCGATGAGAGTTGGATCCCGATTCCCACTGATGAGTTAGTATACTCCTCGGGTGACCCCGACTAATTCTTCTTTCAGGTTTGGAGAAGAATTTGAGGTACAGTGGGAGGATTCCAGATTAGATAAATTGGTAACCATTCTGATCTAGGTTAGAGTGCACGCTGAGTGTTTCTTTTCTCTCTCTCTCTGGCAGCGACCATTGACCCGACCCTAAGACTTTGACTCAGTGACCAAGTTGACCGAACCTACTTAACACTGGCTTTTGGATTGTCAGAGTTGCGAACCTCATTGCCACTCCTGCTTTACCCTTTTCTCCAGGACACCCCGTTTTACTACGAACGTCCACTTCCATTGGACAAAACCATCGTATGGTTAGATACGAACTCGAAGGGATTTATTCGAGGATGGTTTCAGGTTCTGGAGAAAACGGATAGGACTATTCAGTTGTCTTTTCTTTTCACCCTCTCTCAGGTTGCGAGTACTCCTTAGTTTAGGAGTAGTACACCTATTATGCAAATTGGATAGTCTTCTTCCAAACCATAGGCTGGTGCCGACCGGTAGGGAATGAAGAAAACCAGTTAGCCTAAACGGTGTACAGAAGGTATTAAGTTCAGACAAAGCAAGGGATTAGTAAGAGGGCAAAGTAAATTGCGACTGATATTCACGACCAAACCATGTATTCCTTCGCCAATCCTAAATCACCTTTGTATTTCTCCAGGACACTCCGTATCATTACGAAGATCCCATTTTATTGGATAATCCATCGTATGGTTATATACGAACTCGAAAGGAACTTGTTCCAGTTCGGGGATGGATCCTGGTTCCGGAGAAATAAGAATAAAGTACATTCAGGTGTCTTTTATCTTCACCTTCTCTCGCGTTGCGAGTGCTCCTAGGATTAGGACAGTACACCCTTTATGCTTTTTGGATAGTCTTCTTCCAAACCATAGGCTGGTGCCGAACGGTAGGGAAGGAAGAAAACCAATTGGCTTAAAGGGGTGTACAGAAGGTAAAGACTAAAGACATATGAAGGGATTTGGAGAGGTGGCAAAGAACTATACGGTTACAGTCGTGAATCTGGAAGAGGCATTACTAGGAATACCGGGATACCCCATCGAAACATTTCAATGTTTCAGTCTCACTGTGTAATGTTAAAAGAAAAACTGATTTCCCGATTAGATACTTACTCCAGGGTATGTATTTACCAGGTTTGATTCTCACATCTGTATGGTTTTACAGATGATGAGTGGGAGTAAGTTATTGGGAATTGGGTGATCATCCTCATTATATCGGGATTCGTTGTAATCGGTGATATTTGAGGAGATCACCTGGGCTGTTTGCCGGTCGGCAAATATTTGGTTTTGAATATCCGCTGTTGTGCACCAATCTCAAATTGATATATCTGTACGTCTATTTTCATAGAGTGAGATATACCTTTTGATATTATGTCGATGACATTTACCTATATCAGTGGATGGTTAGGTAAGGAGCATTGAACAGCGGTGTAATTCTTCTTAACCATAAGTACAGTTTTCAACCTACGACACACAGTGAATGAGTCACTAGACTCAAGGGACTTATACAGAGTATTGTATGTTGTCCAGGGTCCATCAGGACAGAGGGGTTGGTTCTCGTACTATATTCGGTTTACTTATGACTTCTCTAGTTTTTAGACAAGTGTTTCGTGGAACCACAGGGTCTGAATTTTGAGAAGTTATAGGTATTTGAATAAAGTAGAGAACCAGGTGTTGCAAGTATCGGGATTCTTCAAAGTGATCGAAGATGTAGATACTTGTGTATGGTATTCAGTTGATAATAATGATAAAGAGAAATTACTTCTCTTTCAGGTTACTCATAATTGGAAGTATTCCTAAGTTGAGTAACGCTGATCGACCTCCTTCCATTTAGTTGACATGTACTGGAGATAGCTGCATGATTTGAATCTGGTTCAATTAAATCAGTGCCTCTGGTTCTATATTGGATATAGAACAGTTCATATCTTAACGTTGTTAAGGTACGGGGAGTTGTCTGGCTTATGATTAAAACCAGACTCTGGATAACTCAAGGCACGTTTCTGTAATGGCTGTTTGTGGGTTGACCCAGGCTATGACGAGGGTTGACTTTCTACCATCTGGCAGATCAATAGAAATATTGTTCTAGACTCGCCACAGTTTTATTAAAAATGGATTTTTCAAAAACAGCAGTGGGAGTATGGTAGAACTGGAAGTGATTCCAGAACCGCAAACGATTACTGAAGATTTGATAAGGAACCTGAAGATTCAATCGGATTTGACATTCCATTGGCCACTCCGCAGATAAGGTGGGTAACTTCAGGCACCCGAGAGGTACTCCGGTAGCCTCAAGGACGGTGACAGGGAAGTTCTTGTTTACCCACACTTGCCATTGTTGTTGTTCCAGGCCGCGAGACCCGGTGGGAGGATGAGTATAGCGTCGTTCTAAACTAGCTTTAGAAGTGTACGTCTATATGACTCTGCCAGAGGGTTGTCGTAGTCAGTGGGAGCAGCGGAAGCATTGGTGGACATCAGGCTTATGTCTATTTATAGACTAAAGCAGATGTAGCGGAGATAGATCATCTGTTTCTGATGTGACAGTCATAGGTTTGACGTCATCAGAATAGGGGATGGATCTGTTGAGAAGGTAGTAGGAAGTGATATCCCTTTACTACGATCGGTTATACTTTGGTCATCACACAGTGGTTTCTCCACAAAGGACTTGGACATTATATCAGACATACTGGTTACTAGATCTATGGTTTTAGATCTAGATTTGGGTGGTTTCCTAATCTGGGTACCTTGACAGCATTCTATGAGTATTTAGAATGGACGACTCCTGGCACGGTAGTACACCTGCAGGTAATGGAGTCACCCTCTCTAAAGGTGTCTTATAGACTGAAGGGGAGAGGGATACTCATGAATGGCAGATCATTTGCTTAGGCAATTGAGTCAATCATGAGATGTCAAGTACCACACCAGATGTTGTTCTTGCACTACATGCAATAAGTTAATATTGATCCAATCCTGGAGAAACAGTCGGAGGCAGTTTTAGAACATAAGTGGATGTTCTAGGGATATGATAACGACAGCCTCATTCGAGAGACAGTTATCATTCCAGGCTTCCAAGGTGACATGGACGACAAGGAGGTTGTCAGAGTTATAGTTATCCCTCTGATGAGGGGCAGTATTTTGGACAGATGGTCCAAGGGAATACTGAGGGTGGCATGGCGCAGGATACTGATTAAGTTCAGTTGAAGATACAGTCTAAGAAGTTTGGATTTGGAGTTCATTTTTTAGCTACGTCCCATCAGACATCCAGACATTCTAAGGCAGGTATTACTCATTTCGGGAGATGGCTTTCTCAGCGAACTTGAGATATAGAGAGACATAGAAAGAAACTTCTAGGCGGATCCACTCACTGAGGCTATTCCTCGACCGCAATAGTTTCACAAACGGGATTTGTGAGACTGACTAGTAGAGGAGTTGGATGTTCGGTATCACACGGGCTGTGAGTATGCGACATCGCAATAATTAGCCTTGAGTGCAAGTGGGAGATTGTTGGAGATAGTGCCCTCAGAGTCAATTATTGGATCACAGGCACGTGATTGCAATGATTGAGGGAGGACCTATCCCGGTAGGACAGTCTTACTCGAGATGATAGTATGCTATCTGGTTTACCTTTATCATCGTGTACTGTTTTAAGTGACATGACACGTCGCTATTACACGTTGATAGAGCCCCTAGGATTCTTGCTTGACCACCAGCAGTATGAGGGCGATCATATACGTGGGAGCTGGTAGTCTATAAGCACATCCTTAAAAGGTCCCTAGTCGTAGGAGTTTCGAGACAGGGCATCGATACTCCAGAGTAGACTAGTGTATACAGTCGAGACCCCGACGAGGGGCGGTGGCCGGTCTCACAAGCCATTGGTGTCAGTTGGTTCACCTAAGATGTATACAGGTGCTCATTGGGTTATGAGTACACCGGACAGGACTCGCCGGGAACATGCTAGTTGGTCTTATACCTGACGTCAGATAGCAGTTCCCAGGTGACATGTGTACAGGTTAGTTCATCGACCTGGGGATCGTCATTTGTCTCGTGTGAGTTCCCACTGTACTTTGATTACTACCCTACCACGGCTCAAAGGAGTCGTGCAAACAGGTTTTAGTTGGGTACAGTCCCGAGCCACATGGAGGCAGTGAGCGGATCTTCGGGGGTTTCGTCTCTCCCGGTATTGGGGGTGAGGTCGCGCTGTGTCTAGGAGAGCCATTACACAAAGACCTTGGCCAAGGCAGGAGATTTACTGGTAGGTATTCCAGTAGTATCTCAGGGTGTTCTGGGCTACACTCCGACACGACTTGTACCGCTTTTGGGGGTCTGACTTTTACCAACCCCCTAGGCCCGCCATGCGATGCTCATAGACGAACGGACCGGACTGCACGGATATTGTCACTGACAGGCTCAGTTGGGTGTCGGGGTGAGCTTCCTCATCGACGTCCCTTTTGGTCAATAGCTGGTGGCCCGTCACGTATTGGCTTATACCTCTGACGTGCTAGTGGTTAAATCCACAGCCATAGTATTGACGAGTCTTTAGAGTCCACCACACTTTCAGTTACTCAAGCTTTCGGGCGAAACGCTGTAGAGGCCGTATGGAAATATGGCAGGGTCCGATCAGATACGTGCGGTATTGCACGGATCAGGATCGGACGGTTTGTACTAGTAGCCGTATAGATATATGGCAGGGTTCGATCAGATACGTGCGGTATTGCACGGATCAGGATCGAACGGATTTTACTAGCCGGCTTTGGTTTAAGCCGGTCCTAGTTTAGTACAGTGTAGATTTTGTCTCATTGCATTTGTATCCGGACGGAATACAAATGCGGGTGTGTATGCACAGTGTGGGGTTTTCCTGTAATTTATTATGGGACCAGTTTTCTGGGGTTGCCAGTTTGCATTCCATTCCGGCCGGTTTTCCTTTGTTCTTTCCCGGCCGGACTTTACCGATGGAGGGGGTAATTTGCAGTTTTGCAAATTACTTTTGAGGAAGGGGTTTCTTGCATATGTGGGTTTTTGATTTGACCATCACCATTCTCTTTACCATCACTTGCATTTAATTTGACATGAAAGAGTATGGGTTTTGATATGTTATGGTGTTGGAAATTGTTGTGGGCCGGCCACTGTGGGATTGGAGTGGGTTATGGTTTGTATAGTGGATTGAATAAAGATGAGGGATTAATTAATAGGCTACATTATGAAATGAGTGTGCTGTGTGTTATTTCCTTCATGGAAATTTCGTGGGCCCCCCCATCTTTGTGTGTGTGTGTGCTGTAAAGGATTAATTTCCTTTGCATGATTTATTTTTGAGTGCACTCTTCACACACATCAATTTTTTCCAGAGAGCACAAGAATGGCTTTCCTTTGGCCGAGCTCATTTTTGAGGAAGCTCCATTCATTTTCCTTGCAAAAAAATTGGTAGCTTCATTTCCCTCCAAAGTTCAATCTTCATTCCTCCATCAAAAGGCAACACCAAAACCCCAATGAGACAAAGCACTACACTTCCTACAGCACATCTTGGGCATGTCGAGTTGCCGGCTTCATGCCCGAGTTGCCTCGGTATAGAGGCGGGAGCCCGTAAAAGATGCAGGCGACGTGGTGCCCTTCCGGCGAGGAGGCGACGACCGGAGATCCCGCGAGGAGATCGGAGTGGAGATGAAGACCGGAGGACTCGGATCAGTCGGTACATCTCTAACCCGTATTCTAGTTAGCTTAGACTTGTTAATGGTTACGATCCGGGGTTTAGTGCGCGGTGGTGCCGGTTTGCAAAGTCCGCAAAATTTGAGTTTACCACCGTTTCCGCGTTTGGCCGTCTGGTTGACGGCCGGGGCGCCGCCGTGCACTTACACGGTTATATCAAGTTCACTACGTTCACGGTTTCGCCAAAACCAGTCGTAGCCCTCCGTCATTTCATTTGGGTATTCAGTAGTATTCAAGCTATGCAGTTTTGGCCAACGTCATGGCATAGTGTTTGGTAGCTGCTGGATATTCATTTGTTGCATAGATAGATGAGTTGGTTTGGGACAGTCGTATTATCATTTGGCCAACGTCAGGGATATATACGGATGGGTTCAAATTAACAAGATAATGATGGGTAGAACTTGACATGTGACTTATGACATTTTGACCAACGCCAAGGTCATAAGAGCATGGGGTAAAAACTTATATCGGGAATTTCTAAAGAAACTGAAATTTGCAAAGAGATGCATACCATTTTGAGTTTGATGAATGTTGGTAGCATTCCTACAGCATTATCAGACGATGATATTTGGATCCCGATCCTACTGTGAGTATATGCTACTTATCAGGATATTCGTCGCTTAACGATCAATGCTATAAACCTAGTAGGTGTCCAGAAAAGTGTCAGCGGGGTTACGCCCCTAGAGAAAAGAGGTTATTTAATTAAGGAACTTCGCGAAAGCGTTGGAAAACCTCCCTCGAAGTATCGACACCGGCCTGGCTGAACGGTTAAGCAAGTATTGTACGGTGAGAATAGTCTTGGCTAATTCTTCTTTTATGGTTTGAGGAAGGATTCGAGAAACAGTGGGAGCCATCCAGTTTAGATAAACTAAAAACCATTCTAAACTTGCAAGAGCATCATGCTAAAGAGTTTTCTTCTCTCTCTCCTAATTGCAGCGACCCTGAAAATGACTGGACTTAAGTTACTTTTAGAGAAAAATATACTGACGGGGCCAAACTATAAAGATTGGCTGCGGAATGTCAAGATGGCTTTGACCTATGACAAACTGGGGTACGTCCTCACAGCTACAGCACCTGCTGTCCTTGGTCCCAAATCCAGCAATGCGGATAAGGAAATCCGCAAAACCTGGGATTTAGATTGCGCGAGAGCCAAGTGCATCGTGCTTGCCTCGATGAACAATGAACATCAGAGGAGGCACGAGGATATGTCCCTAGATGGCATATTTCTCCATACAAAGGAACTTTATGGAGAGCAATCTCGTATAGCAAGATACGAGACCTCTAAGAAATTGTTTCGAGCGAGGTTGGCTGTCGGGTCATCGGTAGGTGAACATGTCCTACAGATGATCGGCTATATTGAAGAGCTCGCGGACCTTGGGACGACTTTGGATAATGAGCTCTATACAGACCTTGTTCTCCAGTCCCTTCCTCCCACCTACGCCCAGTTTATCCTCAACTTCAATCTTCAAGGAAAAGAAGTTGAACTTGCGGAACTCCTGAACATGTTAAGGAGTGCAGAGGGCACCTTGCAGAAGGCAAGGGAAACACCCGCTATGTTTGTTGGCGGTTCATCTTCTTCCGGGTCCAAGGCTAAGGCCAAAGGAAGGAAGAAGAAGGCCGCACCCAGACCTAGAGGATGTGTTAGTAAGGTGGGAAAGAAGGGAAAGAAAAAGTTTACAGCACCGGTAGTTGGCCTGGATGAGTGCTTCCATTGTCACAGGAAAGGGCACTGGAAGAAGGATTGCAAGGCGTGGAACGCCAAGAACCAGGAACCGAAGCAAGCTGTGGCTTCGACTTCAGGTGTGTTTGTAATTGAGAATTGTCTGTCGATCAACTCTACTTCCTGGGTATTGGATACCGGATCAGGATCTCATATTTGCAATTCTTTGCCGGCACTGAGAAACCGTAGAGTGCTGAAGGAAGGTGATATGATCCTCAGGGTTGCTAACGGAGCTAGCGTGGGAGCTGCGTCCGTCGGGGATTATCACCTAGGATTGACGAGTGGACACATTTTGGTTTTACATAACTGTTATTTTGTACCCAGCTTAACGTGTAATATCATATCAGTTTCCTTGTTATCAAATAAAGGTTATGATTTCACGTTTGTAAGAGATGTTGTCAACATCCACCTTAATCATGGTTTGATTGGGTCTGGTACTCTAAATAACGGCATATATGTGTTAAACCAACTCCAAATTTTCAATGTCCAGAACACACTAAAAAGAAAGTCTCCAGATTTAAATAAAGCTTTCTTATGGCATTGTAGACTGGGTCACATCAATGAGAGAAGGTTGACTAAGTTGCATAGAGAAGGATATTTGGACACGTTCGAATATCAAACCTATGACACTTGTCAATCTTGTCTCAAAGGAAAGATGACAAAGACTCCATTTACTGGACAAGGAGTAAGAGCGAGCGAGCTCTTAGGACTCATACACAGTGATGTATGTGGTCCAATGTCTACACATGCAAGAGGTGGTTATTCCTACTTCATTACTTTTATAGATGATTTCTCTAGGTATGGATATGTTTTCTTAATGAAGCATAAATCAGAGGCCTTTGAGAAATTCCTGGAATTCAAGAGTGAAGCGGAAAACCAAACAGGCAAAAGTATTAAGACACTGAGATCTGATCGAGGTGGAGAATACTTAAGTGCCGAGTTCCTAGGTTACCTAAAAGAGAAAGGAATTCTCTCTCAGCTTACTCCTCCATACACTCCACAGCACAACGGTGTATCGGAGAGAAGGAATCGAACCCTATTGGATATGGTACGATCCATGATGAGTAATACTGAGTTACCGCGATCTTTCTGGGGATATGCGCTAGAATCAGCGGCATATATTTTGAACAGAGTTCCAACCAAAACTGTGCCTACCACACCATATCAGATGTGGAGTGGGAAGAAACCCTATCTTCAGTATGTAAGGATTTGGGGATGTCCAGCTTTTGTAAAAAAGCAGCATATGGACAAGCTCGAGGCACGATCAGTACTGTGTAAGCTTGTAGGATATCCAAAGAACTCCAAGGGATATTGCTTCTATTACGCAGAGGAACAAAAGGTTTTTGTTTCTCGTAATGCCCATTTTTTAGAACAACAAGTTTTAGAAAAGGATACAAATGGGAGCGAAATAGAACTGGAAGAAATTCCAGAACCACAAGCTGCTACTGAAATTTTGGTAGAACCAGAGGTTCAAGAAGAACAGAACATTCCCGCACCCCTCCGCAGGAGTAGTAGGCCGTCTCATCCGTCTGAGAGATACTACGGTTTTCTCATTGACGGGGATAGAGAGGATTGCATCATAGATGATGATGAACCTACTGACTTCCAGCAGGCCATCCAGAGCGGCGACTCGGTACGATGGCTAGATGCAATGCGGACCGAAATGAAGTCCATGTACACCAACAAAGTATGGACTTTGGACTTTGCTCCAGATGGGGTAAAACCCATAGGATGCAAATGGATCTTCAAGAAAAAGATTGGTGTAGATGGACAGGTGGAAACCTATAAGGCTAGACTTGTTGCAAAGGGTTTTCGTCAAAGACCTGGTTTGGACTATGACGAAACTTTTTCTCCAGTGGCTATGCTCAAATCCATTCGGGTCCTTCTTGCTATTGCTGCCTTCCATGATTATGAAATCTGGCAGATGGACGTAAAGACGGCTTTTCTGAATGGAAATTTAGAAGAGAGCGTCTATATGGATCAGCCAGAGGGTTTCAATCAGAGTGGGAGCAGCGGGAAAGTGTGCAAGCTGCTTAAGTCTATTTATGGACTAAAGCAGGCATCGCGAAGTTGGAACATCTGTTTTGATGAGACAGTCAAAGAATATGACTTTATCAAAAATCCAGATGAACCGTGCATATATAGTAAAGTTGTGGCCAGAAGTGTCGTATTCCTCGTCTTGTACGTGGATGACATTCTATTGATAGGAAATGACATTCCTATGCTACAATCTGTCAAAGGATTCTTGTCACACAGGTTCTCCATGAAAGACCTGGGTGATGCCTCTTACATTCTGGGGATCCGGATCCATCGTGATAGATCCAAGAGGATGTTGGGACTTTCGCAGTCCAGGTATATCGACACTGTACTGAAAAGATTCAGTATGGAAGATTCTAAGCGCGGTAATCTACCGGCTTGTCACGGAATCACCCTCTCCAAAGAGATGTCTCCCAAGACTGATTTGGAAAGGGAACGCATGTCTATTATACCCTACGCTTCTGCGGTAGGCTCTATAATGTATGCAATATTGTGTACCAGACCAGATGTAGCTTATGCACTGAGCGTGGTAAGCCGGTATCAGTCAGACCCAGGGGAGAAACACTGGATAGCAGTAAAGAACATTCTCAAGTACCTGAGGAGGACTAAGGAGATGTTCTTGGTTTACGGCGGAAAAGACCTCAGGTTGGAGGCCTTTGCTGATTCCGGCTTCCAGAGTGATAAGGACGATTCCAAGTCCATGTCGGGTTATGTCTTTACCCTCAATGGAGGGGCGGTGTGCTGGAAGAGCTCCAAGCAGGACACCGTTGCTGACTCGACGATGGAAGCGGAGTATATAGCTGCTTGCGATGCCGCAAAAGAAGCAGTCTGGATGAAGAAGTTCCTAACAGAACTTCAGGTGGTTCCTACCATAGTTGATCCAATACCTCTGTATTGCGACAACAACGGAGCTATAGCTTTAGCGAAGGAACCAAGGTCCCATCAGAAGTCCAGACACATCTTGAGGCGGTATCACCTGATCAGGGAGATCATTGATCGTCAGGAGATCGAGGTTCGGAGAGTTGCTTCAGAAGAGAACATTGCTGATCCATTCACGAAGGCCCTTCCTCAGATTCAGTTCGAGAGGCTGCTCGAGATCATTGGTCTACGATATGCCAGTACATGGCCCTAGTGCAAGTGGGAGATTGTTACTGTTTATGCCCTAGAAGGCCATTACTGTATCATACTAGCTTGTATATTACTTAATGGAAGCTTGGGATATTCACATGTATATAACAGTCTTGCTAAACATGGTAGTATGCTACTTGGTTTTTCTATCTTAATATGTGAGTATACGTATTGATAGAGCTCTTAGGATCTTGCTTGTCTACCAGCGTTGTGATGGCAGTCACACTAGTGGGGGCTGGGTAGTCTACAAGCACATCCTTATTCAGGTCCCTGGTCGTTGGATTATCGAGACAGAGCATCGATACTCCGGAGTAGACTAGTGTGTACGCTTCTCATCCCAGTTGGGGAGATGGTCTGTCCCACAACCGTCAGTACGTCGTACTGGAGATAGTATACAGGTGCTCGTTAGGTTACGGGTACACCGGACAGGACTCACAGGGAACTGTTGGTTGGTTTGATACCAGTCGTCAGTGAACAGTTCCCAGGTGACATGAGTACAGCGTAGTCCGCAGACTTGATACTGCTACTTCGCCTCGAGTGTGTCCCACTGTTCTTAGATTGCTACCCTACCACGGCTCAAAGGAGTCGTGCAAACAGGTAGCAGTTGGGTGCAGTCCCGAGCACTTGGAGGCAGTGGCGGTTAGACAGGATTCGTCCCTCCCGGTATTGGGAGTAGATATCGTGCTGTGTCAGAGAGCCATTACGCAAAGTCCCTGGCCAGGGCAAGCGAGATTTGCTGGTAGGTTCCAGTAGTTTCTCAGGGTGTAATGGGCTTCACTCCGACACGACTTATACCGCTATTAGGGGACTGACGCTTGCCGCCCCCCTAGGCCCGATATGCGATAGTCTTGGACGAACGGACCGGACTGTATGGAGATTGTCACATCAGACTCAGTAGGAGTTCGGATGGGTTTTCTCATCGGCCTTCTTATCGACAACTACCTGGGGACCGTTACGTACAGCTAGTGCCGCTTGCGGTCTGTGGTTAAACCCACTGCCAGCGTAGTAGTCGAGTCTCTAGAGTCCCACACAGAGAGTTTCCTACTCCAGGCGAAACGATATAGAGGTTGCATGGTTTTGCGACAAAGGGTTCGGACGCATACGTGCGTTTACGCGCGTACGACTTTCGGACAGTTTTTACCAGTCGGCTTTGGTTTAAGCCAGTTACTGGTATCCGGTTATTGGATTTATACAGTCTAAAGTTTTTCCGTATTTTTACGGATCGGAGGGGCGTTCTCGTAATTACTCGAGAAGCTTCTAGAAGATGTGACTAAGGAGGTTTCTTTTGGATAAGAAAGTGAGTCATGGTGGTGATTCATTCATTTCATTAATGCACATTTATTGCTTAATGACTCATGCTAATGAATCACCACTAGATATTTTATGAAGCATGCTTATTCATTTCCATTATTCATTTTTGTTAAAAAGAAATGCTTCATAATATATTATGATACACTCTCTCTCCTCTCATTATCTTATCTCATATTCTCTCTCCTCAAGCTCTCATCTTCAAACCCTAATCCTTAATCCTCATGTGTTGAGATCAAAGGATTAGTTAGACTAAACAATCCATAACCTTTACTCTACATCATCCTTTCATCTTTGATTGGCAATCAAAGTTGATTAGTTACCTCAAGTTAGAGGTTTAGCTTGGAGTTTCGCTCTCGGGTGGATCGTCTACTACCTAGAGAAGGTCGAGGAGAACAAAGGAGGACGTAAAGACGAAGGACCGGTTTCATTAGGTATAATCCCTAATCACTTGTGAAATGAAACTCATTGAATACGGTTATTTATAGTTTAGCTTCGATTCAAGCGGTTAGTCGATGTTCGTTGTTTAAACTTGATAAGTTTTGAAAATTCCGCCTCCCCACAAGTACTGGGGTGAAGTACATCGACTTACAGCTTAGGCTCTGGGTTAAAAGAGAAGGCGAGGTAGTGACGTCGAGATGGATCATCGAAGGTGAGAATGCAGACGGGTTTTCCGGCGAGGCAGCGGGGGTGCTAGGGTTTCTTCTGCAGGGTTGCAGAGAAAGAAGGGGTTGGTTGGTGAGGAGGTTCTGAAGAGGGTGACAGGGTGGTAACGGCGAGGTGAGGCCGACTATGGTGGTGGACGGCAAGGAGGGGTTCAGTATCTCGCGTGGGTTAGGATTGTAGGAGGCGGCGGGGAAAGAAAGAAGACGTAGATGAGAGAGAGAAGAACGTGGAGAGGAGGTCGAGGAGGTCAGGGAGAAGGCGAGGACTTGGCTGAGGGTGGAGGCGAAAGGTCGACGAAGGCGAAGGCGGCTAGGGTTAGGGTTCTCGGTTTCGTCGCGGCGGAGTTTTTTTTTTTAAGAAGAAGAAAAGAAAGAGAAGGATGGAGGTGGGGCTAGAGGAAAGAAGGAAGGTGAGTGGATCTTGCGATGAACAGGAATCACGATAGGTGAGAGAAAAAGGAAGAGAGAGAAAGAGAGAGAGGTTATGGGGACGTGTGGAAAGGTAAAGGGAAAATCATAAAAAATAAAAAATTATATAAATATATGTAGAGAGAAAAAGAGGGGGAGAGAGAGAGAGAGAGAGAAAGAGAGAGACAGTGTTTTGTTTGTGTGAATAGTTAATAAAATTTAAAAATCTTTTTAAAAAATATTTAGAACAAAATATATATATTCGTATATAATTTTGTAATAGTTAACAGTTTATTAAACGTAAATATTATATGTATAATATTTGAGATTCTGGCTAATACAAAAATAGTCCAAAACACGCCAGGGTCGGGTCTAAAATTATGGTTTGAAAATACGGTTAATATACGTGTCAACCAAAACCAAAATAGGATACCTGGGTAACAAAAAAGCATACCCCCAAGAACGGATGCACGTAGCGTGCACGTAGCCATCCAAACAGGTCTGTTTCACTGAATGGGACGAGAACAAGATGCGCGGATGCTTCGACGGGGTTAGGGGTATCAAGCAGACCATGCAATATATTTTTAAAATATTTAATGTGACTTTAAATGTTATATTAAAAAAATGCAAATGCCAGATAAATGCCAGTATGCAGTATACAAATAATGAAAGTGCACGGATCCATATAACAAGCCAGGATAAATCATAAACAGGAATCAAGATGGGTTTCCAGTAAGCGGGTCGGGTCGAATGCAAAATACAGATGTCAAATACACTATTCACACCTAAAACACGGTAAATCAAGAAAACACCATAAATAAAAAAATACTTGAACTAGAACTGGTATAAATGAACTAGGGTGTTACAGAACCTGCTTATTATACTGAGCTGGGGAACGTTGGTTCCGCTCAATCTTATAATTGTTATAAGTCCGAGCAGGAAATAGGGGAATATCCGGATTCCCACGCAACCCAAACGAGGAATGAGCATGTTGATGCATATTCTTCAGGAGTGTTCGTTACCGAGAACCGTTTCTCAGTATCCTCTACGTCCTAGGTATGAGATACCGGATTAGGATCCCATAAATGTAATCTGTTACATGGGTTGCTGAAAGGTAGAGAACTGGGATTGGGTGATATGTCTCTAAGTGTTAGAGAATGGTGCAATTGTTGCAGCCAAATCAGTTGGCAATTATCACCCTGTATTACCAAATGGTAAATACATTGATTCTGAACAAATGTTATTAGACACTGAACCTGATATACAACATTACATCAAATTCTTTATTAAGTTAAAGAATGATATAATTATGTATTGGAGGATAATGTTGTGAACATTTTCCTGAATCACGAGTTGATTGGATTAGGAACGTTATGTAATGGCATATACGTTCTAAATTAAACCACAGTTCAAAGTATATAGAACACACTCAAGAGGAGTAGTTCAGAAATGAACGAATCCTTCTTGTGGCATTGTAAACTAGGTCATATCAATGCGACACGACTAGCTAAGTTACATAAGGATGAATATTTGAATCCGTTCGAATTTTCATTTTATAATACATGGCAGTCTTGTCTCAAAGGTAAAATGACTAATACTCCGTTTACTGGAAATGGAGAAAGAGTTACTGAACTCTTGGTACGGATACATGATGATGTATACGGTCCTATGTCTACAAATGCCAGGATTGGTTCTTTGTACTTCATTACATTCATCGACGATCTCTTAAGATTTGGACATGTGTTCCTATTAAAACACGAGTTTGAAACTTTTGAGAAATTCAAGGAATATAAGCTTGAAGTTAAGAACCAGACGGGTAGAAGTATTAAGTCCTTCGATGTGATCGAGGAGGAGAATACTTGAGCACGGAGTTCCTGGATTTTCTAAACGGAGAATGGGATTCTCTCTCAGCTTATTCCTCTGAGTACACCACAGCACAACGGTGTATCAGGGCGGAGGTTTCGCGCCCTATGAGTTATGGCGCGCTCTATGATGAGTACTGCTGAGTTTCCTGTTTCCTTTTGGTGTTATTCACTTGAGAAGCTGCATACTTTTTGAATGGGGTTCCATCCAAATTTGTGCCTACCACTCCATATGAGATATGGAATAGGAAGAGACCATGTCATAATCGAGTTAAGATATAGGGTTGTCCGGCCTATGTTGAAAAACAAAATCCGGACAAACTCGAGGCAAGGTCAGTTCTGTATAAGTTTGTTGGATATCCCAAACATTTGTGAGGGAATATCTTCTACAAAACTGAGGAGAAAAAGGTGTTTTGTTTCTCAGCATGCCACCTTTTTTGAAAAGGAATTTCCTATGAAGAAATTAGTGGTCATGAGGTAGAACTGGAAGGAGTTCCAGCTGGACAAACTAACAGCTGATGATTTGGTAAAACCAAAGGATTCAATAGTCTCCATCGAACCTCAGCCTCTCCGTGAATCTGGTAGGGTTCTTCATCCACCTGAGAAATACTACAGTTTCCTCGGTAACGGTAGGAGCGAGGATGGAATCATGGTAGATGATGGCCTAACTAGGTTCAGGTAGGCCATCACGAGTGGGGACTCTGTGAAATGGCTGGATGCTATGCGATCAAAGGTGGAATCCATATACACCAACAAAGTATGACTTTGAATGTTGCACCTAAAGGGGTAAAACCCATCGGGAGAATGGATCTTAAGAAGATTCTTGGTGTAGATGGAAAGTTGAGACTTTCAAAGCTATGCTTATGTCCATTAGGATTAAAGCAGGCATCGCGTAGTTGGAACATCTGTTTTGATGTGGCAGTTAAAGAGTTTGACTTCATAAAAAATGTAGATGAACCTTGTATATACAAGAAGGTTGTAGAGAGTAAGGTTGTCTTCCACGTATTGTGCGTAGATGACATACTCTTGATAAGAAATGATTTCCTATGCTACACTCGGTCAAGCTCCTCTTATCACGAGGATTCTCCATGGATGATTTGGATGATACCTACTACATCTTGTGGATTATGATCTACGGTGATAGATCTAAGTGGATGTTGGGAGTGTCCCAAATCCAGGTACATTAACACCATACTAAAGGGGTTTAGTATGGAAGATTCTAAGCATGGTGGTTCGCCTACTTACTTATGAATCACTCTCTCCAAAAAGATGTCTCCCGAGACTAATTTGGAGAGAGCTCCCATGCAAGGGATATCCTATGCTTCGGCAGTAGGCTCTGTCATGTATGCGATGTTAAGTACCACACCAGATGTAGCTAACTCACTAGGTGTAGTGATCAGGAATCAATCGGATCTTGGGAGAATCACTAGATAGCTGCATAGGACATTCTTAAGTACTTAAGAACCACTAAAGAGATGTTCTTGGTGTTTGGTAACGGTGAACTCCAGTGGGAGTCCTTTACCAATTCCAGCTCCCAGAGTGATAAGGATGACTGAAAGTCAGTCTCGGGGTTTGTCTTTACCCTCAGTGGAGGGACGGTATGTTGGAAGAGTTCCAAGCTAGATACCGTGGCAAACGAGACGATAAAGGCTGAGTACATCACTACCAATGATGCTAGCAAAGTGGATGTCGGGATAATTCTTGTTCATGAGATGAATATGGTTCCTACCATTGAGCGTCTAATAACTGTTATTATGACAACAATGGAGTTGTGGCTTTAGCCTAGGAGCACTGGTCCCATCAGCAATCCATACATATTCTGAGGACAGTATCACCTGAGCAGGGAGATGGTTGATCTCCAAGGGATCGAGGTAAGGAGAGTTGACGCGAAGGATAACACGGTGGATCCACTCACAGAGGCATTTCCCTGAAGAGACTTTTATGGGGCGTTGAGTATGAGATACTACAACAAATGGCCTTAATGCAAGTGGGAGATTGTTAGTTATATGTATGCCCTAGAGGCTATTATTATACATGTGATGTATATTATAGTGGATGCTTGAACATATATAGGGAGGACTTTCTTGCTCGATATGATAGTATGCTATCTGGTTGCTCTTTAACTTAACATGTACACTAATTGTCTCTTTATTACATGTTGATAAAGCCCTTAGGATGAGTACTTGACTGCCAGGATTATGATGCAGATCATACTAATGGGGAAAGGGTAGTTGGTAAGTACATCCTTCAAATGTTCCTAGTCATAGGAGTATCGAGACGGGGCATCGATATTCCAGAGTAGACTAGCCTATACGCTTCTTGACCCATATGATGGGTGATGGATGATCCGACATCCATTGGTGTTTGACATTAGAGAAGGTATACGGGTGCTCAGTAGAGACTGGGTACACTGAACGGACTCACCGAGAACTCCTAGATGGTATTATACCTATCGTCAGATAGCAGTTCTCTGGTGACACCGATACA
Organism: Agapanthus africanus; assembly: GCA_030015575.1. Lineage (NCBI taxonomy): Eukaryota > Viridiplantae > Streptophyta > Magnoliopsida > Asparagales > Amaryllidaceae > Agapanthus > Agapanthus africanus. Next base: position 429,651,870 of record JASDDO010000012.1, read on the forward strand.
GGTTAGTCTGTCAACCCGAGATCGTCATAGAGTCTTGTATGATTTCCACTGTGCTTTGATTTCCACTTTACCACGTTCGAGAGATCGTGCAAAACGGTGGTTTTTAGGTATAGACCCGAGTCACATGGAGGCAATGAGCGATAGGAGGGGATTTCGTCTCTCCTGGTATTAGGGGTTGATGTTGCGCTATGCTTGATTGGCCATAATAGGAAATTCCTGGCCAGGGTTGCTGAGATCTACTGGTAAGTGTTATCAGAAGTTTCTCGAACCGTTATGAGCCTCACATCGGCATGACTTATCAGGCTATTGGTCTGACGTTTACCACCCCCAGGCTGTGATATGCGACATATCTGGCGAAGAGACCGGACTGTACGGTAGTGTTACTTATTGGATTCGCAGGAGTATGAGCAGGATTGCCTGTTGATCTTCTGATCGCTCAATACCCAGGTGACCGTTACGTTTAGCAGACCGCTTGCGGCTTGTGGGTGACTGATATGATCACCACCTACTGCCGGCTATTGACGAGTCTTTAGAGTCTTACATAGAGGTTTCCTGGTTCAAGCGAAACGAAGTAGGAGCACATAGATGATATGTACGGGACCGAGATTAATGCGCGTATGTGATACCGCATTCTATTCTCACGATATGTGACATCAGTTGGTTATATGTGATATAGCCGGGTTATCGAATCAAGTGTTGATTCGATAACTTGATACATATGATATTAGTCGGTTATGTAACATTTCAAAAAAATAAAATATTATTTTTGGGAATTTTTATAACTTAATATTATTCTAATGAATATTTTAATATTTTGGTATTATTAAATACAAATAAATAGGAAAAATATTGGAAAAAAATTATAGAAAATTCTAAAATAGGGTATTTTATGGAATTATGCCATTTTTAAGTTTTTATGATTAGTTTTATGCTAATTTAATGCTAATCGCGATTAAAAATCGCTAATCGGCTTTTAAGCAATTTTATGCAAAACATGCACATATCATTTTTCTACACTTGTGTTACATTTTTCTACCATGGTTTTACTTTGGGTTCACTATTTGAGTGAGAAGGAATTAGAAAAAAAAGAAAAGAAAAAGAAATGGAAAAGGGATTATTTTATGAGGTATGGTGTGAGGGTGTGTGTGTGAGAGAGAGAGAGAGGTATGGGCTTCTTTGACCTAGACTTAGCCATTTCCTCTTCAACCTTCACTCATTTTCCTCCCTCTCCCTCTTGTTTCTGCTGCTGCTCCTGCTCCTCACCTCACCTCCCCTCTTCAATGCCTCAAATCACCTCAAAAACAACTCCAAAACCCCACTCCCATTTCATTAAAAGTGTGCACAAGCTCAAGATCTACCCATGGGACCAAGAAAGGAAGGATTTTGGCACTAGGGGCAACTCAAGAAAATTCTTGAGTTGCCAAATGAGGTAATTTCTGGATCATTAGCTTGGTTTATGTATTACTTATACCCCATGTTTAGTATAGAACCGATATTGTTGATTTTGTGGAGTTAAGGAAAACCTGGTTAGGGTTATGGGAAATTGAGAGTTGTGTTGTGAAATTGAGATTATCAAAGACCACCCTAATACCCTAGTGCATGAATTGAGACCTTAACCGGAGAGTTGAGACCAGAATACGGATTTATGGAATCGATATCGGAGAAAATTGTGAAATCTGTGAAGGTTTTATTCAATCTGCTTTCACCCGAGACATCGTAAAATAAAATAGATTAGACAGTGAGATGTGCAGGCACCCTAGAACCACCACACAAGACCCCAGCCCCTAACTCATCAACCCGGCCGCAGATTTATTCCAATTGGCCGCAATTTGCGGCCATACCTGCCCCATTTTGGTTCTGCTGCTCTAACATATATAGATTAGACCCCTAGTATGTATAGATTTGTCTAAATTGACCTAGGGTGAAATCTGGGACCCTTTTCCCTAGTTGCTGTTTTGGATTCGTGTTTCCGTATTCCGTATTTTTAATTCTGAAATTGTGTATTGTGTTTTACCTCGACTATTTGGCGTTTGTACGATGATATCGAGGATTGATTGATGGTTTTGAAGGCGTACCCATAGGTTCTAACCTAAAGGCCCCTTATCGTATCGTTTTGGGTTTCGAGTGCCGTTTTAGCTTTGATTTTGTTTTAATGCGCTTTTGCGATACTTTGATGTGTAGGTACCCCATGAAGATTTTAGGACGACAAGCAAGCGCATGGCGACGTCGACAATGAAGACGCAAAGTGAGTAGATTATATCTACATGGGGAAGTCGGGTAGATGGCGTATAGCACCCCCGCAGTCCGTAGATAGTATACTATATATGTATATTATATATATGTTAGTTTTTAGTGTGTCGTGATTCTTGTGTTAGGTATATTATGGATAGTTAGGGTTAGAAGTAAACTAGTGTAGCTCATAGTCGCGAACCCTAGAATAGAATTACACTTACACATGCACCCTTGCATATTCTTTATACTTGCACTGTGTTGATGATGATATTGGATGACTTTGGAGATGAGTCGATGATATTGGGCTTAGTGCCGTGAGATCGGTGATTTGATATGATTCGTATTTGGGATACGGCATATGATTCTTGAGGGCTTTGGATGTGTGTTTACCCCCACATTCATACTTTATAGATGGTATCGATTTGTACTAGACTTAGATCAGTACCTCAGATTATGTGTTTTGATGATCATGATACCTGATATTGGATGAGAGGAATGTCATATATACCCTTACCCAGCTATTGGGATGCCGTACGACGATTTACCGTATGAGCTTTACATTGATGATAGATCTGCACTCATGACTTGAGGATGTCATATGATATATTGTATCGTACGCGATACTACTGAGGCGGGATCACCGACTACTATATATATATCGACTCAGATTTAGGTGGTTTCCATACCCCTCCCGATTGACTTGATACTTCGATCTGTCGTTGTATAGTAGATGTTAGACTTGACCCGAGTCATACCTATTTCCAAAACTATGAATCCGGATTATCTTAAAGACAAATAAAGGGATTCTACGGGTATTTTCAAAAGACGTATCTTTCTTAAAAAATACTGTAGCCCTTATTTTACTAAAAACCCTGATTCGTCTTATTTCAAATGGCATAACTGCATGACATATACATATTGTTGTAGATTATTCACTGTGGTGTAGATTATTTGATTTTCGCATATTCATGCTATTTACATTGCCTTGCATATGTTTATTGCTATATTACTATCATGTTGTTAGGACACCAGCACCATTATCGATGATGCGTATGTTCCACGTACACTTACTTGCCGGCTCACACACTTCATCATCGATAATTGCCATGTCACTACACTGTAGTACTGTTGCATTCGGGATATGACCCTTCCATGGCATACTTGTGCACATACTTACTGTACACTCATTACTTGTACACATACTTACTGTACACTTATTTCTTTTACACATATATATTTGCATATATATGAATGATTTCTCGCATGATTTAGAGATTTGGGAACCGCATGATACTCTTTAAGACTGATTCATTTTAAAAGTGCGGCATCCTTTAACATGTGCATATTACTATTCCAGGTTGCATGATAGACAGTTGTACTTGCATTTCTTTTACATGTCGCATACATCATGCTTTTTATCATACGCATTGAGATATGTTGTTTCCATGATATTTCTGGTTTTGGGAACCGTGGATATTTTAAAAGAGGATATATAGTTGTTTCAAAACCCGGTTACCCTTGATATGATATTTCAGTGCGTCCACCATGTGTTTTCTCAGTTCTGAGAGTGGCATGTGAAACCCGATTCGAGGAGTGGTAGGCACCGATTGCGGGTACATGGTGGACCCGGTGAGGTACCCCGGGGCAAGAAGACTCGTATATGCTAGACGGTGAGCCCGGCAGGTGAGTACTACCTACCGGTGATAGTCTTTGGACTCGGCGGTTATCATGGGGATACCGACCGGAGTATGTACGTATAATACGGCGAAATTCGAGGGTCGAAGCTGGGCACTCGGGTTTCGAGGGATTGTATGATACGTACCTATCAGGGCTAGTCTTGGTGACAGTGCCTGATAGATGAGGATTTACGTGCCGATGCTAGGCACAGGTTTCATGATGATTTCCATGATTTTGATTACATCTTTATAGTTGCATGCATGATGCTTACTGTCATTGGGTGATAGGTGGACGATATCAACATATATACAGACATTGATCACATACAGACTAGATTTACATTGATCATACTTCATTTTTATATATAACAGGGTATGAGGACGCTGTTATATATACCCTTACACCAATATTAGTGGTATGGGACGCTAATATATGTGTACTGATATTCATTTGATACTTCATCATATTAACTTCATGCAGACATACCTCATATTTATGACATGTTATTACCTGAGGCACTGGCACGAGCACTTTGCACTACATACATGTTTAGATGTTACATTGCCACCTTATCATGCTTCAGACTTACTCTTGAGATTTATATTATCTGATCGTATTGACTTAGGATTATGTCTTGCATTCGGTTTCTGCTTGTAGATATTTTCTATTCACGAGTTGGCAACTCACCCCCGTTGTGCCACAGTTCTTGCAGGTTTTGCCGTACAGATTCCATAGCGGCTTTTCTGGTACACTGCTTCTATATGGGTGACTTGCTTGGGTAGGTGGGTTCTTTGTATCAGAACCACCATTGTACATTTATTATTCATTATATCTAGAAACTCCATCAACCAAGACTTGTATATTGTTTCAGACTTAGACATTAGTGATGTATTATTTTGACCTTAGAGTCGCTTGTAGTAGTATTATGGTTTTCATGTTATCTTGAGTTTCTTTTGAGTTTTGATCCTCGCTATTCGGCGTTATATATTATATTGCTTGTGTGGTTGTGACCGTCAATTGACGAAGAGCTAGCTCCCGCTTAGGGAAGCCATTTTCATTGCATATATATTGTTCTTGTTGTATCCCGTTCGGGGCCAGTTTTTACAAAGGAAACTCTACCGAAATTTTCATAAAAGACTATACATTTTAAAAATCTATTTTTGGCTTAGTTATTTAAAAACCTTGACTTCAAAACATGTTTCCTTCACTTCTTTAAACTAGTTTTCTTATTTACTCATTAAAATGGTTTTAGATTTCTGGGCTTTTGGCTTACTTGGATCAGATGGAGTCCTATAGACTTCATATGGTTCAAGGGCCAGTCACGTACTCTTTCGGGTCATGAAAAAGTTGGTATCAGAGTGCTAGGTTGACCTTGGTTCAAGTCTAAGTTTGACTATGTGGAGCCTAGGGCGTTTATATATACGGAACTTAGACTTGACCTTACGGAACTTAGACTTAGTCGAGGGGGGTATTAGACCCGAATTTTCGTCGAGTAGGATGACCCTTGGTTGATGGAGTAAGTGACTGCAGTAGAGTGACGTACCGTGTGTATGTTCCGCGGCATACTTACAACACGCCACTCCGCTTAAGGAGCCTTAGGTATACATTTCCTTGTATTGTACTATATTCATTCCTGATCTATCTTCATCGGTATGGTTGTTTTTTTGCTGCCGCGATCACACGGGCGGAGAGAGAGCTACGGATAGAGTTGCGGTCAGCGCGAGCTCGTCATGAACGAGGGCTGACCGGAGTGTGATTCCAGAGACGTACGATTGCATAGAGGCTTCGTTATATTGTGTTTTCGCGCCATGAGCGTTTGGCGGACTGCCTTTATGAGATTTCTCGGACGTGCAGATCAGCACCAGAGGATCGAGCCATTATTAAAGCTGCCAGTTAAGAGAGGATTGTCAATGTACAGCATACCTCAGAGACTGATATGATGTCGCTTCCGGAGCTTACGAGCTGATATCGCTAGAGCTTCCAGGCAGATATGAGACAGATGATAGCTAGTCTACCCTGATTTGAGAGGTGAAGGTGATTCGCCCGATCTATGCACCGGAGCAAGCCCAGTTGAGCTGAAGATTTCCAGTGTGGAGAGTCTTAGTCAGATCTCAGATCTAGAGCAGACCGATTTAGAGATGACCGCCAATGTATCACCTTCCTGGAGGATTGGGGCGTTGTTCAGCGTACGGACGAATGAGCCAGTTTTTGCTGCGAGCGACGAGATATCGCCCCTGATGTTAAAGCTATTGCCGTACGAGTTGTACTAAGAGATGATAGAAGGTCGCTAGTCACCGAGGATAAATGACTAGGGCTTGTTGTTCGTTCGCTACCCCGATGTGAGGTCATTAGATAGATTGATTCCAGCTAGAGGCGACTTCACGCAGGTTCGTTGAGAGTCGATTGAGACGATCGAATGTCAGAAACCTATTATTCCAAGTTTAATGTATTTGGAAAGACACGCAGGCAATTATATGGACCCTCTAGAAGAATGAAACCCTAACTCGACATAATGACCATGTGAAAGCCCTTGAACCTTAGGGTTTGCGGCAGTTCCGCGGCCCCATTAGTGAGGCTTGGGTTTGCCCTTCTACGGCTAGACTGTCGATGCTGTGTTACGTACTCGATACTGTTAAACTATACCCAAGAGGTTGGGCTCTTGGGGGATTATGAGGTTTTGACGAATCGATCGAATGGTTCGACTTCACTCGGATGCTAGGTGGTGAGATGCATCTCATGGGAGACTCCAGATACGAGGATGGCCATTGGAGATCACTCCATACAGCCACGAAGTGACAAGTCCGAAGCAGTCGACATTAGAGAAACGTGGAGTAAGAGATTTGTACGAGATTTTGATGAGATGACGTTCCACTCCGCCGATATCAGAGATGCGATACGCATGCCGAGGCATTGTACTTGGATATACCTTCCAAAAGGAGTCACGATGAGTATGCAGCCATTCCGGAACAAGAATTAGCTCCAGTAAAAGATGATAACTTCTGAGCAATTCGGCAGAAATGAGATTGAGAGAAACCTCGACAGGACCTTTTCTGGAACACTATACGAGGAGACCTGGACCCAGGAGTGGGCATATTGCGCACGCCCAGCAGGCCAAGTTCGGCATCTTCGACGAGATAGTTGACCAGGTTCGTATAAAGAACCTCACCCAGATACGTTGTGAGTTGACCGAGGACGGGCGAGTATTGAGTATTCGTCCGATGGTTGGGACGCGTTCCCGAGGACCTGTTCGGCCAGATATTTTCTACAGAGTGGTGAAGCTACAGAGTACGCGATTTCGAGTCCGTGCGAGAGACTTCGGATGGACCGTAGCCGAGGACATTGCAGTGCATAGATAAAGACGTGACGTCGATGTGGACGATGATACAGACAAGCGGGACAAGAGGTTAGTACGAGACACTGATGAGCTGTTGTTACTCCCCATTGAGATTATGGTCGGATATGTCTACAGAGGCGTTGGGATGCGACCAGTTTCCGAGGAAATGCTGTGCTGAGGACGCAGATGTCCTTCGAGCGAGAAGAGATTATGCAGGAGTACCAGCCTCCGTACAGTCGGCATAGGCAAGATCGGAAGAGACTTGAGCGGGATTCCTTCCAGGACACTGCTGTAATGATATTTTCACCCAGGATCAGATGTGTCATGTGTATTCAGAAAGCCAGAGGCCGACGCCAGTGATATGCTGCTTTACGAGTAGTCGTGAGGATTGATCGAGAGATGACCAGAGAAGTGCCAGAACGGAATCGTCCCCGTTAGCACACCTGACAGGGCCGATGAGCCGATGGATTGCGAGATTGGTAATCCGCAGAGAAGATAAGGACCCAGAGATAGAGGACGCCGGATCGTGAGCAAGAGGCAAGTAGATATTTTACGTTGCTAGCATTGGATGCACCGGCACCTTCTCGACTTTGAAGGAGGAAGTACCGACGACGGTACTTATGATTTGTGATTTTGTAATTCGGTTCTCACGTATCCGTCATCTTGGATTTCGGTATTTTGGGCGTTCTATTTGCATGATTTAGTTTTGATGACTGAGTTTCATGATATTTGTTTTATGCATCCACTGGGTATTATATTTTGCGCATAGTTATTACATTTAAGATATTAATTGTGATTTCATACCTATTTTATGCCAGTGATTGATTTACGTTTCCAGCATAGTTTTCATGCACCTTTAGTGTTTTGATATACGATTTTAGTGCACGCCGGGTGCACTAAATCGGGATTCTTCGTGCATGTCAAATGCACCTGATTTTGCTGTCAGGCACACACGTTGCCTATGACAGATGTTTCGTGCACACCCGTTGCACCTAGATGTTATTTTGTGCCCATGTATGGCACATATATGGACTTTGTTTTCCGTGAGCACCGAACGCACTGGATATTCTTATATACATTTTTGGGGATTGATTTCTTATAGAACAGTACATTTTTATGATATTTGCTATGTATTGATGTTTTCGGAGCCCCGACAATTTGGATTTTTACTGAAATGTTTTAGTATTTTGGGGTTTAAATTTAAATTCGGGGACCGAATTTATTTAAGGGTGGTAGATTGTAACATTTCAAAAAAATAAAATATTATTTTTGGGAATTTTTATAACTTAATATTATTTTAATGAATATTTTAATATTTTGGTATTATTAAATACAAATAAATGGGAAAAATATTGGAAAAAAATTATAGAAAATTCTAAAATAGGGTATTTTATGGAATTATGCCATTTTAAAGTTTTTATGATTAGTTATATGCTAATTTAATGCTAATCGCGATTAAAAATCGCTAATCGGCTTTTAAGCAATTTTGTGCAAAACATGCACATATCATTTTTCTACACTTGTGCTACATTTTTCTACCATGGTTTTACTTTGGGTTCACTATTTGAGTGAGAAGGAATTAGAGAAAAAAGAAAAGAAAAAGAAATGGAAAAGGGATTATTTTATGAGGTATGGTGTGAGGGTGTGAGAGAGAGAGAGAGAGAGGTATGGGCTTCTTTGACCTAGACTTAGCCATTTCCTTTTCAACCTTCACTCATTTTCCTCCCTCTCCCTCTTTTTTCTGCTGCTGCTCCTGCTCCTCACGTCACCTCCCCTCTTCAATGCCTCAAATCACCTCAAAAACAACTCCAAAATCCCACTCTCATTTCATTAAAAGTGTGCACAAGCTCAAGATCTACACATGGGACCAAGAAAGCAAGGATTTTGGCCACTAGGGGCAACTCAAGAAAATTCTTGAGTTGCCAAATGAGGTAATTTCTGGATCATTAGCTTGGTTTATGTATTACTTAGTTTAGAACCGATATTGTTGATTTTGTGGAGTTAAGGAAAACCTGGTTAGGGTTATGGGAAATTGAGAGTTGTGTTGTGAAATTGAGATTATTAGAGGCCACCCTAACACCCTAGTGCATGAATTGAGACCTTAACCTGAGAATTGAGACCAGAATACGGATTTATGGAATCGATATCGGAGAAAATTATGAAATCTGTGAAGGTTTTATTGAATCTGCTTTCACCCGAGACATCCTAAAATAAAATTGATTGGACAGTAAGATGTGCAGGAACCCTAGAACCACCACACAAGACCCCTGCCCCTAACTCATCAACCCGGCCGCAGATTTATTCCAATTGGCCTCAATTTGCGGCCATACCTGCCCCATTTTGGTTCTGCTGCTCTTACATATATAGATTAGACCCCTAGTATATATAGATTTTTCTAAATTGACCTAGGGTGAAATCTGGGACCCTTTTCCCTAGTTGTTGTTTTGAATTCGTGTTTCTGTATTCCGTATTTTTAATTCTGAAATTGTGTATTGTGTTTTACCTTGACTATTTGGCGTTTCTACGACGATATCGAGGATTGATTGATGGTTTTGAAGACGTACCCATAGGTTCTAACCTATAGGCCCCTTATCGTATCGTTTTGGGTTTCGTGTGCCGTTTTAGCTTTGATTTTGTTTTAATGCGCTTTTGTGATACGTTGATGTGTAGGTACCCCATGAAGATTTTGGGACGACAAGCAAGCGCGTGGCGACGTCGACAATAAAGACGCAAAGTGAGTAGATTATATCTACAGGGGGAAGTCGGGTGGATGGCGTATAGCACCCCCACAGTTCGTAGATAGTATACTATATATGTATATTATATATGTGTTAGTTTTTAGTGTGTCGTGATTCTTGTGTTAGGGATATTATGGATAGTTAGGGTTAGAAGTAAACTAGTGTAGCTCATAGTCGCAAACCCTAGAATAGAATTACACTTACACGTGCACCCTTGCATATTCATTATACTTGCACTATGTTGATGATGATATTGGATGACTTTGGAGATGATTCGATGATATTGGGCTTAGTGCCATGAGATCGGTGATTTGATATGATTCGTATTTGGGATACGACATGTGATTCTTGCGGGCTTTGGATGTGTGTTTACCCCCGCATTCATACTTTATTGATGGTATCGATTTGTACTAGACATAGATCAGTACCTCAGATTATGTGTTTTGATGATCATGATACAGGATATTGGATGAGTGGAATGTGATATTTACCCTTACCCAGCTATTGGGATGCCGTACAACGATTTACCGTATGAGCTTTACATTGATGATAGATCCGCACTCATGACTTGAGGATGTCATATGATATACTGTATCGTACGCGATACTATTGAGGCGGGATCATCGACTACTATATATATCGACTCAGATTTAGGTGGTTTCCATACCCCTCCCGATTGACTTGATACTTAGATCTGTCGTTGCATAGTAGATGTTAGACTAGACCCGAGTCATACCTATTTCCAAAACTACGAATCAGGATTATCTTAAAGACAAATAAAGGGATTCTATGGGTATTTTCAAAAGACGTATCTTTCTTAAAAAACACCGTAGCCCTTATTTTACTAAAAACCCTGATTCGTCTTATTTCAAATGGCATAACTGCATGACATATACATATTGTTATGGATTATTCACTGTGGTGTAGATTATTTGATTTCCACATATTCATGCTATTCACATTGCCATGCATATGTTTATTGCTATATTACTATCATTTTGTTAGGACACCAGCACCATTATCGATGATGCGTATGTTCCACGTACACTTACTTGCCGGCTCACACACTTCATCATCGATAATTACCATGTCACTACACTGTAGTACTGTTGCATTCGGGATATGACCCTTCCATGGCATACTTGTGCTCATACTTACTGTACACTCATTACTTGTACACATAATTACTATACACTTATTTCTTGTACACATATATATTTGCACATATATGAATGATTTCTTGCTTGATTTAGAGATTTGGGAACCGCATGATACTCTTTAAGACTGATTCATCTTAAAAGTACGGCATCCTTTAACATGTGCATATTACTATTCCAGGTTGCATGATAGACAGTTGTACTTGCATTTCTTTTACATGTCGCATACATCATGCTTTTTATCATACGCATTGAGATATGTTGTTTCCATGATATTTCTGGTTTTAGGAACCGTGGATATTTTAATAGAGGATATGTAGTTGTTTCAAAACCCAGTTACCCTTGATATGATATTTCAGTGCGTCCACCATGTGTTTTCTCGGTTCTGAGAGTGGCATGTGAAACCCGATTCGAGGAGTGGTAGGTACCGATTGCGGTTACATGGTGGACCCGGTGAGGTACCCCGGGGCAAGAAGACTTGTATATGCTAGACGGTGAGCCCGGCAGGGGAGTACTACCAACCGGTGATAGTATTTGGACTCGGCGGTTATCATGGGGATACCGACCGGAGTATGTACGTATGATACGGTGAAATTCGAGGGTCGAAGCTGGGCACTCGGGTTTCGAGGGAGCGTATGATACGTACCTATCAGGGCTAGTCTTGGTGACAGTACTTGATAGATGAGGATTTACGTGTCGATACTAGACACGGGTTTCATGATGATTTCCATGATTTTGATTACATCCTCATAGTTGCATGCATGATGCTTACTGTCATTGGGTGACAGGTTGACGAGATCCACATATATACAGACATTGATCACATACAGACTGGATTTACATTGATCATACTTCATTTGTATATATAACAGGGTATGAGGGCGCTGTTATATATACCCTTACACCAATATTAGTGGTATGGGACGCTAATATATGTGTACTAATATTCATTTGATACTTCATCATATTTACTTCATGCAGACATACCTCATATTTATGACATGTTATTATCTGAGGCACTGGCACGAGCACTTTGCACTACATACATGTTTAGATATTACATTGCCACTTTATCATGCTTCAGACTTACTTTTGAGATTTATATTATCTGATCGTATTGACTTGGGATTATGTCTTGCATTCGGTTTCTGCTTGTAGATATTTTCTATTCACGAGTTGGCAACTTACCCCCGTTGTGCCACAGTTCTTGCAGGTTTTGCCGTACAGATTCCATAGCGGCTTTTCTGGCACACTGCTTCTATATGGGTGACTTGCTTGGGTTGGTGGGTTCTTTGTATCAGAACCACCATTGTCCATTTATTATTCGTCGTATCTGGAAATTCCATCAACCAAGACTTGTATATTGTTTCAGACTTAGACATTAGTGATGTGTTATTTTGACCTTAGAGTCGCGTGTAGTAGTATTACGGTTTTCATGTTATCTTAAGTTTCTTTTGAGTTTTGATCCTCGCCATTCGGCGTTGTATATTATATTGATTGTGTGGTTATAACCATCAATTGACGAAGAGCTAGCTCCGCTTGGGGAAGCCTTTTTCATTGCATATATATTGTTCTTGTTGTACCCCGTTCGGGGCCAGTTTTTACAAAGGAAACTCTGCCGAAATTTTCATAAAAGACTATACATTTTAAAAATCCATTTTCGGTTTAGTTATTTAAAAACCATGAATTCAAAACATGTTTCCTTCACTTCTTTAAACTAGTTTTCTTATTTACTCCTTAAAATGGTTTTAGATTTCTTGGCTTTTGGCTTACTTGGATCATATGGAGTCCTATAGACATCATATGGTTCAAGGGCCAGTCACGTGCTCTTTCGGGTCGTGACAGGTTATATGTGATATAGCCGGATTATTAAATCAAGTGTTGATTTAATAATTTGATGTATAATTATTTATGTGATATATTAATTTACATTAACTAATATTTGCTCACTTAAGCATTTCTTTTTCTCACTTGTGCATTTAGTATATATGTGATATATATTAATGTACATTTTTATGTGTCATGCTAGATAATGCATGTGACATGGGTGTATGAGACTCACACCATGCTTAACATAATCAAGGGTTTTATTTATTTAAAGTAATTAAAAATTGGGTGGAAATTAGTCATGGTTGATGCTTAGTGGAAGCTTGTAGAATCATTGACTAAGTCCACCGATTTTGTTTTACTTAAGATATTATTAACCCAACCCTTATGATTAGCCATGGTTTAGTCTCTACAAGAGTTAGTATATGATATTAACTCACCCATGGTTCTCATTCTACACTTGCCTTTTTCCATGGTTGCTTTTCTTCATCTCCTTCCTCAAGCTCTCTAACTTTTTGGGAGGTGAAGAAAATGAGTGAGAAAAATATTTTTAAAGTGAGCAAAAATCCTACTTCACCATCCTCTACTGGATTACCCATTTAGTTTTGGGTGTTTGCATCACTAATTCCATATTAGTGAACAGGTTGCTTGAGTTTGTGTCTTCTCGACGTAGATCAACTTCGGCCTCGAAGACTTCAAGCTAGCTTGTTCCTTTCATCTTGTGGAGCCTTTCTAGATTCTGGGAGTTCACTACTTGGAGCGAAGGGACTACTACATGGAGCTATTGAAGTGAATGACCGGTCTACAAAAGTTGTATTCCTTGTTCACTTAGATGTAAAGATGTTTACATTCTAGTTTCGTCTAATTCTCTAGTTAAGATTCTAGGTTAGGGTTCTTTAGCGCGCCAATTTTTTAAAAACGGCATGGTCGATGCCTTCCGAAACCCAGTGGCGGTGCTGCGGAACCCTACAATAGCCATCTTTCACTTCTTCTAGTTTCTTTCTATCAAACATTAAACCCTAATCAACTAGCTAAAGATCTTGGTTAATCTAGCTTAGCACTAATAAAAATTAGAATTTGGCATGCTTGATGCCACTTGGACCCCATGGTGGTGCTAGGTGTTAGTTATATGTATGCCCTAGAGGCCATTACTGTACATTGGATGTATATTGTAGTGGATGCTGGGACATATATAGGTAGGACTTTCTTGCTCGACATGATAGTACGCTATCCGGTTGCTCTTTATCTTAACATGTATACTTTCTGTCTCTATGTTACATTTTGATAAAGCCCTTAGGATGTGTACTGGACTTCCAGGACTATGATGCAGATCATACTAGTGGGGCTTGGGTAGTCCATGAGTATATCCTTTAATGTTCCTAGTCGTGGGAATATCGAGACGGGGCATCGATATTCCAGAGTAGACTAGTGTATATCTTCTCGACCCATGTGATGGGCGATGGATGATCCCATATCCATTGGTGTTTGACATCAGAGATGGTATGCGGGTACTCAGTGGAGACTGGGTACACTGAACGGACTTGCCGAGAACTCCCAGATGGTATTATACCCCACGTCAGATGGCAGTTCTCTGGTGACACTGGTACAGCTTAGTCTGTTGAACCGAGATCGTCATAGAGTCTTGTGTGTCTCCCACTGTGCTTTGATTTCCACCCTACCACGGTTCTACTGAGTTGTGCAAACAGGTGGTTTTTGGGTACAGTCCCGATTCACATGGAGGCAATGAGCGATAGGAGGGGATTCGTCTCTCACGGTATTGGGAGTTGATGTTGCGCTATGCTCGACTGGCCATAACTGGAAATCCCTGGCCAGGGTTGCAGTGATATACTGGTAAGAGTTATCAGTAGTTTCACGATTGTTATGGACCTTACGTCGGCATGACTTATCAAGCTATTGGGGTGTGACGTTTACCACCCCTAGGCGAGATATGCGACATATCAGACGAACAGACCGGACTGTACGGTAAGTGTTACTGGTTGGATTCACAGGAGTGTGAGCGGGCTTGCTCGTCGATCTTCTGAGCGCTCAATACCAGGGTGGCCATTACGTTTAGCAGACCGCTTGCGGCTTGTGGGTGTTTGATATGATCATCACCTGCTGCCGGCGTATTGACGAGTCTTTAGAGTCCTACACAGAGGTTTCCTCGCTCAAGCGAAACAAAATAGGAGCGCATATGAGATATGTGCAGGACCGAGAATAATGCGTGTATATGATACCGTATTCTATTCTCGCGATGAATGTATTGAATGGTTGTATGCGATATAACCTAGTTATCGAATCGAAGATTGATTCGATAAGTCGATACATTGGATATTAGTCGGTCATATACGATATGACCGTATCGTTAAATCAAGTGTTGATTTAATGTATAATTATATATTTGATATATTATTTTACATTAACTAGTATTTGTTCACTTAAGATGGATTTTCTCACTTGATGTGCACATTGTATATATGATATAGTTTTGTGCACTAGTTTGTATCATGTTTAATTATACATGCAAACTTGGGTGTGTATGATTAAACCATGGTTATGTTAATGGTTAGGGTTTTGATTTACTTATTTATTTATTCTCTTTATTCATTTTGGCAAAGGAAAATGAAATGGTGGCTTGCTTTGTCTTTTGTTGAAGCTTCATGAAGCTTTGAAGAAGCAACCATTTTGTTTCTTTCCTTTAATCTAACCATTCAACTTAACCCTAGTTTATTCTCTACACTTAACCATGGTTGCAATATGATAAGGGTCACTTGATTTTATATTTTAATTAATTCATTCTTTTTCATTTCTTTCTTCTTCTTCTTCTTGATGAAGAAAGAAAAACTTTCTACAAAAATGTCAAGTGATGAAATCAAGTGAGAAACCCAAATCCAAAGTGAACCCACTTCCTATTTCTTCATCCTCTACCACTTGCCAAGTAGTATAAGGTGTTTTCTTCACAAGTTTCATGACCTTGTGACGTTGGAGCTTGATCTTGAGTTGCCTCGATGTAGATCATCTTCGGCATCGAAATCGACGACCTAGCCCGATCTTTTCTCCGATGAAACCACCGCGAGAGTCTAGGATTCCGATGGTACAGTGGAGGGACGTCATCGCGGAGCCAAGGAAGTGGAGGACCGGATCTACAAAGGTTGTAATCACTTTCCTTTAGCAATAAAGTTGTTTACTTGCTTGCATCGCTTATCCTCTAGTTACGATCTTGCTTAAGGTTACTTGGCACATAGGAAATTTTAGAATTGGCCATGTTTGATCACTTGTGAAACCTTATGGGTGTGCCTAGGATCCCTACACTAGGGTAGACTTTCATGGTATCAGAGCGAAAGCTAGAAGATTAGACGATGTAATTAGAATCACGAAACCAAAATAACTCCGAAACTATGCCTTGAAACCCTGTTCTTTGTCGTTTTTAAAATGATCTCAGAATTTTTTTAAGCAACTCCAGATTGTTGTATGCGATACAATTAGAACACCAGAAAAATTCGAGACCTTTTCACCGGTTCTAACCCGGTGAAACACATCTAAAACCCGGCCTCACCGGTTTTCTATGCTCCATTTTGGCTTGAAATTTTTTGGTGTTCTATGGGCTTGATTTTGGGGTTTCAGGTATTGTTTGATTAGTCCAAAATTACATGTGATGTTAATTTTGTTTTAGGGCCTAATATAGAGTGTTTTGTTGTCGAGTTTTTAACATTGTTTCGGGTTTAGTTTGATATGGATGCAGTAATGAGGATCCACATTTAATTGGTTTTGTGAAAACTAGTTAATGATTATAAATATAGCGTTTTAGTCTTGGTAAATCGGTTGCCATGGAGTCTTGATTCGGATCAAAACTCCGTCGCAATCGCGTATTGTACGCGAATACTCGCTAAATAACTTTTCTAGGTAGCCACGTCCCATTGCCCTGACCAAGTCACTGTAGGAGAACCCCGCTGCCAAAAGCATCCACTCGGATGCTTGCGGCCACGGTGTTCCGCCTTAGTGCACTTCGTCGACGGTATTAGGGGTGCGGCCATCTACTAAAGTTTCTGACGAGTATTCGATAATGTAGTCGAGAATCTTATTGAATCCCTGACTAAGTAATTGAAAAGTGTTTTCAATTTGAGACTAAAATACAAGATTTATCTGGTTTGGCATGAAATTCGGAATATGAGATATTCCGGGTTTATGATGTCTAAGGAAACGCGGATTCTAATTATTGCAGTTTTTCATTTATTTTCTGCGACTGTAAGTGTAATTTGTGGGGTATCCCAAATCTCGTTACTATATGTTAACAGAATTTGGGATACGCATATTTGCTTATGTTGTTGATATGTGATATCATGTGTTGCTGGTGATATTTTTTATTGGATCGTCGTGATTGAATAACCGTGGGTTTTATGTGAGATGAGATTTTTCAATTTTCATTCATGTAAAACTTTGTATGTAATATTCTTTTATTGAGACACCTCCGGGTTGAGGATGATGTCACCACTGATGTATATTATTTGCTTTTCCGCATTAGGATAGACCCAAGGCGGGGAGCACAAGTAACTGGGCTCTAGGGTCCAGAGGGAGACCATCTCAAGGAGTTGAGACCGGGTCTCCTAACTCTAAAATTGGTAGGGTTACTTGCTGCTCTCGTAGGGGTCCATGGGATGTGGGTTTGGCTATTCATCACGACTGTGGAATCCTTGTTTTACATTATTGGCTAAATTTAAAACACGGAACTCCTAGTATATCCAATATTTCATATGTTGCTTCTCCTGTTTGGTTCTGTGTTTTGACCATATAACTGCGTGAGACGAATGTTATATTATATATATGATATATAATAAACGTTGCTTATGTTTTGCACCCGTGCTAGTCCAGCCCCCGCTCTGCCGATAGTTAAGTAACCTAACGGTGCATGACGGGGCCCAGTGGCGAATGCAGATGGCATAAGCGTACGTTCTATTTTCGTTTCACTTTTCCGTAATATTTAGGAAACATTAATTGATGGGACTTCATTAATGAGATTAATGAAAAGAAAAAAAACATAAAAATGTTGTAGAATCAAATTTTCAAAAAGGGTAGCTCTAGTTTTTGCTTTGCATAGTGGTATTCCTTGATGAATATCCAGCACCTCATTCGATGAGGAAAGAGCCGAGATCCCTTCACCGGGAGTGACCTCTTTAGCGAAACTAGCAAATGCTACAACCCACTTGGTTTTGTTTTTGACAGCTTCTCTAGTTCTTGCTTTGCATAGTGGCATTCCTGAATATTCAGCACCTCATTCGACGAGGAAAGAGCCGAGATCCTTTCACCGGGAGTGACCTCTTTAGCAAAACTAGGAAAAGCCTAAAAAACACTTCTTTTCAAAATCACTAGATTCTACAACGATATCAAGTTCATTACGCTCATGGTTTTCTTAAAAACCTGCGTAGCCCTCCGCTATTTCAGATAAGTACTATTTAGTATTTGTGCTGCGTTTGTTGACCTCCGTTAAGGCTTATTGTGCGGTAGCTGATTAGTGCTTATCTGACGCATGTGATATGATTGGATTAGGGTAGTCGTACGGCCTTGTTGACCTTCGTCAAGGGTCATGCGGGTGGGTTTAATTCAATCAAGAAATGTACTGGTTGAACTTGACTAGCGGCCTATGCTTTGTTGACCTCCGTCAAGGTCATAGGAAGCTAGGGGTAAAAACCATTATCGGGAATTTCAAGTGTTGAAATTTGTAATGAGATTGCATAACTTCTATATGATAGTTGGATCCCGATACCCACTGCGAGTAAGAATTACTCCTGGGAGAGTTTTGCACTTTACAATTAGCTAATCCAGTAGGTGTCTAGAAAGATGTCAACGAGGTTATGCCTCTAGGGAAATGAGGTTTATTTTAATTAGGTCCGTGCAAAAGCACGGGGAACCTCCCTCGGAGTACCGATACCTGCCTGGCCAAATGATTGGCTAACCTGTAGGGTGTAATTAATCCCGCCTAATCTTACCTTTTAGGGTTTGAATGAAGATTTGATAAAAACAGCGGGAGCCATCCTCATTAGATAAAATAATCAATCTAATCTTGCAAAGAGCGCACGCAAAGTGATTATCCTTCTCTCTCTCCTGGTAGTGACCAATGAAATGCCTTAATCAAGATAATAATATGGATGTATTGACCGAACCTATTTGTTATACTGGGCTTGGTTCCGCTTTATTTTATGATTGCCATAAGTCTGAGCAAGGAATAGGGGAATATCCGGATTCTCACGCCACCCGTGCGAATTAAAAGCATGTTGATGCATCTTCTTCGGGTGTGTTCGTTACCAAGAACTGTTTCTCAGTTTCTTCTACGTCCTGGGTATTGGATACCGGACCAGGATCCCACACATGTAATTTGTTACATGGGCTACAGAAAGGTGGAGAACTGAAAAATGGTGATATGTCTCTAGTAGTAGAGATGGTGCAATTGTTGCAGGCAAAGCAGTTGGCAAATATCACCTAGTGTTACCAAATGGTAATACAATGATTCTAAGCGACTGTTATTTCGTACTAATAATATTGTGAATATTTTCCTAAATAAAGTGTTGATTGGATAAGGTATGTTGTATAACAGTGTACGCATTCTGAATCAAACCACAGTTCCAAATGTACAGAACACATACAAGAGAAACAGTTCGGAAATGAATGAATTCTTGTTGAGGCATTATAGACTAGGTCATGTCAAGGAGACAAGACTAGCTAAAGTTTCATAAGGATGCATATTTGAATCCGTTCGAATTTACATCTTATGAAACTTTCCAATCATTTCTCAAAGGCTGGCTGACCAAATCTTCGTTTACTGGAAACGGAGAAATAGCTACTGAACTCTTAGACAGATACATGGTGGTGTATGCGGTCCTATGTCTACATATGCCAGGGATGGTTCCGCATACTTTATAACATTCACCGATGTTCTCTCAAGATACGGAAATGTGTTCATGTTGAAACACAAATCTGAATCTTTTGATAATTTCAAGGAATATAAGTACGAAGTTGAGAATCAGATGGGTAAAAGTATTCAAATCCTTCGATATGAACCGGGAGGAGAATACTTGAGCATGGAATTTCGGGATTATTTAAAAGAGAATGAGATTCTCTCTCAGTTTACTCCTCCGTATACACTACATCACAACGGTATATCGGGTGGAGGAATCGCACCCTATTAGATATGGTGCGCTCTATGATGAGTACTGCCGAGTTATCCATTTCCTTTTGGGGGATATGCACTTGAGATAGCTGCATACCTATTGAATAGAGTTCCGACCAAATCCGTTGCCTACTACTCCATATGAGATATGGAATGGGAAGAGACCATCTCTTAAACGAGTTAAGATATGGGGTTATCCGGCCTATGTTGAAAAGCAAAATCCGGACAAGTTTGAGGCAAGGTCAGTTCTGTGCAAGTTTGTAAGATATCCCAAACATTCGTGAAGGTATATCTTCTACCACACTGAGGAACAAAAGGTGTTTTGTTTCTTGACATGCCACCTTTTTAGAAAAGGAATTTCTTGTGGAAGAAATTAGTGGCAATGAGGTAGAACTGGAAGAAGTTCCAGCAAAGCAAACTATAACTGACGATTTGGTGGAACCAGAGGATTCAATAGTCCCCGACGAACCGCAGCCACTCCGCAGATCTAGTCGGGTTCCTCATCTACATGAGAGATACTACGGTTTTCTCGTAGACGGTGGGAGCGAGGATTGTATCATGGAGATGATGACCCAACTAGTTTCGAGCAGGCCATAACAAGTGGAGACTATGTGAAATGGCTGGATGCTATGCGATCTGAGATGGAATCTATGTACACCAACAAAGTATTGACTTTAGATGTTGCTCCTGAATGGGTAAAACCCATCGGGAGCAAAAGGATCTTTGAGAAAGATAATTAATTTGGTGTAGATGGAAAAGTTGAGACTTTCAAAGCTATGCTTAAGTCCATCGGGATCCTACTTACCATTACTGCATACTATGACTACGAAATCTGGCAGACTGCACGTCTAAACCGCTTTTCTAAATGGTGATTTAGAAGAGAGCGTGTATATGACACTGCCAGAGGGCTTCGTAGACAGTGGGAGCAGTAGAAACATGTGCAAGCTGCTTAAATCCATCTACGGGTTAAAGCAGACATCGCGGAGATGGAACATCTGTTTTGATGAAGCTGTCAAAGAGTTTGACTTCATTAAAAAGGTAGACGAACCATGTATAAAAAAGATAGTTGTAGAGAGTATCTTCCTCGTATTGTACGTAGATGACATACTCTTGATAGGAAACGATGTTCCTATGCTACACTCGGTCAAGCTCCTCTTATCACACAAGTTCTCCATGAAAGATCTAACCGATACCTCCTACATCCTGGGGATATAAATCTATAGAGATAGATCTAAATGGATTTGGAATTGTTCCAATCCAGGGACATAGACACCATGCTAAAGGGGTTTAGTATGGAAGATTCTAAGTACGGTAATGTACCCGCTTATTCAGGAATCACTCTCTTCAAAGAGATGTCTCCCAAGACTAGTTTTGAAAAGGGCTCTCATACAAGGGATACCCTATGCTTCGACAGATGGGTCAATCATGCATGCGATGTTATGTACCAGACCAGATGTATCTTACTCACTAGGTGTAGTGAGTAAGTATCGAAAAGATTTTAGGGAAAACCACTGGACAGCTGTGAAGAACATTCTTAAGTGCTTAAGAAGGACTAAAGAGATGTTCTTGGTGTATGGTAACGGTGAAATCCATATGGATTCCTTTACCGATTTGAGCTTCCAGAGTGATAAGGATGACAGAAAGTCAGTCTCGAGTTTTGTCTTTACCCTTAGTGAAGGGACGGTATGTTGGAAGGGTTCCAAGCTATATACCGTATCAGACTCGTTGATAGAGGCTAATTACATCGCTATCAACGATGCTGCCAAAGAGGTTGTCTGGATGAAAAAGTTCATATGATGAACTTGGTTCGTACCATTCGACATCCAGTACCTGTATATTGTGACGATAATGGAGCTATGGCTTTGGCCTAGGAACCCAGTACCGTCAGTGATCCAGACATATTCTTAGACAGTATCACCTGATCTGGGAGATAGTTGATCTCCGGGAGATCGAGGTCAGGAGAGTTGAAAAAGAGGATAACATAGCGGATCCACTCACCGAGGCCATCCCCCAGATGTTATTCGGGAGACTTTTGGGACGTTGGGTATGAGATACTACAACAACTGGCCTTAGTGCAAATGGGAGATTGTTAGGAATATGTATGCCCTGGAGGCCATTATTGATGATATAGTGTATGCTTGGACATATATATAGAGGACTTTCTTGCTCGACATGATAGTATGCTATCAGGTTACCTTTATCTCAACATGTAGACTGGTATTTATACTGTCTGTCTCTTACATGTTGATAAAGCCCTTAGGATATGTACTTGACTAGCACGATTATGATGAGATCATACTAGTGGGGCCAGGGTGGTCCAAAAGTACATCCTTTAATCAGTTCCCAGTCGAGGGAATATCGTGACCAGGGCATCGATATTCCAGAGTAAACTAGTGTGTACGTTTCTTGTCCCTTAGAGGGCGATGGTTGATCCTAGAACCATTGGTGTGTGACATCAAAGATTGTACACATGTGCTCATTCGAGAATGGGTACACTGAACAGGACTCGCCGATGACTCCTAGTTTGTAGTATACCTATCGTCAGATAGCAGTCCTCTGGTGACACTGGTACAGTTTAGTCTGTAGATCCGAGATCTTCATAGAGTCTTATGTGGCTCCCACTGTGCTTTGATTTCCTCCCTACCACGCTCAAGAGGAGTTGTGCAAACTGGTGGATTTTAGGACAGTCCAGAGTCACATGGAGGTAATGAGCGATAGGAGGGGTTTCGTCTCTCCCGGTATTGGGGTTGATGTTGCGCTGTGCTCGATTGGCCATAACAGGAAGTCCCTGGCCAGGGCTGATTTAGAGATTTACTGGTAAGTGTTATCAGTAGTTTCTCAAACCGTTATAGGCCAGACATCTGCATGAATTGTTACGTTACTGGGGTCTGACGTTTACCACCCCTAGATATAATATGCGACATATCAGACGAAGAGACCGGACTGTACGGTAGTGTTACTAATAGGCTTCATGGAGAGTATGGACAGGCTTGCTTGGTGATCTTCATATCGCTCAATACCCGGGTAGCCGTTACGTCCAGCTAGTACCGCTGACGGCTTGTGGGCGACTGATGTGATCATCACCTACTGCTGGCGTATTGACAAGTCTTTAGAGTCCCACACAGTAGTTCCCTGGTTCAAGCGAAACGAAGTAGGACACATATGTGATATGTGTGTGGGCCCGATTAAATACGTGTATATGATACCGTATTGTAATCTGACAGTTATCTGGTATCAAGTTAGGTTATATGTGATATAATCAGATTATCGAATCAAGTGTTGATTTGATAATGTGATACTCAGATAAATGATATTAGTTGGTTATATGTGATATAACCGGATTATTAAATCAAGTGTTGATTTAATAATGTGATATATTATATTTGATATAATTATATCTTAACTAATATCATTAGCTCACTAAATATTTTGTTATATGTATTAATATATATGTATATATATATGTATGTATATATATATATATGTATATATATATATATGTAGCATGACATAAATTTCAATTTTATGAAAATAGAAATGAGGTGGAAAATGGGAAGACTTTGGGAGCATGGTTGCAAGCATGGTCTTTTATCTTTGTTTATTCATCTTGACTCACTATTCAAGCATGGTTGCAATTTTATATTGCAATAATTCCATTCTTGAATGAGTGAGGGGTCAAGAGTTTCCATTTTAACTTCTTCATTCTAACACTTAGCCATTTTCTTGAGTTGCTCCTATATGCTCTCTAGCTTCTTCTTCTTCCTTAATGTCATGGTTCAAGCTTCAACCCTCACATGTGATGTGAACTATGAAGCTTGAACACAAAATTGTGAGCTTTAACATCCCCTACTTCACCATCCTACACTTGACTAGGGATCGAGTGTAGCGTGTTTCCTACGCTAAAAAGTTTAGTGTAAAGGTAGCTTGAGTTAGAGGGACTTCACGTGGATCATTTTCGGCACGATGGTCTTCAGAGGAAGCTCGTCCAAACCCTCAAGTGGAGCCTATTGGAGTCATGGGACTACTATATGGAGCATGTGAAGTGAAGGACTCGATCTATGAGGGTATAGCCATCTTTCACTTCTTCTAGTTTCTTTATATCAAACTTTAAATCCTAACCAACTAGCTAAAGATCTTGGATAGTATAGCTTAGCACCTATAAAAATTAGAATTTGGCATTCTTGATGCCACTTGAACCCCATGGTGGTGCTAGGGTAGACATTCAAACAGCCCATGACTACCTATTACTAGTTTCGTTATAAAATATCTAATTTTCTTACCTTTCTTAAATTTTTCCTTCCTATCATATGTATTTTTCACTTTCTAACTTTCATTATCAAATTTTTTGGGTGCTTTTATTTAGTATAATGCAAAAATGATGCGTGAAAAAGCACAAACCTCCCCCAAATCTATTTGCAGCATTGTCCTCACTGTTGTCATCTGTTAAGCTTAAAAACCTGTAGACTTGGGAGGGAAATTTAGTAAAGGGGACAAGAATTAATGACAGTGAAATACTCCCCTAAACTAATTTTTGGCTCACAATTTTAAAAAAATTGATTTTCTTTCAAGAGCCAAAATATTTCCCCCCCAAACTTGAGTAAAACAGTATTAAGCATTTAAAATTATAAGAGGGGGGCAAAGTTATTTGTCTATGCAAATGTCACGACCCGAAAAGTACAGAACGTGACTGACAGTTAAATTACGAAACGTCTCGAGGCATACGTAATCTAAGTAAGCCAAAACCCAGAAATCAAAACCAAATAGAGCAGTAGAGCGAAGGAAAACCAAGATTTATTGAAAGCGATTTAAATCAAATACGTCACATCAAGCTTTTTAAAAGCAACATCATTTTCCGAAAATTTCGGCAGAGTCTCCTTTGTAAATACTGACCCAAACGGGTACAAAGCAGCAATATATGTATAACATGAAATAAGGCATCCCCAAGCGGGAGATAGTTCTTCGCCTAAGGCGGACTCAAAATCACACGCAATATAAATATCATCACTATACAAAATAAGCATAAAAGGCACAAGTAATTGTCACGTCCCGAAAGTACGGAACATGACCGGCACTTAAACTACGAAATGTCTCGAGGCGTACGTAATCTAAGTAAACCGAAAACCCAGAAATCCAAACCAAGAAAAGAAGTAGAGTGAAGGAAAACCAATTTAAAACAAGTAGTTTTAATAGCATAAGCCGAATTATGCGGTTTTTAAGAACATCAAAATTTACTGAAAATTTCGGCAGAGTCCCCTTTGTAAAAACTGGCTCCCAAACGGGATACAACATGAATAGTATACGAAATCAATAAAAAGGTATCCCCAAGCGGGAGCTAGCTCTTCGTCAATCGACGGTCACAACCACACAAGCAATATAATATACAACGCCAACGGCGAGGATCAAAACTCAAAAGGAACTCAAAACCACCAGAAATATAACGAGCGACTCTAAGGTCGAAAGAATAAACAACACTGGTCTCTAACTCAATAAATACATGTTTGGTTGATGGAATTTACTAGATACAACGGAATAGTATTATACAAGGTAATATGATGGGTACGATACAAGAAAAACCCACCTACTAGCAAGTCACCCGAATGAAACTGAGCCCGCAAAGCCGTAATGAAACCTGTACGGCAAACCTGCAAGAAACTGGGGCACAACGGGGGTGAGTTGCCAACTCGTGAATAGAAAAACATCTACGCACAGAAATCGCATAAATAACGCAACCTAGGTCAATGATCATAATATATCCTCAAAAATATGTATAACATGCAGCCTATAACAATGGCTAGGGTAATATCTAACCGAGTGAAATCTCATGTGCCCGTGTCGGTGCCTCAGGTAGCAATATATCATATGAATGAGGTATGAATGCATGAAACCGAATACATGTAATGAAGAAACCGTTTTCATAAATTAGTGAGATTTCCTTCGTATTTTTAAACTGAGGTATCATAATGAAATCAGTATCAACAGTGTCTAGCATCGACACAAAACATAAATCTCACTGTCTCGAAATATCAATGTCTCCATCTCAATATCTAGGGCACCGTCAGTCCGGACCGGCCCCTACCATCCATCTCAAGACCACGACGGTATCCTCCGGATATCCGACGCGTCGGGTAATATCACCGGTAGGTAGTGCTCCCCTGCCGGGCTCAACGTCAACACCACATTCATCTTGCCCCGGGGTACCATACCGGGCCCACCTTGTGCCCGTGACGGTTCCTCCACTCCTCAACACGGATCTCCAAAACCACAGCAAACTCATGGTGGACGACACTTTACATCACTAGAAAACCGCAACATTTTATATTTTAAAAGATCATAAGTTGTAAATTTTGCGGCTTTCCCCGAAATCCAGAAATATCATAAATCTCAAGAAATCATCACAAGTGCATATGTCAATGATAATGAACTAGGCATGAACAACTGAGTAACAGTATGCATGAAGTGGTAGGTAATAACTACAATGTCTAATATGGCATATAAGGGAAGTACACTAATATCATGTCAAAACTACCAGCTAACAATCTAAGTCAAGCAATTATATTCTCTAAAGTGTACGTGACATGGCAATTACCGATGAAGATGTGTGTGAGCCGGCAAGTAGGTGTACGTGGTACATACGCATCATCGGTAATGGTGCTGGTGTCCTAACAGCATGATATCAATAATGGAATATGCAACAAAATAAATATGCGAGGCAGAGCGAACAGCAATAATGTGCGGGAGATGAATACTAGACACAACGATAACTAATCTACAATAATCTAATATAAGTCCTACGAATGGTGCCTTTTGAAATAACACGAATCATGGGGTTTTGAAAATAGGGCTACGGTGTTTTTATGAAAGGATACGTCGTTTTTGAAATATCCGTAGATTCCCTTGAGCTGTCTTTAAAAATGCCCACGATTCGTTAGTTTTTGAAATAGGTAAGAAGTCTAATCTAATCTAACAACTACACTAAACTATACGGCTGAACTAACAAGCTGAACTACAAGTAAGGAAACCGCCTATCATCTGAGTCGATACATATACATACCTGTATATGTATAGTCGGTGATCCCGCCTCAATAATATCATATCTGATACCATATCTATAATCAGGCATCCCAAGTCAAGAGTGCGGATCAATCATCAATATAGCTCGTACGTAAATCTGTCGTACGGCATCCCAAATCTGGGTACGGGTCAATATCACATTCATCATACTATTCACCTGGTATCCTCTTTATCAAATATTATGATCGGGGTACTGATCTATGTATAGTACCATACTGATACCGCCTACGTATGCATGGGCGTGTGTGAAACACTACGTCAAGGACCCGCTACAACGTCATGTCGTATCTAAGATACGAACCCTGCTATATCACCGATCTCACGGCCTCAAATCGAATCTCATCGACTCAGCTCAATCCCAAGTATCATCCTCAATCCGTATGTGAACACATAGTCCCATACCCATGTGAACACATAACTATAAAGAATCCCATGAGTACATATCAATAGGAATGTATGCACGTATGTATGTGTGTATGTGTAGTGCAACACTACCCTAGGGTTCGCAACACTAAAAATAGTCCAACACACCAATATCCATCCTAAACATCGTTATTAATCCTAAATAACATATAATAATTGTTGGTGTGTATACGCATCTGTATACACCACCACGGACTGCGGGGGTGCTATACGCCATCCACCCGACTTCTCCCCGTAGATATAAATCTACTCACCTGGTCCTCGCTAGCCGGTGCCGACGTTGCCACGCGCTTGCTTGTCGTCTCGAAGTCCACATGGGGGTACCTACATATCATAACGCACCATATCTCATTAAAATCCGACTCATGATCAAAACGACGCACGAATCCCACATAGGTCAAAACCTATGGTTGCTTTCACAAATCAACCCAAAAACCCTCGACGTCGGCGTACAACCGCCAAACCATCGAGAAAAACCCAAATACACTCATTTGCACATTCACGAACACTAATTTTAATATAAACTAGGTTAAAACTCACAAAAACGCCAATTTCACTCAAAAAGTCATTTTTCCGAAAATCTAGCAAGCACAATTCGCCGTTTTTGTACAAAACACGATGTTTAAATGAATGTAGCGGCCAATATATTTATTAAATATCTTAAATAAGTCATAAAAACCATTTCCATAATTTAAACTCATAAATTTGCATAATTTCCAAAATCCTAGTTTGCAAAATATCAAATTTAACACCCTTTAAAGCAAAATTCACAATTCATCAATTAAGCTTCGTTTTGCATGAAACAAAGTCATTAAACCACTCATTATAATAGTTATAATGACAAGAACACTTAATTATATTTTAATCTAAGCATTTGATAATTTTTCAAAAACTCTAGTTAGCAAAAACAAAACTTAATTTAGACATTTCCATGCAACAATATGAAATTTAACTACTAAATTACTTTCTACAAATTCTAAGATGGTAAGCTACCCATCACAACCATACACCAATTCACAATAACCTAACTTGCATTCAAACCCTTTTCTTGAATTCCAAATCGTGCAATTAAACTCACATATCCAAATAACACTTAAATAAATTAGCTTAAGAAATTAGTAACAATTTAAGCAACAAAAATGTTTAGAAATATACCCAAAAGCATATGAAGATCCACAAGCATCCATGGCACTCCAAAATGCTCTCTTTTCACAAGGATCCATGCTTGAAATGCTAAGGAATAATGGGTAAGTGTTGGATTTGGAAAAAAGCTTTGAAATTGTATGGATTTTGAAGCTTTTTTATGGATTTTTGAAGCAAAAATGGAGTGAGAACTTGGGGAGGGGGGGGGGGGGCTGCTGCTAAGGGATCAGTTTCGCCCAGATTTTGGGGGGAGTGGGTGAGTGAGGAGAGAGAGTGAGGTGGGGAAAGTTGTTTCAAGTCAAAGTCAACTCAATTTATATCATTTTCTACTCTTTTCCTTTTTCTTTTCTTTTCCTTTTCTTTCCTTTGCAAACCAAGTGGGGAAAAAGTGAGGGCTGCTGAATTTGGCTAAGGGGAGGAGTAAGTGGGGGTGTGTGGGTGTGGGTACGGGTGTGGGGTGATGAAAAATGATAAATACAATACACCAAGCATCCATTTACGCTAAAAAAAGCCTTTTTTCTTCAATAATTTCTAAACCATTTTGGCAAGTGATTTCGTTCCAAAAACCATATAATAAAATTTTATTTAATGTTTTATGATGCACAAAATTTGTTTCAGCTCATTCCGATTTGTAATTTTCCCTAATTAAATGTATTAGTGACGGCTTAAAATAATAATAAAATAATATTTTTTTCAGGAAATTTGAAATTTCACCAGCGGCTCAATAAACACCAAAT
This sequence comes from Agapanthus africanus, assembly GCA_030015575.1. NCBI lineage: Eukaryota > Viridiplantae > Streptophyta > Magnoliopsida > Asparagales > Amaryllidaceae > Agapanthus > Agapanthus africanus. The sequence goes on from JASDDO010000012.1 coordinate 429,681,371, forward strand.
TATAGCAATTACATAGCTAGAATATGTATATTTAATTTTTATAATAAGATATTTGCATTTTGACTTTTTACAGAAAACCCCCTTATTTTACCGATTTTTCGAAATTTCACCGAAACGATTTTCAAAGCGTTACAGTAATAAAGTATCATGTCGGCTCAAGTGAGCTCGACCCAGAGATACAACATATAAATACAAAAATCTCACTGTCTTGTCTTTAAGTCGCTAATACAATAAAACATGTGGTAGATACGGTGGATGGAGTACACTAGATACAATAATAATACGAGGTAGCAACAAAATAATCCTGCAACCCACCTACGAATAGGGCTGCGAGTCCAAACAAAAGGTGCAAAAGAGGAGGTGCACCCGCCGCTACTGTGCTGACGGGTCAGACCTGCAAAACACTGTAGCACGATGCGGGTGAGTTTCCAACTCGTGAGTAATAAGTAACATCTAATAAGGCTATCGTGTAGGGTTCCTAGGCACTCTTGTGAAGGTTCATAAGGTATCAAACATGCCCGGATAAAATTTTAGACGTGCCGAACAACCCAAAGCCGGGATCTTTGCTAGATAATTAAGGTTAAGCATACAAGATTACATCTTTTAAGCTAAGTGTGAGGGATTACAACCTTTGTAGTCCGCTCCTTCGCTTCATAAGCTCATAGTAGAAGTCCCTTCGCCGCGATCCACGATCTCCCGGACTCAAGAGAGGCTCCACGACTCGAACGAACCATGCTAGCTTGAAGTGTTCCAAATCTCCGATGATCTACGTCGAAGTTTCAATAACTCAAGCTTTCTCACTCTAAAAGAGATGAACACACTCATCTCATGGGCTAGATGAGATGAGGATGAGAGAGTAGTATTAATGCTTTCTTTTTAAATCATTTTCTCATAATTTATCGTCACAAAATGAATTACTAGTGAGCTCAAAATCAAGAGAGAAGAAGATGATCATGGAAAATGATAATGATCATAATCCTTTTGTGATGAATAGAAAATAAAGCTATATGATTGATATATCAACCATGGTCAAGGATGAGTGGCTAATAATGTGTAGAGAATAAACTAGAGCTAGGGTTTGGTTAGGTTTAGAAATGAGTCACCAAGAAATATCTTAACCATGACAAAAGAAATTGCTTCTAGATGGTGCATGAAGCAACTAACCCTAATCAAACCCTAACCTCATTTAATCATCCTTAAACATGTTTAATAATAAATCATATCATGTCACAATAATATATATCACATATATATTATATATTTGCAACAAAAGAAAATAATACAATTAACATATATCGCATATATATCAATGTATCATCTAGTGAGAAAATGAAATAATAAAGAGAGCCAATATTAGATAATGTAATACAATATATCATATATATTATTATACATTAAATCATCGAATCAACACTTGATTCGATGATTCGGCTATATCGAATATTATCGACTAATATATCATGTACCGATTCATCGAATCAACAATTGATCCGATGTCCCAGTTCATATCTAAATATCGCGAGAATATAATACGGTATCTTATATCGCATTATCCTCGGTCCTGCACATATCACATATGTGCCTCTACTCCGTTTCGCCTGAGCCAAGAAAGCTCTGTGTAGGACTCTAAAGAATCGTCAATACGCCGGTAGCAGGTGATGATCATATCAAACACCCTTATGCTGCAAGCGGTCAGCTAAACGTAACAGCCACCCAGGTATTGAGCAATCAGAAGATCAACAAGCTAGCATGTGCGTTCTCCTGTGAATCCAATCAGTAACACTCCCGCACAGTCCGGTCTATTCGTCTGATATGTCGCATATCAAGTCTAGGGGTGGTATACGTCAGACCCCAGTAACCGATAAGTCGTGTCTATGTGTGGCTCATAACGGGTCGAGAAACTACTAGTAACACTTACCAGTAAATCTCTATATCAGCCCTGGCCAGGGACTTCCAGTTATAGCCAATCGAACACAGCACAACATCAACTCCCTATACCGGGAAAGACGAATCCCCTCCTATCGCTCATTGCCTCCATGTGATTCGGGACTGTACCCAAAAGCCACCGTTTTGCACGCCCTCTTGGACGTGGTAAGGTGGAAATCAAAGCACAGTGGGAATCACACAAGACTCTATGACGATCTCGGGTCTACAGACTACCCTGTACCAGTGTTACCGGAGAACTGCCATCTGACGTGTGGTATATCACCATCTGGGAGTTCTCGGCGAGTCCGTCCAGTGTACCCAGTCTCCACTGAGCACCCGTACACCATCTCTGATGTCAAACACCGATAGATATGGGATCATCCATCGCCCATCATATGGGTCAAGATGCGTATACGCTAGTCTACTCTGGTGTATCGATGCCCTGTCTCGATATACCCTCGACTAGGAACAGTTATAGGATGTACTCATCGACTACCGTGGCACCACTAGTATGATCTCATCATAGTCCCAGTAGTCAAGTACAGATCCTAAGGGCTTTATCAACATATGAGAGAAAAACAGTAAACCAATACAAGTCAACATGTTAAGATAAAGTGAAACCAAATAGCATACTATCATGACGAGCAAGAAAGTCATCTCTATATATATCCAAGCATCCATTATAATATACATCATATGTACAACAATGGCCTCTAGGGCATATACATAACTAACAATCTCCCACTTGCACTAAGGCCAGCTGCTGTAGTATCTTATACCTAGCATCCCGAATAATCTCTCAAACTGTATCTGGGGAATAGCCTTCGTGAATGGATTCGCAGTGTTATCTTTCGTATCTACTCTCCTGACCTCGATCTCCCGGCGATCAACTATCTCCCTGATCAGGTGATACCGCCTCAGAATATGTCTGGATTTCTGATGGGATCTGGGTTCCTTGGCTAAAGCCACAGTTCCATTGTTATCACAATACAGAGGTATTGGATGCTCAATGGATGGAACCACACCAAGTTCACTAATAAACTTCTTGATCTAGACAGCCTCTTTGGCAGTATCGTTGGCAGCGATGTATTCAGCCTCCATCGTCGACTCTGCAACGGTATCCTGTTTGGAACTCTTCCAACATACCACCCCTCCATTGAGGGTAAAGGCAAAACCCGAGTGCGACTTAGAGTCGTCCTTATCACTTTGGAAGCTGGAATCGGTAAAGTACTCCACCTGGAGTTCTCCGTTACCATACACCAAGAACATCTCCTTAGTCCTTCGTAAGTACTTGAGAATGTTCTTCACAGCTGTCCAGTGACTCTCTCTAGGATCTGCTTGATACCGACTCACTACACTTAGTGAGTATGCTACATCGGGTCTGGTACATAGCATCGCATACATGACAGAGCCTACTGCCGAAGCATAGGGTATCCCTTGCATGCGAGCTCTCTCCAAATCAGTCTTGGGAGACATCTCTTTGGAGAGAGTGAGTCCAGAGATCGTGGGTTGGTTCCCACGCTTGGATTCTTCCATACTAAACTCTTTAGTATGGTGTCAATGTACCTGGATTGGGACAATCCCAGTATCCATTTAGATCTATCTCTATAGATCATGATTCCCAATATGCAGGAGGCATCGCCTAGATCTTTCATTGAGAATCTCTGTGATAAGAAGAGCTTGACTGATTGGAGCATAGGAATATCGTTTCCTATCAAGAGTATGTCATCCACGTACAATACGAGGAAGACAACCTTACCCTCTTCTACCTTCTTATAGATACAAGGTTCATCTATATTTTTGATGAAGTCAAACTCTTTGACTACAACATCAAAACAGATGTTCCAACTCCGCGATGCTTGCTTTAACCTATAAATGGATTTAAGCAGCTTGCACACCTTTCCGCTGCTCCCACTATCTACGAAGCCCTCTGGCTGAGTCATGTACATGCTCTCTTCTAAATCACCGTTTAGAAAGGCGGTCTTAACATCCATTTGCCAGATTTCGTAGTCATGGCATGCAGCAATGGCAAGTAAGATCCGGATGGACTTAAGCATAGCCACTGGAGAAAAGGTTTCGTCATAATCCACACCTGGTCGTTGACAAAAACCCTTTGCTACAAGTCTAGCTTTGAAAGTCTCAACTTTTCCATCTACACCAAATTTCCTTTTAAAAATCCACTTGCTCCCAATGGGTTTTACCCCTTCAGGAGCATTTTCCAAAATCCATACTTTATTGGTGTACATAGATTCCATCTCAGATCGCATTGCATCCAGCCATTTCACAGAGTCACCACTCGTGATGGCCTGCTCGAAACTAGTCGGGTCATCATCATCCATGATGCAATCCTCACTCCCACCATCAATGAGAAAACCGTAGTATCTCTCAGATGGATGAGAAACCCTGCTAGATCGGCGGAGAAGCTGGGGTTCATCGGGTACTACTGAATCCTCTGGTTCCACTAAATCATCTGTTGTAGTTTGTTCTGCTGGAACTTCTTCCAGTTCTACCTCAGAGCCACTAATCTCTTTTGCAAGAAATTCCTTTTCTAAAAAGGTGGCGTGTTGAGCAACAAACACCCTTTGTTCCTCACTGTGGTAGAAAATATACCCTCGCGAATGCTTGGGATATCCAATAAACTTACATAAAACAGATCTTGCCTCGAGTTTGTCCGGGTTTCGTCTTTTGACATAGGCCGGGCAACCCCATATCTTAACAAAATTAAGATATGGTCTCTTCCCTTCCCATATCTCATATGGGGTGGTAGGCACAAATTTGGTAGGAACTTTATTCAGTATGTATGCCGCTGTCTCAAGCGCATACCCCCAGAAGGAAATAGGTAACTCAGCTGTACTCATCATAGAGCGCACCATATCTAATAGGGTGCGATTCCTCCGCTCCGATACACCGTTGTGGTGTGGTGTATAAGGAGGAGTAAGCTGAGAGAGAATCCCATTTTCTTTTAGATAATCTAGGAACTCACTGCTTAAGTATTCACCTCCTCGATCAGATCGAAGAATCTTAATACTTTTGCCCGTTTGGTTCTCTACTTCGTGCTTATATTCTCTGAATTTCTCAAAAGCTTCAGACTTGTGTTTCATCAGAAACACATGTCCGTATCTAGAGAGATCGTCAGTGAATGTAATGAAGTAGGAAGAACCGTTCCTGGCATGCATAGACATGGGACCACAAACATCACTATGTATTAGTCCTAAGAGTTTAGTAACTCTTTCTCCGTGTCCACTAAACGGAGCTTTGATCATTTTTCCTTTGAGACATGAATGGCAAGTATCATAAGATGATAATTCGAACGGATTCAAATAACCATCCTTATGTAACATAGCCGGTCGTGTCGCATTGATATGACCAAGTCTACAATGCCACAAGAAGGATTCGTTCATTTCTGAACTCTTCCTCTTGTGTGTGTTTTGTATATTGAGGACTGTATTCTGATTTAGAATGAATATGCCATTATGTAACGAGCCTGATGCAATCAACTTTTGATCTAGAAATATGTTCATAACATTATCCTGTACTACAAAATTATATCCTTCTTTACTTAATAAAGAGACTGATATAATATTGCACATCATGTTCGGTATATAATAGCACTCATTTAGAATCAGTGTATTACGACTTGGCAATACAAGGTGATATTCGCCAACTGCTTTGGCTGCAATACTTGCACCATTCCCTACTTGAACGGAATGATCACCTTTTCCCAGTTCTCTACCTTTTCGTAACCCATGTAACAATTTACATATATGGGATCCTGATCCGGTATCTAATACCCAGGACGTAGGGTGAACTGAGAAACAGTTCTCAATAACTAACACACCCGAAGAAGATGCATCAACATGCATGTTCTTTTGGGCGGTTTGAGAATCCAGATATTCTCCTGTTTCCTGTTCAGTCTTATAACTCTTATAAGAAAGAACGGGTCCATCGTTCCCTTGCTCAGTACAATAATCGGGTTCAGTCAATACATCCATTTTATTATCTTGATTATGGCCTGACATGGTCGCTACCTGGAGAGAGAGAGAAGAAAACACTTTAGCGTACGCTCTTCCAAGATTAGATTGGTTATTATCTTATCTAATCAGGATGTCTCCCACTGTTTTTATCAAATCTACCTTCAAAACCAAAAAGGTAAGATTAGCCGGGATTAATTACACCCTACAATTTCGTCAATCTTTCAGCCAGATCAGTGTCGGTACTTTGAAGGAGGTTCCCCGTGCTTTCGCACGGACCTAATTAGAGTAAACCTCGTTTTCCCAGAGGCGTAACCCCATTAACACTTTTCTAGACACCTACTTGATCGGCTAATTGTCCTGTGTAAAACTCTCCTAGGAGTAACTCTTACTCGCAGTGGGTATCGGGATCCAACTATCTCATAGGAGGTATGCAATCTCATTGCAAATTTCAACGCTTGAAATTTCCGATAATATTTTTACCCCTAGTGTCCTATGACCTTGACGGAGGTCAACAAACCATAGGCTACTAGTCAAGTTCAACCTGTCATTTCTTGATTGAATTAAACCCACCCGCACGACCCTTGACGGAGGTCAACAAGGCCGTACGACTGCCCTAATCCAAGCTGCATCAAATGCATAAGCAGATAAAAAACTAGTCAGCTACCGTACACTACGCCTTGACGGAGGTCAACAAATATAGCATGAATACTAAATAATATCTATCTGAAATGACGGAGGGCTACGCAGGTTTTTTCCAGAAAAACCATGAGCGTAATGAACTTGATATCGTTGTAGAATCAAGTGTTTTTGAAAAGGAGTGTTTTTGAGGCTTTTCTTAGTTTCGCTAAAGGGGTCACTCCTGGTGAAAGGATCGTCGGCCCTTTCCTCAACGAATAAGGTGCAGGATATATCATATATACCGCTGTGCAAAGCAAAACACTAAAAGCATTCAAAAGACAAACCGCGTTTTGTAGCATCTGCCAGTTTCGCTAAAGAGGTCACTCCCGGTGAAGGGATCGTCGGCTCTTTCTCCATCGAATAAGGTGCAGGATATATCATATATATCACTGTGCAAAGCAAAACTGTAGCTACCATTTTTATAAAGTTTTGATTCAACAACATCTTTAGGTTTCTTTTCTTTTTATTAATCTCATTAATAAAATCCCATCAGCTTATGCGTCCTAAGCATCACAGAAGAAACGAAAGCAGTAATATTTATATATCAGCATATATATAGTATAAGCATTCGTCTCGGGCAGTAATATGATCTCATCACAGAACATTGCAGCAGAAGAAGATATATGAAATATTGGATATACTAGGACATCCGTGTTTTCAATACGAGCCTGTATAAAACACGGATTCCACGGTCGTGACGAATAGCCAAACCCACATCCCAAGACCCCTACGAGAGCGGCAAGTAACACTGCCAATTCTAGGGTTAGGAGACCCGGTCTCGACTCCTCGAGATGGCCTCCCACTGGACCCTAGAACCCGGTTACTTATGCTCCCCACCTCGGGTCTACCTAATGCGGAAAAGTAAATAATATACACTGGTGACATCAACCTCAACCTGGAAGTGCCCCAAATAAAAGAATATTACATTATAAATGAATTTTACATGAATGAAAATAAAAACCCTCATCTCACATAAAACCCCCGGCTATTCAGAACGCGACGATCCAATATAACATATCACAGCAACACATAATATCACATATCATCAACGTAAGTAAATATGCGCATCTCAATTGTCGTTGACATATAACAACGAAACCGGCGATATCACATATTACACTTACGGTCACAGAAAAGAAAGTGTAAAACTACAACATTTGGAATCCACAATCACTTTAGACATCGTAAATCCGAAATATCACATAGTTCGCATTTCATGCCTAACCCAATGAATTCCACATATTTTATCACATTCCAGATAAATAGATAGTATTAAACTTTTCGAACAGATAATCAAATACCCAAAATTTCCTAAAGTGCTCAACACTTGAGCGGAGTTCAAATAATCCCAGAATATGTCACAGTAACGGTGATCCAGCCGTAGAAGGGTCAAGCCAACGCCTCACATGTGGCACGCCGTACTGCCCCAAACCCGAAAGTTCAAAAGGCAGTTCAAGACGGTCACATAATCGAGTTAAGGTTTGTTGTCTTCTAGAGGGTCCACCGCTTAACTTGTACAATTTTCCGAAAGATTTAAACCCGATAAAAATTCAACACTTGAAAGTTTGCCGTGCCAGGAAAAAGTGAGTTAATGATATCCGTTCAAATAGTTTAACAATTTCTAAATATCCGGAAAGAAATACGAATTTAAATATTCCGATCGAATCTACTATTACAAAACAAACCCCAGAAGTCTTAACACTTAAAACAGTTTAAAAATACCCAGAAGCATCAACAAGCAACTACAGATAATACCATGAAGCCACGTGTCACAATTCCACAAAACGGCCGCGGAACCGCCGCGGAAAGCATGTTTCCGCCACGGTTTCGCCGTGTTTTGGTGGAGTTGTGGGCCCGTATTTCATGGTAATTCTTAGAATTCCCTGCTGATTTTTTTACATATTTTTAATTCAGAAAAATCCCAAATTTTGAAAAATTTCCATAGAGGGGTTAAATTTTGTCGGTTCGGGTTCGATCGGAGTTTTAACTTCGTAAACACATCGCCTAATGCTCTAGCTGTGCTCTGATACCACTGTAGGGTTGCTAGGAACTCTTTTGAAGGTTCATAAGGCATCAAACATGCCAGGATAAAATTTTAGACGTGCCGAACAACCCAAAGCCGGGATCTTTGCTAGATAATTGGGGTTAAGCATACAAGATTACATCTTTTAAGCTAAGTGTGAGGGATTACAACCTTTGTAGTCCGCTCCTTCGCTTCACAAGCTCCGAGTAGAAGTCCCTTCGCCGCGATCCACGATCTCCCGGACTCAAGAGAGGCTCCACGACTCGAACGATCCATGCTAGCTTGGAGTGTTCCAAATCTCCGATGATCTACGTCGAAGTTTCAATAACTCAAGCTTTCTCACTCTAAAAGAGATGAACACACTCATCTCATGGGCTAGATGAGATTAGGATGAGAGATTAGTATTTATGCTTTCTTTTTAAATCATTTTCTCATAATTTATCATCACAAAATGAATTACTAGTGAGCTCAAAATCAAGAGAGAAGAAGATGATCATGGAAAATGATAATGATCATAATCCTTTTGTGATGAATAGAAAATAAAGCTATATGATTGATATATCAACCATGGTCAAGGATGAGTGGATAATAATGTATAGAGAATAAACTAGAGTTAGGGTTTGGTTAGGTTTAGAAATGAGTCACCAAGAAATATCTTAACCATGACAAAAGAAATTGCTTCTAGAAGGTGCATGAAGCAACTGACCCTAATCAAACCCTAACCTCATTTAATCATCCTTAAACATGTTTAACAATAAATCATATCATGTCACAATAATATATATCACATATATTTTATATATTTGCAACAAAAGAAAATAATACAATTAACATATATCGCATATATATCAATGTATCATCCAGTGAGAAAATGAAATAATAAAGCGAGCTAATATTAGATAATGTAATACAATATATCATATATATTATTATACATTAAATCATCGAATCAACACTTGATTCGATGATCCGGCTATATCGAATATTACCGACTAATATATCATGTACCGATCATCGAATCAACACTTGATCCGATATCCCAGTTCATATCTAAATACCGCGAGAATATAATACGGTATCTTATATCGCATTATTCTCGGTCCTGCACATATCACATATGTGCCTCTACTCCGTTTCTCCTGAGCCAAGAAACCTCTGTGTAGGACTCTAAAGAATCGTCAATACGCCGGTAGCAGGTGATGATCATATCAAATACCCACAAGCTGCAAGCGGTCAGCTAAACGTAACAGCCACCCAGGTATTGAGCGATCAGAAGATCAATAAGCTAGCCTGTGAGTTCTCCTGTGAATCCAATCAGTAACACTCCCGCACAGTCCGGTCTGTTCGTCTGATATGTCGCATATCAAGTCTAGGGGTGGTATACGTCAGACCCCAGTAACCGATAAGTCGTGTCGATGTGTGGCTCATAACGGGTCGAGAAACTACTAGTAACACTTACCAGTAAATCTCTATATCAGCCCATTCCAGGGACTTCCAGTTATAGCCAATCGAACACAGCACAACATCAACTCCCTATACCGGGAGAGACGAATCCCCTCCTATCGCTCATTGCCTCCATGTGATTCGGGACTGTACCCAAAAGCCACCGTTTTGCACGCCCTCTTGGACGTGGTAATGTGGAAATCAAAGCACAGTGGGAATCACACAAGACTCTATGACGATCTCGGGTCTACAGACTACCCTGTACCAGTGTTACCGGAGAACTGCCATCTGACGTGTGGTATATCACTATCTGGGAGTTCTCGGCGAGTCCGTCTAGTGTACCCAGTCTCCACTGAGCACCCGTACACCATCTCTGATGTCAAACACCGATAGATATGGGATCATCCATCGCCCATCATATGGGTCAAGATGCGTATACGCTAGTCTACTCTGGTGTATCGATGCCCTATCTCGATATACCCTCGACTAGGAACAGTTATAGGATGTACTCATCGACTACCGTGGCCCCACTAGTATGATCTCATCATAGTCCCAGTAGTCGAGTACAGATCCTAAGTGCTTTATCAACATGTGAGAGAAAAACAGTAAACCAATACAAGTCAACATGTTAAGATAAAGTGAAACCAAATAGCATACTATCATGATGAGCAAGAAAGTCATCTCTATATATATCCAAGCATCCATTATAATATACATCATATGTACAACAATGGCCTCTAGGGCATATACATAACTAACATATCGTAAGCATGTACACAATGATGTCACAACCTACAAATACTAATATGATGCGACATAATAATATGTATGCAACATGAATGCAATAACAATACGAGATTTGAATATAATTAACATGGGAAATTTGTATTCTTATCTTATTAAACTTCTGTAATTTAGCTTTAGTTTCGTCAAAGAAATCAATATAAATCTGTGTCAAGCATCGACACTAAATATTAATATCTCAATTATCCTGGGCTCCGGCAATCCGGACTGGCCCAAATATCTGATCTAGGGATCCGGCAAATCCGGACTAGCCCATATCATCAAAACTCAAGACTACGACGGTATCCTCTAAATATCTGCCGCGTCACAAATAACCGGTCGGTAGTGCTCCCCTACCGGGCTCAACGCCATCATCTGCGACCATCCTGCCTCGGGGTACTGCACCGGGTCCACCATGCACCCACAAACGATTCCTCCTCCTCCTCCTCGAATTGGGTGTATGGTACTGCTTAGGCACCGAGAAATCTCATGGTGGATGATAGATGCATCATATCACGAGAAAACCGCAACTTACATTTTTAAAATTGTAATACGTTTTCAAATCCTTACGGTTTCTCCAAATCCATAAATCTCATAAATATGAAAATCCTCGATAAAATCATAATACATGAATATCTATGATATTAACAATATGCAATGCGATGCGGAAACTAGAAAGCTATGCATGAACAATGATGCAATAAGATGTATGCATGTGACTAGCAATCCTACATATCTATATTGATGAATTAAATATATCAATTTCAGGTTTATTAATCAATAATTAGCGCAAGTGATAAGATGCGGATTTAAACAAGTTATAAAGTGTTCGTGGCATAGCAATTACCAAGGCGCGTGTGTCCCCATGAATAGTGCCCGTGCAACATAAACCAATGGTAATAGTGTGAGTGTCCTATGAGGTACTATCATAACATATATATATATATATATATATATATATATATATATATATGGTAAATGATGCAATACAACGGGATGATTAATTAGGAACTACGCATATAATTATAAGTAGTAAACGAAATTCTAACTATCGGACGTCTTGCGCCATCCAAACGATTTCCCCCGTAAATGTGTACATCTACTCACCGGAACGCCTCCGCTAGTCTAATCCAATCACCACATTTCCTTTCCGCGCCGCGTCCGATGTCTCCGTTACCGATCCTAGAATTTACACAAAGCAACACATATAAGGCTAATATCCTGCAAAAACGCGATATCAAGACCATACGAGAAACTTGCGTCGCAAGCTAACGCGTGTGCACTCGAAACACCGAAACGTGTATGCTAACGTCTGAAACCACCCTGACATGCTGTGATACACAGCAAACACCAAACCCAAACTCAGAACATACGTGTCGCGCAAGTCTAAAAGTACTAAAAACAAGGTAATTGGTTCCAGATTTTGATTCAAGTGGAAACGGGAAAAGTTGCAAGTACCAAAGACCTACAAAACATAGCAGACACATACAGAATAAACCCCGACACCCAGGTCCACCATCTGGCCACAAATTGTGGCCAGAACGATTAAAATTGCGTCCATAGAGGGGAGAGGGGGTCTCGTGCTTTGTGTGCGTGGTCCTAGCCCAATAACTAAGCTCCAGTAATTGCAACTTTTGCCTGAAGCATCCGGTTTGAAAGCAGAACACAAAACTTGCACAATTCTTAACTAAAACAATAATTAACACTAACTTAATACAATATAGGGTTTTAGTGTAACCTGGTGCAAAGACTTGGATTAAACGACACTAATAACACTTAGTTAAGCTAATCAAGCCATAAAAACCTTAACTTGACCTAATCTCCACTTAAACCACATAATTAGCACAAAAACTCACTAAAACACTACCTTAAGCTAAATAAACTATAAGTTTAGCGAAAAGGTAATTAGGGTAAGCTTTATACCTCATGTTGGTCTCAGGAGGGTTCAAACTTGCTGACCTTGCCTCAAGAACCAACAAGGAAGTGTTTGGGGTGTTTAGCAAGAGGTTTTGTGAAGAAAGATGGATTTTTGATGGAGATTGTAGCTTGAATGAAAGAAGAAGATGAAGAAGAAGAAGAAGAAGAGGAAAGGGGAGGGGGATGCTGGAGGAGCTGGGGCTGCTGCTGGGTGCAGGAAATGAGAGGGGGAGAGGGAGAGATCGCCCCCCAAAAGTCAAGCCCCATGCCTCATAAATACCCCCCATGCTTCCCTTTTCTCATTTCTTTTCTATTTTCTTATTTGATTTGGTTATTTAAAAAGGAAATTGAACTAAGAGGGAAATAAAAAGAAAACTTGTTACATTATTAACCTAGGGCAAATATTGGGTTGTGCATGCTAACTAAAATTTTGCTTAGAAAATAATAGTTAAGAAAATTTGATAATTAAGTGAACAATAAATTAAATGATAATTAAGAAAACACAATTATATAAATAATTATATATTTTCACTATTAAAAATAGATTTATTCCAGTCTATGTGGAAATAGCTATTAATGCGGTTTTATGAAAAACACGCATTATCGCTAATTAATGCGAAAATAACCTAAACGAATTTTCAAGGCGTTACAGCAAAGCTTTACAAAGACCAAAAGTCAACACCAACCATTCGAATATTTTATCAATGCAACACCTGGTTGGTAGAAGATGAAGAAGTGGGGAGATAAGAAGCGTAATCGCTCGGGTTTACGTCTCGGTTGGTAGAGACGAAACAGTGATGGTGAACTACTCGCATTCTCGTTCTTGATAAGAAGAAGAGATGGCGGTTCAACTTCTTTGGGTGGGAGTTAATTCATCACAACTCCCATGTCTTCTAGAAATGCGAGTTCTTCGGCAAAAATTTCTTCAAAACTTTCATCGATATTCCGAATGATAATCTCATCGGAAAGGAAGTTATGAGACTCAGATAGCTTGACTAAATCACCAGAAACGGGGACTACCCGAGCTAATGATAGAGGCAAGAACACTTTCCGGCCAGGTCATTCGACAAGTCAAAGGGTTCGGATTTAGGTGTGGACTTGTCGACAGAAGGGTCTTCACGTGTATAATAAATAGTAGGATCAAACAATAACGCACTAGTGGCATCGAGATTAGAATCATGAAGCTCCTTAAATTCTCAACTATCGGTAGCTATCATGTCAATGAAACATACATCACTTATCTGAGCATAGGGTTCGAAGGGTTGACTTCCTAGCTTGTAGATGTTAAGCCCAATTGTCATCTTCCCAAAGGACAGGTTCATAGAACCGTTACGAAAATTGATTATCGCGTTTGAAGATGCTAGGAAAGGTCGACCTAGAATCACCGGAATTTAGTTCCGTTGGTTCGCCACAGGCTGTGTATCTAAAACAATAAATTCCACAAGGAATATAAATTCCCTGACTTTGATTAACACGTCCTCTAGCCCACCCCTAGGTGGGGTGATATATCGATCGGCCATCTGGAGAGTGCAATGCGCAGGTTTTAACTCTCCTATGCCTAATTGCTCATTAACCGAGTACAGAAGCAAGTTAACACTAGCACCTAAATCGAGTAGAGCACGATTAATATTTTTACCCCCAATAGTTATAGATATTGTAGGACAACCGGGGTCCTTACGTTTCGTGGGCACTAATTGGGTAAGAGAATTGCTAATATTACTCGCTAAGAAAACCTTTTTAGTTACTTGAGTTTTCCTCTTCCTAGTGCACAAGTCCTTTAAGATTTTCGCATAGTACGGAACTTGTTTGATAGCATCTAGGAGAGGAATATTTATGTTAACTTGTTTAAAAATGTCCATAATCTTCTCCATTTGGGGACTTGGTCTGTTGGCCCTTAACCTGTGTAGAGAAGGAGCTTTATCAATGTAAGATTAGTATAGCACCCTATGAAGAGTTTTGAAGCATCACATGACCCAAAGTTATAATTTTTAAGGTGCTAAACTAACATGCATATGGATCGATCCTAGAAATTAGGGTTATAAAACTATAAGCAAGTAAAGATTAGGGTTTGAAGGCTACAACCTTTATAGCTCCCATTTTTGCTTCACTCCTTAGGCTCTTTGGGTGTTGGAAGAAGGTCTTCTTGTTGTCCTCCTACGTCCACGACGATCCACCCGGAGTTTCCCGTCCAAGCTAGCTACTTTGATAAAACCAAGAGAACATTCTAATCAAGTCGGCTAAACTTGATTAGAATGATGTTGTGGCTATGGATCTCACTTCAAAATCCTATTTTTATGAGTATTTTACTCTCTTATAAGAACTAGAGAGCAAAGCATGGAGGTTGATGAAGATGGTGGAAGAAGAGAATGAATTATCTTTTTTAAAGAGAAAAGAAAAATGACTATATATATATTTTTCTTTCTCATAACCAACCATGGTTAGATTTAAAGGTATCATTTGATTTAAGTTAAAAGCATAATAAGAAAATAAACCATGGGTTAAAAGTTAGGTGAGCATGGTAGAGTTTAGAAGAGTGTAGAAACTCTTAAATGATTTAACCCATTTTTCATTTTCTTTTGCTTTAATTTAAATCCAATGATAATCCAAAAATAACCATGGTGTAATTCTTATACATCCACCATTTTCATTGTATAAACAACCATGATAAAAATTGATGTATGTATGCATGTGTGCTTGCACATCAATATGTGCATGAACAAGAATAAATGCATACATGCATGCATACATCCAAAACAAGCAAGATAGGATTTGTAGTGAGAAACTAATGATGAATCAACACTTGATTCACTAATCCGTTCATATCACATATGACCCGACCATTAGCAAGCCGCCCAATTAATATACGGTATCCTATACACGCATTTTAATCGGGTCCAAGCGCATATCGCATACGCGCACCACAACTTTTCGCCTGGACTAGGTAACTCCTATGTGGGACTCTAAGACTCGTCAATACGCCGGCAGTGGGTGATGATCATATCAAGCACCCCCAAGCCGCAAGCGGTCAGCTAAACGTAACGGCCACCCGGGTATTGAGCGATTAGAAGAAAACAAGCGAACCTGTTACAACTCCCGTCGAGTCATCCGGCAACACTACCGTACAGTCCGGTCTCTTCGTCAGATATGCTGCATATCGAGCCTAGGGATGGTCACGTCGACCCCAATAACTCAATAAGTCGTGCCGGTGAATGGTCTATAACAGATCGAGAAACTACTGATAACACTTATCAGCAAATCTCAGCAGCCCTGGCCAGGGACTTGCTGTTATAACCAGTCGGGCACAGTACAACATCAACTCCCAATATCGGGAGAGACGAAACCCCTCCTATCGCTCATTGCCTTCGTGTGTCTCGGGACTGTACCCAACGGCCACCTGTTTGCACGACTCAGTAGAGCCGTGGTAGGGTGGTAATCAAAGTACAGTGGGAGAACACATAAGGCTCTATGACGATCTCGGGTCTACAGACTAACCTGTACCAGTGTCACCTGAGAACTGCTATCCGACGATAGATATAATTCCATATAGGAGTTCTCGGTGAGTCCATCCAGTGTACCCAGTCACCACTGAGCACCCGTATATGATCTTGATGTCAAACATCGATGAATGTGGGAACATTCATCGCCCATCGTATGGGTCTAGTATCATATACGCTAGTCTACTCTGGTATATCAATGCCCCGTCTCGATATACCTACGACTAGGGACGATCCAGGATACGCTTATAGACTACAGATGTCCCACTAGTATGATCTGCATCATAATCAGAGTAGTCAAGCCGATATCCTCAGGGCTTTATCAGCATGTATGAATGAATAGAAGCATGATCAAATAAACATGTCAGATAAAGAAGAACCAGATAGCATACTATCATGTCGAGCAAGAATGCAAACTGAATATATATACATGTATAGATACATCCACTATCACATAATGGCCTCTAGGGCATACATATATCCAACAATCTCCCACTTGCACTAAGGCCAGTTATTGGCGTATCTCATACCCAACATCTCAAAAAGTCGCTCATGCTGTGGCTGAGGGAGGGCCTTGGTGAGTGGATCCGCGGCGTTGTTCTTTGTGTCTACTCTCTTAATCTCGATCTCGCGGCGATCTACAATCTCCCGGATCAAATGAAAGCGCCTCAGGATATGTCTGGACCGCTGATGGGATCTGGGCTCCTTGGCTAACGCCATTGCCCCATTATTGTCACAATACAAAGGTATTGGATCAATAATGGTTGGAACTACTCCTAGCTCCGAGACGAACTTCTTCATCCAGACGGCTTCCTTGGCGGCATCATTTGCAGCAATGTACTCAGCTTCCATCGTAGAGTCTGCAACGGTATCTTGTTTGGAAATCTTCCAACTTACCGCCCCTCCATTGAGGGTAAATACAACCCTGAGATAGATTTGCTGTCATCCTTATCGCTCTGGAAGCTCGAATCGGTAAAGGCCTCCATTTGGAGGTCTGTATTACCATACACCAAGAACAATTCTTTAGTCCTTCGTAAGTACTTAAGAATGTTCTTCACAGCTGTCCAGTGGTTCTCCCCTGGGTTGGATTGATACCTGCTTACAACACTAAGTGCATAAGCTACATCTGGGCGTGTACATAACATCGCATACATTATAGATCCTACTGCCGAAGCATAAGGTATAATGCTCATGCGAGCTCTCTCTTCATCGGTCTTTGGACAAGAATCCTTGGAGAGAGTGACTCCATGGCAAGCGGGTAAGGCACCCCGCTTGGAGTCTTCCATACTAAACCTTTTTAGGATGGTGTTGATGTACCTGGTTTGGGACAATCCCAATAACTTTTTGGATCTATCCCTATAGATCCTTATGCCCAGGATGTATGTGGCATCACCCAGGTCCTTCATGGAGAACCTCAGTGATAAGAATGATTTGACCGACTGTAGCATAGGAATATCATTTCCTATCAGAAGAATGTCATCCACGTACAATACGAGGAATGTGACAGCTCTTCCTACAGCCTTCCTATAAACACAAGGTTCATCTGGATTTTTGATGAAATCAAACTCTTTGATAACATCATCGAAACAGATGTTCCAACTCCGAGATGCCTGCTTTAACCCATATATGGATTTAAGCAATCTACATGCTTTCTCGCTACTCCCACTGTCAATGAAGCCCTCTGGCTGATCCATATAAACGCATTCTTCTAAATCTCCATTTAGAAATGCTGTTTTAACGTCCATCTGCCAGATTTCATAGTCGTAGTGAGCAGCAATAGCAAGTAGGATCCGAATGGATTTAAGCATGGCTACGGGCGAAAAAGTTTCTTCATAGTCCAAACCTGGTCTTTGACGAAAACCTTTCGCCACAAGTCTTGCCTTATAGGTCTCTACCTGCCCATCCACACCAATCTTTCTTTTAAAGATCCATTTGCACCCTACAAGTTTTACCCCAGGGGGTACAACGTCCAAAGTCCATACTTTGTTGGTGTACATAGACTCCATTTCGGATCTCATGGCATCCAGCCACTTCACAGAGTCACCACTCGTGATAGCTTGCTGAAAACTGGTAGGATCATCATCTTCCATGATACAGTCTTCTCTGTCACCATCAATGAGGAAGCCGTAGTACCTCTCCGGTGGGCGAGAAGTCCTACCAGACCTACGGAGTGGCCGAGGTTCTTCAGTTTCTGTTGTGATCTACTACCTTGCCATCATTTTTATCTGTGAAAAACTCTTTTTCCAAGAATGTGGCATACTGAGAAACAAACACCTTTTGTTCCTCTTTGTGGTAGAACAGATATCCATAAGAATTCTTTGGATATCCCACAAAGTTACACATGACTGACCGTGTCTCGAGTTTGTCCGGATTCTGCTTTTTAACATAGGCCGGGCAACCCCAAATCTTAATTCTTTTAAGAGATGGTCTCTTCCCATTCCATATCTCATATGGCGTGGTAGACACGGCTTTGGTTGGAACCCTGTTTAGCAGAAACGCCGCAGTCTCTAATGCATGTCCCCAAAACGAGACTAGTAACTTAGCGTCACTCATCATGGACCGGACCATATCTAATAGGGTCCTATTCCGTCGTTCTGACACACCGTTGTGCCGTGGTGTGTAAGGAGGAGTGAGCTGAGAGAGAATCCCATTCTCTTTTAGGAAGTTTGCAAATTCTGTACTGAGATACTCTCCACCTCGATCTGATCGAAGCATCTTAATACTCAAGCCGGTTTGTTTTTCTACTTCTTATTTATATTCAATGAATTTCTCGAAAGCGTCGGACTTGTGCTTTAATAAAAATACATGACCGAATCTTGAGAAATCGTCAGTGAATGTAATGAAGTATGAAAAACCGCCTATAGCCTGTGTAGACATAGGCCCACATACATCACTATGTATGAGGCCCAGGAGCTGAGTAGCTCTTTCTCCGTGTCCGGTAAACGGAGTTTTGGTCATTTTACCCTTGATACAAGACTGGCAAGTCGCATAAGATTTATATTTAAAAGAACTTAAATATCCATCTTTGTGTAACTTGTTTAGTCTTGTTTCGTTAATATGACCAAGTCTACAGTGCCAAAGAAAAGCTTTGTTTAATTCTGAAAGTTTTCTTTTATTAGTGTGTTGTATACTGAAAACTGTGTGTTGATTTAGGACATATATTCCGTTATTAAGTGTACCATACCCAACCAACATTTGATTTAGGTGAATGTTCATAACATTGTTCTGCAACACAAAATTATACCCTTCATTGTCCAACAAAGAAATGGATATTATATTACATAGCATACTTGGTACAAAATAACATGGATTCAAAATCAAAATACATCCAGATGGCAACCCCAAGTGATACTCTCCCACTGCGACTGTATGTACATTGGAACCATTTCCAACGCGGAGAGTATGGGCACCTGTCCTCAAAACCTTGCTATTTCTCAGCCCCTGCATAGAATTGCAAATGTGAGAACCTGAACCGGTATCCAATACCCAGGAAGCAGAGTTTATAAAAAAACAGTTTTCAGTCACAAACGCACCTGAAGCAGAAGCATCACTATGCTTCTTCTTGAGACTTAGGTACTCTGTGCAGTTGCGCTTCCAATGTCCTGTCTTGTGGCAATGAAAACACTCACCCTTCCCCGGGTCTCCAGCTGTGGACTTTCCCTTTCCCTTCACCTTTTTGACTCCGCCCTTAGGATTAGTGGGTTTCTTCTTTTTCTTTCCCTTGGCCTTAGCTTTCGGGCGAGAAGAAGAAGACTGTCCAATAGCCATAACGGGAGTCTTCGCTGACTTCATAGTGCTCTCTGCACTCCTTAACATATTAAGGAGTTCAGGGAGTTCCTTCTCCATGCCATGCATGTTAAAGTTCACTATGAACTGAGCAAAGGTGGAGGGGAGGGACTGCAGAATAATATCTATATATTGTTCATTGTCCATTGTCCATCCGAGGCCCTCAAGCTCTTCTATAAGAGCTATCATCTTCAAAACATGGTCTGCTACTGGTGTGCCAGGGGCCATCCGCATCTGAAACAGTTTCTTTGATGCTTCGTATCGTAATACTCGGGACTGCTCCTCATACAACTCCTTTGTATGGAGCAATATCCCGTGAATGTCCATGTCCTCGTGCTGCTTTTGATGTGTGTTGTCCATCGATGCAAGCGCGAGGCATTTTGCCGTGGCACAGTCAGCGTCCCATGTCTTGCGGACTTCAATGTCCGCAACTGAGGACTTAGGGCCTGGGACGGGCGGGGCTGAAGCCGTGAGGACATATGATACTTTATCATAAGTCAAGGCGATCTTTAGATTCCTCAGCCAGTCTTTATAGTTGGTCCCATTCAGTTTGTTCTTATCTAGTAGAAGCTTAAGTCCAGTCATTGGTATCTGCCATTAAGAGAGAGAAAAGAATACACTCAGCGAAAGCTCTTGCACAGATTAGATTGGTTTATTATCTTGTCTAATCGATGTTTCCCACTGCTTTTTATCAAGTTTTCTTTCAAACCTTAAAAAGAAAAACTAGCCAGGATTAATTACAGTCAACAACTTCGCTAACCGTTCAGCCAGGCCAGTGTCGGTACTTTGAGGGAGGTTCCCCGTGCTTTCGCACGGACCTAATTAGAGTAAACCTCGTTTTCCCAGAGGCGGAGCCCTGTTAACACCTTTCTAGACACCTAATGAGTTAGCTAATTGTAAACTGTAAAACTCTCCTAGGAGCAACTATTGCCCACAGTGGGATCGGGATCCAACCATCACATGGAAGGTATGCAATCTCATTGCAAATTTCAACACTTGAAATTCCCGATGTAATTTTTACCCCTAATACTTATGACCTTAACTATGGTCAACAAATCATAAGTACCAGTCAACTTCTACCCGTCATTTCTTGATCAATTAGACCCACCCATATGACCCTTAACTATGGTCAACAAAGTCGCATGAATGTCCTAATTAATCTGCATCATATGCAGTGTAGGAAGACATCGTACACTACGCCTTAACTAAAGTCAACAAACGTAGCACGAATACTAAGTACTCTACTTCCTAAAATGACGGAGGGTTGCGAATGATTTTTAAGAAAATCTTTAACGCTTTGAACTTGATATCGTTGTAGAATCAAACAGTTTTCAAAAGGAGTGGCTTAAGCTCCGCAGTTTTGAAATGTATCTTTTTCATAAATAGCCGAGTAGTTTTTAAATCTGATTCTACAACATCTTTTTAGGTTTATTTTCTTTACATTAATCACATTAATGTAATCCCATCATTTAAGTCCTTAAGCCAATCACAGAAAAGAAACGAAAATAACACGTACGCTTATGCCATCCGCATTCGCCGCAATGTTCCGTTATGCACCGTTAGGTTACTTAACTAACGGCATACCGGGACGGGACTAGCGCGGGTGTAAAACATAAGCAACGTCTACTATATATCATATATATATTATGTCATTCGTCTCAGATATCACAGAACACAGGCAACAGAAATATAGATATAACGTGGGATATACTAGGACGTCCGTATTTAGTATTTAGCCAGAATAGAAAATACGGATTCCACAGTCGCGATGAATAGCCAAGCCCACACCCTGGACCCCTACGAGAGCGGCAAGTGACCCTACCAATCCTGGAGTTTAGGAGACCCGGTCTCGACTCCTCGAGATGGCCTCCCACTGAACCCCAGAACCCGGTCACCTGTGCTCCCCTCCTTGGGTCCATCCTAATGCGGAAAAGTAAATAATATACAACACTGGTGACACAACCGCAACCTGGAAGTGCCCCAAATAAAAGAATATTACAAATATTACATTTGAATTTACATGAATGAAAATATAAAACTCTCATCTCACAAAAACCCCCGGCTATTCGATCGCGACAATCCTACACATCATATCTCAGCAACACATAATATCACATATCATCAACGTAAGTAAGTATGCGTACCCCAATTGTCGTTGATGTATAGCAACGAAACTGGCGATATCTAACATACTACACTTACGTTCACAGAAAAGAAAGTGTAAAACTACAATATTTGGAATCCAGATTCTCTTTAGACATCATAAATGCGAAATATCACATATTTCGTATTTCATGCCTAAACCATATGAATTCCACATATTGTATCAGATTCCAGACAAACAGATAGTATTAAAGTTTTCGAACGAACAATCAAGCACCCAAGATTCACTAAAGCTCAACACTTGAGCAGGGTTCAAAAGATCCGGAGTGTGACACAGTAGTGGCGGTCCAGCCGTAGAAGGGTCAAGCCAACGCCTCACATGTGGCACGCCGTACTGCCCCAAACCCTAGGGTTCAAAGGGCAGTTCGAGACGGTCACATAATCGAGTTAAGGTTTGTTGTCTTCTAGAGGGACCACCGCAAAAAGACTTGCACGTATCTCCAAACTATTTAAATCCCGTGAATATTGAGTAAATGATATTCGTTCAAACACTTCAATACTTTCTAGTTTACCCGGAAAAGAAAATGAAATGAAAATTCCGATCGAAACCACGAGTTCAGAACCATCTCCAGAATTTTCCAACAGCAGATTCAGATTAAACATACTCAAAATGCACTATAGCAGGTCAGGAAAAATACTGTGCAAAATAGAGTAAACGACCCCCTCTTATGGCCGCGGAACCGCGGCCTAAGCCTGCTTAGGCCGCGTTTCCGCGGTCAAATGTACTGTTCATGGCTACGAATTTTCCAAATTGTCTTATTTTTACCTGCTATATTTTTTAAGAATTTTTAATTCTGAAAAAAGTCAGTTTTTAAAAAATTTCCAGAGAGTGTCCCGTAAATGCGTATTTTGGTTGGATCGGACTTTTTACTTCGCAAAAAGGTCGCCTAATGTTCTAGGTCGGCTCTGATACCAATGTAAGGTTAGTATAGCACCCTATGAAGAGTTTTAAAGCATCACATGACCCAAAATTATAATTTTTAAGGTGCTAAACTAACATGCATATGGATCGATCCTAGAAATTAGGGTTATAAAACTATAAGCAAGTAAAGATTAGGGTTTGAAGGCTACAACCTTTGTAGCTCCCGTTTTTGCTTCACTCCTTAGGCTCTTTGGGTGTTGGAAGAAGGTCTTCTTGTTGTCCTCCTACGTCCACGACGATCCACCCGGAGTTTCCCGTCCAAGCTAGCTACTTTGATAAAACCAAGAGAACACTCTAATCAAGTCGGCTAAACTTGATTAGAATGATGTTGTGGCTATGGATCTCACTTCAAAATCCTATTTTTATGAGTATTTTACTCTCTTATAAGAACTAGAGAGCAAAGCATGGAGGTTGATGAAGATGGTGGAAGAAGAGAATGAATTATCTTTTTTAAAGAGAAAAGAAAAATGACTATATATATATTTTTCTTTCTCATAACCAACCACGGTTAGATTTAAAGGTATCATTTGATTTAAGTTAAAAGCATAATAAGAAAATAAACCATGGGTTAAAAGTTAGGTGAGCATGGTAGAGTTTAGAAGAGTGTAGAAACTCTTAAATGATTTAACCCATTTTTCATTTTCTTTTGCTTTAATTTAAATCCAATGATAATCCAAAAATAACCATGGTGTAATTCTTATACATCCACCATTCTCATTGTATAAACAACCATGATAAAAATTGATGTATGTATGCATGTGTGCTTGCACATCAATATGTGCATGAACAAGAATAAATGCATACATGCATGCATACATCCAAAACAAGCAAGATAGGATTTGTAGTGAGAAACTAATGATGAATCAACACTTGATTCACTAATCCGGTCATATCACATATGACCCGACCATTAGCAAGCCGCTCAATTAATATACGGTATCCCATACACGCATTTTAATCGGGTCCAAGCGCATATCGCATACGCGCACCACAACTTTTCGCCTGGACTAGGTAACTCCTATGTGGGACTCTAAGACTCGTCAATACGCCGGCAGTGGGTGATGATCATATCAAGCACCCCCAAGCCGCAAGCGGTCAGCTAAACGTAACGGCCACCCGGGTATTGAGCGATTAGAAGAAAACAAGCGAACCTGTTACAACTCCCGTCGAGCCATCCGGCAACACTACCGTACAGTCCGGTCTCTTCGTCAGATATGCTGCATATCGAGCCTAGGGATGGTCTCGTCGACCCCAATAACTCAATAAGTCGTGCCGGTGAATGGTCTATAACAGATCGAGAAACTACTGATAACGCTTATCAGCAAATCTCAGCAGCCCTGGCCAGGGACTTGCTGTTATAACCAGTCGGGCACAGTACATCATCAACTCCCAATATCGGGAGAGACGAAACCCCTCCTATCGCTCATTTCCTTCGTGTGTCTCGGGACTGTACCCAACGGCCATCTGTTTGCACGACTCAGTAGAGCCGTGGTAGGATGGTAATCAAAGTACAGTGGGAGAACACACAAGGCTCTATGACGATCTCGGGTCTACAGACTAACCTGTACCAGTGTCACCTGAGAACTGCTATCCGACGATAGATATAATTCCATATAGGAGTTCTCGGTGAGTCCATCCAGTGTACCCATTCACCACTGAGCACCCGTATATGATCTTGATGTCAAACATCGATGAATGTGGGAACATTCATCGCCCATCGTATGGGTCTAGTATCATATATGCTAGTCTACTCTGGTATATCAATGCCCCGTCTCGATATACCTACGACTAGGGACGTTCCAGGATACGCTTATAGACTACAGATGTCCCACTAGTATGATCTGCATCATAATCAGAGTAGTCAAGCCGATATCCTCAGGGCTTTATCAGCATGTATGAATGAATAGAAGCATGATCAAATAAACATGTCAGATAAAGAAGAACCAGATAGCATACTATCATGTCGAGCAAGAATGCAAACTGAATATATATACATGTATAGATACATCCACTATCACATAATGGCCTCTAGGGCATACATATATCCAATAATCAATAAGTGTTGGGTCCAACTTTTGAGGAGAAGTTTGTAGAAATGGAATGGATCCCAGAATTAGAGTTGGGATCGTTTGATGTTGACTCAAGGAAGTGTGCGGAGGGTTTGAGCCTAGGGAAGAATGGAGAATAGGCTCGGAAGAAGAGGGTAGACTAGACGAATTAGGGTTAGAAGAAGTAGCTGGGGTTTCAGCTAATTCAACATCATCAACCTGTTCACCGATATGATTGTTCAGCACTCTTTCAGATCTTAACATGGTTACGGTACTCACATTATGACTTTGTTGTTGGATATATGTATGCCCTAGAGGCCATTATATGATAATGGATGTATTTATACATGTATATATATATTCAGTGTACATTCTTGCTCGACATGATAGTATGCTATCTGGTTCTTCTTTATCTGATATGTTGACTTGATCATGCTTTTATTCATTTACACATGTTGATAAAGACCTGAGGATATTTGCTTGACTACTGTGATTATGATTGGGATCATACTAGTGGGACGTCTGTAGTTTATAAGCATATCCTTAAATGTCCCTAGTCGTAGGTGTATCGAGATGGGGCATCGATATACCAGAGTAGACTAGCGTATATGATACTAGACCCATGTGATGGGCGATGGATGTTCCCACATCCATTGATATTTGACATCGAGATCATATACGGGTGCTCAGTGGAGACTGGGTATACTGGACGGACTCACCGAGAACTCCTATATGGTATTATATCTATCGTCGGATAGCAGTTCTCAGGTGACACTGGTACAGGTTAGTCTGCAGACCTGAGATCGTCATAGAGTCTTGTGTGTTCTCCCACTGTACTTTGATTGCCACCCTACCACGGCTCTACTGAGTCGTGCAAATAGGTGTCTTTTGGGTACAGTCCTGAGACACATGGAGACGATGAGCGATAGGAGGGGTTTCGTCTCTCCCGGTATTGGGAGTTGATGCTATGCTGTGCTCGATTGGCTATATCAGTAAGTCCCTGACCAGGGCTGTTGAGATTTACTGATAGGTGTTATCAGTGGTTTCTCGATCTGTTATAGACCATTCATCGGCTCGACTTATTGAGTTATTAGGGTCAACGTTACCATCCCTAGACTCGACATGCAGCATATCTGACGAAGAGACCGGACTGTACGGTAGTGTTGCCGGTTGGCTCGACGGGAGTTGTGACATGTTCGCTTGTTTTCTTCTGATCGCTCAATACCCGGATGGCCGTTACGTTTAGCCGACCTCTTGCGGCTTGGGGGTGCTTGATATGATCATCACCCACTGTCAGCGTATTGACGAGTCTTAGAGTCCCACAATGGAGTTACCTAGTCCAGGCGAAACGATGTGGTGCACATATGAGATATGCACGGGGACCCGATTAAATACGCTTATGTGATATCGTATATTAATCGGGCGGTTTGCTATTGGTCAGGTCGTATGTGATATGACCGGTTTGCTAAATCAAGTGTTGATTTATAATTGACCATTAGCTTTTTCACTTTAAACCCTTCTTGTCTTTTGTTGTATGCATGCATGTATGCATTTATTCTTGTTGATGCATATATGGATGTGCATGCACACATACATGCATACACTCTTGTATCATGGTTGTTGATACAATGGATGGTGGCAATATAAGACTCACACACTTATAAATATGTTGATATTTCTTTTTGGATAAAAGAAAATGGAAATTGAAATTCTATCATGCTTGATTATTTTATTCATCCATTAACCTTTGCATTAACCTTGAGTTAATTTCCATGGCCATTTTGCATCCAAATGAAATATCTAGATATTTATTAACTAGAGTTAAAGGTGAGAAGAAGAAAATATATATATTTTTTCTTTTCTCATTTTTATCTCTAAGCTTATCATTATTTTTGAGCTCTTCATCTTGCCATCTTCTTCCTCCTCACTCTCTTGCTCTCTAGCTTTTAGTAGTGAACAAAAGAGTGATCAAGTTAGGGTTTTGAAGTGAGAAAACAAACCACATCACCATTCTACACTACTCTTGCCCATTAGTTTAGAGTGTTGGCTTCAATTTCTTCTCTTGATCTAGTGAAGCATCTAGCTTGGACAAAGAGGACTCCGGGTGGATCGTCGTGGACCTAGAGGATCTCAAGCGAGCTTCTTTCAACTTTCAAGTGGTCAAGGAGTCTAGCGTAGGGAGCTACAAAGGTTGTATTCTCAAACC
This sequence comes from Agapanthus africanus, assembly GCA_030015575.1. Classification (NCBI taxonomy): domain Eukaryota; kingdom Viridiplantae; phylum Streptophyta; class Magnoliopsida; order Asparagales; family Amaryllidaceae; genus Agapanthus; species Agapanthus africanus. The sequence continues at coordinate 429,708,734 of JASDDO010000012.1, forward strand.
CTAGCCTTTTACTACTTGTGTTTGTGTTAAAGTTTTGTTACCCTAGCTTTTCTAGTGTGATCCCTGGGTTAGTTTCTTTAGCACCCTATAAATTTTCAATATGGCATGTGTGATGCTACCAAACCCTAGTAGTGGTGCTAGAGAAAAACCTTCATTTGTGAGTGGCCAGGATTCGGTAGAGGTTGAGATGGAAGTTTCCCTTTCCCTCTCTCACTCATCGCGGCATTTAACTGTGCAAGTTGTGCTTCTATCGATTTTATGCTTTCACCATGGGAAGCAGTGTGCTGCACTAACGTTTGGATAAAAGACGTTAAATTATCCTTCGTTTGCATGGAATGTTTAATAAACGTTTCCAAGCTTCGTTCGAGCGCAGATGATTTTTCGGTACCGGCTGTTGGGAAAGAGTTATTATAAGGTTCAAAATTGTTGGCCGGATTTTGAAAAGATTGTGGTTGAAAGGGGTGCTGACTTTTTTGTGGTAGTTGTTGTTGCTGTGGGGGAGGCCTTTGATAGTTATTTTAGCTTGGGACCGGATTTTGATTTTGAGTTTGGGTTAGGTTTCAAGCTAAATTAGGGTGATTCCTCCATCCCTGATTGTATATGGAAGAATAAGGATCGTTTCTAGGTCGTTGCTGAAAAGAAGCATTAGTTTGTTTTTGACCTTGAAACGGAGAATTCAAAGGACATTCTTCTGTTAAATGCGATGGGTCAGAACATCAACCACACATGGTTTTGGGGAGCATAACTTGGGTTAGGGAGGCTGATGAGAATTTGTTTTCCATAGGTTCAAGTTTCTTTTGCATCGCTGCCATTTCGGCTTTCATTGTGATGGAAACATCGAGCTAATGGATACCTGCCCTAGATGAAGATGATGTTGGTCTAACGCTTTCCCACTGTAAAGTTTGTTCAGTGAGATCTTCCAAGAATTGCCAAGTTTCGCCATTATCTTTAGACATGAAATGACATTGACAAATAGTTTCTAGCATCTGTTTTGTCGCTGGATTAACGCCCTCATATATGATGCGGCAAAGTTGGCATCTATCGATTCCGTGATGAGGACCTTGGACAAGAAGATCTTTAAACCGTTCAAAGCATTTCTAAAATGGTTCGTTGGGAAGTTGGGTAAACTGGTTAATCTCACTTCGAACACAGGCAGTCTTATGATTAGGATAAAATTTCTTAAGGAATGCTATAACGAATTTATCCCATTTGGCGATAGAATGTGCGGCAGTGCTATAAAACCATTTTTCTGCTAGATCGCACAAAATAAAAGGGAGAAGACGTAAGCGCATAGCATCCTCAGAAAGTTGCGTTGTGCTCATCATTGCATATACGTTTTCGAATTTGGTTATGAAAATGTATGCGTCTTCGGATTCAAGCTCGTGAAATTTAAGCAATAGGTTGATGAAGTGGGGTTTAATTTCGAAATTACCCTCATTGGCTGGTGGAATAGACAGACAAGTAGGAAGGGGACCGCATATCGGGTAGCATCTTTCTTGAAGTGAGATGCGCGGTGGATTCTGCACACCTACTGATGGTGGCAGGGTGGTGTTGTTTAAATCTGATGGAGAATCGTCTTTCTCAGGAGATGTAGTGGGTGGAGGGGAAATAGAAGATGAAGAAGCACCGACTTCGGAGTCGATAGAAAAAATGCAGACAAGACGGGCACCAGAATCCCGTGTCCAGCCAATCATGCACTAAGCGGGTTTAGTGCACGTGGCAGCATGTGTGAGAACGATTTGTTTAAAAAAAGGTTTGTTTTTGAAAAAGTGTTGGACGTGAGGCTTGACTCAACAAATCACAAAAATGCACAATCAAACCCTAGAACTAGGGTCACCTAGGTTAAGTCACTAGACCGCTGCTAGACTTCTAAAGGATAAGTCGTAGGATCAATCCTCTACCACCTCTTTATCACTCTTGTGGCTAGGTAAGTGCCAGGTAAGTGGGAGGTATCCGCTATACGAATCACCGAAAATAGCGGGCCTAATTAAGTAACCACTTTACTTAGTCACACTTTCCTAGACACCACAAGAGAAATGCAGATAAGCGATAGATTACCCATGACCCTCCTCCGTCCTTAATTGAGCGTGACAGTCCTTAGAGGCTTAGTCTAGATATTTTTTAATTAATATAGGGTTATGCGTATGCTCGTTTTATGATTTGTGGGGCCTATGAAGGGTGATGAAATCCCCACTTAATCTGGATTTGGGTTATTGCCCCTTAATGTCCGGTTTAGATATGCACAAACAAACCAATATCAAAACACGCAAAAAGATTTTTGAGCGGCAATATTTGCAAAGAATCCTGCAGGCAAATCAGATTATTGGAGCTTTATAGGAGAGAGAAAGATCTTAGAAAGATACCAGAGAAATTTGGCGACACAACTCCACCAAGCCGCCGCGCTTACGCCGCAAAATGCACGCTTCTGCTGCGGTTCCTCCGCACTATGGTGGAATCGTTTGAGAATTTTTCTTCAGTGCCTTCCTATGCTCCTCTGGGCTTTGTTGAAAGTCTCTGAATCTCTATTTCCTCGTTCCAGTTACTCCAGATTCCCTTGCAAAATTTGCACAATAATCGTTAAATACACAAGATGCGGTTTTTTGTTCTCTTTTATAATATGTTTGCTGGATTTTATAAGAATTCAACAAGAATAGCAAGAAAAAAAATTACGCACATCTCTCCGGCAACGGCGCCATTTGATTGATCATTAGAAAGTGTCTTTGTAAGTAACCGCAATCAAGACGGTGTCGCTAGTAGCTAGTCGCGATGAGTACGGGTCGTCCACAGGGAAACGTGAACCTTTTTCTTACTTTAGACGAGTTGATAGAAGAAGGGTGATTGATTGTAATTACGGATATACTACGGATATAAGATTTATAAAGAGAAGGCTTGTAGGGTTCATAGGACTTAGTAGTAATGGATGAATAATTAAAAATGACTCCTTTTATCTTTTAATAGTTTAAAACTAGATCGATAGTGATGAATGTAGATTAGGGTTCTTTTGGAAGAATCTAGGGTTTCCCTGCTCTTAACACTTGTCCTTGCATTAATCTCTATTCATGTCTAGCCCTTAACAAAACAAGTGTTAAACCAATATCAAATCGTGGTCGTGACCAGCAATAAATTGGTAGCGCACCCCATAAGGATGTTAAAATTTATTTTGCCAAAGTTTATAGACTTTAAAATGTATAAAAGAAGTTAAATGATTTTATCATCCATTGATCTACCCTAGCCTACGAATCCTTGTAAGCTAGGAATTATTTGCTTATGGTTTGAGATTTAGAAGAAAGATTGAAGAATGAAAACATGATTAAGATGCAGAAAGTAAGTGCGGAAATTAATTTGCAAAAAGACTAATAAAAACAATACCTTTATTAATCAACTATTACATTTACAAATCCTTTGAAGGTAGATTATAAGAACCTTAGTTTTTGCTGTCGCTCTCTATCTTGTTGGAGGTGGATGACTAGCTTATAATCACCTGGATGCGTGGATCTCTTTGGACCTCTTGATCTCTTCGGTTGATGATCCTTTTGAATGTGAAGCTCTCGGTCCTATTTATAGTCACAGAAACTAGAAACCCTAGATACCATATGTGAATATACGTTGATACGATCCAATCACCAAAATATTTCATCAAACAAACCTAGATATACCACGGATCCGCCGCAAATACATGCATTTGGCCGCCCTTCCGCGGCAATGTAGTGGGATTAGGGTTTGGTATTTTTTTTGCTGTTTGGTGTTGACATGTGGAGATCCTCTAGATATCTGTATTTTGAGAATCTAACTCTGAGTCTCTGCCGTTGCTAGATCTTATGATTTGCTTCAATATTTCGGCAGATTTGATTCCGACATCTCGGATCTCTTGATCTCCAGACCTGAGCTAAATCTGCACCATATCTCAAGTCATAGTGTTAGTAGTAATTGGTATTATTTTGAGATATTATCTTAACCATTTTATATGATTTATATCTTCAAGAATATTGATTAGAAATATTTGATATGATATCCATATTTTAATTACTACTATTTCATATAAATATTATATGCATGTATTTTCCTTCATTATGTTAATTATAATGTAAAAACATATGATAATAAACATTTAACACATAAATCCTCATATGTTCTATAATTACAATAAACACCTTTTAGTACTTAACAATAGTCGGGAAAATGTTCATTCAAATGTGCACTATTTTAGACCAATAAGTAAACTTACTCCCTTATTCTATTTATGAGCAATTAGGTATAGGAGAGTTGAAACCCACGCACTGCACTCTTCAGATGATCGATTGATGTATCACCCATCCTAGGGGTGAGCTAGAGGATGTGTTGATTAAATTCGGGAAATTTATATTTCCCGTGGACTTTATAGTATTAGATACACAGCCTGTGGAAAATCCATGGAACCAAATCCTTGTGATTCTTGGTCGACCATTTCTTGCAACCTTAAATGCGGTAATCAATTTTCGTAACGGTTCCATGAACCTATCCTTTAGGAAGATGACAATTGAACTTAACATTTTCAGGGTAGGATGTCAACCCTCCGAACCTTCTACTCATATGATAAATATATGTTTCGTCCACGAGATAGCTTCAACAATTGTGAATTTGAGGAGATTTTGTTCTACGACAATGATCTCGACGCCACTAGTGCGTTATTGTTTGATCCAGCCACTTCTTACACGAATAGGGAATACAAAGGGTTCACTTTCTTTAATGATCTTGATTCATGGGACCCTTCTGTCGACAAGTCAGCCCCCGAGTTCGAATTCTTTGACTTTTCGAATGAGTTAGTTGAGCCATCCGAGTCAGTCTTTTACGCTAGCTATGAACCTCTCATGGAGTCCGAGTATCGTTCCGTTACCCTACCTTCTATCATCTCTCCATCGACACTTGATCTCAAGCTGCTGCCGTCGAATCTTAAGTATGCATATTTAGGTGAGAATGAGTCTTTACCCATCATCATCCTAGCTTCTCTAGCCTTAGAGTAAGAGAGAGCTCTTCTATCTGTCTTGAGATCGAATCAGCAAGCTTTCTGTTAGACAATGGCGGACATCAAAGAGGTTAATCCCTTGATTGTTGAACATCATATACAAATGATGGATAAGACCAAACCAGCCCGTGACCCACAAAGACGGTTGAATCCCATCATGAAAGAGGCGGTGAAGAAGGAAATCGTTAAATGCTTAGATAATGGTATAATTTACCCTGATAGCTAGTGGGTAAGTCCTATTCACGTTGCCCCTAAAAAGTCTGGCATCACGGTCATAACTAATGAGGCAAATGAGTTGATTCCAACTTGGACCCAAATCAGGTGGCGGGTATGTATTGATTATAGAAAACTCAATGCCGCAATGAGAAAAGATCACTTCCCTCTACCCTTCATTGACCAAATATTGGAGCGTTTAGCTGGGCATGAGTCCTACTGTTTCTTGGACGGTTACTCAGGCTATAACCAGATTCCCATAGCTGATAAGGATCAAGATAAGACAACCTTTACTTGTCCTTTCGGCACTTTCTCTTATAGACGCATGCCCTTTGGGTTATGCAATACTCCCGCTACATTTCAACTGTGTATGTTGGGGATATTCTCTGACATGGTCGAGAATTTTCTGGAAATATTCATGGACGATTTCTCCATATTTGGGGATTCCTTTGAGAGATGCTTACGTCATTTAGACACTGTTCTTACCCGCTGTAAGGACAAGAATCTAATTTTGAATTGGAAAAAAATATCATTTCATGGTTCAAGAAGGTATTGTCTTAGGGCATATCATCTCACGAAATGGTATTGAGGTAGAAAAAGCTAAAATAGATGTCATTTCCAACCTTCCTCCTCCCAAATGCGTCAAACATATACGATCCTTTCTTGGCCATGCTGGTTTTTATAGACGGTTCATCAAGAACTTTAGCAAGATTGTTAGACCCTTAACTCTTCTCTTGGCCAATGATACAACTTTTCACTTCGACTCGGATTGCTTGGCTGCATTCGAATCCCTTAAACATTCCCTCACTGCCGCCTCCGTTCTATCATCTCCAGACTAGAATCACCCTTTTGAGTTTATGTATGATCCATCCGACTTTGCTATTTGTGCAGTCTCAGGACTGCACATCGAAAAGATGCCACATGTCATTTATTATGCGAGCAAGACCTTGAACGATACCCAAATGAACTATATAACCACCGAGAAAGAACTCTTGGCAACTGTCTTTGCATTAAAAAAATTCAGGCCCTACCTAATTGGTTCACCGATCGTCGTATCCACCGATCATTCCGCCTTAAGACATCTTTTATCAAATAAGGATGCTAAATTTAGGTTAATACGTTGGATCTTCTTGTTGCAAGAATTTGACCTTGTCATAAAAGACAAAAGTGGATGTGAAAACGTAGTAGCCGACCATCTTTCACAACTTCCTTCTTCACCAACGTTGACCTTGCCTATAAACGACTCTTTTCCGGATGAACATCTCTTGACCCTATCTTGCGAATCTTAGTTCCCTGATAACATGAATTATTTAGCAACAGGACTTCTATCCAGGGAATGGTCAAATCAAGACAATCAAAATTTTTTATCCCATGTAAAACACTTTTACTAGGACGAACCTTATTTGTTCAAATATTTTCTCAATCAGATCATTCGCCGGCGTGTCCCTAATAATGAGTTCAGGAGTGTATTGTCCTTCTGCCATGATCAAGTATGTTGCGGTTGTTTTGGTCTAAGAAAAACCGCGGAAAAGGTTTTGCAATGCGGTTTTTATTGGCCAACGTTATTCAAAGATGTACATGATTATTGCAAAACTTATTCACGGTGTCAGAATATGGGTCAGATTTTACGGAGGAACGAGATGCCGCTCCGACCAATCTTAGTTGTTAAGATATTTGATGTGTGGGAAATTGATTTTATGGGCCCATTTCCCAACTCTTTTGGAAACTTATACATTCTCTTAGTGGTTGATTATATCTCTAAATGGATTGAAGCAATACCGAGCCATACTAATGATAACAAGGTTGTCATTAAGTTCCTTAAAAAATATCTTTTCTCGGTTCGGGCACCCTCGTGCTATCATTAGCGACAACGGGACGCATTTATGCAATCGGTCTTTCGAGGCTTTGATGCGGAAATATTTGATCAATTACAAGCTTTCTATGCTATATCATCCCCAAACGAGCGGGAAAGCTGAGATCTCCAATCAATAGATCAAGCAAATTTTGGAGAAAACGGTTTCTAACAACCGTAAAGATTGGTCTTCTAAACCGACTGATGCTCTTCAGGTAGCAACCAATTCACACCCTAATCAAGATAATAAACTGTATCGCTTGACCGATCCGAATTCTTATTCGGGGCTGAGGAACGTTGGTTCGGCTCTAACTTATGACACAGTCATGAGTATGAGCAAGGGAAAGAGGATTGCATGAATTCCTTGATGACCCCATCGAAGAAGAAGCATACCAATGCATCTCCTTCAAGTGTTCTTGTTATTGAGAACTGCTTTTCGGTTAGTCCTACCTCCTGGGTACTAGATACCGGATCAGGATCTCATATCTGTAATTTATTACGGGGACTGAGAAAAAGTAGGATAGTTAGACCTGATGATATATCCCTCAGAGTAGAGAACGGTACACAAGTTGATGCTTCTGCCGTCGGTGAATATCACCTAGCATTGCCAAATAGCAATACTATGATTTTGAACAATTGCTACTATGTACCTTCCATGGTTTGCAACATCATATCAGTTTCTTTACTTGATAAAGATGGATATAAGTTTGTTCTTGATAGAAATATCATGAACATCTACTTCAATAAGGTATTGGTGGCAGATGGTACAATGTGTAATGGTATCTATGTTCTTAATCAAAACACAGTTCTCAATATACAAAACACACGCAAGAGGAAGAGTTCAGAAGAGAATGAATCCTACTTGTGGTATTGCAAAGTTGGTCATATCGGAGAGAAAAGACCGAGTAACTTACATAAAGATGGATATTTGAACACGTTCGAATTTTTATCTTATGAAACTTGTTAGTCCTGTCCCAAGGGATTGATGACCAAATCTCCGTTCACCGGATACGGAGAAAGAGCAACAGAGCTTTTGGGACTCATACACAGTGATGCATGTGGTCCAATGTCTATACATGCAAGGGGTAGGTTCTCGTACTTCATCATATTCACCGACGATCTCTCTAGGTTCGGATATGCGTATCTTTTGAAACACAAATCTGAAGTTTTGGAGAAATTCAACGAATTCAGAAACGAAGTAGAGAACCAGACTGGCAAACGTATCATGATCCTCCGATCTGATAGAGAAAGGGAGTACTTAAGCACGAAATTCCTAGAATACCTAAAAGAGAATGGAATTCTCTCTCAGCTTACTCCTTCGTATACACCACAGAACAACAGCGTATCGGAGCGGAGGAATCGCACCCTATTGAACATGGTTCGCTCCATGATGAGTAACGCCGAGTTGCCTCTTTCATTTTGGGGATATGCACTTCAAACAATGACACATCTTTTGAATCAAGTTCCATCCAAATCCATGCCTAAAACTCCGTATAAAATATGGAGTGGTAAGAGTTTGTATCTTAAACGTTTCAAAAAGTAGAACCCAGACAAACTCAAGGCACGGTCAGTTTTATGTAAGTTTGTAGGATACCCAAAGGATTCTAATGCGTACTATTCTACCACGCAGTGGAACAAAGGATTATTGTTTCTAGGAACGCCACATTTTTAGAAAAAGCATTTCTTGCAAAAAATATTAGTGGCAACATGGTAGAACTGGATGAATTCCAGAAATACAAACTATAAATGAAGATTTGGTGGAACCACTAGATTCAATAACCCCAGACGAACCTCAACCACTACGTAGATCTGGTAGGATTTCTCATCCGTCCGAGAGATACTACGGTTTTCTCATAGACGGGGATCGAGAGGATTGCATCTTGGAAGAAGATGATCCTACTAGTTTCTTGCATGCCATTATCAGCAGGACTCTGATAAGTGGCTGGATGCTATGCGATCCGAAATGGAGCCCATGTACGCTAATAAAGTGTGGACCTTGGATATTTCTCCACCTGGGGTAAAACCCATTGGATGCAAATGGATCTACAAAAAGAAATTTGGTGTAGATGGGCAGGTGGAAACCTATAAGGCTAGACTTGTTGCAAAAGGTTTCCGTCAAAGACCAGGTGTGGACTATGACAAAACCTTTTCTCCAGTGGCTATGCTCAAATCCATTTGGATCCTACTTGCCATTGCTGCCTTCCATGACTATGAGATCTTGTAGATGGACGTAAAAATGGCTTTTCTGAACTGAAGTTTAGAAGAGTGCGTTTATATGGATCAGCCAGAAGGTTTCGTAGACAGTGGGAGCAGCGGGAAGGTGTACAAGTTGCTTAAATCCATTTATGGATTAAAGCAGGCATCGTGGAGCTTGAACATCTGTCTTGATGAAATAGTCAAGGGATTTGACTGTAAGTCTACGGTAGCGCCCCGGCCGTCAATCTGAGGCCAAAACGCGGAAACAAATACTTTTCATAAACTTGAAACTGGCGCTAACATAGACTTTTTCCCGGATCGAACCATTAACATTAAACTAGCAATCTAAAGAGGGTTAGAAAAGCTATACCGATCGATCCGTGTCCTTCGGTCTTTAGCCACCATCTTTAGCTCCTTGTGGCATCTCCGATCTTGCCCGATCTCCAATCTTCTTGTTGGAAAGGGCACCACGTCGATGAATCCTTTTACGCGCTCCCGCTTCGAACCGAAGCAACTCGGACACGAAATTTGCTAGACGACGTGTCCAAGGTGAAGTAGAGAATGTGTGTGATCACTTTGTCTCAAGCATCCATTGATTCTCAATGCATGAGAGTGTATGGATGGAGGTTGAAGATGATGCCATGGTCGAAGTAGTGAGCTCAAGAGAAGAAAAGAGAAGAAGAGACTTTTCTTTTTCTTCTGTGTTGGAATGATAATGTTGTGAGAGCTAGAATGATAATCTAAGAGCTAACCCCTTGCCTCATGGCTGCCGTCCCTCTCTCCTTTTATCATTTCAACACATAAATCAAACAATAATGTGACATATGCACAAATAAAGAGACCATGAGTCATCACTTATGCATGTGTCACAATTCATGCTTCTAATCATGACTTTGAGCTAATTATTTCCATATGTAAACATTTATCGAAATGTTTACCACAATAAAAAGAGAATGGCATCTACCAAAGTAAACTCGTGACGGATCACAAGGATAACCCTTACCTGTATAGACATACCTGCTTCCACATTCCGATTGAGTGCGAATGCGATGAGATGAAAGTAATCCAACAAATCTAATACTAGGATCCGTCTTAAACAAAAGCCCACTAGTATGATCCGTCCGATCATGATCCGTGCACGACTGCACGTATATGATCGAACCTTGCCATATATCATACGGCCTCTACAACGTTTCACCCAAAACTTAGGAAAACTATCCGTGGGGGACTCTAAAGACTCGTCAATACACTGGCTGTGGATTTAACCAGCAGCACGTCAGTGGTACTAGCTGTACGTAACGGGCGTCCAGGTATTGACCAAAAGGGATGCCGATGAGCGAAATCATCCTGGAACCCTACTGAACCTGTCAGTGACAATATCTGTACAGTCCGGTCTGTTCGTCTATGAGTATCGCATGTCGGGCCTAGGGGGTTGGTAAAAGTCAGAACCCCAAAAGCGGTACAAGTCGTGTTGGAGTGTAGCCCAAAACACCCTGAGATACTACTGGAATACCTACCAGTAAATCTACTGCCTTGGCCTAGGACTTTGTGTAATGGCTCTCCTAGACACAACGCGATCTCAACCCCAATACCGGGAGAGACGAAACCCCTGCCGATCCGCTCACTGCCTCCATGTGGCTCGGGACTGTACCCAACTAAAACCTGTTTGCATGACTCCTTTGAGCCGTGGTAGGGTAGTAATCAAAGCACAATGGGAACTCACATGAGACAAATGACGATATCAGGTCGATGAACTAACCTGTACACATGTCACCAGGGAACTGCTATCTGACGTCAGGTATAATACCAACCAGTATGTTCCCGTCGAGTCCTGTCCTGTGTACTCATAACCCAATGGGCACCTGTATACATCTTAGGTGAACCAACTGACACCAATGGCTTGTGAGACCGGCCACCGCCCCTCGTCGGGGTCTCGACTGTATACACCAGTCTACTAATGGAGTATCGATGCCCAGTCTCGAAACTCCCACGACTAGGGACCACTTTAAGGATATGCTTATAGACTACCCAACTCTCACGTATATGATCCCCATCATACGGCTGGTAGTCAAGCAAGAATCCTAAGGGCTCTATCAACGTGTAATAGTGACATGTAATGTCACCTAAAGCATGTACACGATGATAAAAATAAACCAGATAGCATACTATCATCTTGAGTAAGACTGTCCTACCGGCATAGGTCCTCCCTCAATCATTGCAATCACGTGCCTGCGATCAAATAATTGACTTTGAGGGAACTCTATCCAACAATCTCCCACTTGCACTCAAGGCTAATTATTGCGATGTCGCATACTCACAGCCCGTGTGATACCGAACACCCAACTCCTCTACTGATCAGTATCACAAAGTCCGTTTGTTAAACTATTGCGTTCGAGGAATTGCCTCAGTCAGTGGATCCGCCCTGATGTTTCTTTCTATGTCTCTCTTAATCTCAAGTTCGCGGAGAAAGCCTTCTCCCGAATTGAGCAATACCTGTCTTAGAATATGTCTGGATATCTGATGGGACCTAGTTCATAAATGAACTCCAAATCCAAACTTCTTAGACTGTATCGTAAACTGAATTTAATCAGTACCTGTGCCATGCCTCCCTCAGTATCCCCTTGGACCACCTGTCCAAACTACTGCCCCTCGTTAGAGGGAAAAATATAACTCTGACAGTCATTCTGTCATCCAGGTCACCTTGGAAGTCTGGAATGATAACTGTCTCCCGAAAGAGGATGCCATTATCATATCCCTATAACATCAACTTATGTTCTAAAACTGCTTCCGAACGTTTCTCCAGGATTGGATTAATATCAACTTATTACAGCTAGTGCAAAAATAATATCTGGTGTTGTACTTGACATCTCATGATTGACTCAATTGCCTGAGCAAGTGATATGCCAATCATGCACATCCCTCTCCTTTTAGTCTGTAAGACACCTTTAGAGAGGGTGACTCCATCATCTGCAGGTATACTACCGTTCCAGGAGTCGTCCATTCTAAAACACCTGTAGAATGCTGTCTAAGTACCCAGATTGGAAAACTACCCAAATCTAGATCTAAAACCATAGATCTAGTAACCAGAATGTCTGATATAATATCCAAGCCCTATATAGAAAAACCACTATGTGACAACCATAGTATAACCGATCGTAGTATAGGAATTTCACTTCCTACTCTGTGTATGTCATCCATATACCAGGACATCACACCCTACTACCTTCTTAATAGATTCATCCCCTATTTTGTTGAAGTCAAACCTATGACTGTCGCATCAAAAATAGATGATCTATCTCCGCTATATCTACTTTAGTCTATAAATAGACGCAAGCTACTTGTCCACTATGCTTCCGCTGCTCCCACTGACCACAACAACCCTCTGGCAGAATCATATACACGTGCACTTCTAAAGCTAGTTTAGAATGACGCTATACTCATCCTCCTGCTGGGTCTCATAGTCTAGAACAACAGTAATGGCAAGTCTGGGTAAACAAGAACCTCCCTGTCACCGTCCTTGAGGCTACCGGAGTACATCTCGGGTGCCTGAGGTTACCCACCATATCTGCGGAGTGGCCAATGGAATGTCATACCTGATTGAATCTTTAGGTTCTAATCAAATTTTCAGTAATCGTTTGTAGTTCTGGAATCACTTCCAGTTCTACCATACTCCCACTACTGTTTTCTGAAAAAGTCCATTTTATTAAAATTGTGGCGAGTTAAGAACAATATCACTATTGATCTGCCAGATGGTAGAAAGTCAACCCTCGTCATAGCCTGGGTCAACCCACAAACAGCCATTACAGAAACTTGCCTTGAGTTATCCAGAGTATGGTTTTAAGCATAAGTCGGACAACTCCATATACCTTAACATCGTTAAGATATGATCCATTCTATATACAATATAGAAACAGATGCACTGATTTAATTGGAACCAGATTCAAATCATGCAGCTGTCTCTAGTGCATGTCAACTAAATGGAGAGAGGCCGATCAGCGTTACTCAACTTAGGAGTGCATCCAAACATGAGTAACCTAAAAGAGAAACAAGTTTCTCAAAACCATTACTATCAACTGAATACCAAACACAAGTATCTACATCTTCGATCACCTTGAAGAATCCCGATACTTGCAACACATGGTTCTCTACTTTATTCTCATACCTATAACTTCTTAAAACCTAGACCTTGTATTTCTACGAAACACATGTCTAAAACCTTAGAAGTCACAAGTAAATAGAATATAGTACGAGTACCAACCCCTCTGTCCTAATGGACACTGGATAACATACAATACTCTGTATAAGTCCCCTGAGTTGAATAACTCAAACCCTGTGCGTCGTGGGTTGAAAACTGTACTATGGTTATGAAGAATTACACCGTTGTTGAATGCTCCTTACCTAACAATCAACTGATATAGGTAAATGTCATGGACATAATTTCAAAAAGTTATATCTCACTTTATAAAAATAAACGTACAGATATATCAATTTGAAATTGGTGCACAACAACGGATATTCATAACCAACATTTGTTGTTCGGTAAAAACCCAGGCGATTTCCTCAAGTATCACCAATCACAACGAATCCCGATATAATGAGGATGATTACCTAATTCCCAATAACTTACTCCCACTCATCATCTGTAAAGCCATACAGATGTGAGAAGCAACCTGGAAAATACATACTCTGGAGTAAGGGCCAATTGGGAAATCAATTTTCATTTAACAATACACAGTGAAACTAAAACACGAAAATGTTTCGAAGGGGTATCCAGGTATTCCTAGTAATGCCTCTTCCATTATCCAGATTCATGACTGTAACCGTATATTTCTTTTGCCATCTCTCCAAATCCCTTTATATGTCTTTAGTCGTTACCTTCTGTACACCATCGTTAGGCTAAATGGTTTTCTTCCTTCCCTACCATTCGGCACCAGCCTATGGTTTGGAAGAAGACTATCCAATAAGCGTAATAGGTGTACTGTCCTAATTCTAGGAGCACTCGCAACCCGAGAGAAGGTAAAGTTGAAAGACAACTGAATAAACCTTATTCTTATTTCTCCTGAACCAGAATCCATCCCCGAACTGGAACAAGTTCCTTCGAGTTCATATATAACCATACGATGGAGTATCCAAATAACTGTGGATCTTCATAATGATATGGAGTGTTCATGAGAAATACAAAGGTGAAGTAAGAGTGGCGATGAAATACTTGGTTTGGTCATGAATGATAGCAGTTGCAATTTACTTTGCCCTCTTTCTAATCCCTTTATATGTCTTTACTTATTACCTTCTGTACACCACACTCAGGCTAATTGGTTTTCTTCATTCCCTACTTTTCGGCACCTGCTTATGGTTTGGAAGAAGACTATCCAATAAGCGCAATAGGTGTACTCTCTCCTAATCCTAGGAGCACTCGCAACCTGAGAGAAGGTAAAAGAAAAGACAACTGAATAGTCCTATTCATTTTCTCCAGAACCGGAAACCATCCTCGAATCTAGAACAAGTTCCTTCGAGTTTGTATATAACCATACGATGGTTTTATCCAATGGAAGTGGATGTTCTTAGTGATATGAGGTGTTCTGGAGAAAAAGGTAAAAGAAGGTGTGGCAATGATGTATGCAACTCAAACAATCCAAAAGCCAGTGTTTAAGAAGGTTCGGTTAACCTGGTCACTGAGTCATAGTCTAGGGTCAGGCCATGGTCACTTCCAAAGAGAGAGAGAGAAAAGAAACACTCTGCGTGCACTCTAACCTAGATCAGAATGGTTATCACTTTATCTAATCAGGAAACCTCCCACTGTAACCTCAAATTCTCCTCCAAACCTGAAAGAGGAATTAGTCGGGATCATCTAAAATCACCCGAGGAGTAAACCAACTCATCAGTGGGAATCGGGATCCAACTATCATCGCATGATAACGTGATGGAATCCACTCACGTTATCACACTCCAGAAGGTATGCGCATGCCTGGCAAGTTTTAGTTTCTTTAGAAACTCCCGATGTGATTTTTACCCCATGCTCTTATGACCTTGATGAAGGTCAACAAATCATAAGTCACATGTCAAGTTCTACCCGTCATTGTCCAGGTTAATTTGAACCCACCCGTACAAGCCTTTGAAGACGGTCAACAAGGCTGTACGACTGTCCCAAACCAACGCATCTATCTATGCAACAGAAAGGTAACAAGCAGCTACCATTCACTATGCCTTGACGAAGGTCAACAAACATAGCATGAATACTAAGTGCTACCCGTCTGAAATGACGGAGGGCTACGAATGGTGTTTGGCAAAAAACCTTTAACGTAATGAACTTGATATCGTTGAAGGAACCGGATAGCTTTTTACAAATATATAGTGACGAAAACCTTTTCTAAAGAGGTCACTCCCGGTGAAGGGATCTCGGTTCTTTCCCCGTAGAATGAGGTGCAGGATATTCCAACTGAATACCGCGATGCAAAGCAAAAAGTAATCGACTATAGTGAAGTTATTACCCTGAAGCAAACTTCTGTCCAAGGCGTCACTCCCGGTGAAGGGATCTCGGCCCTTGCCTCGTCGACTGAGGTGCTGGATATTCATAACCGAATACCACTGTACAAAACAAAAGAGAACATCTTTGTAATAACATCTTTTTGAAAAATGTTCCAACAACATCAAACAGGTTTGTTTAGCTTGTATTGATCTGAATCAATGCAGTCCCATCAATTGATCACACCAATAAAGAACGAAAATACGATGTACGTATATGCCATCCGCATTCGCCACTGGGTCCCGTCATCATCCGTTAGGTTACTTGACTAACGACAGAGCGGGGACTGGACTGACACGGATGCAAAACATATACAACATCTACTAGTATATATATCAATATATAATAATCGCTCATGGCGTGATAAATGCAACATCACAGAAAATGTAATAAGTATCAAAGAACAATACAGATAATCTGGGAGCCCCGGGTTTCATAGAGCCGCAACTGAAACCCGACGTTCCCCTGGTCGTGTGGATAGCCGGTGCAATGAAAACCTAGACCCTTATGGGTGCGGCAAGTTACCTGCCAAAACCTGAAACGAGGTAGCCCCCTTCAGCAAAGCGAATGGACCACCCAGCACTTCACGAAATTCGGTAACTTGAGCACCCCTCCTTGGGTCAACCTATACCCCCTACGAGTGCGGCAAATAGCCCACCAATTCTATAGTGAAGCCCCCTCCGTCTCAAAGACATGAGATGCGGGCCCGTTGCCCTCTAAGACCCGGCTATCCGTGCACTCCACCACGGGGTAATCGTAGTACAGAAAATAAAATATGTACAACGGGTACATCGACCTCAACCCGGTCATGCCCCAAAAGAATAATATACAAACAGGCAGTGACGACAGTCCACATGTCGGATGCTCGCCCCGCAATATCAAATGTACAAATGTAATCAAACTGTACTACCATTGCATCCAGGCTATCCACCACGACAAATCCGCAACATCACAGCACAACACAGAACATCAACGTGAATGTCACGTTCGCAAATCCGTCTAAAAGGGCTATAGCTATTAGACAAGATTTACCGATCAAATGACATTCACGGTCGCAGATATAATATAATGCACTATAAACTTTAAACAATATTAGAAAAAATCGAATTCAAAATAACCCCCGAATAGCCCAAACAAACTGATAAAACCATATCCAAATTGGGCTAAACAAACAATACCACTGCACCAAAATCCCAGAGACCAGACAACAGCCCAAATACGAAGCCCAAAATCATCACCATGGCCGGCCTGGCCGGAATATCATGCTTGGTGGCCGGTTTTTTTCCGAGGGGTGGGGCTCATTTTTTGGCAGTGGTCATGTGGTCTCATGAGTGGTCTTCTGCACCTGAATGAAAATTTTTCTGAACACTTTTAAAATTAACAGAGACAGGAACCGCAGTGTGATTGTCCGGGTTTGTTACGATTTCGATAGATTAACATTGTTTAAAACAAGCTAGCTAAGGTTAATAGCGTGGCTCTGATACCATGTAAGTCTGCGGTAGCGCCCCGGCCGTCAATCCGAGGCCAAAATGCGGAAACAAAAACTTTTCATAAACTTGAAACTGGCGCTAACATAGACTTTTTCCCGGATCGAACCATTAACATTAAACTAGCAATCTAAAGAGGGTTAGAAAAGCTATACCGATCGATCCGTGTCCTTCGGTCTTTAGCCACCATCTTTAGCTCCTTGCGGCATCTCCGATCTCGTTCAATCTCCAATCTCCTCGTTGGAAAGGGCACCACGTCGATGAATCCTTTTACGGGCTCCCGCTCGAACCGAAGCAACTCGGACACGAAGTTTGCTAGCCTACGTGTCCAAGGTGAAGTAAAGAATGTGTGTGATAACTTTGTTTCAAGCATCCATTGATTCTCAACGCATGAGAGTGTATGGATGGAGGTTGAAGATGATGCCATGGTGGAAGTAGTGAGTTCAAGAGAAGAAAATAGAAGAAGAGCCTTTTCTTTTTCTTTTGTGTTGGAATGATAATGTTGTGAGAGCTAGAATGATAATCCAAGAGCTAAACCCTTGCCTCATGGCTGCCCTCCTTCTCTCCTTTTATCATTTCAACACATAAATCAAATAATAATGTGACATATGCACAAATAAAGAGACCATGAGTCATCACTTGTCCATGTATCACAATTAATGCTTCTAATCATGACTTTGAGCTCATTATTTCCATATGTAAACATTTATCTAAATGTTTACCACAATAAAAATAGAATGGCATCTACCAAAGTAAACTCGTGACGGATCACAAGGATACCCCTCACCTGTATATACATACCTGTATCCGCATTCCGACTGAATGCGAATGTGATGAGACGAAAGAAATCCAACAAATCTAATACTAGGATCCGGCATAAACCAAAGCCCACTAGTATGATCCGTCCGATCATGATCCATGCATGACTGCACGTATATGATCGAACCCTGCCATATATCATACGACATCTACAACGTTTCGCCCGAAACTTGGGAAAACTATCTGTGGGGGACTCTAAAGACTCGTCAATACACTGGATGTGGATTTAACCAGCAGCATGTCAGTGGTACTAGCTGTACGTAGTGGGCGCCCAGGTATTGACCAAAAGAGAAGCCGATGAGCGAAATCATCCTGGAACCGTACTGAGCTTGTCAGTGACAATATCCGTACAGTCCGGTCCGTTCGTCTATGAGTATCGCATGTCGGGCCTAGAGGGTTGGTAAATGTCAGACCCCCAAAAGCGGTACAAGTCGTGTCGGAGTGTAGCCTAGAACACCCTGAGATACTACTGGAATACCTACCAGTAAATCTCCTGCCTTGGCCAAGGACTTTATGTAATGGCTCTCCTAGACACAGCGCGATCTCACCCCCAATACCGGGAGAGACGAAACCCCTGCCGATCCGCTCACTGCCTCCGTATGGCTCGGGGCTGTACCCAACTAAAACCCGTTTGCACGACTCCTTTGAGACATGGTAGGGTAGTAATCAAAGCACAGTGGGAACTCACAAGAGACAAATGACGATCTCAGGTCGATGAACTAACCTGTACATATGTCACCAGGGAACTGCTATCTGACATCAGGTATAATACCAACTAGCATGTTCCCGGCGAGTCCTGTCCGTTGTACTCATAACCCAATGAGCACCTGTATACATCTTAGGTGAACCAATTGACACCAATGGCTTGTGAGACCGGCCACTACCCCTCGTCGGGGTCTCGACTGTATACACCAGTCTACTAATGGAGTATCGATGCCCAGTCTCGAAACTCCCACGACTAGGGACCACTTTAAGGATATGCTTATAGACTACCCAACTCTCACGTATATGATCCCATCATACTGTTGGTAGTCAAGCAAGAATCCTAAGGGCTCTATCAACGTGTAATAGTGATATGTAATGTGACCTAAAGCATGTACAGGATGATAAAGATAAACCAGATAGCATATTATCATCTTGAGTAAGACTGTCCTACCGGCATAGGTCCTCCGTCAATCATTGCAATCACGTGCCTGCTATCCAATAATTGACTTTAAGGGCACTATATCCAACATTGACTTCATCAAGAACGAGAAGAGCCTTGTATAAATAAGAAGATTGCAGGCCGAACAGTCATATTCCTAGTCTTGTATGTGAACGACATTCTTTTGATAGGAAATGACATTGCTATACTAAAATCGGTCAAGCTGTTCTCGTCACAAAGGTTCTCTATGTAGGACCTGGGTGATACCTCGTATATTCTGGGGATTATGATTTACAGAGATAGATCCAAGAGATTACTGGGACTTTCGCAGTCCAGGTACATAGAGACCGTACTATAGAGATTTAGTATGGAAGATTCCAAGAACGGTAACATACTCGCATTGCACGGAATCACCCTCTCCAAAGAGATGTCTCCCAAGACTGATGAGGAGAGGGTTCGCATGAGCACTATACCCTACGCTTTGGCGGTAGGATCTATAATGTATGCAATGCTATGTACCCGACCAGATGTAGCTTACGCGCTTAGCGTGGTGAGCCGGTATCAGTTTAACCCAGGTGAGAACCACTGGACGGATGTTAAGAACATTCTTAAGTACCTGAGGAGGAATAAAGAACTGTTCCTGGTATTCGGTAATGGGGACCTCTAGGTGGAGTCTTTTACCGATTCGAGCTTCCAGAGTGACAAGGATGACAACAAGTCTGTCTCGGGTTTTGTGTTTACCCTCAACGGAGGGGCGGTCTGTTGGAAGAGTTCCAAATAGGACACCATCGCAGACTCGATGATGGAGGCTGAATCATTTATGCCAACGATGCCGCAAAAGAAGCCGTCTGGATTAAGAAGTTCATTACTGAACTTCAGGTGGTTCCATCCATTGTTAACCCAATACCTTTGTATTGCAACAACAATGGAGCTATGGCTTTAGCGAAGGAACCACGGTCCCATCAGAAATCCAGAAACATCTTGAGGCAGTATCACCTGATCAGGGAGATCGTTGATCGCCGGGAGATCGAGGTAAGGAGAGTGGACACAAAAGACAATACAGTGGATCCATTCACCAAGGCCCTTCCTCAAGTACAGTTCAAGAGACTATTTGAGATGTCGGGTATGTGATACGCCAACAACTGGCCCTAGAGCAGACGTTGGGTATTCGGTACGCCAATATATGGCCTTGTGCAAGTGGGAGATTGTTGGATATGTATGTCCTAGAGGCCATTATTGTATATGTATACATGTGGATGCTTGGACACATATATGTACATGACAGTCTTGCTCGATATGATAGTATGCTATCTGGTTTGTCTTTATCTTAACATGTGCGTATGTTTTACTTCCTATTACATATCATTTATACATATTGATAAAGCCCGTAGGATCATTGTTAGACTATCTGCGTTGTGATGGCGATCATACTTGTGGGAGTTGGGTAGTCGGTACGCACATCCTTAAATTGTCCCTAGTCGTGGGAGTATCGAGTCTGGGCATCGATATTCCGGAGTAGACTAGTGTATACGTTTCTAGACCCCGATGAGGGGCGATGGTAAGGTCCCACAACTATTGGTCTTTCACACCTAAGATCGTATACAGGTGCTCACTGGGTGTGAGTACACCAGACAGACTCGCCAAGAACTTCCAGATGGTACTCTATCTATCGTCAGGTGGAAGTTCTCAGGTGACATGAGTATAGGTTAGTCTTTAGACCTAAGATCGTCATTTGTCTCATGGGAGTTCCCACTGTGCTTTGATCACTACCCTACCACGGCTCTACTGAGTCGTGCAAACAGGTTTTGGTTGGGTACAGTCACGAGCCACATAGAGGCAGTGAGCGATTATCGGGGATTCGTCTCTCCGGTATAGGGAGCCGATATCGTACTGTGTTCGATTGGTCAGGACCATAAGACCTTGGACAAGGTAATTGGGATTTATTGATAGGCTGATCAGTAGTTTCCCGGATTGGTCCTGAGCCGCATCAGCACGAATTATCGGGTTTTTAGGGTCTGACATTTACCACCCCTACACCCAGTATGCGATACTCTTAGACGAAGAGACCGGACTATACGGAGATTGTCACGGATAGACTTAGTAGGGATCCAGATGAGTTTTCTCGTCGGCCTTCCTTTTCAACAGGTACCCGGGTAGCCGTTACGTACAGCTAGTGCCGCTGACGTGCTTGTGGTTATGGATTTATACAGTAACTTACTGCCGGCGTATTGTCGAGTCTTTAGAGTCCCACACAGAGGGTTTCCCTGGTTCAGGAGAAATGATGTAGTAGCCGTATTGGATATGTGCAGGGTTCCGATCGATTGATGTACTTTGTACTCAGACTTTCGATCGGACAGTTGGTAATACTAGACGGCTCGGGTTTGAGCCGGATTATTAAATCAGGTATTGATTTGATAATTTACATATATGTATTTCGATATGTATATTCTAGTATTACGTTCTTCGTATTATTCTATCTCTTTGGGAATTCGTGTTTTTATCCGAATGCAGGTATGTATATACAGTAGACTGTAATCCGCATTTGTTACGGATAACATTCTAGAAGGTGGCCACTTCATTTTGCTTTTTCTATTTATTTTTTAAATGGAAATGAGGTGTAAATTTAAGAAGAGGGAGGTATGGTGAGATCCATGGAATCAATAGTTAACAAATGAATTATTTATTCATTTGTGAGAATGGTTGATATTTTTAATTGATGGAAATTGTTTTACAAAACCATTCCATCTAATTTCTCTCACATGCTTGCTCATTATTTTTGCATCTCACCATTTTTGCTTCACCTCCTTCTCCTCCTCTTGAGTTCCTCTACCTTCATCATCCTCCTCCACTCTACACTCTCGTGTGTTGAGAAACAAGAGAGGAAGCATGATAGAGATAGTAGAACACTTAGAACTTCACACTATGACATAGAGATCTTGGATTAGTATCCCAAGTTCTCTACTTTCTCCTTTTGTTACTTAGCAAGGAGCTACAGCCATGGATCGCATCCCTCAAGTGGATCATCTTCGACGGAGGAGGACCGAAGAGCAAGCTCAATCCCGGAGTACCGATGGAGCGAGCAAAGGAGATCAAATGCGATCATGGTGGCCACTTTGAGCGAACGATGAGGAAAGAAGGCCGAAGGACTTGGATCGTTTTGTGAGACTTCTTTTCATATTAGTTAGCTCTCTTTGTTTAGCTAGTTAGGTTTATGGAAAGATCCGTTTTAATTGGGTTATTCTAGCGCCGTTTTGAAACTCCTAGAAAATTTTTGTTCTGCAAACCGCCACGTTTGATGGCTTGGGCGTTAGGGCAACCCAACACTTATACATTCTCTTAGCGGTTGATTTTATCTCTAAATGGGTTGAAGCAATATCGAGCCGTACTAATAACAACAAGGTTGTCATTAAGTTCCTTAAAAAAATATCTTTTCTCGGTTTGGGCACCCTCACGCTATCATTAAAGACAATGGGACGCATTTATGCAATCGGTCTTTTGAGGCTTTGATGCGGAAATATTCGATCAACCACAAGCTTTCTATTCCCTATCATCCCCAAACGAGCAGGCAAGCCGAGATTTCCAATGGATAGATTAAGCAAATTTTGGAGAAAACGGTTCATAAGAACCGTAAATATTGGTCTTCTAAACTGACTGATGCTCTTTAGGTATTTCGTACTGCATATAAGACCATTCTTGGCATGTCTTCTTATCGGCTGGTGTTTGGGAAGGCTTGCCACCTCCCTGTCGAGATCGAACATAGGGCAATGTGGGCAATTAAAGAGCTTAACTTCGATTTTGACCAAGCGGGAAGCTATCGAAAGCTGCAATTAAATGAGCTGAGCGAGCTTCGTGATGAAGCCTATGATAACGCGGTTATAGTAAAGAACCGACAAAAGGTGTTTCACGACAAACACCTTTTGCGAAAAACATTCACACTGGGACAACAAGTCCTTCTTTACGATACCCGTCTCCATTTTCGTCCGGGTAAGCTAAGATCTCGTTGGATAGGACCTTTTGTGGCGCGGTATGTATACCCGCACAGTGCAGTGGATGTAGAAAATACTAAAGATGGTTCCATTTTCAAAGAAAATGGGTATAAATTAAAACCATACTTTTCCACTGACCCATCGGAGGAGCTCATGTTCTTGCAGGAGCCACTTTATCACGACTAACTTTCCTCCACCTCACCTCCATGCTTCGGTTTTCCAGCCATAAACACTGGCAATACTGTTTCAACTAAGAATGGAGGTGTGTAAATTAGTAGATCTAAAAAAAATGTGTGTGCTAAGAAAAAATTTGGGGGAGACTTTCCATTTGACTAACTATTGACCCTATCAATCTACATCCAAGTCTACAGCTTTTTGCGCTCAAACAATTGCATCAGTGAGGACACTGCTGTAAATAAGTTTTTTTGGGGGGGGGGGGTTTGTATTTATTCACGTATTATTTTGCACTATAAAATAATTAAAAAAAACACTATAAAACTTTTTTTGAAAATAAAAGTTAGAAAGTGAAAAATACATATAAATGAGAGGAAAAGACTTAAGAAATGCAAGAAAATTAGATGTTTTAGAACGAAGCTAGTAATACGTGATCATGATCTGTTGTACCAAGGGTTAGTGATGAAGAAATAACTAGTTTGCGGATAGAAATAAGTCTGAAAATAATCCCTATTCTTGAGTCCAAACTTCTAAACGTTGATACCCTACTATATGCTTATACACATCTTGAAACTTGAGATAGTAGAACATACCTTGAAATACTTTTACCTGAAAACCTTAGTATAAAAAATTCATCAACCAAATATAAATGACACATAAAATAAAATTTAAAAGAAAAATGAACACTGGTTTTGTAATCACTTAAGGCAGCATATATAAAATACAACGAGGGTGCCTTATCACCTAGTGCCTTAGACCAACTGGTTTGGGTATCACGACCCGAAATATTAGCTCGTGACCGGCACTTGAATCACGCGATGTCTAGAGGCGTAACGTAACTCAAGTAAGCCGAAACCCAGAAATCTAAACCCTTTAAGAAAATAAAAGAGGTGAAATTTTGAAATAAAGGTATGATGAAATCAAATGCTTTCTTAAATGCATAGAAAAGGGAACTTGAAAAATGCAAGTTTATTTTACTAATTGAAAAATATGTTTTGTCTCTTTAAAAATTTGGGCAGCACCTCTTTTGTATATTTTGATCCAAACCCACAAATACATGATAATATAAAAAGGCATCCCCAAGCGGGAGCTAGCTCTTCGCCAAATGGCGGATCACAACCACGCAAGACAGAATATATGTATACGACGCCCAACGGCGAAGATCAACACAAAGAATAAAGTAAAGCAAGACAACCAACCCACAAAGCAAACATATAACCCATCGCTCAAGTCTGGCAACTACAAGTCTTTCTAAGTATTACTATTTATACAAATACTAGTTTTGATTGATGGAGTTGACTAGATACAAAATGAATTATAAGTACAAAAGTGGTACGATCCAACATGTACCACCTACCAAAGCAAGTCACCCGAATGCAAGCTGTGTGCCAACGATGCCGCTATCGATCCATGCAGTCAACCCGCAAGAACTATGGCACAACGGGGGTGAGTTGCCAACTCGTGAGTAGAAAACATGAACAGGCATAAATCGAATAAACAACGATTCCTAGGCCAACTATATCATGAAGGTAATACTATGATATCTAGGGTGACCGTATGTAAATGTGCTAACAATATAATAATCAAAGCCTGAATGCATGTGGATAACATCCAACAATATAATAAATGCCTGTACGGATGTGGATCTCGTCCACTCAAAACATTATAAAATCATATGCATGTAAATATATGAGAATATCGAAGAATGTGTGTCCATCAGTGACACATCAAATCATGGAACCTGAGTGTCCAACACCGACACTCGAAACATCATGAAACCCGTGTCCAGCATCGACACGTAAATCCTCATATCTCAGGCACCGCATCCTCAGATCGGTCCTCATATCCATCTCACTACTCCGGTCGATATCCTCCGGATAGCCGCCGAGTCCAAATACTATCACCGGTAGGTAGTGCTCCCCTGCTAGGCTCAACGCCATCATCTGCGACCATCTTGCCCCGGGGTACCGCACCGGGTCCACCATGCACCCGCAGACGGTTCCTCCTCCTCATCGAATCGGGTTTCACATGCCACTCTCAGAACCGAGAAAACATATGGTGGACGCTCTAAAATATCATATCAAGAGAACCTGGGTTTTTAAAACAATACATACTTTCTTTTGAAACATAACCACGGTTCTCAAATCAAGAAATCTCATGAAAACAGCATATCTCAATACGTATAATCGTAAAGCATGATGTATGCGACATATAACTGAAATGTAAGCATATCCGTATAAAATACAACATGGAACAGTAATATACACATATCAAGGGAAAACCTCTCTTTTAAATGAATCCAGTTTTAAAATATATCCTGTGGTTCCCCATTTCTCCAAAGTCGAATGCAACATCGTATAAAGGTGTATATGTAACTATAGCAAGTAAATTATGCAAAGAGTCATCTCATGATGCAGAAATTCTATAATGTAGTAACATGGCAATTATCGATGATGAAGTGTATGAGCCGTCCAATCTGTGTAAGTGTGACATACGCATCATCGATAATGGTGTAGGTGTACTAGCATAGGTATATGAAATGCAATGGAAAAGACATGAACGTAGCATAAAGTAAATCGGAAGCTAAATGCTATAAATTATACGTATCTAACATGACCAAGTCGGTGAATCTATTAATCGGCATCCTCTAGTCAAGGGTTTGGATCAATCATCAATTAAACTCGTCACGTACGGTAAATCATCGTACGGCGTCATTAAACAATTTAGGATCCTAACGACCTATATGACAATGAGGGTATGGACCTAACGTCTCGTACGGCTTATCACTCATGATTCACAACATTTTATATCCCTATATGCCTATGTCCCCGGGTCACATCCATAACAACCTCATATCAGGGGACCGGCAAGGGTATCAATCCTCTCTTATCGACTCGCATCTGTATACCGACATATCAATCAATTCGTCATATCACATTAAATTTTCATAACCCTAAGCTTTCATCTCATATCATATCTAACTATCCTTTTAACCATATCCCTAGTTTCCTAATCTAGGTTTCTACGACTTTATTCTATAGATCGGTTTCCATTTAATAATTTGCGGGGGTGCTATACTCCATCCACTCGACTTCCCCTGTAGATATATATCTACTCACCTTGATCCTTGCTTGTCGAAGTCGATGATGCCACGCTCTGTCGTCTCAAAATCCACGCGAAGGTACCTACAATAAATACACAATCGCAATCGCTATTAACATCAAGTACAGAAAACCAATATGGCATACGGTGCGCTCATAGGTTAGAACCTATAGCTTATGCATGCAAAACAATCAAACAACTCTTGTTGTTGACGTACAAACGCCCAACAACTAAATACAAATCCAAACATCAAAACCAATAATCCTAATATCGGAAAACATACTAAAATCAAATTCAGCAACATAGGAAAACACCTCCAGATTTCACCCTAAGCCAAACTAAAGAATTTTGTATATAGGGTTGCTCTAGATATCACCTAAAGCACTCACCAACCAAAAATCATCAAATTCCACCAAAATGTGGCCGCAATTTGCTAGTGTTTTCCTATGTTGCTGAATTTGGTTTTAGTATGTTTTCCGATATTAGGATTATTGGTTTTGATGTTTGGTGGAATTTTGCATATAGGGTTACTCTAGATATCACCTAAGGGACTCACCAACCAAAAATCATCAAATTCTACCAAAATGTGCCCGCAGATTTATTCTTTGTGGCCGCAAATTGCGGCCACAAATTGCGGCCACATTTTGGTGGAATTTGATGATTTTTGGTTGGTGAGTCCCTTAGGTGATATCTAGAGCAACCCTATATGCAAAATTCCCTAGTTTGGCCTAGGGTGAAATCTGGAGGTGTTTTCCTATGTTGCTGAATTTGATTTTAGTATGTTTTCCGATATTAGGATTATTGGTTTTGATGTTTGGATTTGTATTTAGTTGTTGGGTGTTTGTATGTCTACAACAAGGGTTGTTTGATTGTTTTGCATGCGTAGGCTATAGGTTCTAACCTATGAGAGCACCGTGTGCCGTATTGGTTTTCCGTAATTGATGTTAATAGAGATTGCGATTATGTATTTATTGTAGGTACCTTCACGTGGATTTTGAGACGACGGAGCGTGGCGTCATCGACTTTGGCAAAAAAGGATCAAGTTGAGTAGATATATATCTACGGGGAAGTCGGGTGGATGGCGTATAGCATCCCCGTAAATTATTAAATGGAAACCGATCTATAGGATACAGTCGTAGAAACCTCGATTAGAAAACTAGGGATATGGTTAAAAGGATAGTTAGAGATGATATGAGATGAAAGCTTAGGGTTATGAAAAATTGATGTGATATGACGACTTGATTGATATGTCGGTATATGGATGCGAGTCGATAAGAGAGGATTAACACCCTTGCCGGTCCCCTGATATGAGGTTGCTATGGATGTGACCCGGGGACATGGGCATATAGGGATATAAAATGTTATGAATCATGAGTGATAAGCCGTACGAGATGTTAGGTCCATACCCTCATTGTCATATAGGTCGTTAGGATCCCAAATTGTTTAATGACGCCGTACGATGATTTACCGTACGTGACGAGTTTAATTGATGATTGATCCATACCCTTGACTAGAGGATGCCGATTGATAGATTCACCGACTTGGTCATGTTAGATACGTATAATTTATAGCATTTAGCTTCCGATTTACATTATGCTACGTTCATGTATTTTCCATTGCATTTCAGATACCTATGCTAGTACACCTACACCATTATCGATGATGCGTATGTCACACTTACACAGATTGGCCGGCTCACACACTTCATCATCGATAATTGCCATGTCACTACACAGTAGAATTGCTGCATCATAATATGACTCTTTGTATAATTTACTTGCTATATTTACATATACACCTTTATACGATGTTGCATTCGACTTTGGAGAAATGGGGAACCGCAGGATATATTTTAAAACTGGATTCATTTAAAAGAGAGGTTTTCCCTTGATATGTGCATATTACTGTTCCATGTTGAATTTTATACGGATATGCTTACATTTCTGTTATATGTCGCATACATCATGCTTTACGATTATACGCATTGAGATATACTGTTTTCATGAGATTTCTGGATTTGAGAACCGTGGTTATATTTCAAAATAAAGTATGTATTATTTTAAAAACCCGGGTTCTCTTGATATGATATTTCAGTGCGTCCACCATGTGTTTTCTCGGTTCTGAGAGTAGAATGTGAAACCCGATTCGAGAAGGAGGAACCGTCTGCGGGTGCATGGTGGACCTGGTGCGGTACCCCGGGGCTAGATGGTCACAGATGATGGCATTGAGCCTGGCAGGGGAGCACTACCTACCGGTGATAGTATTTGGACTCGGCGATTATCCGGAAGATACCGACCGGAGTAGTGAGATGGATATGAGGGCCGATCTGAGGATGTGGTGCCTGAGATATGAGGATTTACATGTCAATGCTGGACACGGGTTTCATGATGTTTCGAGTGTCGGTGTTGGACACTCAGGTTCCATGATTTTATGTATCACTGATGGACACACATTCTTCGATATACTCATATATTTACATGCATATGCTTTTATGATGTTTTAAGTAGACGAGATCCACATGCGTACAGGCATTTATTATATTGTTGGATGTTATCCACATGTATACAGGCTTTGATTATTATATTGTTGGCACATTTATATACGGTCACCCTAGATATTATAGTATTACCTTCATAATATAGTTGACCTAGGAATCGTTGTTTATTCGATTTCTGCCTGTTGATATTTTCTACTCACGACTTGGCAACTCACCCCCGTTGTACAACAGTTCTTGCAGGTTGACTATATGGATCGGTAGCGGCATCATTGGCACACAGCTTGCATTCGAGTGACTTGCTTTGGTAGGTGGTACATGTTGGATCGTACCACTTTTGTACTTATCATTCATTTTGTATCTAGTCAACTCCATCAATCAAAACTAGTATTTGTATAAATAGTAAGACTTAGCAAGACTTGTAGTTACGAGACTTGAGCGATGGGTTATATGTTCTTATTGTGGGTTGGTTGTCTTGCTTTACTTTATTCATTGTGTTGATCTTCATCGTTGGGCGTCGTATACATATATTCTGTCTTGCATGGTTGTAATCCGCCGTTTGGTGAAGTGCTAGCTCCCGCTTGGGGATACCTTTTTATATTATCATGTATTTATGGTTTTGGATCAAAATATACGAAGGAGGTGCTGCCCAAATTTTTAAAGAGACGAAACATGTTTTTCAATTAGTAAAATAAACTTGCATTTTTCATGTTCCCTTTTCTATGCATTTAAGAATCCATTTGATTTCATCATACCTTTATTTCAAAACATTACCTCTTTTATTTTCTTAGAAGTTTTAGATTTCTGGGTTTCGGCTTACGTGAGTTACGTTACGCCTCTAGATGTCGCGTGATTCAAGTGCCGGTCACGAGCTAATATTGCGGGTCGTGACAAAGTTGGTGTTAGAGCGCTAGTTTTAAGCTTTGTTCGAGTTTAGGTTTGACTATGTGGAGTCTGGGACGTTAATATTTTGGAACCTAGGCTTGACCTTATAGAACTTAGACTTGGACAGGGGGGTATTAGACCCAAACTTTCGTTACATAGGATGACCTGATTGATGGAGTAGGTAGCTTGAATAGAGTGACGTACCGTACGTATGTTCCACGGCATATTTATGATACGATACTCCACTTAAGAAACCTTAGGATGTACATATTTTGAGATCTTTGATTCTATTTGTTTCCATGATCATACTCTCACTGATTCTGTTCCTCCTTATGATCATCTATTCATTTTGGGATCTGTTGATTCCTTCGATTCCTTTGATCTACCTTTATCGATACATGCTTAAGGTTCCTGTCACCATAGTTTGAGTGCAGATTGAGCTGCTGTTAGTGTTACGGTAAGGGCGAGCTCGTCATTGGTGAGGACTGACCATCGTGTATTCTGGTGACTCAAGAACGTCTTGATTTTGTATTGGTGTTGTGACTTCTCGTTTGAGGAGAGTGTCCGGTTTTGCACAGGATGATCGGGCCATTGATAGAGGCTTCCAGTTGAGAGAGGACTGTTGTTGTACAGCATACCTCAGAAATTGTGATGTCGTCTACCCTGCAGATAGATGACCCAGCTGTTGCTGAGATTGATAGGATGTCACCTCCATACTTTATGAGCTGAGATCGCTGTAGCTTTCAGGCAGAGCTGTGATAGATGTTAGCTAGTCTACCTTGAGTTGAGAGACGAAGGGTATTCACATGTTGTCTAGGCGAAGTTAAAAAGTTCGAACGAATGTCAGAAACCTATTTTTCCAAGTTTAAGGTATTCGGAAGAACATCCAAGTGATTCTGTGGACCCTCTAGAAGAATGAAACCCTAACTTGACATGATGACCATGGAACCTCTTTTGAACCTTAGGGTTTGTGGCAGTTCCGCGGTGCCATCAGTGAGGCTTGGGTTTGCCCTTCTACGGCTGGACCATAGGTACTGTGGCATGTCCTGGATATTATTAAACTGTGCTTAAGTGTTGAGCTCTCGAGGAATTATAGGACTTTGATGAATCGATTAAAAAGTTAAACATCGTTCGAATATCATGTGATAGGAGACCAGTAAGTGGACCAGCTTCAGATAGAGGACCTCACCCAGATGCATTGTGAGTTGATCAAGAACAGACAAGTATTGAGTATTCCTCCGATAGTATGGACGAGTTCCCGAGGACGTGTTCGGCTAGAGATCTTCTACATAGTGATGAAGATACCAAATTTGCGATTTTGAGTCCGTGTGAGAGATTCCGGATTGACTGTAGCCGAGACAATTGCAGTACGCAGATAGCATGACGTGACGTCAAAACAGACGATAATAAAGGCGAGTAGAACAAGAGGATCGTGCGAGATGTCTGTTAGTGTATATGCCCTAGAGGCCATTACTGTATCATACTAGTTTGTATATTACTTAATGGATGCTTGGGATATTCACCTTGTATATACAGTCTTGCTCAAAATAGTAGTATGCTACTTGGTTTGTCTCTACTTCAATGTGTACTTGTGTTTATTTTACTATATCACTTATACGCATTAGTGGAGCCCTTAGGATCTTTGCTTGATTACCAGCGTTGTGATGGCAGTCACACTAGTGGGGGCTGGGTAATCTATAAGCACATCCTTATACAGGTCCCTAGTCGCAGGACTATCGAGACAGGGCATCGATACTCCGGAGTAGACTAGCGTATGCGCTTCTCATCCCAGTGTGGGAGATGGTCTGTCCCACAACCATCAGTACGTCGTACTGGAGATAGTATACGGGTGCTCGTTGGGTTACGAGTACACTGGACAGGACTCGTCGGGAACTGACAGGTTGGTATTATACCTATCGTCAGTCGTCAGTTCCCAGGTGACATGAGTACAGCTTAGTCCGCTGACTTGACACTGGCACTTCGCCTCGAGTGTGTTCCCACTGCACTTTGATCACTACCCTACCACGGCTCAAAGGAGTCGTGCAAACAGGTGGTGGTTGGGTGCAGTCCCGAAGCACTTGGAGGCAGTGACGGTTAGACAGGATTCGTCTCTCCCGGTATTGGGAGTTGACATCGCGCTGTGTCTAGGAGAGCCATTACACGAGTAGTCCCTGGCCAGGGCAAACGAGATATACTGGTAGGTTTCCAGTGTTATCTCAGGGTGTTTTGGGCTTCGCTCCGGCACGACTTGTACCGCTATTGGGGGACTGACGTTTACCGCCCCCTAGGCCCGCCATGCGATGTATCAGACGAACAGACCGGACTGTACGGAGAATGTCACATTCAGACTCAGTAGGAGTACAGATGGGGTTTCACCTCGTCAGCCTTCTTGTCGGCATCTACCTGGGGACCGTTACGCACAGCTAGTGCCGCTTGCGGTCTGTGGTTAAACCCACTGCCAGCGTAGTGTCGAGTCTTTAGAGTCCCACACAGAGGGTATTCGCCTCTGGGCAAAACAGAGTAGAGGTCGCATGGTTTTGCGACAGGGTTCGTTCTCATCCGCGCACTTGTGCACGTTTGGAGTCCGGACAGATTATACTGGCAGGCTCTGGTTTGAGCCAGATACTGGTATATGTTTTTGGGGTTGCTTTTATATCTTGGTATTCTTGTTCCTCGGAACGAGAATGCAGGTGTGTATGCACAGTTGCTTGAGGCGGAGAATGAGGTTTTTCATTAGGGTTTCGGAACGGGTGCGTATGCACAATTGACAGTCTTCTTTTTCCAAACCCTAATGGATTTATGTATTATCTATTAATAATAATAATTAAATGAGAATTATGTTATGGTTGTTTTTGTTGACTTGTTGACCTTGGTTGACTTGTTGACCATTGACCACTTTCATGCCTTGAAAGTCTTCCTTGATTCATGCTTACTTTTTATTAAATGAAGCATGGTTGTGGTCATTCAAAAATTACCATCAACTATTCTTATTTCAATTATTATCATTTAGATAATTCATTTCTTTTGCAATATGGTTGCAAGAAAGAAATAATTGAGATTATTCTATCATAACCTCTCTCTCTCCTCATTTTCATCTTCTTCTTCCTCTTGAAAAGAGAAACCTTCTCATGTGTTGAGAATCATTCTCTTTAGAAAGAAAAGCAAACCCTAATCTATCTCTACTCATTCTAGGATGAAGGTTTAGCAAACCGGAAACCCTAGTTCACTCAAAGATCGAGGAAGAGCCCAAAGTCGAACCTTCGAGGTGGATCCATCTTCGACGGGAGAAGGCGACGTAAAGAGAACCATCAACCTCTACAAGGTTTGAAGAAGAAGGAGTTCAAGTTTAGGTATAACCATCTTCCATAGTAGCTAACTCCTTTTAGTGTATTTGCTAGTATAGTTTAGACAACGATCCCGACCATGTTTAGTCCATGTTGCCTCTTGCGATAAAAATTCGTTTTTTATACCGTTTCCGCCTCCCCGTAAGCACCGGGGGTCGCAATATGGACTTACAGTGGTATCAGAGCCTAACTAAACTTAAACTAGCTTGGTAGTGAAGTGTAACGAAGTTCGGAACCGTAAAAAACCCAAAAACCGTATTTTTCAAAACCTGAGTTTCTGTTGAAATTTTTTGGGCTCAAAATGAAAAACTTTATATTTGTAAATTCATCTCAGGGTTTTTTAAAAACACCCATGAAAAACGACACAGAGATTCATCTAAGCCGCCGCCCTTCCGCCGCGTGAGCCTTCTTCGCCGCCGCGAAACCGCCGCGACTTGATGTCCCCTCTGCATCGATTTTCGTGCAGTGTCTTTATTTGTTGATTTTGGGATTTTTAGGATATATATTATATGCCCAGATTTTCCAGAACTAAAATTTACTTTTGGGGGCCTATAATTCCGTATTTTTCCGAACTTCACTGCACTTTGACTATGATGGTTATATCTGTGATGTTTGCATGTATTGAACGTCGACTAATCGCTATAAGACGATTAGTCGGGGTTATACATGATCTGTAATGTGCTGGAATGTGTATATGAATGTGTTGGACTGTCGCGGGTGAATAGCCGGGGTTGGATGTGAGATGAGCTTTTGTTTTTCTTTCATTCATTGTAAATGTAAATTGATGTAATAATTATTATTTGTTTGGCCGCACAACCGGGTCGGGGTTGGAGCCGTCATTGTATAATTCTTTTTACTGTTTTTGCTCCTAGGATAGACCCATGGAGGGGTGCACAAACTACCGGGTACTTGGCGGGTAGTTTGCCGCACCCGTAGGGGTCTTGGGTGGGGTATTGGCTATTCACCGCGACCGTGTTATCCGCTTTTCGTTTCAGGCTCGAAAGGATTGCGGATTGCTAGTATATCCAATGCATTCATCTGTGATCTGTAATGTCTATCATTGTTTTCTATTTAGGCGTTGCTTATGTTTTACAGCCGCGCTAGCCCAGCCCCCGCTCTGTCGTTAGTTAAGTAACCTAACGAGTGATGACGGGGCCCAGTGGCGAATGCGAATGGCATAAGCGTACGTCATATTTTGGTTGTTTTCTGCAATGGTAGGATTAAATGATGGGACGCATTAAAAGTACTAATGCAAGAATATCACGCATTAAAAGAACTAATGCAAGATAATAAACCAAGTTAAAGTCGTTGGAACACTTTCGAAAAACCACTCGGTTCTTTTCAAAACTAACTTTTAAATGCGGAGTTTGAGCCACTCCTTTTAAAAGCTATCTCGTTCCATCGACCAAATCAAGTTCACTACGTTCACGGTTTTGCCAAAACCATCCGTAGCCCTCCATCATTTCAGTTAAATATTCGGTAGTATTCAAGCTATGTATTTTGACCTCACGCCAAGGCATAGTGATTGGTAGCTGCCGGATATTTATCTGTTGCATAGATAGAATGCGTTGGTTTGAAACAGTCGTACTGCCATTTTGGCCTACGTCAAGGGTATGTACGGGTGGATTCAAATTAACCTGGATAATGATGGGACGAACTTGACATGTGACTTATGACATTTTGACCTCACGCCAAGGTCATAAGAGCATGGGGCAAAAATCCACATCGGGAGTTTCATAAGTACTGAAACTTGCTAGATTTGCATACCATTTGGAGTGTGATGATTCTGGTAGGATTCCTTCAGTTTCGTCACGCGATGATATTTGGATCCCGATCCTACTGTGAGTATATGCTACTCCTCGGGAAATTTCTCACTTAACGATCAATGCTATAAACCTAGTAGGTGCCTAGAAAGGTGTTAGCGGGGCTACGCCCCCAGGGAAAAGAGGTTCTTTAATTAAGGAACTTCGCGAAAGCGTTGGAAAACCTCCCTCGAAGTACCGACACCAGCCTGGCTGAACGGTTAAGCAAGTATTGTACGGTGGGATTGATCCTGACTAATTCTTCCTTTATGGTTTGAGGAGGGATTCGAGAAACAGTGGGAGCCATCCTGTTTAGACAAATTAAAAACCACTCTAAACTTGCAAGAGCATCATGCTGAGTGTTTCTTCTTCTCTCTCCTAATTGCAGCGACCAATCAACATGACTGGACTTAAGTTACTCCTAGATAAAAACAAGCTGACAGGGCCAAACTACAAAGATTGGCTCAGGAATGTCAAGATAGCAATCACTTATGACAAGCTGGGGTATCTTCTTACCACCAAAGCTCCCCCTGTCCCTGGTCCAACTTCCAGCGTCGCGGATAAGGAAATCCGCAAGACTTGGGAGATTGATAGCGCGAAGGCCAAGTGCCTCTTGCTTGCCTCGATGGACAACGAACATCAGAGGAGGCATGAGAATATGGACATGGAGTCCATATTGCTTCATACAAAAGAACTGTATGGGGAGCAATCTCGTATCGCAAGATACGAAGCGTCGAAAAAGTTGTTTTCGACAAGAATGGCCGTCGGATCATCAGTAGCCGAGCACGTGCTAAAGATGATCGGTTACATTGAGGAGCTCGCTGACCTAGGGATCACATTGGAGAGTGAGCTATATACGGATATAGTTCTCCAGTCCCTTCCTTCCACTTACGCCCAGTTTATAATGAATTTCAACCTACAAGAAAAGGAGGTTGAACTTTCAGAACTCCTCAACCTGCTGAGGAGCGCAGAGGGCACCCTACAGAAAGGTAGGGAAACATCCACTTTGTTTGTAGGAGGATCATCTTCTTCTAGGTCCAAGGCGAAAGCCAAGGGAAAGAAGAAGAAAGCCCCCGCCAAACCAAGGGGCGGTGTTGGTAAAGTGGATACGAAGGGAAAAGGAAAAGCAACAAAGATAGCTGGGAAGCTTGTGGATAAGGAAGAATGCTTCTTTTGTCATAAGAAAGGACACTGGAAGAATGATTGCAGGGCCTGGAAGGCCAGAACACAGGAATTGAAGCAGGTTGCAGCTTCAGCTTCAGGTGTGTATGTTATTGAAAACTGTCTTTCTATAAACTCTACTTCCTGGGTATTGGATACCGGATCAGGATCTCATATCTGTAATTCTTTGCAGGCGTTGAGAAACCGTAGTGTTTTGAAAGCAGGTGACATGACCCTCAGAGTTGCAAACGGAGCTAGCATGGATGCTAAAGCCGTGGGGGACTATCACCTGGGAATGTCAGATGGACATGTTTTGGCTTTGCGTAATTGCTTTTTTGTACCCAACGCAACTTGTAATATCATTTCTGTATCTTTAGTTTCTAAAGAAGGTTATGAATTTGCGTTTGTAAGTAATGTTGTAAACATTCGCCTTAATCAAGTTTTGATTGGGTCAGGTACTTTGAGTAATGGTATATACGTATTGAACCAACCACAGATTTTTAATGTCCAGAATACACACAAAAGAAAGTCTCCAGAAATAAACCAGACTTTCTTATGGCATTGTAGATTGGGTCACATCAATGAGAGAAGGTTGACCAAGTTACATACAGAAGGGTATTTGAATGCGTTCGAATATCAGTCGTATGCCACTTGTCAATCCTGTCTCAAGGGAAAGATGACAAAGACTCCGTTTACTGGACATGGAGAAAGAGCGAGCGAGCTCTTGGGACTCGTACACAGTGACGTGTGCGGTCCAATGTCTACACATGCCCGAAGCGGACATTCTTACTTCATTACTTTTACGGATGACTTCTCAAGGTACGGTCATATCTTCTTAATGAAGCATAAGTCCGAAGCCTTTGGAAAATTCCAGGAGTATAAGAATGAAGTAGAGAAACAGACCGGCAAAAGTATTAAGATTCTAAGATCGGATCGAGGTGGAGAATACTTAAGTGCCGAGTTCCTGGACTATTTAAAAGAGAACGGAATTCTCTCTCAGCTTACTCCTCCATACACCCCGCAACATAACGGTGTATCGGAGAGAAGGAACCGCACCCTATTGGATATGGTGCGGTCCATGATGAGTAACGCTGAGTTACCGCGATCATTCTGGGGGTATGCGCTAGAATCAGCTGCATACCTTTTGAACCGAGTTCCGACTAAGACTGTGCCTACCACCCCATATGAAATGTGGAGTGGGAAGAAACCATATCTTCAATATCTGAAGATCTGGGGATGTCCAGCTTTTGTCAAAAAGCAGCATGCGGACAAACTCGCGGCACGCTCAGTGCTGTGCAAGTTTGTGGGATACCCAAAGAGCACCAGGGGGTATCTTTTCTACTACGCAGAGGAACAAAAAGTCCTTGTTTCTCGCAATGCCCACTTTCTAGAACACCAGTTCTTGGAAAAGGAAATTAGTGGGAGCGCAGTAGAACTGGAAGAAGTTCCAGAACCACAGACTGTCACTGAAAGCTTAGTGGAACCAGAGGGTTCAACAGAACAGGACATTCCTACGCCGCTCCGCAGAAGTAGTAGGCAGTCTCATCCGCCCGAGAGATACTACGGTTTTCTCATAGACGGGGATAGAGAGGATTGCATCATAGATTATGATGAGCCTACTAGCTTCCAGCAGGCCGTTCAGAGCGGTGACTCGATGAAATGGCTGGATGCAATGCGGACCGAAATGGAGTCCATGTACACCAACAAGGTATGGACGTTGGACATTGCTCCAGACGGGGTAAAACCCGTAGGATGCAAGTGGATCTTCAAAAGGAAGATTGGTGTAGATGGACAGGTTGAGACCTATAAAGCTAGGCTGGTAGCAAAGGGTTTCCGTCAAAGACCTGGCTTGGACTATGACGAAACCTTTTCTCCAGTAGCCATGCTGAAATCCATTCGGATCCTTCTTGCCATCGCTGCCTTCCACGATTATGAGATCTGGCAAATGGACGTAAAGACAGCTTTTCTAAATGGAAATTTAGAGGAGTGTGTCTATATGGACCAGCCAGAGGGCTTCATTCAGAGTGGGAGCAGCGGAAAGGTGTGCAAGTTGCTTAAGTCCATCTATGGACTAAAGCAGGCATCGCGGAGTTGGAACATCTGTTTTGATGAGACGGTCAAAGAATTTGGCTTTATCAAAAATCCAGATGAACCATGCATCTATAGTAGATTTGTAGCGAGAACTGTAGTATTCCTCGTTTTATACGTGGATGACATTCTCTTAATAGGAAATGACATTCCTATGCTACAATCTGTCAAGGGGTTCTTGTCACAAAGGTTCTCCATGAAAGACCTGGGTGATGCCTCATACATCCTGGGGATCCGGATCCATCGTGATAGATCCAAGAGGATATTGGGACTTTCTCAGTCCAGGTACATTGACACCATAGTGAAAAGATTCAGTATGGAAGATTCCAAGCGCGGTAACCTACCGGCTTGTCACGGGATCACCCTCTCTAAAGAGATGTCTCCCAAGACTGATTTGGAGAGGGATCGCATGTCTATTATACCCTACGCTTCTGCGGTAGGCTCTATAATGTATGCGATGTTATGTACCAGACCGGATGTAGCTTATGCACTGAGTGTGGTAAGCCGGTATCAGTCAAACCCTGGGGAGAAACACTGGATAGCGGTAAAGAACATTCTCAAGTACCTGAGAAGGACTAAGGAGATGTTCTTGGTGTATGGCGGAAAAGACCTCCAGATCGAGGCCTTTGCTGACTCCAGCTTCCAGAGTGACAAGGATGATTCCAAGTCCATGTAGGGCTTTGTCTTTACCCTCAATGGAGGGGCGGTGTGTTGGAAGAGTTCCAAACAGGAAACCGTTGCAGACTCGACGATGGAAGCGGAATACATCGCTGCATCTGATGCCGCAAAAGAAGCTGTCTGGATAAGGAAGTTCTTGAAAGAACTTCAGGTGGTTCCGTCCATTGTTGATCCAATACCTCTGTATTGCGACAACAATGGGGCTATAGCTTTAGCGAAGGAACCCAGGTCCCATCAGAGATCCAGGCACATCTTGAGGCGGTATCACCTGATCAGGGAGATCGTGGATCGCAAGGAGATCGAGGTTCGGAGAGTTGCTTCAGAAGACAACACTGCAGATCCATTCACCAAGGCCCTGCCCCAGACTCAGTTCGAGCGGCTGATCGAGATGATAGGTCTTCGATACGCCAGTACATGGCCTTAGTGCAAGTGGGAGATTGTTAGTGTATATGCCCTAGAGGCCATTACTGTATCATACTAGTTTGTATATTACTTAATGGATGCTTGGGATATTCACCTTGTATATACAGTCTTGCTCAAAATAGTAGTATGCTACTTGGTTTGTCTCTACTTCAATGTGTACTTGTGTTTATTTTACTATATCACTTATACGCATTAGTGGAGCCCTTAGGATCTTTGCTTGATTACCAGCGTTGTGATGGCAGTCACACTAGTGGGGGCTGGGTAATCTATAAGCACATCCTTATACAGGTCCCTAGTCGCAGGACTATCGAGACAGGGCATCGATACTCCGGAGTAGACTAGCGTATGCGCTTCTCATCCCAGTGTGGGAGATGGTCTGTCCCACAGCCATCAGTACGTCGTACTGGAGATAGTATACGGGTGCTCGTTGGGTTACGAGTACACTGGACAGGACTCGTCGGGAACTGACAGGTTGGTATTATACCTATCGTCAGTCGTCAGTTCCCAGGTGACATGAGTACAGCTTAGTCCGCTGACTTGACACTGGCACTTCGCCTCGAGTGTGTTCCCACTGCACTTTGATCACTACCCTACCACGGCTCAAAGGAGTCGTGCAAACAGGTGGTGGTTGGGTGCAGTCCCGAAGCACTTGGAGGCAGTGACGGTTAGACAGGATTCGTCTCTCCCGGTATTGGGAGTTGACATCGCGCTGTGTCTAGGAGAGCCATTACACGAGTAGTCCCTGGTCAGGGCAAACGAGATATACTGGTAGGTTTCCAGTGTTATCTCAGGGTGTTTTGGGCTTCGCTCCGGCACGACTTGTACCGCTATTGGGGGACTGACGTTTACCGCCCCCTAGGCCCGCCATGCGATGTATCAGACGAACAGACCGGACTGTACGGAGAATGTCACATTCAGACTCAGTAGGAGTACAGATGGGGTTTCACCTCGTCAGCCTTCTTGTCGGCATCTACCTGGGGACCGTTACGCACAGCTAGTGCCGCTTGCGGTCTGTGGTTAAACCCACTGCCAGCGTAGTGTCGAGTCTTTAGAGTCCCACACAGAGGGTATTCGCCTCTGGGCAAAACAGAGTAGAGGTCGCATGGTTTTGCGACAGGGTTCGTTCTCATCCGCGCACTTGTGCACGTTTGGAGTCCGGACGGATTATACTGGCAGGCTCTGGTTTGAGCCAGATACTGGTATATGTTTTTGGGGTTGCTTTTATATCTTGGTATTCTTGTTCCTCGGAACGAGAATGCAGGTGTGTATGCACAGTTGCTTGAGGCGG
Source organism: Agapanthus africanus (assembly GCA_030015575.1). NCBI lineage: Eukaryota > Viridiplantae > Streptophyta > Magnoliopsida > Asparagales > Amaryllidaceae > Agapanthus > Agapanthus africanus. The sequence goes on from JASDDO010000012.1 coordinate 429,749,395, forward strand.
AGAATGAGGTTTTTCATTAGGGTTTCGGAACGGGTGCGTATGCACAATTGACAGTCTTCTTTTTCCAAACCCTAATGGATTTATGTATTATCTATTAATAATAATAATTAAATGAGAATTATGTTATGGTTGTTTTTGTTGACTTGTTGACCTTGGTTGACTTGTTGACCATTGACCACTTTCATGCCTTGAAAGTCTTCCTTGATTCATGCTTACTTTTTATTAAATGAAGCATGGTTGTGGTCATTCAAAAATTACCATCAACTATTCTTATTTCAATTATTATCATTTAGATAATTCATTTCTTTTGCAATATGGTTGCAAGAAAGAAATAATTGAGATTATTCTATCATAACCTCTCTCTCTCCTCATTTTCATCTTCTTCTTCCTCTTGAAAAGAGAAACCTTCTCATGTGTTGAGAATCATTCTCTTTAGAAAGAAAAGCAAACCCTAATCTATCTCTACTCATTCTAGGATGAAGGTTTAGCAAACCGGAAACCCTAGTTCACTCAAAGATCGAGGAAGAGCCCAAAGTCGAACCTTCGAGGTGGATCCATCTTCGACGGGAGAAGGCGACGTAAAGAGAACCATCAACCTCTACAAGGTTTGAAGAAGAAGGAGTTCAAGTTTAGGTATAACCATCTTCCATAGTAGCTAACTCCTTTTAGTGTATTTGCTAGTTTAGTTTAGACAACGATCCCGACCATGTTTAGTCCATGTTGCCTCTTGCGATAAAAATTCGTTTTTTATACCGTTTCCGCCTCCCCGTAAGCACCGGGGGGTCGCAATATGGACTTACAATGTCAACGAGCTGTTGTTATTCCCCGTTGAGATTAGAGATCTGATATGTATACAGAGGCGTGAGATACGACCAGTTCCCGAGGAAAAGCTGTGCCGAGAACGCAGATGTCCAGAAAGCGAGAAAAGATTTTGTAAGAGTACCAGCCTCCGTATAATTCGGCATAGGAGAGATCGGAAGAGACCCTGAGCAGGTTCCTTCCAGGACACTGCTGCGATAAGATTTGCACCTAGGATCAGATGTGTGACGTGTAATCAGAGGACCAGAGGCCGACGCCAGTGACGTTCTTCTTTATAAGTGGTCATACAAATTGGCCAAGAGATGACCAGAGAAGTGCCAGATCGGAATCATTTCTGTTAGCACACCGGACCAGACCGATGGGCCGATGGATTGCGAGATTGGTAATCCACAGAGAAAGGAGGACCCAGAGACAGAGGATGCCAAACCGTGAGCAAGGGGAAGCGGATGTTCTTGCTCTGCCAGTTTAGGACGCACTGATATTTTTTCGACATTGTAGGAGGTATACTTCGATGTCATTTGTTGCGATTTGCATTTGTGATTCGAGTGTCATGCTTATATCGCTTGGATTTGAGTTTTGATGTTGAGTTTCATGATATTGATTTCATAAACTATGGCTGCACCTACAGGGTATTTATATTTTTGTACATAGTTATCGCACTTGATATACGTTTTACACACTGTTGTGTTGGTTTATGAATTGTGCATATCTATTGCACTTGATATTGATTTTGTGTCTTGGCTGCATATGTTTATGATTTCCTGGATTTCATACATTTGATTTGATTTTGTGTGTGTGGTATGCACTCGAATTGATTTTGCACTCGGTATAGCTTATTTGTGCTTGCAGTGCATTGATATGTGTTTTGTGCACGCAGTTGCACACGTTTATGACTTTATACGCATTGGTACACTCAGTGTTGCTTTTTTTTAATGCATTGGAGTTATTATTTGTATTTCGTGCATTTGTTGCACTAGATTTAGACGCCGTGCATTGGTTGCACCGTATTTGTATTCCGTGCATTCGATGCACCAGATGTGTATTTTTGTGCATTTGTTACACCAGACTTGTATTTTGAGCATTGTTGCACTAGATTTATACTCCGTACATTGGTTGCACCAATTTATGTCTTTGAGCATTTGTGCTGCCAGATTTGTATTTTTATGCGCGTTTGCTCTTGACGGTCGTTTTCGTACATGCTATTGTACTAGATGCTTTTTACGGACCTGACGCGTTTGATTTGGATTTTTGCATATATTAGGAACTTGGTATTGGGTTTTGTGCACATTGAATGCACTTGAGTTAGATTTTATTCATGAATGTTGAATGCACTTGATTTAGATTTCATTCGTGTATGACGGATGTACTTGATTTGGATTTTCGCGCATGTTGGGCGCATGATATAAGATGTGATTTTGTGCACACCGGATGCATTCGATTGGGATTTTCGTGCACAATAGATGCACCGGATATTGTTGTCATGCACACCCGTCGCACTGGACAGATGCTTTCGTGCACACCCGTTGCACTTAGTTTTTCTTTTGTGCATATTGTGGCACCTGTATTTGGATTTGATTTCCGTACGCACCAGACGAACGTGATTGTTGGATACGCCTTTCGAGGCTGATTTTGCTTTTGAGCACTTTGTTTTTATGCTGGGCCCTATATTGTGTAGTAGCCAAACATGACTGATCTGAGGACAGTACCTGAGTACTTTGCATGCATTAAAAAGTTTATCTAGAAGTTTTCAAAAAGGAGCTATAGTCTCGCTATTTCTTACGTGTCCGCGAGCGACACGAACAATTACAAAACAAAACCTTTTGGGATGTGTTAAAAATGGCGGAACGTATAATTTAAGAAAAAGCATATATAGGTATATTTACTACTTTGAAGATGAGCGTCCGCCCCTTGTGTCGTGAGTTATGCATCACATGGCAATTCAGAAAAGATTTTGCATGTGTTTTTATTCATTTTTAAGATTTTTCTAAGGATGCGTACTATATACGTATTATAGTATTTGACTAGTGCATATTGGATTTCAGTAATAGATTTCGAGATCTATATCTCCTTTGTAACTCCAATGATATGCGTGCAAATCCGATGATTTGCGTGACGCTTGACGGAGTTCAATTTTGAGTTTCATATTCGTTTTCAAGCGCGCGCGATGCGCTGTGGCATTTCTATATCTTCCATGACTTCGGAACCCCGTTGATTTGCGCTGATTATTGAAATGTTTTACTATTTGGAGGTTTAAATTTAAATTCGGGGACTGAATTTATTTAAGGGGGAAGATTGTAACATTTCAGAAAATATAAAATATTATTTTTAGAATTTAATATTAAAATAATATATTTCGCGAAAAATATTATTTTAATATTAAATTCCAAAAATAATATTTTATATTTTCTGAAATGTTACATTGGGGGTCACTGCTAAGTCTTAGGTATTGCTAGATTAGGAGATTGCTAAGTACGCCTTAATAAGTGAGCACATTCGGTAATCGGTTGGTTAGCGCCTCAAGAAGTATTAACGGTCGCAAGAAAAATGTGTGAGCAAATCAAAATGTACTAAAGAATATGGACAAAGGGTATGATAATTTGAATTGAATTCTCCAAGTGTAGGGATGACTTTTACACACACGTAGGGGTACATGATCGATCTTTGGAGGAAAGGTAGGGAGGAAGACTAAAGATGATGTTTTATTGAGGGAGGATGTGATTTCCGATATCTTTTCAAGACCATTAAGATAGGGTTCATGACAACTTAAAAGCTAGTGTAGTTTGAAACTCTTATTTTCAAGTTTTTCTTTTATATGTTTCTTATCTTTGCATTTATTTTTCATCTTCTTTCCTTTATTTTCTAAATTTTAAGATTTTGTGTGTGCAATCCGCTGAAAACCCTCAGGAGACAACATTCCTCCTACTAGGGACACCAGAGGTTTAACGGCTTGTTGCACGAGTTAAGTGCAATCGTATTGCCTACGTAAGTGTGCTAATTTTTTCTTTTTTTAAAATAAAACAGTTTTCCCAGGACGATCAAAAGATAAGTTTGGGGGTATTTGATCAGTCATATTTATTGCACATATTTACGGTCATTTTCCCTATCGTTATTAATTACTAAAAGGTGTTATTTTTAATTTAAGAATATATGTGGGTTTATTTGTAAAAAGATTTTGCCATATATTTCTTAATTTATAATTAATATAATTGGGGGAATATATGCATATCATATTTAAATAAAATATCCATGAGATTCTTAATTATGAAAATATGCATATCATATCAAATATTCTTAACCATTATTATCAAGATATCATATCCGTAATTTAATTGGTTGGAATATTATCTCAAATAAACCAAATGGTACTAATGATTTGATTTGAGATATTATGTAGGTATTAAAATAATAAATCAGTTCAGGGCTACATTATAACTAGGAGATCAACATCAAATTGAGTTAGCAAATCATATCTGCCGAATTTTGGGAGCAAATTGAAGATTCTCGCAACTACAGAGAGAAAAATATATTTTCAAAATATATTCATCAGAAGGATCTCCTAATATCGAGAGAAGAAAGCACAAAAAATCTGGAGAAAAGATTCCCCCAAACGGCGGTGGTTCATCGGCCAAATAAGGCTAAAGGCCGCGGTTCGGCGGTCACCTAGTGGCCGTTGGATGTGAATTTTCAGGGGCTTGATCATTTTTTCATATACTTCGAGATGACGTCTAGGATTTCAAGTTTCAAAGCCTATATAAAGGACCGAGAGCAATCTAGGGTTATTATCTATCTATCAATCCATTTACCGATCTAGATCTATCGAGCAAACTAGGGTTTGTAGTTTTTTCAGCAATCAAATTCTGTAATGCAAAAATTTCAATAAAAGATAGTTTTTGTTTTAATTTTGTCTCATTACTTTCCGCATTTATTTTCTGCATTTACTTTCCGCACTTTTATTTTTTGTTATTTCATATAGGTTCATTATTCTTCTATAATTCCTCGTTTACTTCGTTTTTCCCAATGCGCGAGTAAATTCTCGCTTGTTAGGGTTTGTAGGATAAGGTAGTATAGTGGATGAAAAAATACCTTAACTTCTTTATATGTTTTAATTTTTATAAACTTTAGCAAAAGGAATCTTAACTCTCTTATTTAGGAGTGCTACTAATTCATGATAGTTACGACCACGATTTGAAATTCGTTAATACTTATTTTGCTGAGGGCTTGAGATAAATAGGGATCACTGGAACGGCAAGGGTCAGTAGAGAGAATCCCTAATCCCTCCAAAAACCATAATCCACATTCATCGCTATTTCTCTAGTATTAAATAATTAAAAGATAAAAAGAATTATTTTTAAAATGCATCCTTTAACTACTCAATACGAAAATCTTACAAGCCCTTCTCTTATAAAATTTTCAAATCTTCTTAGTATAAAACTGTCACGTTCCACTTTCCAGTATACGGGTAAGGAGACGTGGCGAGGTCTGCGACGTATTTACTCAGAAGTAAACACGCTAAGCGTAACTAACCAATATAATGTAAATGTACACAAGAAAGACATGAGATGTAAAGAACATCAACTTTTATTTATTAAACATTTCTTTACAATACAATGCTGGAAAGTAAATACATGGCTGAAAAGCAATGCCTAAACAATGGCATGAACTGAAGGTAAAATATATACAAGAGACTAGAGCTCTGGGTCTTCTGAGAAATGCTCGTAGTCGTCTTTGTTGGGCTCGGTCTCCGAAGAATCGGGTCCTCCTGACAACATTTCAAAGAAAGAATAGAAAAGGAATGTCGTCAGCGAACAATCACTCTGTAAGTCCCAAAGAGATATAGAATGAGAATAGACAGGTAAGAGATTATAACTGGTACAAAGGTTGATAGTTATGTTAACGCAGTTGTTTGTAGCTTGGTACAGAATATGCCAGTGTATACGAGAGGAGTCCAACTTACCCCATGGACTATGGTATATGGATCACAAGGCCCTGTCAAAATCCACTAGACAACGTCAACATATGTTCAGATTAAGTGTATTAAAGTGACTGTCTCGTGCCACTTTTAACACATTACGTACCAGTCTACCCCTTTAAAATCCCGTAATGTATTTTGTATTGATTTGTATGGTTTTGTTTAATAGATGTAAGACTTGCCGAAACCATGATATCAGTAGTTCATGTAAACGGATAAGGACATAAATGGATAGTCAAGTAGATAAGTCAATGAGTATCCATGGTTCGGTTAGTTCAAGTCATGTTGATTATAGATGGTATTCTGGTATAAATGGATTCATGTTGAATTGAAGTTATACTTGAATTATATTCAAGGATAGATTGATTTCAGATTAGAATGAGACTCTGTCTGAGTCAGACTCTTAAACAGAATTGAAGTCCTGAATTAGGTTTTGAAGTTATCGGTAACTGCTACACATGGACGGCAGGATTTGTGAATTTTTCCAAGCCAATTACCATTGATAACCCCGTTTTAGTTTTCTACCTTAAATAGGCAAGCACCCACTTTCTCCGGTTCCCTGAGGCTCAAGAGAATTGGTCCCGTTTAAACCTATATTTACTAGGGTCCTTATTGTAATTTAATATAACTTTAGGGGTTTTTATGAAAAATAGCTTTGATATATTTTCAAAATAAACCTCAATTATTTATTTATCGTCTTTAGGGTTTCATAGATGTAATTTTTATAAGATGCGATATTCTAGTGGATATAAACCTAAATTGAATAGTATATGGTATTTTCATGTAATTTGTCTTGTATTGATTCTTGATGGTATTTTCATGAACTTTTGTGATTCTTTTCTTTTGATTTAGAAAACATGGAATATATCATATATTTAAAATAGATATTTTGACAATATTTTTATATATATATTTATTAAAAATAGAATTTATTTATTAATAGAAATCACGTTTTCTTTAGAATTGTAATAAAAATTCCATCGAGATCGTATGCTCCGTGAGGAGGTCTACATCTCGCTCTACTAGTACCGAGGATGTGTGATAACCCGCACCATCCAAATCGGGTTCCTCAAAAGTGGGTTGTAGAGGCTTAATTGCAAGGAATTTAATTAAAACAATCATAAAGAAATAAGGATTTTGATAGTTTATGGTATTTAAATGTAATTTCGTATTTGTCCCAAAATATAGTAAAGAGGCAATCGTTCTATGCCATGATGATTTTTGTGATGAGATAGGCCATTACCTCATGAACTTTCTAAAGGTAATTTGAGCAAAATGAAGAAATAATGTCGAATAGAAAGTTTGTGCTATTTAACCGTACAAGTGAAATAAAAATTGTATAACATCATATTTTGAATTGAAACTTGTTCTAAAGGTTGTCCTAGGGTTGTTAAACAAGATATAAAAAGAGGGTTAACTTGTGGTTAAGAAATGTTGAGTTTTAATGAAAATCAGAATCAGAAGTCGGATTAACTTCTCTTCCGACGAGTTTTGAAAAGAGAAGTCTTTTTAATAGAAAGAGAAGAGGGAAGAGGGGACTTACAAGATTAGGGTTTAGAGGAGAGGTGTAGGAATAGGGAGGTGGCTTCGTGGAGTCATGGTGTTGTTGGCTATAGTGCCCTCAAGGCAATTATCATAGTCGCGGACTTGTGATTATGATGATTGAGGCAGGACCTATACCGATAAAACAGTCTTACTCAAGATGATACTATGCTATCTGGTTTATCTTTATCATCATGTACATGTTGATAGAGCCCATAGGATTCTTTCTTGACTGGCAGCATTATGATGGCGATCATATATGTGGGAGCTGGGGTCTATAAGCACATCCTTAAATGTCCCTAGTCGTAGGAGTATCGAGACCGGGCATCGATACTCCAGTGTAGACTAGTGTATACTGATCGAGATCCCGACGAGGGGCGGTGACCAGGCCTCACAAGTCATTGGTGCTAGTTTGTTCACCTAAGATAGTATACAGGTGCTCGTTGGGTTTTGAGTACACTGGACGGACTCGCCGGGAACCTGCTAATTGGTATTATACCTATTGTCAGATAGCAGTTCCCAGGTGACATGTGTACAGGTTAGTATGTCGACTTGAGATCGTCATTTGTCTCGTGTGAGTTCCCATTGTGCTTTGATTACTACCCTACCACGGCTCAAAGGAGTCGTGCAAACAGGTTTTAGTTGGGTACAGTCCTGAGCCACATGGACGCAGTGATCCGATCGTCGGGGATTCGTCTCTCCCGGTATTGGGGGTTGATGTCGCATTGTGTATGGGTGGCCATCACCTGAAATCCATGGCCATGGTGAACGAGAATTACCGATTCAGGATCGATAGTTTCTCAGGTGGTGATGGGTTACATGCCGACACTAAATATCGCGTTGTTAGGGGTCCGACTTTATCCACCCCCCTACACTCGATATGCGATGCTCTTAAACAAACAGACCGGACTGTACGGATATTGTCACTGTCTGGCTCAGTAGGTGTTCATGATGAGTTTGCTCGTCGGCCTCCCTTTCGCTCAATACCTGGGTAGCCGTTACGTACAGCTAGTGCCGCTGACGTGCTTGTGGTTAAACCCACTGCCAACGTATTGACGAGTCTTTAGAGTCCCACACAGAGGGTTTTCACGGTTCAGGCGATATGGTGTACATGAGGTATGTTGGTACATACAGGTGTCCGGTTAAATATGTACACATGCTGCGCAGACTTTAATCGGACGGTTGATAATACTAGCGGCTTAGGATTAAGCCAGATTATTAAATCAGGTTTTGATTTAATAATTTACATATGTATTTATATATATGTATTCTAGTATTATTGTTCACTATTTGTTTTCTCTCTCGGCTATTCGTATTTTGATACGAATACGCGTATATGTATTTCGATACATGTACCGGGAAGTATTCCGTATTTTTTACGGAATAGCTTCTAGAAGATGCCACGTTTTTTATTTGATTTTCTTTTAGAAATTCAATTAAGAAATGAGGTGGAAAAGGTGAGTCAAAGCATGGATTTGAGGCATTGAACAAAGTATGGTGTGCAATTGTTTAATTGAAAAAGAAAATGATTTTTTTTATGGGAGAGTGAGAAGGGGGCCGGCCATTTTTTTGAAGTGGGTTGATTTTCATTTTGGCAAATTACATTATACTAGCTCTCTCTCTCTCTCTCTCTCTCATGCTTCAAAGAAACATAGCCCTTTTCCTTTGTTCATGCAAAAGCTTCATCACCACCATTCATCTTTTATGGATGCTCTATTGAGCTCATGGGTAGAGAGAAAATTATAGTGACACTTTCATACACCCCACTCTCCATCGCTAGCGACTTTGGAGCGTCGGTTATCTTTTTCGACGAGGTTGGAGCTTGCGCCGTTTCCCTCGGGTTGATCATCGGAGACGAAGAAAGACTGGCAACCAAACCATATCAAGGAGCCGCTAGGAGCTTGGAATGAAGACCGAACGACACAGATCAACTCAGTATAACGATTCTAACTCTTAGTTAGTTTGCTAGTTTAGGGTTTAAGGTCGATCCGGGATTCGGGTAGCGGTAGAGCCGGTTTGATAAATTTTTGTTCCGCATTTTGGCCGCGTATCGATGGCCGAGGCGCTGCCGGGACCCAACAGGTGTCGCCGGATTTGTCTCGAAACGTCGCCGAAACTTAGCCTTGGCTAACTTCACTTGCACACCTTATTTGACTTGGAAATATTTGAGAATTTTGATGATAAGGGCTAGGGTGTAGGGTGGTATTTATATGATAGAATTAGGGTTTAGGGTATTAAAATGAGAATTAAAATGCATTAAAATTGGGTTTTAAAGCTCATTTTAATTCTCTGTTAATGTGCAGGAAAATCAAACGGTACTGGGGTTAAGGGGGGAGGCCAAGAGATTATGGTTCAAGAATTGGAGGCATTCCCGATGGTTTGGACCGGTGACGCCGACCCTTTAGGCAATCTCGCCGGTCCAAGTTGGGGTGTAGGGCTATGGATGCATGCCACGTGTCGGAGTCTGTGTGTACAACATTTTCTATATGCTTGATTTTTGAGACTTTTTATTTTTACGTGTATTGCACATGTAAACTTTTGGGCTTCCAAAAAGTTTAAAAGAAAAATCAGCAAAAATAATATGTGGCTGAGTGGATTCGAACACAGAGGCTATGTCACAGCAGTGCAAGGCTTTACCAATGAGCTACAAGTGCTTTTCTTGCTGTTCAAAAGCAAATTAAATACTTATAGCATACTCAGGGTTACAAATACTCCATTTGTACATTAACTTTAAAAAATTTCTGTACAGTAAAACAGAGTCGTTACATTCTACCCTCCTTACAAAAATTTCGTCCTCGAAATTTACAATTATTTAAGGACTAATTTACAAACAAGTGAGTGTATTTTGCACGCATGTCGTCTTCTCTTTCCCACGTTGGTTCTCCTGGTGAGTCTTTTCTTCATATCACTCGAACCAAGTTTACTTCCTTGTTTCGAAATGACTTCACCTTTCTGTGCAGGATTTCAACGGGTTGCTGCTCACAAGATAGATCCGTCTGTACAGTGAGCTCGGAGTGATCAAGAATGTGACTGGGGTCACTCACATACCTTCTGAGTTGGGATATGTGGAACACATTGTGCACTCCTTCCAATGAGGGTGGAAGTGCCAAACGATACGCCACTTCTCCGACTCATTTGAGTATGTCGAACGATCCAATGAATCTCGGAATTAGCTTGCCCTATTTTCCAAAACGAATCACTCCACGGTTTGGAGAAATCTTCAGAAAGACATGATCTCCCGGCTGGATGTCCAAGTGACGGCGCTTTGCATCAGCCCAATACTTCTGTCGGTCTTGGGCTATGCGCATTCTTTCCCTGATAGTGCGAACTACATCCACTATCATCTCAGGTCCAAGGAGTTCTCTATCTCCGATGTCATCCCAACTTAGTGGTGAATGACACTTCCTTCCATATAGAGTCACAAAGGGTGCCATTCCAATACTCGCTTGGTAGCTGTTGTTGTATAAAAACTCCACAAGATGTAGTTGATCTTCCTACGATCCTCCGAAGTCTAGCATACACGCACTTAGCATATCTTCAAGTATCTGAATCGTTCGCTCAGATTGTCCATCTATTTGTGGATGGTAAGCTGTGCTAAAGTTCAGACTTGTTCCCAAGATAGCTTGCAGACTCTGCCAAAATTGTGATCGGAATCTGGTATCACGATCGGAGACAATGCAAACCAGTACTCCATATAATCTTACGATCTCCTGCATGAGTTCATGGGTATCAGAGATAGTACACAATGAAGAGTTAAATCTTACTTAGATTCAGACTTACCTCCATGTACTTCTTTGCTAGTGTCTCAGTAGATTGGCCAACTCGGAATGGGATGAAGTGAGTCGACTTTGTTAGTCGATCCACAATAACCCATACAACACCGTTACCTTTCGTGCTGTGAGGAAGAGCAGTCACGAAATCTATGGTAATGTGTTGCCACTTCCATTCTGAGATAGGTAACGGTTGAAGTAAACCAGCAGTCCTGTGATGTTCAGCTTTCACTTGTTGACACACCAAACATTTGGTGATGCTTCTGGCTACTTCACGCTTCATTCCATGCCACCAGTAATGTTGCTGCAGATCTTTGTACATCTTTGTACCACCAGGGTGTACTGAGTAGGGACAGATGTGAGCTTCTTTCATCAATTCTTCCCGAACAGAACCTTGTGTTACACACAATCTACTGCCGTATCTCAAAGATCCGTCTTCATGGATGATTAAATATGTTCTAAGTCCACTTTCTACTTGTTCTCTAATCTTTCGCAACTTAGCATCGCTTGCTTGAGCTGCTTTGATTTGATTGACAATATTAGATTGAACTTGTAAGTTCATCAAACTTGAAGCGTTACCTGGGATGATCACTTCTATCTCCATCTAGTGCAAATCTTGTTGTAGCTTCCACTATGCGGTGAGATTCATTGATAGTGGTTGGCGACTAAGTGCATTAGGTACTACATTCACCTTCCCTGGATGATATTGTAGGTTGATGTCGAACTCCGCCATAAGTTCTAACCATCTTCTATGCCGTATATTCAACTCTTTCAGAGTAAACACATATTTCAAACTTTTGTGGTCTGTGTATATATCTACCTGTTCTCTAAGAAGATAATGGCGCCAAATCTTGAGTGCAAAGATAACGGCTGCCAACTCCAGATCATTCGTCGGATAGTTGCACTTATGAATCTTCAGCTATTTTGATGCATAAGCTACAACTTTACCGTGCTGATATAGAACACATCCTAATCCCTTGCCGGATGCATCGCAATGCACTACGAAACCTCCAGATTGGTCCGGTGTGATGAGAATAGGTGCTGATGTAAATCTTGAATAGAGTTCTACGAAAACTTGCTCACATGCTTTTGACCATAAGAATTCTTCATCTTTACGTGTGAGCTTGGCCAGGGGTGTTACAATCTTTGAAAATCCTTTAATGAATCTTCTATAATATCCTACTAAACCCAAGAAACTTTGAATGTCCTTCACTTTCTTCAGTGTTGGCCATTCTCTTACTGCTAATACTTTAGCGGGATCTACAGAGATTCCATCTCCTGAAACGATATGTCCTAGAAATCCAACTTGTTCTAGCCAAAACTCGCACTTCCTGTACTTGGCATAGAGTTGATGCTGTCACAAAGTCTCTAGGACAATTCGTAAATGTTCAGTGTGCTCTTTCCGATTCTTAGAATATACCAGGATGTCATCGATGAATATGACAACGAACCTATCTAGGTACTCTCGGAAAACTTGATTCATCGGGTTCATGAATATGGCTGGTGCGTTGGTCACTCCAAATGGCATCACGAGAAACTCATAATGACCATAGCGAGTCCTGAATGCCGTCTTCAGAATATAAGACTCTTTGACTTTCACCTGATGATAACCCGAACGAAGATCTAACTTGGAGAAAATGCAAGATCCACTTAGCTGATCGAATAGATCGTCGATGCGCGGTAGTGAATACATGTTCTTTATAGTGACTTCGTTCAAAGCTCTATAATCAATGCACATTCGGTATGAACCTTCCTTCTTCTTCACAAGCAAAACTGGCGATCCCCAACTTAAGGTGCTGGGACGAATCCATCCCTTCTTTAGGAGGTCGTCCAATTGAGTACGGACCTCCATCAAACCTTCAGGAATTAACCGGTATGGTGCTTTGATCACTGGTTGTGCTCCAGGTAATAAATCAATTCCGAATTCAAGAGCTCGATCGGGAGGCAAACCTGATATGTCTTTAGGAAATACATCATCGAACTCTCGAACTACCTCTGGCTTATCTTCTCCTGCTTGTAGAGTTGCAATCACTGCCTTCTTCGGCTTTGCTTTATATGTGCTAGGCTCCAGGGTACGGTCTCCACTTTTGAAATAAAAGACCGGATGCTCTGGAATCTTTAACACTACCCTCCTTTGACGACAGTCGATGGTAGCGTAGAAATTTCCGAGCCAATCCATACCCAAAACTCCATCAAAATTCGATATGTCTAGCACCTTGAAATCAGGATAGAATTCTCTGCTGCAGACGACCACTGGACATAGGTCGTATCCCCTTGTTGCCTTTAGAACGCCGTTCCCTGAACTGACATTCCAGCTAGATACGAGTGGTTTGACTGGAATCACATGAGTCCGGACGAACTGTTGCGACATAAAGCAACGAGATGCTCAAGTATCAAAGAGTGCTAGTAAGTGAGGCTACTAAGATCGTACCTAAGTTATGTGGGATATTTTTTAGGTATTGGAAAGGATATTTTGATAAATATAGAGGTTGAAAGGAAGCTTTGAAAGAAGGAGTTACCAGTGATGACTTGGCCAGTGGCTTCAGCTTCTTCCACAGTCATTGAGAAATCCTGTCGCCTAGGTACGTTCCTCCTTGCTGGGGGAGCATTCCTCTGTCCGTTCCTCTATACTTGAGGTAGGTTCCGTTGTTCTTGATGGAACTGACGAGGAGGAGGTGCAGTTGTTCCACAAGGAGGTGGGGCTGGGAGAGCAAGTCGAGTAGCAGGTGCCTGGTGTTAGATATGTATGCCCTAGAAGCCTGTATTGTATAGGATGCTAGGCATATATATGTACAGAAACAATCTTTGCTCGAAATGATAGTATGCTATCTGGTTTATCTTCATCTTAATGTGTGATGTATTGTATTTCATATCTTGTATACATGTTGATGAAGCCCTTAGGATTTTGCTTGACTACCAGTATTATGATGTAGATCATACTAGTGGGGCCTGGGCAATCTAAAAGCATATCCTTTAATAGTTCCTAGTTGAGGTTATCGAGGCAGGGCATCGATATTACCAGAGTAGACTAGTGTATACATTTCTTGACCTTGGGGGCGATGGTTGATCCTACAACCATTGGTGTTTGACATCAAAGATTGTACACATGTGCTCATTGGAGAATGGGTACACCGAACATGACTCGCCGAGAACTCCAAGTTGTGATATATACCTATCGTCAGATAGCGGTTCTCTTGTGACACTTGTACATGTTAGTCTGTAGACCCGAGATCATCATAGTGTCTTGTGTGATTCCCACTGTTCTTTGATTTCCTCCCTACCACGGCTCTACTGAGTCATGCAAACAGGTGGATTTTGGGTACAGTCCTGAATCACATGGAGGCGGTGAGCGATAGGTTGAAGAGATTCACACCACCTCATCCATCTGTGTGTAACTACCGGGGTTTCGTCTCTCCCGGTATAGGGAGTTGATGTCGCGTTATGTTTGATCAGCCATAACAGCAAATCCCTGGCCAGGGTTGTCGAGATTTACTGATAAGAGTTATCAGTAGTTTCTCGAACCGTTATGAGCCATATATCAGCATGACTTATAATGTTACTGGGGTCTGACATTTGCCACCCCTAGACTTCATATGCGACGTATCAGACGAAGAGACCGGGTTGTACGGTTAGTGTTGCTTACAGGCTCGTTAGGGTTGGGATGGGTTCGCTCGTCGGCCACCTTTTTGTCATGTTCCTGGGTAGCCGTTACGCACAGCTAGTGCCGCTGACGTGCTTGTGGTTAAACCCACTACGAGCGTACTGTCGAGTCTTTAGAGTCCCACACAGAGGGTTCCCTGGTTCAGGCAAAAGATGTAGAAACCGTAAGTTGTTACGGCAGGGTTTCGATCATGTTCGTGTACTGGCTACACGAATAATGATCGGAAGGATAATACTAGTAGGCTTTGGTTTAAGCCGGATACCGGTATTATATTATTGGATTATTTGTATTCATATTTTTCGGAATACAAATACGGGTATACTTATACGGTATACGGTGAGGGGTATTCTTATAATTGTACAAGAGCACCTTCTAGAAGGAGACACCTCATAATAGAATTTTTATTTTATGAAAATAAAAATATGAGGTAGAATTTGGAGAATTGTCAAAGAATGGATGAAGGAATGACTCATATTATTTTTTATTCATTTGGGATTACTATTGAAGTATGGTGCATTATTTTGGAGATAAAATAATACATACTTCAATTATTTCCCATGAGCCATATCATTTTTCCATGGTTGATTTTCTCTCACTCTAACTTTCATCTTCTCTCTCCAAATTATCACCTTCTTCAACCTCTAAAGCTTTACCCTTCACATGAGTTGTGAATCAAAAGCTTAAGACATAAAAACCCACCAGTTAATCTCTACATCATCTAAGTAGTCATTTCTAGCACACTTGACTTCTTAGTTAACTCTTGTGAAGAGTTTGAAGCTTGTTCCAAAGCTCTCTGGTGGATCATCTACATCTTGAAGGTGACTGGAGATCGAGGTCGTTGCAACCATCTAAGGAGCCTAGGATTCACATTCAAAAGAAGACCCGAAGGACCGATTAACTAGGTATAACCCCCTATCATAGTAGATAACAACTCTAGATACGGTTTCTAGTTATGGTTTAGTACAAGATCTAGGGTTTATAGTGGGTGTTACATGGAAGAAAATTTTCGTTTGCCACTTCCGCCTCCTTACAAGTGTTGTGAGCGTGTGCAACATCCACCAACATTGTATCAGAACCTAACTAAACCATAACTAGATAGTTAGCCAAAAGTTAGAACTTCGATCGACGGATTTTTTGCCCGAAAACACGTTTTCTTCCCTGCTTGTTGTCGATTTTTTAAAGTGTTCAAAAAATCATTTCATAGGCCTTAAAAATACATGCAGGGTTTTCTAAGAATACTGTAGAAAAACGAGGTTCAAACTCGAAAGGAACGCGGCGGAACCACGGCCAAACTCAGTGTTTGGCCGCTGTTCCGCCCCGAGTCGTAGCCGAGTCAACTTGTTTTTCCGCGGTGTGTTTAGAATGAGGAAATTTGGTTTCTGGGATATATGGATTCTACACAAAGTTGTTTGTTTACTGGATTATGACAAGTGTTGACACGGTTATTAAATCAAAGATCGAAATTCTAAGTAGTTGGCTGATGGCAGAGTTATTCAGGACATTTTTTCGTTTGATATGTGTTTAAAACGTCCACTAATTGCTATACGACGATTAGTGGGGGTTGCATATATGATGTATCATGTGATGGTATGTGTATATGAATATGTTGGATCGTCGTGGATGAATAGCTGGGGGGATGTGAGAAGAGTGTTTTTTTCTTTTCTTTCATTCATGTAATTTGTAAAAAGTGTTGTAATATTGTTTTGCGGGCCACATATGGGTTGAGGTTGTAGCCACCGTTGTATTATTTCTTTTTACTGTTTTTGCTCCAAGGATAGACCCAAGGTGGGTGCACAAACTACCGGGTTCTCGCAGTGCCGAGTGGCCTACTCATTTTATTAAGGGAGGTTGCTTCAGTTCGGGAATTTGGCGGGTAGTTTGCCGCCCCCGTAGGGGTTTAGGGTGGAGTTTGGCTATTCATCATGACCGTGGAATCCGTCTTTCGTTAAAGCCTTAAATGAAATTCAGAATTCTTAGTATATCCAATGTATTCATCTGTGATCTGGAATGTTTATAATTGCGTGCGACGAATGGATATATATATATATGAGATATATAATAAACGTTGCTTATGTTTTCCATCCGCGCTATTCCAGCCCCCGCTCTGCCATTAGTTAAGTAACCTAACGGTGCATGACGGGGTCCAGTGGCGAATGCGGATGACATAAGCGTACGTTCTATTTTTGTTTCTTTTCTGTGGTGTTTAGGAAACGTAAATGATAGGACAACATTAATGTGATTAATGTTAAGAAAAAGAAACCTAAAGATATTGTGGAATCAAACTTTTTAAAAAAAGGGTAACTCTAGTTTTTGCTTTGCATAGTGGTATTCCTTGATGAATATCCAGCATCTCATTCGATGAGGAAAGGGCCGAGATCCCTTCAGCGGGAGTGACCCCTTTAGCGAAACTAGCAAATGTTAAAAAGCACTCGATTTGTTTTTATAGTTGATCTAATTTTTGCTTTGCATCGTGGCATTCCTTGATGAATATCCAGCACCTCATTCGATGAGGAAAGAGCCGAGATCTTTTCACCGGAAGTGAACTCTTTAGCAAAATTAGAAATATGCTACAAAACCATTCGATTTTTTAACGGAGCTTAAACCACTCCTTTCACTCGATTCTACAATGATATCAAGTTCAAAACGTTAAAGGTTTTCATAAAAACCATTCGTAGCCCTCCGCCATTTTAGGAAGTAGAGTACTTAGTATTCGTTCCACGTTTTTTGACCATAGTTAAGGCATGGTTTATGGTAGCTAAGTGATTTCTTCCTACAAAGCATATGATGCGATTGGTTAGGACATTCATATGATTTTGTTGATCATAGTTAAGCGTCATACGGGTGGGTCTAAATCAATCACGAAATGTCAGGTAGAACTTAACCGGTGCTTATGATTTATTGACCATAGTTATGGTCATAAAACACTAGAGGTAAAAACTATATTGGGAATTTCAAGAATTGAAATTTGCAATGAGATTGCATACCTTCTATTTGATAGTTGGATCCCGATCCCACTGTGAGTAAAAGTTACTCCCGGGAGTGTTTTGCACTTTACAATTAGCTAATCCAGTAGGTGTCTAGAAAGGTGTCAACGGAGTTATGCATATAGAGAAATGAGGTTTATTTTAATTAGGTCCGTGCGAAAGCACGGGGAACCTCCCTCGGAGTACTGACACTGGCCAGGCCGACCGGTTAGCGAACTTGTAGATTGCAATTAATCCTGGCTAATTTTCTTTTTAAGGTTTGAAGGAAAATTTGATAAAAAGTAGTAGGAGACATCGATTAGATAAGATTAATAACCAATCTAATCATCCAAGAGCAATCGTTGAGTGTCTTCTTTTCTCTCTCCTAATGGCAGATACCTATAACAAGACTTAAGCTTTTATTAGACAAAAATAAACTCACGTGACCGAATTACAAACAATGGTTGAGGAACGCAACTATTGACCTGACCTATGATAAGGTCGCTTACGTCCTTACTACTAAATCCCCTCCCTTCCCAGGCCCCGATTCTTCAGTTGCGGATAAAGAAATCCGTAAGACATGGGATATAGACTGCGACATAGCCAAATGCCTCACGTTAGCTTCGATGGATAACGTACATCAGAAGCAGCATGAGACGATGGATGTGCAATCCATCTTTCTCCATACAAAGGATTTGTATGGGGAGCAATCTCATACTCTCCGATACGAGGCATCCAGAAAGTTGTTTCAAATGCGGATGGCTGCTGGCACATCTGTAAGTGACCATGTATTGAAGATGATAGGATTTATCGAAGAACTAGAGGATCTTGGATGGACAATGGAGAACAAATAGTATGTTGATATTGTTCTACAGTCTTTCCCATGCCTTTGCTGAGCTTATAGTGAACTTCAACATGCACAATCTGGAGAAGTCACTTCCTAAACTTCTCAATATGCTGAGGAGTGTAGAGAGCACGCTGAAAACAGCAAAAACTCCAGCTCTAGTTGCTGGGCCATCTTTCTCTTCTGTCCCGAAAGCTAAGGCTAAGGGAAAGAAGAAGAAGAATCCCATCAAACCGAGAGGTGGAGCAAAAAGGCACCGGGAAAAGACAAGACTGGGGCTTCTGCATCAAGAAAAAGGGGAATGGTTCTACTGCCACAGGACTGGGTACTAGAAGAGAAACTGCGTTGGATACCTCGCCGAGCTCAAGAAGAAGAAGCATGCTGATACTTCCGCTTCAGGTGTGTTTGTAATAGAAAACTATTTTTCAATTAACTCTGCTTCCTGGGTATTAGATACCGGGTCAGGATCTCACATCTGCAATTGTATGCAGGGGTTGAGAAATAGCAAAGTGTTGAAGAAAGGTGATCACACTCTCCGAGTTGGAAATGGTTCCTCTGTACATGCTGTATCAGTTGGAGAGTATCGCCTTGGTTTGCCGTCTGGATATATATTGGTTTTGAACCCGTGTTATTTTGTACCTTCCATGTTATGTAATATTATATCAGTATCACTGTTGGACAATGAAGGATGTAATTTTTTATTACAAAGTAATGTTATGAACATTAACCTGAATCAAGAGTTGATTGGGTCTACTACATTAAATAACGGGATCTACGTCCTAAAACAAGATATAGTTTTCTATATACAGCATACAAACAAAAGAAAGATATCAGACATAAATGAAGCTTTCATTTAGCATTGTAAACTTGGTCATATTAACGAAACAAGACTAACAAAGTTGCATAAAGATGGATATTTAAACCCGTTTGAATATAAATCTTATACGACTTGCCAATCTTATATCAAAGGTAAAATGACCAAAACTCCGTTTACTAGACACGGAGAGAGAGCTACCGAACTCTTAGGCCTCATACATAGTGATGTATGTGGACCAATGTCTATACATGCTAGAAGCGGTCATTCCTACTTCATAACATTTACAGATGATTTCTCGAGTTTTGGACACGTGTTCTTGTTGAAACACAAGTCTGAAACTTTCGAGAAATTCAAGGAGTATAAATCTGAAGTAGAAAAACAGACATACTTGAGTATCAAGAAACTTCGATCAGATCGAGGTGGCGAGTACTTAAGTACAGAGTTTCTAGATTTCCTAAAAGAGAATAGGATTCTCTTTCATCTCACTCCTCCATACACACCGCAACACTGTTAGTGTATATGCCCTAGAGGCCATTACTGTATCATACTAGCTTGTATATTACTTAATGGAAGCTTGGGATATTCACAGTTGTATAGACAATCTTGCTCAAAATGGTAGTATGCTACTTGGTTTGTTTCTACTTCAATATGTGCATATGTTTCATTTAGCATATCGCTTATACATATTAGTAGAGCCCTTAGGATCTTTGCTTGATTACCAGCGTTGTGATGGCAGTCACACTCGTGGGGGCTGGGTAATCTATAAGCACATCCTTATACAGGTCCCTAGTCGTAGGACTATCGAGACAGGGCATCGATACTCCGGAGTAGACTAGCATATGCGCTTCTCATCCCAGCAGGGGAGATGGTCTGTCCCACAGCCATCAGTACGTCGTACTGGAGATAGTATGCGAGTGCTCGTTAGGTTACGAGTACACTGGACAGGACTCGTCGGGAACTGATTGGTTGGTATTATACATATCGTCAGTTTTCAGTTCCCAGGTGACATGAGTACAGCTTAGTCCGCTGACTTGACACTGTCACTTCGCCTTGAGTGTGTTCCCACTGTACTTTGATTACTACCCTACCAAGGCTCAAAGGAGTCGTGCAAACAGGTAGTAGTTGGGTGCAGTCCCGAAGCACTTGGAGGCAGTGACGGTTAGACAGGATTCGTCTCTCCCGGTATTGGTGGTTGACATCGCGCTATGTCGAGGAGAGCCATTACACGAGTAGTCCCTGGCCAGGGCAAGCGAGATATACTGGTAGGTTTCCAGTGTTATCTCAGGGTGTTCTGGGCTTCACTCTGACACGACTTGTACCTCTATTAGAGGACTGACGTTCACCACCCCCTAGGCCCGCCATGCGATGTATCAGACGAATAGAACGGATTGTACGGAGACTGTCACATTCAGGCTCAGTAGGAGTTCAGATGGGTTTCACCTCATCCGTCTTCTTATCGGCATCTACCTAGGGGCCGTTACGCATAGCTAGTGCCACTTGCGGTCTGTGGTTAAACCCACTGCCAGCGTAGTGTCGAGTCTTTAGAGTCCTACACAGAGAGATATTCGCCTTTAGGCAAAAGAGTAGAGGTCGCAAGGTTTTGTGACAGGTCGCATGGTTTTGCGACAGGGTTCGGTCACATCCGTGTACTTGTGCACGTTCAGTGTCTGGACAGTTAACACTAGCGGGCTTTGGTTTAAGCCAGATCCTAGTGTACATTTTGGGATTGGTTTTATCTCGTTTGTATTCGTGTTCCTCGGAACACGGATGCGGGTGTGTATGCACAGTTGACAGAGAGACAGAGGCAGAGGATTCTCATTGGGGTTGTCGACTGTTGACTGTTGACCATTGACTTTTTGTTAAACCCTAATGAGAATAAGAAATATGATTAGCAATAATATTAATTAAGTATTATAGTGACATGGTTGTTGAGGGGTTGACTTTGTTGACTTGTTGACTTTGTTGACCGGTTGACTAGGTTGGACTAGTTGACCATCATCATCACAATGGTTGTCATTTTCATGCAAAGACTTTTGCTTGCTTGTTGTGGCTTGCAAAATGAGTGCATGAAATGATATCGCCTTTTGTGAAATGATAACCATCACATAATAGTTGATTATCATTATGGCTAATGATGCTTTTGGATTATGAGAGGTGAGAATGAGAAGAGTATGGCTCATTCTTTCTTTAGTTTTCTCTCTCTTGAGCTCTCTCATTCTCTAGCTCTCACCCTCTTCCTCTTGCTCTCTCTCTACCTCAAGGGCAAACCATTCTCATGTGTTGAGACTCATTGCCCTTGAGATAAAAAGACACCAAAACAATCCTCTACTCATCCTAGTTCACAAGGTTTAGCAAACCGAGTGATCTAGTTTCTTCATGTTCGAAGAAGAAGCCAAAGGTAGAAGCTTTCGGGTGGATCCGTCTTCAGCGCAAGAAGACGACGAGGAGAGGCCGGAGCATACAACACACGAGTTGAAGACGAAGGAGTTCAAGAAAGGTATAACCCCCTAACCGAGTAGTTAAACAACTCCTAGTTAGGTTGTTAGTTAGTTGTTTAGCAAAGATCCGTATTATGAGTCCATGTTACCACCCTCTTGAAAATCGTTTTTCACCACTTCCGCAACCCCGTAAGTACCGGGGAAGGGTAGCATGTACTTACAGTGGTATCAGAGCCTAGTTAAACACTATCTAAGATGTTAGCAAAGTTAGTAGAAATTCGATCGGAGAAAAAGTCACGAAATACACCCGGAAATCAAACTTTCTGTCGATTTTTAAAGTGCTGTAAAAATAATAAATCATGCCTTAAAATTCGACTCAGGGTTTTTAGATCTCACTGTAGAAAAATGGTCTAGAGAGCCGATCAAAGCGCCGTGGAAACGCGGCAGGAGCTTGCTCGTGCCGCGGTTCCGCGGCCGAGTTGACTCGGTCGTGGACCATTTTTCTTGCAGTAAGGTCTATGGGGTATTTTGGAATTTTTGGGATATGTGTTTTCTGCCCAGATTTTACAGAAAGAAAAATTAGTTTTTGGGGCATGAAAATCCGTATTTTGATCGAATTTCTAAAGACTAATGCTAACGGGTTTATATCTGTGATGTGATATTTGTATTGAACGTCTGCTAATCGCTATATGTCGATTAGTGGGGGTTATACAAATCTGTGATCTGTAATGTTGATGGTATGTGTATATGAATTCATTGGATTATCGCGGATGAATAGCCGGAGGTTGTGAGATGAGAGTTTTCTTTTATTTCAATTCATGTAAATTTGTAAATTGATGTAATATTATTTGTATGGCCGCACAACCGGGTCAGGGTTGTAGCCGTCATTGTATAATTTCTTTTTACTGTTTTTGCTCCTAGGATAGACCCATGGAGGGGGTGCACAAACTATCGGGTATCCCGAAGAGCCGAGTGGCCTACTCACGGAGTTGAGGGAGGTTGCTTCGCTTCGGGTATTGGCGGGTAGTTTGCCGCACCCATAGGGGTCTAGGGTGGGGTTTGGCTATTCACCGCGACCGTGTAATCCGCTTTTCGTTACAGGCTCGTACGAATTGGGGATTCCTAGTATATCCAATGTGTTCATCTGTGATCTGAAATGGCTATCATTGCAATATATCTATATATGATATTATTTAGGCGTTGCTTATGTTTTGCAGCCGCGCTAGCCCAGCCCCCGCTCTGTCGTTAGTTAAGTAACCTAACGGGTAATGACGGGGCCCCGTGGCGAATACGAATGGCATAAGCGTATGCCATATTTTGGTTGTTTCTGCAATGGAAGGATTAAATGATGGGACGCATTAAAAGAACTAATGCAAGAAAAATACGCATTAAAAGAACTAATGCAAGAAAAATAAACCAAGTAAAAGTCGTTGGAACACTTTCAAAACCACTCGGTTTCTTTTCAAAATAACTTTTAAACGCGGAGTTTAAGCCACTCCTTTTAAAAGCTATCAAGGTTCCTTCGATTATATCAAGTTCACTACGTTCAAGGTTTCGCCAAAACCATTCGTAGCCCTCCGTCGTTTCGTATGAATATTCAATAGTATTCAAGCTATGTTTGTTGAACTTCGTCAAGGCATAGTGATTGGTAGCTGTTGGGTGTTCATATGTAGCATAGATAGATACGTTGGTTTGGGACAGTCGTATTACCTTGTTGACCTTCGTCAAAGGTATATACGGGCGGGTTCAAATTAACCTGGACAATAACGGGTAGAACTTGACATGTGACTTATGATTTGTTGACCTTCGTCAAGGTCATAAGAGCATGGGGCAAAAATCCACATCGGGAGTTTTAAAAGAACTGAAACTTGCTAGCGTTGCTTACCATTTAGAGTGTGATGATTCTGGTAGGATTCCTTCAGTTTATCACACGATGATATTTGGATCCCGATCCTACTGTGAGTATATGCTACTCCTCCGGAACTTTCTCACTTAACGATCAATGCTAAAAACCAAGTAGGTGCCTAGAAAGGTGTTAGCGGGGCTATGCCCACAGGGAAAAGAGGTTATTTAATTAAGGAACTTCGCGAAAGCGTTGGAAAACCTCCCGCGAAGTACCGACACTGGCCTGGCTGAACGGTTAAGCAAGTATTGTACGGTGAGATTGATCCCGACTAATTCTTCCTTTTTGGTTTGAGGAGGGATTCGAGAGACAGTGGGAGCATCCTGTTTAGATAAATAAAAAACCAATCTAAACTTGCAAGAGCATCATGCTGAGTGTTTTCTTCTCTCTCTCTCTTACTTGCAGCGACCCAGTGACCACACCTAGGTTACATCTAGATAATAAAATGACTAAATCTGACTGTTTTGACTGGCAAAGGTCTGTCCAGATGTCCATTGCCCATGATAAGATGGGACACCTCTTAACTAATCAAACCCCTGCCGTCTGAGGTCCAGTTTCCCCTGTCACGGATATTTATATCCGCAGGACATCGGAAAAGGATTGTGCAAAAGCCAAGTGCCTCGTGTTAGCCTCAGTTGATGGTGCAAACCAGTAGCAGCACGAAAAGATGGACTCGGTTTCTATCTTCGTCCATAACAAAGATTTATATGGAGAGCAATCTCGTATCGCAAGATATGCGACCTCGAACGAATTGCTTCAAGCGAGCTTGGCTGTCGGGTCATCTGTAAGGGGCAACGTCCTTACATATACCAGCTATTTTGAGCTCACGGACCTGGAGACCACGTTGGAGAATGGGTCAAGTACTGACTTAATTCTACAGTCCCTACCCTCTGCTTATACCCTGATGGAAACCAGGAAAGAAGAAGGAAAAGCAAGGGCAAAAGTTTCAGGACTGGATGTAGTAAAGGAGGGACGTTCCTATGTAACGGGAATGAACATTGGCAGAAAGATTGCAGGGCTAGAAAAGCCAGTAGCCAGAATTCGAAGCATGTTGTGGCTTCGGCTTCGGGTGTGTTTGTAATAGAGAACTGTATGTCAGTTGATCAGTCGAAAATAATGTATTTTTAACACGGCAATTTCCCCATCTTTTGCATACATTTAGAAGTGTTCGGTATTCATATTTCACATATTAGCAAATCAGTCGTAAAATACCAGATTGCATGTATTAGACTTTTAAACCAACACTTTAAGGGAAATTGACCGCATTTCATGGCATCGCATCATTTCTGTATTTGCGCAACACTTGTCTTGAGTCTGTGCAGGAAAGTCCGGAGCAAAAACCAAAGAGCTGATCAAAAATACGCCAACTAAATCATTTCAGATCTGGTAGCAATTCAGAAGGAGATATTAAATTACACATATACAGTAAAGGCCCAACAATCATCCCAAGACTGTACCAGAAAGAGCAAAGCCCAAGGCCCACAAGTAGCCGAGGATCCGCGGCGGGAGCTTGCTTGAGCCGCGGATCCGCCGCACTTTGGACACGTCAGCAAGGAATTTTTACTGCAGAATTTTTATCTCAGGGCCCACATCCATTTCTGATACGTCAAATTCTATAATTCTCCAGAAGCTACTGCCAGATCAGTAAAGAAGATTAAGCAAGGCTAATCCTAATTAAGCTCCTAATTAATCCTCTTCTAGAAGCTCCCTCCTAACTAATCACATCTAGAACCTTCTCCCCTAACTAACTTTTGGAGGGAAATTTGAATTTCCTCAACAAACTTTTGGAGGGAAACCTAGAATTTGAAATCTTAGATCTATGGTTTAGATGTCTATAAATAGGAACCTAGACCTAGGGTTAATGGCTAATCAATAACCATTGGTTCATTCTACACCATTTTCTTCCACAAGTCTCGTGACAGGGCTTGTGCGAAATCCTAAGCCTAATTCCACTCCAAATCCATGATCTTGAGTACCAAATCAAGTGAGAAGCCTTCAACCTTTTAGGAGCCGAGCCGATCTTCAATCGGGCAAGTGATCCAAGCCGATCCGCGACCCACGGAAACGAGCGAAGCCAAATCGACGATCAAGTTCTTCCTCTTGTAGTTCTTGAGCGAATGTAACTAAATTGTTGATATAAATAAAAGGTGAATTTCTTTAATCTTGCTTTCTTTTAATTCTTGCATCATGATTAGATCTCAATTTGTAATTGTTGTTCTTGTTGTGATGTTTGAGTGAAACTCCGCTCGTAAAGGTGTCGAGACGATTGTAGAATGATGATGTAACAAATCTTAATACGATTTTTAAGTCCTACGAGTTTTGTAAACCCTAGCAAGTTCAAGAATCGATGACCTAGTTTCGTAGCGATGCTTTCTTGATTGTGATCGCTCGAAATTAGGGATCTACGATCGTTTCTTGAATTTACTAGAGGCTAGAATATGAATGATATCGATGAATGAACAAAGGATAAGATGAAACCCTAGTTTCACAAGAAATCCCTAATTCTCGTCGATCATCATCGATCTAGTATCAATTCATCGAAGGATAAGAATACGTAATTGTAAGATTACATCACATCTATAGATCCGATCGATTCCTACGAGCCTCATTTCGATTCTTGAGATTTGGTTTGGAAAAATCATCAAACTATCAATTCTTGATTCTATCTTTTAATGCTTTCTTAGATCTAGTTTTTTTTCTCATTTCTTGAACTTCAATTTTAAATCATGAATTGTTTTGTTTTCTTTTCATTAAAGTTTCAACTCATCTAATTCAAAAGACGAACGATTACACTTTCCCTGAGGACGATCCGCACCCACTTACAATCTACAAACGACACCATAGTTGATTGCGGTCAAATAATTTTTGGTTGTGATTTCTTTACAATTTCATACTACACAAACAAGAATCTTTTCAATCAAATGGCGCCGTTGCCGGGGATCATTTGAATTGATACTTTTACATCCAATCAAGAAAAATTTACAATCAAATGGCGCCGTTGCCGGGGATAGTGCGCTAATAGTTCGTATTTTGAAATTTGAGCTGAACAATTTATTTCATCATAATTTTTAGATCTAAACTCGTACAAACCCTAATACGTGTGTTGTGATTTGTTGCGAGAAAATCTGGAATCATTGGTGCTGGAGAAAAATGATTCTGAAAATTCCAGAGCGCCTTTCAAGTGAACAGAAACCTACTGTGAAAGTTTCGTACAGAGATCACCTTGGACCGCGGCGTTAGCCTTCAATTGTGGCGGAAGAGCGGCTGTGGTGACTGTTCACTGCACCAATTTTGCTCAGCAACTCTCTGTACTTTCTTATCTCTTACCTCATCTACTCCAATTAACACTTTGCTGCAGGTTTCTTTGCAAATAATCGCAGCGCTGCAAAAGCAAAATAAAATTTGTGCGTGTTTTGATTCTTTTGGTTGTTTGCATATTAATACGGAAATTTAAGGGGCACGACCAAATTCAAATTAGGTGGGGAGTTCATTACCCTTCCTAGGCCCCGAAAATCGCAAAACTTGCATCCGTATTGACCCACATTAACTAAAAAATATCTAGAGATGACTCTAAGGACCGTCGCGCTCAATTAGGACAGAAGAGGGCCGTGGGTAATTCATTGCTTATCCGCGTTTTCCTGTGGTGCCTAAGGCAAGTGTGTCTAAGGCTAGTGATTTTTAATTAGGCCCACTACTTACGTAGTGGAGTACCTTCCCACTTACCTGGCACTTATCCGGCCACAGGGGGACAAAGAGGCAGTGGAGGATTTATCCTGCGACTTGTCTTTTGGCAGTTAGGAGTGGTCTAGAGTTTGACCTAGGTGACCACTAGATTCTAGGGTTTTGCTTGTTGCATTTGTTGTGTAGCATCATTTTTTCAAAAATCCGTATTAATTTTTAAAACAAACACCGCATTCATCATTTTCCCTAATTATAAATTCACGCTGCCACTTGTACTAACCCTTTTTAGTGCAAGATAGGCTGGACACGGGTTTCTAGTGCCCGTTAGTCCGCGTTTCCCCGATCGACCCTAAAGTCGGTATTTCTACATTTACCTTTTCTTTTACCCACCACCACACCCACATCGATGGATCCACCTCCATCGAACTTCTTTTCCACTACTCTGCCGCCGTCCGTTGGTGCGCAGAATCCACCTCGCATCTCTCTCCAAGAGAGGTGCTATCCAACACGAAGTCCACTTTCCACTTGTCTTTCCATTCCACCAGCCAACGGGGAAAATTTTCAAATAAAACCCCAATACATCAACCTTTTACCAAAATTTCACGGTCTCGAGTCTGAGGACGCATACGTGTTTATCACGAAATTTGAAAATGTATGCGCAATGATGGGTACTTCACAGCTTTATGTGGATGCTTTACGTCTTCGTCTTCTCCCATTCACTTTGTGCGATTTAGCCGAGAAGTGGCTATATAACACTACCGCACATTCCATTTCAAATTGGGATGAATTCGTTAAAGCATTCCTTAAGAAATTCTACCCACACCACAAAACAGCTCGAGTCCGTAGCGAAATCTATCAATTCACCCAGCTTCCAAATGAAACATTTTCAAAATGTCTTGAACGTTTCAAGGATCTGTTAGTCCAATGTCCACATCACGGCATCCCGAGATGGGAATTGTGCCGAATCATTTATGAGGGCATTACTCCTTACACAAGACAGACCCTTGAATCCATGTGTCAAGGCAACTTTATGACTAAAGATGATGGGGAAGCCTGGAACTTTCTAGAAGATTTCGCTGAAAAATCTTTACAGTGGGAGGGTGTGAGTCAATCGTCTAGGGATGGCAATGATATTTCCATAGGAGTTAGAGCTGACATTGCAGCTATACACAAGAAACTCGAGACTATGGAAAATAAATTTTTAGCCGCCACCCTAAGTCAAATGTCACTCTCCAAAACTGTATGTGGATGCTGTTCTGACCCGTCTCACTTGACGGAAGAATGTCCGTTTCAAGGTCATGAGCATACTAATGCCGCATTTCAAAGACCTAGAAATGATCCATCTTCCTCCACATATGATCAGGGTTGGAGGAATCACCCAAATTTTGCTTGGAACCAATCACAATCTCAAAACACGGTTCCAAACACGAATCATTTCCAAAGGGTCCCTACACCACAACAGCAGCCACAACTTCTATTGAGTCAGCACCCCTTCCAATCACAAAACTTCCAAAATCCGGCCAACACTTTTGCACCGTCTAGTCCTTTGCAATTGACCAGTACAGATAATATCTCTGCACTAGCACAAACCTTGGATACTTTCATGAAACAATCCATCCAAGGGACGGCAAGTTTGCAATCTTCCGTCGAGAATGTAATGAAGATCATTATCTCTCAAAATGAGAACATCAAATCGATGGAAGAACAAATTGCACAACTAAAAGCCGAAATGAGTGCACGAGAGAAAGGGAAACTTCCAGCTCAACCTTTACCTAATCCTGGCTATTCACATTATGTGGATGCACTCACGTTGAGATCTAGAAGAGTGCTTGACAATCACCTTGGGGAAGAGTTTGATGATACTGATAAATCAATCAATAACACCCCGGCTGAGACCTTTCCTTACACACACACTTCTGACCCCAGTTCTTCTACCCCACCACCTTCTTCCGAGCATATTCTTCTTTTCCCAAAAGGCTCGCCACTACAGCCCACCTCTTTTACCCCTCCACGGACGATCCCCACTTCTATTCCGGGATCGGTTCCACACACACTTTCTTCTCCTATGATGGACCCAGCGCTTATTGCTAAAGCACCTTATCCTAATCGGTTAAGGGCTAACACACCGAGTCCACATATGGAGAAGATTATGAACATTTTTAAGCAAGTAAACACCAACATCCCTCTCCTAGATGCCATCCAACAAGTTCCGTCCTATGCGAAAACTCTTAAGAACTTGTGCACTAGGAAGAGGAAGACTCAGGTGCCCAAGAAGATTTTCATGGAAAAAACAATAGACACGGCTTTCCCCCAACAATTACCGAGGAAACGTAAGGATCCAGGATATCCTACTATTTCCGTTTCTATTGGGGAAAAACACATTAACCGTGCTCTACTAGACCTTGGCGCTAGTGTTAACTTGCTTCCATATTCAGTCTATGAGCAATTAGGGATCGGAGAGTTGAAGCCAACCAATTGCACTCTCCAGATGGCTGACCGATCAATCACCAAACCTAGGGGTGAACTGGAGGATGTGTTCATAAAAATCGGAGAATTTATATTCCCGGTAGATTTTATTATAATTGATACACAGCCTGTAGCGAACCCAAGGAATCAAATTCCGGTGATTTTAGGTCGCCCCTTTTTGGCCACTTCCAACGCAATAATCAACTGTCGTAATGGTTCTATGACCCTATCTTTCGGGAATAGGTCAATTGAGCTGAACATTTACAAGTTGGGAAGTGTACCCTCCGAACCTACTGCTCAGGTCTGTTCTGTCGACTTAATGGATGTCGACAGCTGCGAATTTGATGATTCTCCTGATATCGATCTTGACTCTTTTCATATGTTATTGTTTGACCCAACTATGTATCATACACATACGGACTCTTCCACCGAGATGTCCGGGTCAACAAATAACACTGATTATGAACTGTTCTTAGAGTCTGAAGATCACCCCGCACTTTGTGATGACATTATTCATCGGGGTATGGATGGAACTTTTGAGGAGATCTTCGCTGATGAACTCGCATTTCTAAAAAGCACGGGTGTTGAGACGAATCATGTCCAAATCAATGAAATTGAACCTCCACCCCTTCTTCTGAACTGTAAAAAGAATGCGAGTAATCCATCACATACACTGCATCGTCTCTCCAAAATGAGACGCACACACATTCTATTCCACCCCTTACCTTTTCCCCACTTCTTCTTCTACCAACCAGAGCACTGCATTGATAAGATTTTTGAATGGTTGGTGTTGACACTCGGTCTTTGCAAAGCTTGGCATCGACCACTGATTTTTGACCCCCTCATATGATTTTCAAAAGATTAACATTGCTTAAGTTTGGGGGGGTATTTCATTTTTCTGGCTCTTGAAAAGAAAATTTTACAAAATTTTGAGCCAAAAATAAGTTTGGGGGAGGGTCTTCACTTAAATATTTTGCCCCCACTAATAAATTCCTCCCAAGCTTACAGGTTTTTTGAGCTTTAGCAGATGGCAACAGTGAGGACACTGTTGAAAACAAGTTTGGGGGAGGTTTGTGCTTATTTGCTCATCATTTGCATATCATTTGCATAAGCACAAAACATTTTTGAAAACCTATAAAAAATTTAAAAATTTTCAAAAAGATAAAAATATTTTTGTACATAAATAAGATAATAAAAGTTTAGATAGTGAAAAATTACATCCATGAGATTAGAAAAATTTAAGAAAACTAAGAAAATTAGAAGTTTTCTTATACGAACTAGTAATAAGTAGTTATGAGCCGTTGTCCCAAGGGTTAGTAAGATGAAGGACGTCACTAATTTGAGGATAAAACTAAGTCTGAAAAATAGTTTCTATTCTGGAAGCCAAACATTTTGAACGTTGATACCCTGCTATTCGCACTTACACATGTCTTGAAGCCTGGGATAGTAGAGGATACCTTGAAATGCTCTTGTCTTAAAGCCAAAAGTATGAAGGAAATAAAAAAAATGAATAAAGAAAATATAAATTGGTGAGAAAAATGGACACTGGTTTTGTTATCACCAAAGGCAATAAAAAATATATCGCGAGGGTGCTTCTTCACCTAGTGCCCTAAGGCCAACTGGTCTGGGAGTCACTGCTATGCCTAAGGTGGTACAAGACGAGGAAAATACACCAAGTAAGAAAGCACATGAGTAATCGGTCGGTTAGTACCTCAAGAAGTATTAACGGTCGCATGAAAGTGTGTGAGCAATCTCGTTTAAATATTCATTAATCAAAAAGTACTGAGGCTGATGGGCAAGAGTATGATAGCTTGAATTGAATTCTCCGGGTGTAGGGATGTCCTTTACACACACGCAGGGTTATATGATCGATGTTTGGAAGAAAGATAGGAATGAAGAATAAGACGATGTTTTATTGAGGGAGGACGTGATTTCTGACATCTTTTCATGACCATTAAGATAGGGCTCATGACAACCGAAAAGCTAGCTTAGTTGGAAACCCTAATTTTCAAAGTCTTTCTTTTACAATTCTTGTCTTTAAATGTAATATTCATGATCTTCCTTTTATTATTGGATTTTGTGGGTGCAATCCGCTGAAAACCCTCAGGAGACAACACTCCTCCTACTAGGGACACCTAGAGGTTTAAAGGCTTGTTGCACGTGCTCAGTGCAATCGTGTTGCCTACGAAAGTGTGCTAGTTAGTTTTTCTCTTTCTTTATTTTCTCCTTCTCTTTTTAATAAAACATTCGCTCGAGACGATCGAAATTAAGTTTGGGGGTATTTGATCAGTCGAAAATAATGTATTTTTAACACGGCAATTTCCCCATCATTTGCATACATTTAGAAGTGTTCGGTATTCATATTTCACATATTAGCAAATCAGTCGTAAAATACCAGATTGCATGTATTAGACTTTTAAACCAACACTTTAAGGGAAATTGACCGCATTTCATGGCATCGCATCATTTCTGTATTTGCGCAACACTTGTCTTGAGTCTGTGCAGGAAAGTCCGAAGCAAAAACCAAAGAGCTGATAAAAAATACACCAACTAAATCATTTCAGATCTGGTAGCAATTCAGAAGGAGATATTAAATTACACATATACAGTAAAGGCCCAACAATCATCCCAAGACTGTACCAGAAAGAGCAAAGCCCAAGGCCCACAAGTAGCCGCGGATCCGCGGCGGGAGCTTGCTTGAGGCGCGGATCCGCCGCACTTTGGACACGTCAGCAAGGAATTTTTACTGCAGAATTTTTATCTCAGGGCCCACATCCATTTCTGATACGTCAAATTCCATAATTCTCCAGAAGCTACTGCCAGATCAGAAAAGAAGATTAAGCAAGGCTAATCCTAATTAAGCTCCTAATTAATCCTCTTTTAGAAGCTCCCTCCTAACTAATCACATCTAGAAGCTTCTCCCCTAACTAACTTATGGAGGAAAATTTGAATTTCCTCCACAAACGTTTGGAGGGAAACTTAGAATTTGAAATCTTAGATCTAGGATTTAGATGTCTATAAATAGGAACCTAGACCTAGGGTTAATGGCTAATCAATAACCTTTGGTTCATTCTACACCATTTTCTTCCACAAGTCTCGTGACAAGGCTTGTGCGAAACCCTAACCCTAATTCCACTCCAAATCCAAGATCTTGAGTACCAAATCAAGTGAGAAGCCTTCAACCTTTTAGGAGCCGAGCCGATCTTCAATCGGGCAAGTGATCCAAGCCGATCCGCGACCCACGGAGATGAGCGAAGTTAAATCGACGATCAAGTTCTTCCTCTTGTAGTTCTTGAGCGAATGTAACTAAATTGTTGATATAAATAAAAGGTGAATTTCTTTTATCTTGCTTTCTTTTAATTGTTGCATCATGATTAGATCTCAATTTGTAATTGTTGTTCTTGTTGTGATGTTTGAGTGAAACTCCGCTCGTAAAGGAGTCGAGACGATTGTAGAATGATGATGTAACAAATCTTAATACGATTTTTAAGTCCTATGAGTTTTGTAAACCCTAGCAAGTTCAATAATCGATGACCTAGTTTCGTAGCGATGCTTTCTTGATTGTGATCGCTCGAAATTAGGGATCTACGATCATTTCTTGAATTTACTAGAGGCTAGAATATGAATGATATCGATGAATGAACAAGGGATAAGATGAAACCCTAGTTTCACAAGAAATCCCTAATTCTCGTCGATCATCATCGATCTAGTATCAATTCATCGAAGGATAAGAATACGTAATTATAAGATTACATCACATCTATAGATCCGATCGATTCCTACGAGCCTTATTTCGATTCTTGAGATTTGGTTTGGAAAAATCATCAAACTATCAATTCTTGATTCTATCTTTTAAAGCTTTCTTAGATCTAGTTTTTTTCTCATTTCTTGAACTTCAATTTTAAATCATGAATTGTTTTGTTTTCTTTTCATTAAAGTTTCAACTCATCTAATTCAAAAGACGAACGATTACACTTTCACTGAGGACGATCCGCACTCACTTACAATCTACAAACGACACCGTAGTTGATTGCGGTCAAATAATTTTTGGTTGTGATTTCTTTACAATTTCATACTACACAAACAAGAATCTTTTCAATCAAATGGCGCCGTTGCCGGGGATCATTTGAATTGATACTTTTACATCCAATCAAGAAAAATTTACAATCATCAGTTAACCCTACTTCCTGGGTATTGGATACCGGATCAGGATCTCACATCTGTAATTCATTACAGGCTCTGAGAAACCGTAGGGTTATTAGGAAAGGTGATATGACTCTCAGGGTTGCTAACGGAATGAGCATGGATGCTGAATCCGTAGGGGAATATCATCTTGGACTGACAACTTGGCAGATATTGATTTTGCGTAACTGTTTGTATGTACCAGGTCCGACTTGTAATATCATATCTGTATCCTTACTTTCTAAGGAAGGATATGAATTTACTTTTGTAAGCGATGTAGTAAACATCCACCTAAATCAAGTTATGATTAGGTCAGGTGCATTAAATAACGGGATATACGTATTAAATCAAGCTCAGATATTCAGTGTCCAGAACACACTTAAAAGAAAGTCTCCGGAAACAAATCAGGCTTTCTTATGGCATTATAGACTGGGTCATATCAATGAGACACGATTAACTAAGTTACATAAAGAGGGATACTTGAATCCGTTCGAGTATCAGTCTTATGCCACTTGTGAATATTGTCTCATGGGAAAGATGACAAAGACTCCGTTCACTGGATACGGAGTAAGAGCGAGCGAGCTCTTGGGACTCATACACAGTGATGTGTGTGGTCCAATGTCTACACATGCACGAAGTGGTTATTCATACTTCATTACTTTCACAGATGATTTCTCTAGGTATGGACACGTCTTCTTAATGAAGCACAAATCCGAGGCCTTTGGGAAATTTCGGAAATACAAGAATGAAGTTGAAAAACAAACAGGCAAAAGTATAAAGACACTGAGATCTGATCGAGGTGGTGAATACTTGAGTGCCGAGTTTCTGGACTACTTAAAAGAGAATGGAATTCTCTCTCAGCGTACTCCTCCATACACACCACAACACAACGGTGTATTTGAAAAGAGGAATCGAACCCTATTGGATATGGTTCGTTCCATGATGAGCAAGGCTGAGTTACCGCAATTTTTCTGGGGTTATGCACTAGAAGCAGCTGCATATCTCTTGAACAAGGCTCCAACCAAGACTGTGCCTACCACCCCATATCAGATGTAGAGTGGGAAGAAACCCTGTCTTAAGTATCTTAAGATATGGGGATGTCCAGCTTTTGTAAAAAAGCAGCATGCGGACAAGCTCGAGGCACGCTTAGTACTGTGTAAGTTTGTGGGATACCCAAAGAACTCCAGGGGGTATCTTTTCTATTCCGCAGAAGAACAAAAAGATTTTGTTTTTCCGCATGCCCACTTCTTGGAAACTGAATTTTTAGAAAATCAGATAAGTGGGAGCGCAATAGAACTTGAGGAAATTCCAGAACCACAAGCTTTTACTGAAAGCTTGGATGAACCAGAAGTTTCAGGAGAACCGGACTTTCCTGCGCCGCTCCGCAGGAGTAGTAGGCAGTCTCATCCGCCCGAGAGATACTACGGTTTTCTCATAGACGGGGATAGAGAGGATTGCACTATCGATTATGGTGAGCCTACTAGCTTCCAGCAAGCCATTCAGAGCGGTGGCTCGGTAAAATGACTGGATGCAATGCGGACCGAAATGGAGTCCATGTACACCAACAAAGTATGGACGTTGGACGTTGCTCCAGATAGGGTAAAACCCGTAGGATGCAAGTGGATCTTCAAAAGGAAGATTGGTGTAGATGGACAGGTTGAGACTTATAAAGCTAGACTTGTTGCAAAGGGTTTTTGTCAAAGACATGGTTTGGACTATGACGAAACCTTTTCTCCAGTGGCTATGCTGAAATCCATTCGGGTCCTTCTTGCCATTGCTGCCTTCCACGATTATGAAATCTAGCAGATGGACATAAAGACGGCTTTCCTAAATGGATATTTGGAAGAGTGCGTCTATATGGATCAGCCAGAGGGATTCATTCAGAGTGGGAGCAGCGGTAAAGTGTGCAAGTTGCTCAAGTCCATCTATGGACTGAAGCAAGCATCGCGGAGTTGGAACATCTGCTTTGATGATACTGTCAAAGAATTCGACTTTATTAAAAACCCATATAAACCATGCATTTACAGTAAGATTGTAGGGAGAAATGTGGTATTCCTCGTCTTGTACGTCGATGACATTCTCCTAATAGGAAATGATATTCCTATGTTACATTCAGTCAAAGGATTCTTGTCACAGAGGTTCTCCATGAAGGACCTGGGCGATGCCAACTACATTCTGGGGATCCAGATCTATCGTGATAGATCTAAAAGGATGTTGGGACTTTCACAGTCAAGGTACATCGACACCATACTGAAACAATTCAGTATGGAAGATTCCAAGCGCGATAATCTACCGGCTTGTCACGAAATCACCCTCTCCAAAGAGATGTCTCCCAAGACTGATTTGGAAAGGGCTCGCATGTCATCAATACCCTACGCATCTGCGGTAGGATCTATTATGTATGCGATGTTGTGTACCAGACCAGATGTAGCATACGCATTGAGCGTTGTAAGCCGGTATCAGTCAAACCCAGGGGAGAAACACTGGATAGCAGAAAAGAACATTCTCAAGTACCTAAGAAGGACTAAGGAGATGTTCTTGGTGTTTGGCGGAAAAGACCTCCAGATCGAGGCCTTTGCTGACTCCAGCTTCCAGAGTGACAGGGATGACTCCAAGTCCATGTCGGGTTATGTCTTTACCCTCAATGGAGGGGCGGTTTGCTGGAAGAGTTCCAAGCAGGAAACCGTTGCTGACTCAACTATGGAAGCGGAGTACATAGCTGCTTGCGATGCCGCAAAGGAAGCTGTCTGGATGAAGAAGTTCCTCACGGAGCTTCAGGTGCTTCCTACTAGTGTTGATCCAATACCGCTGTATTGTGACAACAACGGCGCTATAGCTTTAGCGAAGGAACCCAGGTCCCATCAGAAGTCCAGGCACATTTTGAGGCGGTACCACCTGATCAGGGAGATCGTAGATCGCTGAGAGATCGAGGTGAAGAGAGTAAATACAGAAGATAACACCGCTGATCCACTCACGAAGGCCTTACCCCAGACTCAGTTCGAGCAGCTGATCGAGATGATAGGTCTTCGATACGCCAGTTCATGGCCTTAGTGCAAGTGGGAAATTGTTAGTGTATATGCCCTAGAGGCCATTACTGTATCATACTAGCTTGTATATTACTTAATGGAAGCTTGGGATATTCACAGTTGTATAGACAATCTTTCTCAAAATGGTAGTATGCTACTTGGTTTGTTTCTACTTCAATATGTGCATGTGTTTCATTTAGCATATCGCTTATACATATTAGTAGAGCCCTTAGGATCTTTACTTGATTACCTGCGTTGTGATGGCAGTCACACTCGTGGGGGCTGGGTAGTCTGTAAGCAACATCCTATACAGGTCCCTGGTCGTAGGACTATCGAGACAGGGCATCGATACTCCGGAGTAGACTAGCGTATGCGCTTCTCATCCCAGCAGGGGAGATGGTCTGTCCCACAGCCATCAGTACGTCGTACTGGAGATAGTATGCGGGTGCTCGTTAGGTTACGAGTACACTGGACAGGACTCGTCGGGAACTGATTGGTTGGTATTATACCTGTCGTCAGTTATCAGTTCCCAGGTGACATGAGTACAGCTTAGTCCGCTGACTTGACACTGTCACTTCGCCTTGAGTGTGTTCCCACTATACTTTGATTACTACCCTACCACGGCTCAAAGGAGTCGTGCAAACAGGTAGTAGTTGGTTGAAGTCCCGAAGTACTTGGAGGCAGTGACGGTTAGACAGGATTCGTCTCTCCCGGTATTGGGGGTTGATATCGCGCTGTGTCTAGGAGAGCCATTACACGAGTAGTCCCTGGCCAGGGCAAGCGAGATATACTAGTAGGTTTCCAGTGTTATCTCAGGGTGTTCTGGGCTTCAATCCAACACGACTTGTACCGCTGCTAGGGGACTGACGTTCACCACCCCCTAGGCCCGCCATGCGATGTATCAGACGAACAGACCGGACTGTACGGAGACTGTCACATTCTGGCTCAGTAGGAGTTCAGATGGGTTTCACCTCGTCCGTCTTCTTATAGGCATCTACCTGGGGGCCGTTACGCACAGCTAGTGCCGCTTGCGGTCTGTGGTTAAACCCACTGCCAGCGTAGTGTCGAGTCCTTAGAGTCCCACACAGAGAGCTATTCGCCTTTAGGCAAAAGAGTAGAGGTCGTATGGTTTTGC
This sequence comes from Agapanthus africanus, assembly GCA_030015575.1. Classification (NCBI taxonomy): domain Eukaryota; kingdom Viridiplantae; phylum Streptophyta; class Magnoliopsida; order Asparagales; family Amaryllidaceae; genus Agapanthus; species Agapanthus africanus. The sequence goes on from JASDDO010000012.1 coordinate 429,787,611, forward strand.
GACAGGTCGCATGGTTTTGCGACAGGGTTCGGTCACATCCGTGCACTTATGCACGTTCAGTGTCCGGACAGTTAACACTAGCGGGCTTTGGTTTAAGCCAGATCCTAGTGTACATTTTAGGATTGGTTTTATCTCGTTTGTATTCGTGTTCCTCGGAACGCGGATGCGGGTGTGTATGCACAGTTGACAGAGAGACAGAGGCAGAGGATTCTCATTGGGGTTGTCGACTGTTGACTGTTGACCATTGACTTTTTGTTAAACCCTAATGAGAATAAGAAATATGATTAGCAATAATATTAATTAAGTATTATAGTGACATGGTTGTTGAGGGGTTGACTTTGTTGACTTATTGACTTTGTTGACCGGTTGACTAGGTTGGACTAGTTGACCATCATCATCACAATGGTTGTCATTTTCATGCAAAGACTTTTGCTTGCTTGTTGTGTCTTGCAAAATGAGTGCATGAAATGATATTGCCTTTTGTGAAATGATAACCATCATATAATACTTGATTATCATTATGGCTCATGATGCTTTTGGATTATGAGAGGTGAGAATGAGAAGAGTATGGCTCATTCTTTCTTTAGTTTTCTCTCTCTTGTGCTCTCTCATTCTCTAGCTCTCACCCTCTTCCTCTTGCTCTCTCTCTACCTTAAGGGCAAACCATTCTCATGTGTTGAGACTCATTGCCCTAGAGATAAAAAGACACCAAAACAATCCTCTACTCATCCTAGTTCACAACGTTTAGGAAACCGAGTGATCTAGTTTCTTCAAGTTCGAAGAAGAAGCCAAAGGTAGAAGCTTTCGGGTGGATCCGTCTTCGGCGCAGGAAGACGACGAGGAGAGGCCAGTCCGTACACCACACGAGTTGAAAACGAAGGAGTTCAAGAAAGGTATAACCCCCTAACCGAGTAGTTAAACAACTCCTAGTTAGGTTGTTAGTTGTTTAGCAATGATCCGTATTATGAGTCCTTGTTACCACCATCTTGAAAATCGTTTTTCACCACTTCCGCAACCCCGTAAGTACCGAGGATGGGTAGCATGGACTTACAAACACAACGTTGTGTCAGAGCGGAGAAATCATACCCTCTTAGATATGATATGTTCTATGATGAGTGATACTAAGTTACCACTATCATTCTGGGGCCATGCATTGGAGACTACAATATATCTATTAAACAGGGTTCCGACCAAAACCATGTCTACCACTCCATATGAGATATTGTATGGGAAGAGACCATCTCTTAAACGAGTTAGAATATGGGGTTGTCCAGCTTATGTGAAAAAGCTGAATCCGGACAAACTCGAGACACGATCAGTTTTGTGCAAATTTGTGGGATATCCAAAACATTCGTATGGATATCTTTTCTACCACAAGGAGGAACAAAGCGTATTTGTTTCTCAGTATACCACATTTTTAGAAAATGAATTTTTTACAAATGATACTGTTAGCAATGCGGTAGAACTGGAAGAAGTTTCAGAAACACAAACAATTACCGATGATTTGGTCGAACCTGAAGTTATAATAGAACCCAGCGAACCTCAGCCATGGCGTAGATCTAGTAGGACTTCTCGCCCACCTGATAGATACTACGGTTTTCTAATTAATGGTGATAGAGAAGATTGCATCATGGATGATGATGACCCTACTAGTTTTCAGCAAGCTATCATGAGTAGTGACTTAGTGAAGTGGCTGGATGCCATGCGATCCGAAATTGAATCTATGCACACTAACAAAGTATGGACTTTGGAGGTTGCACCTTCTAGAGTAAAACCCATAGGGTGAAAGTGGATCTTTAAGAGAAAGATTGGTGTGGATGGATAGGTGAAGACCTATAAAGCTAGGTTGGTAGCAAAAGGATTTCGTCAAAGACCAGGAGTGGACTATGTTGAGACCTTTTCACCAGTCGCAATGCTTAAATCCATTCGGATCTTGCTTGCTATTGCTGCTTACTACGACTATGAAATCTTCCAGATGGAAGTTAAAACCATATTTCTAAATGGTGATTTAGATGAATGTATTTTTATGGATCGGCTAGAGGGCTTCATTGACAGTGGGAGCTGTTAGTTATATGTATTCCATAGAGGTCATTACTGTACATGCAATGTGTTAGTGTATATGCCCTAGAGGCCATTACCGTATCATACTAGTTTGTATATTAATTAATGGAAGCTTGGGATATTCACAGTTGTATAGACAATCTTGCTCAAAATAGTAGTATGATACTTAGTTTGTTTCTACTTTAATGTGTGCATGTGTTTCTTTTAGCATATCGCCTATACACATTAGTGAAGTCCTTATGATCTTTGCTTGATTACCAGCGTTGGGATGACAGTCACACTAGTGGGGGCTGGGTAATCTACAAGCACATCCTTATACAGGTCCCATGTCGTAGGGTTATCGAGACGGGGCATCGATACTCCGGAGTAGACTAGCGTATGCGCTTCTCATCCCAGTAGGGGAGATGGTCTGTCCCACAGCAATTAGTACGTCGTACTTGAGATAGTATGCGGGTGCTCGTTAGGTTACGAGTATACTGGACAGGACTCGTCGGGAACTGTTGGTTGGTACTATACCTATCGTCAGTTATCAGTTCCCAGGTGACATAAGTACAGCTTAGTCCGCTGACTTGACACTGTCACATCGCCTCGAGTGTGTTCCCACTGTTCTTAGATTGCTACCCTACCATGGCTCTAATGAGTCGTGAAAACAGGTAGCAGTTGGGTGCAGTCCCGAAGCACTTGGAGGCAGTGACGGTTTGACAGGATTCGTCTCTCCCGGTATTGGGGGTTGATATCGCGCTGTGTCTAGGAGAGCCATTACACAAAGTCCCTGGCCACGGATAGCGAGATTTACTTGTAGCGTTTCCAGTGTTATCTCAGGGTGTTCTGGGCTACACTCCGACACGACTTGTACCGCTATTAGGGGACTGACGTTTACCGCCCCCTAGGCCCGCCATGCGATACTCTTAGACGAACAGACCGGACTGTACGGAGATTGTCACATTCAGGCTCAGTAGGAGTTCGGATGGGTTCACCACATCAGTCTTCTTATCGGCATCTACCTGGGGACCATTAAGTACAGCAAGTACCGCTTGCGGCCTGTAGTTAAACCCACTGCAAGCGTAGTGTCGAGTCTTTAAAGTCTCATATAGAGGGTTATTCTCCTTTGGGCAAAATAGAGTAGAGGTCGCATGGTATTGCGATGGGGTTCTTTCACATCCGCGCACTTATGCACGTTTGGTGTCCGTACAGTTTTTACTAGCGGGCTTTGGTTTAAGCCGGATCCTAGTATATGTTTTAGGATTGGTTTTATCTCATTGTATTTGTGTTCTTCGGAACATGTATGCGGGTGTGTATGCATAGTTGATAGAGGCAGAGGCAGAGGATTCTCATTAGGGTTGATGACCGTTGTCTTTTTCCAAACCCTAATGGATATGTGAAATATGATTAATAATATTAATTAAAGATAATTGTGTTATGGTTAGGGTTGTTGACAATTTGACTTTGGTTTACTTGTTTACCCATGTTGACATATTGACCATCATCATTTCACATGAAAGATTCTCTTTGATTCTTGCAAAATTCATTAAATGTGAAATGATAATGGTCATTTCAAATGAACCATCACAATTTCCTTTTAATTATTATTGTTAATTCATAATTCATAATTCATATATATGTGAGAATGGTTGATAATTATCCTCTTTCTCTCATGCTCATTCTCTCTCATCCAAAGCTCATCCTCTTCCCCTCTCTCTCAAAGCACTCATCTCTCATGTGTTGAGAACCATTTGCTTTTGAGATAAAACACCAAAACTCATCTCTACTCATTCTAGGGTTCTAGGTTTAGCAAGCCAAGCACTTTAGTTACCTTTAGGTTGAGGTAGGAGCTCAAGGTAGAGGCCCTCGGGTAGATCTTTCTTCGGCAAGAGAAGGCGACGAGGAGGAGCCATTCAACCCACTCCAAGGAGCAAGAAGAGAAGGAGTTAAAGACTTAGGTATAACCCTCTAACCGAGTAGTTAATACTTGTAGTTAGGTTGCTAGGTTTTTGTTTAGCAAAGATCCTCTTTTCTAGTCCATGTTACCTTGAGTTTAAAAATCGTTTTTTACCTATTCCGCCTCCCCGTAAGTACCGGGGTGGGTAACGTGGACTTACAGTGGTATCAGAGCCTAGCTAAACAACAACTAGCATGTTGGCAAAGTATTTAGAATTTCGATCTGAGAAAAAAGCGCAAAACACGTCAAAATCATCAAGTTTCTGTCGATTTTTAAAACTGCTTTAAAAATAATTCCACACATCTTAAATATCCGTGCGGGGCTTTCTGGGAACACACAAGAAAAACGAGTCCACGATTCGACCAGACCGTCGCGGAAGCGCGGCGAATCCATGGGTTTCGCCGCGGCTCCGCGGCCGAGTCAACTCGGTCGTGACTCGGGTTTGTTGCAGTGTTCTTATTTTGACGTTTTGTGATTTTTAAAGTATTTTGTTTCTGCCCAGAATTTCCAGAGAACAAAGTTGTGTTTGGGGTTGTTACAAATCCGTATTTTTTATCAAAGTTCTGTAGACTTTAGCTAATTGGTTATATCTGTGATATGATATATGCACTGAACGTCAACTAATCGCTATACGTCAATTAGTGGGGGTTGTGCATATCTGTGATTTGTAATGTTGATGGATTGTGTATATGAACTCGTTGGATTGTCGCGGATGAATAGCCGGGGTTTTGTGAGATGGGAGTTTTCTTTATCTTTCTTTTGATGTAATATGTAAATTGATGTAATATTATTTTTATGGCCGCACATCCGGGATGAGGTTGTAGCCGCCATTGTATATTATTTCTTTTACTGTTTTTGCTCCTAGGATAGACCCAAGGTGGGGTGCAAAAACTACCGGGTATCTCGAAGTGCCGAGTGGCCTACTCACGTCGTTGAGGGTGGTTGCTTCACTTCGGGTACTTGGCGGGTAGTTTGCCGCACCCGTAGGGGTCTAGGATGGGGTTTGGCTATTCATCGCGACCGTGTAATCCGTCTTTCGTTGCAGGCTCGAACGAAACGCGGATTCCTAGTATATCCAATGTTTTCATCTGTGATCTGGAATGGCTATCATTGCATCTGACGAATGTATATATCTATATATGCTATCTAGTAGGCGTTGCTTATGTTTTGCATCCGCGCTAGTCCAGCCCCCGCTCTGTCATTAGTTAAGTAACCTAACGGGTGATGACGGGGCCCCGTGGCGAATGCGGATGGCATAAGTGTACGTCATATTTTCGTTGTTTTCTACAATGGTAGGATTAATTGATGGGACGCATTAAATTAATGCAAGAAAATAAACCAAAGTTAAAGTCGTTGGAACAATTTCAAAACCACTCGATTTCTTTTCAAAACAGAAAAATTTTAAAAACGCGGGCTTAAACCACTCCTTTTAAAAGCTATCAGGTGCCTTCGATTATATCAAGTTCACCACGTTCACGGTTTCGCCAAAACCATTCGTAGCCCTCCATCATTTCAGTTAAATATTCGGTAGTATTCAAGCTATGTATTTTAACCTACGCCAAGGCATAGTGATTGGTCGCTGTCGGATATTTATCTGTTGCATAGATAGATGCGTTGGTTTGAGACAGTCATACTGCCATTTTGGCCTACGTCAAGGGTATGTACGGCTGGGTTCAAATTAACCTGGTAAATGATGGGTAGAACTTGACATATGACTTAGGATATTTTGGCCTATGTCAAGGTCATAAGAGCATGGGGCAAAAATCCACATCGGGAGTTTCTAGAGAAACTGAAACTTGCTAGTGCTGCATACCATTTGGAGTGTGAAGATTCTGGTAGGATTCTTTCAGTTTTATCACACGATGATATTTGGATCCCGATCCTGCTGTGAGTATATGCTACTCCTCAGGAACTTTCTCACTTAACGATCAATGCTATAAACCAAGTAGGTGTCTAGAAAGGTGTTAGCGGGGCTATGCCCACGGGGAAAAGAGGTTATTTAATTAAGGAACTTCGCGAAAGCGTTGGAAAACCTCCCTCGAAGTACATCCTGTTTAGACAAACTAAAAACCATTCTAAACTTGCAAGAGCATCATGCTAAAGTGTTTCTTCTCTTTCTCCTAATTGCAGCAACCAAGCATCATGACCGAGCTTAAGTTACTACTAGATAAAAATATACTGACAGGGCTAAGCTACAAAGATTGGCTCAGGAATGTCAAAATGGTAATCACTTATGACAAGTTGGGGTATCTCCTTACCACCAAAGCTCCCCCCTGTCCCAGGTCCTCAATCCAGCCTCGCGGATAAGGAAATCCGTAAGACCTGGGAGATTGATAGCGTGAAGACCAAGTGCCTCATGCTTTCCTCTATGGATAATGAACATCAGAGGAGGCACGAGAATATAGTCCTCGAATCCATATTTCTTCATACTAAGGATCTGTTTGGAGAGCAATCCCGTATCGCCAGATACGAAGTCTCGAAAAAGTTGTTTTCGGCGAGATTGGCCGTCGGATCATCCGTAGCGGAACACGTGCTTAAGATGATTGGCTACATTGAAGAGCTCGCGGACCTAGGGACCACGTTGGAGAACGAGCTCTACACTGACCTGATTCTCCAGTCCCTTCCTTCCACTTACGCCTAGTTTATCCTGAACTTCAACATGCAAGGAAATGAAGTTGAACTTTCGGAACTCCTAAACCTGTTGAGGAGTGCAGAGGGCACCCTACAGAAAGGTAGGGAAACATCCACTTTGTTTATTGGAGGAGCTTCCTCTTCCAGGTCCAAGGCGAGAGCCAAATGAAAGAAGAAGAAGGCCCCCACCAAACCAAGGGGCGGTGTTAGTAAAGTGGAAGCCAAGGGAAAGGCAAAAGTAGCAAAGGTAACGGGAAAGCTTGTGGGAAAGGAAGAGTGCTTTTACTGTCACAAGAGTGGATACTGGAAGAAAGATTGCAGGGCTTGGAAGGCCAGAAACCAGGACCCGAAGCAAGTTGTGGCTTCGGCTTCAGGTGTGTATGTTATTGAAAACTGTCTATCAATAAACTCTACTTCCTGGGTATTGGATACCAGATCAGGATCTCATATCTGTAATTCTTTGCAGGCACTGAGAAAGAATAGGGTTTTGAAGGCAGGTGATATGACCCTCAGAGTTGCTAACGGAGCTAACATGGATGCTGAGTCCGTGGGGGACTATCACTTGGGATTGTCAGATGGACATGTTTTGGTTTTACGTGATTGTTATTTTGTACCCAGTTCGACTTGTAATATCATATCTGTATCTTTAATGTCTAAAGAAGGTTATGATTTTGCATTTGTAAGCAATGTTGTAAACATTCACCTTAATCATGTTCTGATTGGGTCGGGTATATTAAGCAACGAAATATACGTATTGAACTAACCACAGATTTTCAATGTCCAGAATACACACAAAAGAAAGTCTCCAGAAATAAATCATGCTTTCTTATGGCATTGTAGACTGGGTCACATAAATGAGACAAGGTTAACTAAGTGGCATAAAGAAGGATATTTGGATCCGTTCGAATATCAATCATATACAACTTGTCAATCATGTCTCAAAGGAAAGATGACAAAGACTCCATTCACTGGACACGGAGTAAGAGCGAGCGAGCTGTTGGGATTCGTACACAGCGATGTATGCGGTCCAATGTCTACACATGCGCGGAGTGGTTATTCTTGCTTCATTACTTTTACGGATGATTTTTCAAGGTACGGATATGTCTTCTTGATGAAGCATAAATCAGAAGCCTTTTAAAAATTTCAGCACTACAAAAATGAAGGAGAAAAACAAACAGGCAAAAGTATCAAGACACTGAGATCTGATCGATGTGGTGAATACTTGAGTGCCGAGTTCCTGGATTACCTAAAAGAGAATGGATTTCTCTCTCAGCTTACTCCTCCATACACTCCACAACATAATGGTGTATCGGAGAGAAGGAACCGAACCCTGTTGGATATGGTACGTTCCATGATGAGTAATGCTGAGTTACCGCGAACATTCTAGGGATATGCACTAGAATCAGCTGCATATCTTTTGATCCGAGTTCCAACTAAGGCTGTGCCTACCACACCATATCAGATGTGGAGTGGGAAGAAACCCTATCTTCAATATCTGAAGATTTGGGGATGTCCAGCTTTTGTCAAAAAGAAGCATGCGGACAAACTCGAGGCACGCTCAGTACAGTGCAAGTTTGTGGGATACCCAAAGAACTCCAGGGGGTATCTTTTCTATTACGCAGAAGAACAAAAGGTTTTTGTCTCTCGAAATGCCTACTTTCTGGAACATCAGTTCTTAGAAAAAGAAATAAGTGGGAGCGTAATAGAACTAGAAGAAATTCCAGAACCACAAGCTATTACTGAAAGCTTAGTAGAACCAGAGGGTTCGAAAGAATAGGACATTCCTGCGCCGCTCCGCAAAAGTAATAGGCAGTCTCATCCGCCCGAGAGATACTACGGTTTTCTCATAGACGGGGATAGAGAGGATTGCATCATTGATAATGATGAGCCGACTAGCTTCCAGCAGGCCATTCAGAGCGCTGACTTGGTAAAATGGCTGGATGCAATGCGGACCGAAATGGAGTCCATGTACACCAACAAAGTATGGACTTTGGACGTTGCTCCAGAAGGGGTAAAACTCGTAGGCTGTAAATGGATCTTCAAAAGGAAGATTGGTGTAGATGGACAGGTTGAGACCTATAGGCTAGACTTGTCGCAAAGGGTTTCCGTCAAAGTCCTGGTTTGGACTATGACGAAACCTTTTCTCCAATGGCTATGCTCAAATCCATTCGGATCCTTCTTGCCATTGCTGCCTTCCATGATTATGAGATTTGGCAGATGGACGTAAAGACCGCTTTTCTAAATGGAAATTTAGAGGAGTATGTCTATATGGACCAGCCAAAGGGTTTCATTCAGAGTGGGAGCAGCGGGAAGGTGGGCAAGTTGCTTAAGTCCATTTATGGACTCAAGCAGGCATCGCGGAGTTGGAACATCTGTTTTGATGAGACGGTCAAAGAATTTGGCTTTATCAAAAATCCAGATGAACCATGCATCTATAGTAAAATTGTAGCACGAACTGTCGTATTCCTCATTTTATACGTGGACGACATTCTCTTGATAGAATATGACATTCCTATGCTACAAACTGTCAAAGGGTTCTTGTCACACAGGCTCTCCATGAAAGACCTGGGTGATGCCTCTTACATTCTAGGGATCCGGATCTATCGTGATAGGTCCAAGAGGATATTAGGACTTTCACAGTCCAGGTACATCAACACCATACTGAAAAGATTCAGTATGGAAGATTCTAAGCGCGGTAATTTACCGGCTTGTCACGGGATCACCCTCTCCAAAGAGATGTCTCCCAAGACTGATTTAGAAAGTGATCGCATGTCTATTATACCCAATACCTCTACGGTAGGCTCTATAATGTATGCGATGTTGTGTACCAGACCACATGTAGCTTATGCACTGAGTGTGGTAAGCCAGTATCAGTCAAACCCTGGGGAGAAGCACTGGATAGCGGTAAAGAACATTCTCAAGTACCTGAGAAGGACTAAGGAGATGCTCTTGGTGTATGGCGGAAAAGACCTCCAGATCGAGGCCTTTGCTGACTCCAGCTTCCAGAGTGACAAGGATGACTCCAAGTCCATGTCGGGTTATGTCTTTACCCTCAATGGAGGGACGGTGTGTTGGAAGAGTTCCAAACAGGAAACCGTTGTTGAATCGACGATGGAAACGGAATATATCGCTGCATCCGATGCCGCAAAAGAATCCGTCTTGATGAGGAAGTTCTTGATAGAACTTCAGGTGGTTCCGTCCATTGTTGATCCAATACCTCTGTATTGTGACAACAACGGGGCTATAGCTTTAGCGAAGGAACCCAGGTCCCATCAGAAGTCCAGACACATCTTGAGGCGGTATCACCGGATCAGGGAGATCGTGGATCGCCGGGAAATCGAGGTTCGGAGGGTTGCTTCAGAAGATAACACTGCAGATCCATTCACGAAGGCCTTACCCCAGACTCAGTTCGAGCGGCTGATCGAGATGATAGGTCTTCGATACGCCAGTACATGGCCTTAGTGCAAGTGGGAGATTGTTAGTGTATATGCCCTAGATGCCATTACTGTATCATACTAGTTTGTATATTACTTAATGGAAGCTTGGGATATTCACAGTTGTATAGAAAATCTTGCTCAAAATAGTAGTATGCTACTTGGATTGTTTCTACTTTAATGTGTGCGTGTGTTTCTTTTAGCATATCGCCTATACACATTAGTGGAGCACTTAGGATCTTTGCTTGATTACCAGCATTATGATGACAGTCACACTAGTGGGGGCTAGGTAATCTACAAGCACATCCTTATACAGGTCCCTAGTCGTAGGATTATCGAGACGGGGCATCGATACTCCGGAGTAGACTAGCGTATGCGCTTCTCATCCCAGCGGGGGAGATGGTCCGTCCCATAGCCATTAGTACGTCGTACTTGAGATAGTATGCAGGTGCTCGGTAGGTTACGAGTACACTGGACAGGACTCGTCGGGAACTGTTGGTTGGTACTATACCTATCGTCAGTTATCAGTTCCCAGGTGACATGAATACAGCTTAGTCCGCTGACTTAACACTGCCACTTCGCCTCGAATGTGTTCCCACTGTTCTTAGATTGCTACCCTACCACGGCTCTAATGAGTCGTGCAAACAGGTAGCAGTTGGGTGCAGTCCCGAAGCACTTGGAGGCAGTGACGGTTACACAGGATTCATCTCTCCCGGTATTGGGGGTTGATATCGTGCTGTGTCTAGGAGAGCCATTACACAAATTCCCTGGGCAGGGCTAGCGAGATATACTGGTAGCGTTTCCAGTGTTATCTCAGGGTGTTCTGGGCTACACTCCGACACGACTTGTACCTCTATTAGGGGACTGACGTTTACCGCCCCCCTAGGCCCGCCATGCGATACTCTTAGACGAACAGACCAGACTGTACGGAGATTGTCACATTCAGGCTCAGTAGGAGTTCAGATGGGTTCACCTCATCAGTCTTCTTATCGGCATCTACCTGGGGAACGTTACGTACAGCTAGTACCGCTTGTGGCCTGTGGTTAAACCAACTGCCAGCGTAGTGTCGAGTCTTTAGAGTCCTACATAGAGGGTTATTCGCCTTTGGGCAAAACAGAGTAGAGGTCGCATGGTATTGCGACGGGGTTCGTTCACATCCGCGCACTTGTGCACGTTTGGTGTCCGGATAGTTTTTACTAGTGGGCTTTAGTTTAAGCCGGATCCTAGTATATGTTTTGGGATTGGTTTTATCTCATTGTATTCGTGTTCTTCGGAACATGGATGCGGGTGTGTATGCACAGTTGACAGAGGCAGAGGCAGAGGATTCTCATTAGGGTTGATAACCGTTGTCTTTTTCCAAACCCTAATGGATATATGAAATATGATTAATAATATTAATTAAAGATAATTGTGTTATGGTTAGGGTTGTTGACCATTTGGCTTTGGTTGACTTGTTGACCCATGTTGACATATTGACCATCATCATTTCACATAAAAGATGCTTTTTGATTCTTACAAAATTCATTAAATGTGAAATGATAATGGTCATTTCAAATGAACCATCACAATTTCCTTTTAATTATTATTGTTAATTCATAATTCACATATATATGAGAATGGTTGATAATTATCCTCATTCTCTCATGCTCATCTCTCATGCTCATTCTCTCTTGCTCATTCTCTCTCATCCAAAGCTCATCCTCTTCCTCTCTCTCTCAAAGCACTCATCTCTCATGTGTTGAGAACCATTTGCTTTTGAGATAAAACACCAAAACTCCTCTCTACTCATTCTAGGGTTCTAGGTTTAGCAAGCCAAGCACTTTAGTTACCTCTAGGTTGAGGTAGGAGCTCAAGGTAGAGGCCCTCGGGTGGATCTTTCTTCGGCAAGAGAAAGAGACGAGGAGGAGCCGTTCAACCCGCTCCAAGGAGCAAGAAGAGAAGGAGTTCAATACTTAGGTATAACCCTCTAACCGAGTAGTTAATACTTGTAGTTAGGTTGCTAGGTTTTTGTTTAGCAAAGATCCACTTTTCTAGTCTATGTTACCTTGAGTTTAAAAATCGTTTTTTACCTATTCCGCCTCCCCGTAAGTACCGGGGTGGGTAATGTGGACTTACACGATGTATATTGTAGTGGATGCTTGGACATATATTAGAAGTACTTTCTTACTCGACATGATAATATGCTATCTGGTTGCACTTTATCTTAACATGTAAACAAATACTGTTTTGTGATCACATGTTGATAAAGCCCATAGGATAAGTACTTGACTACCAGGACTATGATGTAGATCATATTAGTGGGGACTGGATAGTCGATAAGTACTTCCTTCAAATGTTCCTAGTCGTGGGAGTATCGAGACATGGCATCGATACTCCAGAGTAGACTAGCATATGCGCTTCTTGACCCATATGACGGTCGGTGGATGATCCCATATCCATTGGTGTTTGACATCAGAGAAGGTATACGGGTGCTTAGTGGAGACCGGGTACACTGGACGGACTCGCCGAGAACTCCTAGATGGTATTATACCTATCGTCGGATAGCAGTTCTCTGGTGACACTGGTACAGGTTAGTCTGTAGACCCGAGATCGTCATAGAGTCTTGTGTGATTCCCACTGTGCTTTGATTTCCACCTTACCACGGTCAAGAGATCGTGCAAAACAGTTGCTTTTGGGTACAGTCCTGAGTCACATAGAGGCAATGAACGATCGGAGGGGTGTCGTATCTCCCGGTATTGGGAGTTGATGTTGCACTATGCTCGATTGGCCATAACAGGAAATCCCTGGGCAGGGTTGTTGAGATTTACTGGTAAGTGTTATCAGTAGTTTCTCGAATCGTTATGGACCTTACATCGCCATAACTAATCAGGCTATTAGGGTCTGACGTTATACCACCCCAGGCTGTGATATGCAACATATCAGACGAAGAGACCGGACTGTACGGTAGTGTTACTAATTGGATTCACAGGAGTTATAGTAGGCTTGCTTGTTGATCTTCTGATCACTCAATACCCAGGTGGCCATTACGTTTAGCCGACCGCTTGCGGCTTGTGGGTGTTTGATATGATCATCACCTACTGCCGGTGTATTGATGAGTCTTTAGAGTCCTACACAGAGGTTTCCTGGTTCATACGAAACGGAGTAGGAGCACATATGTGACATGTGCGGGACCGAGATTAATGCGAGTATGTGATACCGCATTCTATTCTCACGATATGTGATATCGGTCGGTTATATATATATAGACGGATTATTAAATCAAGAGTTGATTTAATAATTTAATGTATAATTATATATCTGATATATTAAATTACATTGACTAATATTAGCTCACTTAAGATTTCTTTTCTCACTTTTTGATACATTGATATATATGTGATATAAATTATTTGTATTCTTTTAGCATATAATATATATATGATATATATTACTGTGTCATGCTAGGTTACACATGCAACATGTATGATACTAACACCATGTTAGGGTTAATGTTAGGGTTAATATTTATTCTTAAATAATTACAAATTAGTGGAGATATTTTGATGGTTGGAAGTTTGGAGAAGTTTTAAGATAACCATTGACTTAGTCCACTCTTTTGTTTTCCTTAAGATATTTATCAACTCAACCATTATCCATACACAATGGTTAACTCTCTACAAGGGTTAGATATATGATATACTCACCCATGGTTGCATTTTTAACCTGAATTGATTCATTCTTTCATAACTTGAGTTTCATCTTCTTCTTCCTCATTTTAAGCTTTCTAGCTTTTGACAAAGTGATGAAAGATTGTGAGAAAACCAAATCCAAAGTGAGCAATATTCCTACTTCATCATCCTCTACTATTAGCCATTTAATTTAGGGTGTTTGCTTCACTAATCTACACAATTAGTGAAGAGATATCATGAGCCAGTGTCTCCTCGACGTAGATCATCTTCGGCCTCGAATACTTCGAAGCAAGCTTGTTCGTTTCTTCATAGGAGCCTCTCTAGAGTCCAGATGATCGTGATCGCAGCGAAGGGACTTCTACACAGAGCTATTGAAGTGAAGGACCGGTATACAAAGGTTGTATTCCTTGTTCACTTAGATATAAAGTGTTTACATATCTTGTTTAACCCTAAGTCTCTAGTTAACATCTTGGTTAGGGTTTGTTTAGCACCCTAAAAATTCTAAAGTAGCATGATTGATGCTTGCCAAAACTTGCTAAGGTGCTAAGACAACCCTACAGTGGTATCAGAGCTAAGCTAGAGCATTAGGCGTCGTGTAGGCGAAGTTTAAAGTCCGATCGAACTCTGAAACCCCGAAAAATCCCACTTTCTGGAAATTTTTTCAAAAGCTAAAATTTTTCATATTAAAAATACTCAGAAAATCATGCAGGGAATTCTAAGGATTACTGTGAAGTACGAAGCCATAACTCACTCAAGGGACCGTGGAACCGCGGCCAAACCATGTGTTTGGCGGCGGTTCTGCGGCCAACTTTGGGAGTTAGGGGCTAATACTTCAGGGCTTTATTCCTGGGTATTTTTTCATGCTTCTGGGAATTTTTAATTCGACTCAAGTGTTGAGCTTTCTAGGAAATATTGGGAACTCGTTGATTCGATCGGAAAGTTTAACTTCGTTTAAGTTTTTCTGGGTAATTTAGAATGTGTTAGAAAGCTTGAACAGATATCAATAACTCATTTTTTCCCCTGTCGGAAAACTTTCAAGTATTGGATTTTTCCTGAGTTTTAAAACTTTCAGAAAATCATACAAGTGAATCTGTGGACCTGTAAGTCGATGTTACACACCCCATAAGATGAATAGGTAAAACAATCATTTTGTTTAAGGTAACATCGACTAAATTTACGGATCTTTGCTAAATCCTAACTAACAAACTATCTAGAAGTGCTAAACTACTATGATAGATGATTATACCTTAAGATACTAGTCCTTCTTGTTCTTGTTGTTCACCTCCTCATCGGCCTCCTCGATGTAATAGAAGATCCACCCGAGAGTTCCTTCTCCAAGCTTTAACCTCTCACTTGAGGTAACTAAGTGGTTAGGATTGCAAATCCAAGTGACCTAGAAGATATAGAAGTGGATTAAGGATCTATTAGTCTTTCTAACCCTTGGGATCTCAACACATAAGAAGATTAGGGTTAGGTTGAAGAAGAGGAGAGCTTGAGGAGAGAGAGTGTGTATGTAAGAATGAAATGAAAATATAACTCATTTCTATATTTCATCAAGCATAATGATTATCTAATAAATCATATTAGATAATTACAACCATGCTTCATTTAATATATTAGGATGAATCATCCATGAGTCATTAAAACAATAAATGCTTCATTAACTCACTTTGGATGAATCATCATATGAGTCATTAAATCATTTAATGCAAATAACACATAAGCTCTCCACCTCATTTAGTTTAATTCATAAATGAATTAAATCTAAATGAGTCACCTTTCTTCTAGAAGCTTCTCGAGTAATTACGAGAATGCCCCTCCCATCCGTATTTACAAAAAACATGGATATACTGAGACTGCATAAATCCAATGATCAATACTAGAATCTGGCTTAGACTAAAGCCAGCTAGTATAATCTGTCCGAACATCAAACGTGCACAAATACACGTATATGTCCGAACCCTGTCGTAAAACCATACGACCTCTATATCGTTTCGCCTGAAGTAGGGAAACTCTCTGTGTGGGACTCTAAACACTCGACACTACGCTGGCAGTGGGTTTGACCGCAGGCCGCAAGCGGTACTAGCTGTACGTAACGGTCCCTAGGTAGATGTCAATAAGAAGGCCGATGAGGAAACCCATCTGAACTTCTACTGAGCCTGATGTGACAATCTCCGTATAGTCCGGTCTGTTCGTCTATGACTATCGCATATCGGGCCTAGGGGGCGGCAAGCGTCAGTCCCCTAAAAGGCGGTATAAGTCGTGTCGGAGTGAAGCCCATTACACCTTGAGATGCTACTGGAAAACCTACCAGTATATCTCGCTTGCCCTGGCCAGGGACTTTGCGTAATGGCTCTCCAAACACAGCGTGATATCAACTCCCAATACCGGGAGAAACGGATCCTATCTAACTGCCACTGCCTCCAAGTGCTTCGGGACTGCACCCAACTGCTACCTGTTTGCACGACTCCTTTGAGCCGTGGTATGGTAGCAATCTAAGAACAGTGGGAACACACTCGAGGCGAAGCATCAATGTCAAGTCTACGGACTATGCTGTACTCATGTCACCTGGGAACTGTTAACTGACGACGGGTATAATACCAACCAACAGTTCCCTACGAGTCATGTCCGGTGTACCCGTAACCCAACGAGCACCTGCATACTATCTCCAGTACGACGTACTGATGGCTGTGGGACAGACCATCTCCCCAACTGGGATGAGAAGCTTACACACTAGTCTACTCCGGAGTATCAATGCCCTGTCTCGATAATCCTACAACTAGGGACCTGAAAAAAAGATGTGCTTGTAGACTACCCATCCCCCACTAGTGTGACTGCCATCACAATGCTGGTAGTCAAGCAAGATCCTATGGGCTCTATTAATATGTATTCACGATATGCTAAAAGAAACATATACACATATTAAGATAGATATAAACCAAGTAGCATACTACTATGTTGAGCAAGATTGTTAATACAACTGTGAATATCCCAAGCTTCCATTAAGAATATACAAGCTAGTATGATACAACAATGGCTCCTAGGGCATATACACTAACAATCTCCCACTTACACTAGGGCCATGTACTGGCGTATCGAAGACCTATCATCTCGAGTAGCCTCTCGAACTGTGTCTGAGGTAAGGCCTTTGTGAATGGATCTGCAGTGTTCTCCTCTGTAGAAACTCTCCGGACCTCGATCTCCCGGCGATCATTGATCTCCCTGATCAGGTGATACCGCCTTAAGATATGTCTGGACTTCTGATGGGACCTGGGTTCCTTCGCTAAAGCTATACCGCCGTTGTTGTCACAATACAACGGTATTGGATTAACAATGGTAGGAACCACCTGAAGTTCTGTTAGGAACTTCTTCATCCAGAATGCTTCTTTTGTGGCATCGCAAGCAGCGGTATACTCCGCTTCCATCGTCGAGTCAACAACGGTGTCCTGCATGGAACTCTTTCAGCACACCGCCCCTCCATTGAGGGTAAAGACATAACCTGTCATGGACTTGGAGTCATCCTTGTCACTCTGGAAGCTGGAGTCAGCAAAAGCCTCGATCTGGAGGTCTTTTCTGCCGTAAACCAAGAACATACTCTTAGTCCTTCTCAGGTACTTGAGAATGTTCTTTACTACTATCCAGTGCTTCTCCCCTGGGTCTGACTGATACCGGCTTACCACGCTCAGTGCGTGAGCTACATCTGGTCTGGTGCACAACATCGCATACATTATAGAGCCTACTGCAGAAGCATAGGGTATAATCGACATGCGAACCCTTTCCAAATCAGTCTTGGGAGACGTCTCTTTGGAGAGGGTGATTTCGTGACAAGCGGGTATATTACCGCGCTTAGAATCTTCCATACTGAATCTTTTCAGTATAGTGTTGATATACCTGGTCTACGAAAGTCCCAACATCCTCTTAGATCTATCACGATAGATCTGGATCCTTAGTATGTAAGAGGCATCGCCCAGGTCTTTCATGGAGAACCTGTGTGACAAGAATCCTTTGACAGATTGTAGCATAGGAATGTCATTTTCTATCAAGAGAATGTCATCCACATACAAGACGAGGAATACGACAGTTCGTGCTACAACCTTACTATAAATATATGGTTCATCTGGATTTTTGATATAGTCAATTCTTTGACTGTTTCATCAAAACAGATGTTCCAACTCTGCGATGCCTACTTTAGTCCATAAATGGACTTAAGCAACTTGCACACTTTCCCGCTGCTCCCACTTTGATTGAAACCTTCTGGCTGATCCATATAGATGCAATCTTCCAAATAGCCATTTAGAAAGCCGTCTTTACGTCCATCTTCCAGATCTCATAATCATGGAAGGAAGCAATGGAAAGAAGGATCTGAATGGATTTGAGCATAGCCACTGGAAAAAAGTTTCGTCATAGTCCAAACCAGGTCTTTGACGAAAACCCTTTGCAACAAGTCTAGCTTTATAGGTTTCCACCTATCCATCTACACCAATCTTCTTCTTGAAGATCCACTTGCATCCTATGGGTTTTACCCCATCTGGAGCAAAGTCCAAGGTCCATACTTTGTTGGTGTACATGGACTCCATCTCGGTCCACATTGCATCCAGCCATCTTACTAAGTCGCCGCTCTGGATGGCCTGTTGGAAGCTAGTAGGTTCATCATTATCAATGACACAATCTTCTCTATCCCCGTCTATGAGAAAACCATAGTATCTCTCAGGCGGATGAGACAGCCTACTACTCCTGC
Source organism: Agapanthus africanus (assembly GCA_030015575.1). Classification (NCBI taxonomy): domain Eukaryota; kingdom Viridiplantae; phylum Streptophyta; class Magnoliopsida; order Asparagales; family Amaryllidaceae; genus Agapanthus; species Agapanthus africanus. The sequence goes on from JASDDO010000012.1 coordinate 429,806,082, forward strand.
GGAGGGGTGCGGGAATGTCCTGTTCTTCTGGAACTTCTGGTTCTACCAAACTTTCAGTAGTAGTTTGTGGTTCTGGAATTTCTTCCTGTTCTATTGCGCTTTGACTTGTTTCCTTTTATAAAAACTGATGTTCTAGAAAATGGGCATTACGAGAAACAAAAACTTTTTGTTCCTCTGCGTAATAAAAAATACCCCTTGGAGTTCTTTGGATATCCCACAAACTTACACTGTACTGAGCGTGCCTCGAGTTTGTCCGCATGCTGCTTTTTAACAAAAGCTGGACATCCCCATATTTTTAGATACTGAAGATAGGGTTTCTTCCCACTGTACATCTGATATGATGTGGTAGGCACAGTCTTGGTAGGAACCCTATTCAAAAGATATGCAGCTGATTCTAGTGCATAACCCCAGAAAGATCGCGGTAACTCAGCATTACTCATCATGGAACGTACCATATCCAATAGGGTTCGGTTCCGTCTTTCCGATACACCATTGTGTTGTGGAGTGTATGGAGGAGTAAGCTGAGAGAGAATTCCATTCTTTTTTAGGTAACCCAGGAACTCGGCACTTAAGTATTCACCACCTCGATCAGATCTCAGTGTCTTGATACTTTTGCCGGTTTGGTTTTCTACTTCATTCTTATATTCTTAGAATTTCTCAAAGGCCTCGGATTTATGTTTCATCAAGAAAATGAATCCAAACCTAGAGAAATCATCCATAAAAGTAATGAAATATGAAAAACCGCCTCTTGCATGTGTAGACATTGGACCACATACATCGCTGTGTATGAGTCCTAAGAGCTCGCTCACTCTTACTCCATGTCCAGTAAATGGAGTCTTTGTCATCTTTCCTTTGAGACATGATTGACAAATGGCATAAGATTGATATTCGAATGGATCCAAATTTCCTTCTCTATGTAACTTAGTTAACCTTGTCTCATTGATGTGACCTAGTCTACAATGCCATAAGAAAGCCTGATTTATATCTGGAGACTTTCTTTTTAGTGTGTTCTGGACATTAAATCTGCAATTGGTTTAATACATATATACCGTTATCTAGTATACCGGACCCAATTAAACCATGATTAAGGTGGATGTTAACAACATCGCTTACAAACGTGAAATCATAACCTTCTTTTGATAACAAGGGTACTGATATGATATTACATGTTAAACTAGGTACATAAAAACAGTTGCGCAAAACCAAAATATGTCTACTCGTCAATCTAAGGTGATTATCCCCTACGGACACAGCACCCATGCTAGCTCCGTTAGCAACCTGGAGGGAGCACTCTACGGTTTCTCAGTGCCTGCAATGAATTGCATATATGAGATCCTAATCCGGTATCCAATACCAAGGAAGTAGAGTTGATTGACAGACAATTTACAATTACAAACACACCTGAAGCCGAAGCCACAACTTGCCTCAGGTCCTGGTTCTTGGCAATCTAAGTTTTGCAATCTTTCTTCCAATGGCCTTTCCAACGACAATGGAAGCACTCGTCCTTTGCCACTACTGGCACTGCAACCTTTTCTTTTCCCCTGGCTTCCACCTTACCAACACCTCCTCTCAGTTTGGAAGGTGCCTTCTTCTTCCTTCCTTTGGCTTTCCCCTTGGACCTGGAAGAGGAAGCACCACGAACAAACAGAGTGGGTATTTCCCTTGCTTTCTGCAAGGTGCCATCTGCACTCCTCAACATGTTAAGGAGTTCTGGAAGATCAACTTCTTTACCTTGAATATTGAAATTCAAGATAAACTGGGCGTAGGTGGAAGGAAGGGACTGAAGAACCAAGTCTGTATACAGCTCGTTCTCTAATGTTGTCCTGAAGTCCGCGAGCTCTTCAATATAGCCATTCATCTTAAGGACATGTTCCCCTATAGATGATCCGACGGCCAGCCTCGACTGAAACAAGTTCTTCAAGGTTTCTTATCTAGCTATACGAGATTACTCTCCTTATAGTTCCTTAGTGTGGAGAAATATGGATTCAAGATCCATATTCTCGTTCCTCTTCTGATGTTCATTATTCACAGAGGCAAGCACGATGCATTTGGCTTTCGCGCAGTCAATCTCCCAGGTCTTGCAGATTTCCTTATCCGCGACACTGGATTCTGGACTTGGGACGGCAGGGGCCTTAATAGTAAGGACATACCCCAATTTGTCATAAGTTATTGCTATCTTAACATTCCGGAACCAATCTTTATAGTTTGGCCCTGTCAAAATATTTTTATCTAATAATAACTTAAATCTTGTCATGTTCTGGGTCGCTGCAATTAGGAGAAAGAGAGGAAACACTTTAGCATGATGCTCATGCAAGTTTAGAGTGGTTTATAGTTTATCTAAACATGATGGTTCCCACTATTTCTCGAATCCTTCCTCAAGCCAAAAAAGAAGAACTAGTCAGGACTATTCTCACTGTACAATACTTGCTTAACTGTTCAGCCAGGCCGGTGTCGGTACTTCGAGGGAGGTTTTACGACGCTTTCGCGAAGTTCCTTAATTAAATAACCTCTTTTCTCTGGAGGCGTAGCCCCGCTGACACCTTTCTTGACACCTACTTGGTTTATAGCATTGATCGTTAAGTGAAAGAATCTCCCGATGAGTAGCATATACTCACAGTAGGATCGTGATCCAAATATCATCGTGTGATAAAGCTAAAGGAATCCTACCAAAATTATCACACTCCAAATGGTATGCAACTCTAGAAAATTTCAGTTTCTTTAGAAATTCCCGATATGGATTTTTGCCCCATGCTCTTATGACCTTGGTGTTGGTCAAAATGTTCGAAGTCACACGTCAAGTTCTACCCATCATTATCTTGTTAATTTGAACCCATCCGTACATACCCCTGACGTTGGCCAAATGGCAGTACGACTGTCCTAAACCAACTCATCTATCTATGCAACAGATGAATACCCAGCAGCTACCAAACACTATGCCTTGGCGTTGGTCAAAATACATAGCTTGAATACTACTGAATACCCAAATGAAATGACGGAGGGCTACGAATGGTCTTGGCGAAACCGTGAACGTAGTGAACTTGATATGATCGAAGGAACCTGATAGCTTTTTAAAAGGAGTGGTTTAAGCTCCGCAATTAAAAAAATCTTCTATTTTAAAATAACCGAGTGGTTTCTTTTAAACTATTCCAACGATTCAACTTTGGTTTATTTTCTTTGCATTAAAATAATGCGTTCCATCATTTAACCTAACATTGTAGAAAACAACGAAAATACAACGTCCGCTTATGCCATCCGCATTCGCCACTGGGCCCCGTCATTCACCCGTTAGGTTACTTAACTAACGACAGAGCGGGGGCTGGCTAGCGCGGGTGCAAAACATAAGCAACGCCTACTAGATATCATATATAGATATTGTACATTCGTCAGACGCAATAATAGTCATTCCAAATCACAGATGAACATATTGGATATACAAGCAATTCGCATTTCTTTTGAGCCTGCAAAGGAAAACAGATTATACAGTCGTGATGAATAGCCAAAACCCTACCCTAGACCCCTACGGGTACGGCAAACTACCCGCCAAGTACCCGAAGTGAAGCGGTCTCCCTCAACGACGTGAGTAGGCCACTAAGCACTTCAAAGTACCCGGTAGTTTGTGCACCCTACCTTTGTCACGACCCGAAAGTACGGAACGTGACCGGCACTTAGCTTACGAAGCGTCTAGAGGCGCCACGTAACCTAAGTAAGCCGAAGCCCAGAAATCTAAACCATAAAAGAAGAAAAAGAAGAAAAGAAAAGAAAACAAGTATAAAAACATCAGCAGATTTTACCAAAAATTTCGGCAGAGTCTCCTCTGTAAAAACTGGCCCCCAAACGGGTACCACAAGTATAATATGAATAAACAATAAAAAGCATCCCCAAAACGGGAGCTAGCATCACGCCCACAGGCGGAACAACCACAACAAGCACAATAATATACAACGCCAGTAGGCGAGGCTCAAAACTCAAAACAAAACCACCAGATCAGAATAATACATGCGCGACTCTAAGGTTGAAATAAAAGACTGGTCCAATAAACTTATCAAGTAATACAAGTATGGTTGATGGAGATTACTAGATACAAATGAAAGAATAAAAGTACAATGGTGGTTCGGATACAAGTGAACCAACCTACCATGCAAATCACCCTGAAGAAAAGATGTGCCAACAAGCTGCCACGGAAACCTGTACATCGAACCTGTAAAGAATTTGGCACAACGGGGGTGAGTTGCCAACTCGTGAGTAGAAGACATCTACGAAAAGAAATCGAATGCACGACGCTATTCTAGGTCATAATAATACACTATTATATCCCAATCAACTAGTAATAGCAAGGTAAAACTACGTGTAAGTGCAGATACTCCGTGTTCGTGTCAGTGCCTCATATAATACTATGCCATATGAAATGAAATGCATGCACCATAAATGTAAAGTAACAAATCCTGAAATCCAGATATATATGTATAAGAAATCTGTAGCTGTTATCATCGTAAAATGTGTATAAGAATCTGAAATCTCAACAATGAAATCCATGGAAATCCGTGTCAAGCATCGACACAACACATGTAATCTCAAGTCTCAATATGTCGGGCTCCGTCAGTCCGGATCGGCCCATATCATAAAATCTCACGACAACGGTCGGTATCCTCCGGATATCCGCCGCGCCAGACATCACCGGTAGGTAGCCTTCCCCTGCCAGGCTCATCGTCTACAACTCGATCTTCTTGCCCCGGGGTACCATACCGGGCCCACCATGTACCCGAGACGGTTCATCCACTCCTCGAATCGGGTCTCGAAATCCAACAGAAAACATGAAAAACTCATGGTGGACGACACATACATCACGAGAAAACCGCATCTTATTTTAAAAAGAGAAGAGGAGAGAGAGAAGTTGTTATATCTTTTTGCGGTTTTCCCCAAAAATCCAGAAATCTCATAGAAATCCAAATCTCAAAATCATGAGTAACTATATGATAAGTGTCGGCATTTGCCCATGATACTGCATGACAACATGAAAATATGAATGCATGAATGTCTAAGTAATGATATCATGTCTTATACTAACATCAGAGAGTGATCACAATATTATATCGGTTTAGTTGTTAACTGATTCTATCAATAAAAGATAATATGATCTAAAGTGTACGTGACATAGCAATTACCGATGATGATGTGTGTGAGCCGGCAAATAAGTGTGCGTGGAATATGCGCATCATCGGTAATGGTGCTGGTGTCCTAACAGGTAAAGTTTATATTGATTATAGCAACATATAAAAGAACATGCACCATGATGATTATAGTATGAATGTAAATGCAGGTGTGCATTATCCACTCCTCTGCGAGATACGAGTACAACTACCACTATGTGAGTCGAACCTAAACCAGTATCCATCTAACATCCTAAGGAACTAAACCTAATAGACTAGTCAGTAAGAAACTAGAGTCTACCTAAGGTCTAAATCAATATCTCTAATAGTCGGCGATCCTGCCTCCATAGCATCACGTACGTAGTACGGCTTCCTCGAATCAAGAGTGCGGATCGATCATCAAATCTAAGCCTCGTACGGTAAAATCCATCCTACGGCATCCCAATATCGGGGTACGGTCAAGTATCTCCTAGGTGTCTCCTCATTCGTATAATGTCATATGTATCATATTGTGATTAAGTCATACTTATGTGATATCGGCATCAGGTCACACCAATATAATGTCGTAATCAAGTTATACATATATCATATCGTAATCAGTAACAAGTTACAGTCCGGGTACTATTCTAGCGTCCCATGTACATCAATATCACACCACTCTTTATAATTTATATATTCATGTTCATTATCTCATTCTCTAATGATCCGCCAACACTTTATTACGACTGTATGGTCAAGAATCACGGCATCAAGCCCAGTTATACTGTTTCATCATGCCTCGGATATCATATCACATCAATGAATCACCTATACGTGTTATATATATATAAATATACCTATACCTAGTTCTATATATATACACATACACGCACCCCATGTCTAATTTCAGTGTGTGCGTGGGTGTGTTTCTATCTGAAACCTACGGACCTCTTCAAAGGTATTCATCCTCTGATATGGTTTTCCTAAATCGGTCTAGTCCAGCCTAGGGTCAATACTAGGGTCCTACTAGGGTCACGTCTGGTTTCCTAAAGTCAATAATTACTATTCCTATTCTACGTTGCGGGGGTGCTAAACGCCATCCACCCGACTTCCCCCCGTAGATATGCATCTACTCACCTGGTCCATGTCTGCCGAAGACGGTGTCGCCATCCTTCTCTTCATCGCCCGCAGTCCACGTGAGGGGTACCTCCACAACCTCATGTCCAAACTTGAAAATGAGCCTCAAAAATACATGCTTTCCATCTCCAAAATCCATGTAAAAATGAGTAAGAATAGAAGGGTAGAAAATATATATGATTTTGTGGAATTTTAATTGAATTTTTGATGATTTTTGAATAAAAATGAGGTGGAAAATGGGGGGGGCAGCCATGGGGAGGTTGTGGCCGGCCTAAGTGAGGGGAGTGAGAGAAAGAAGAGAGTGGAAAAAGTGTGTAGAAGTTTCAAGAGAAGAAACATCATAAAAAGTCTTTTCATGCTTATTTATTTATTTATTTATTTATTTACTATAGCAACTCAAGAAAGCTCTAGAAATTAGGAAAAATTTGCAAATAAATTTTGCATGATAAACACTAAATTATAATATGCCATGGCTCACTTTTACAAATAAAAACCATTTAAATTTGTAATTTACACTAATTTAGTGTAAAAATAAGGCTTATGTTAATATTTAAAATAATTAATTTAGGAAAAATATTTTATTAAACTAAAAATTTATAATTGGATAAATAAACACCATTTACTAGTAATTTCATAATTAAAATAGATATTTTTAAAATTATAATGAAAAACAATCACCGTTTGGTTTTACGAAAAATACATTTTACTTTACCGAAAATCCTAAAATTCACTTAAACAATTTTATTCATTTAATTATTTATTTAATTATTTTTAAAATGTTACAATCTTCCCCCCTTTAAGAAATTCGGTCCCCGAATTTAAATTAAAACTCCCCCTCCAAATACTAAAACATTTAGCAAAACACTCAAATCGTCGGGGCTCCGAAATCATCAACACATAACAAAAATCAACTCCGTCAAGCATAATGCAATCATCGGAGTTATGGCGAGAATAAAATATCATAACCCAATATGAAAACCATTATAATATACATCAATCTATAACTTATATATAGTGTGCATCATAGTGAAACCGTACAAATATCCGGATAAGGAAATATGCAAACCCCCTTTTTGAAAATTGCCATGTGATGCACGTGTCACGGCTTAAGTAACGGACGTTTATTTTTAAAAAAATAGCTATATATATATCTTTTATTTAACATACACGCCCCGCCTGGTTACTAAATCAAATAATAATGATTATGAAAATATACTGCTCAAACTGAAATCAACCCCAATCACATCAATAAAATATCATGTGCGTCCGGTGCGCACTGAAATCGAAACTAAATGCAGAAACCATGAATACCCACAAAACAAAACTAAGTGCAACAGGTGTGCACCAAAAACATCTGTCAAGTGCAACGGGCGTGCACGACTCAAAATCAGGTGCATCTAATTTGTACAAAACCCCGATTTAGTGCATCTGGTGTGCACAAAATCGCATCAAGTGCGCCAAGTATGCGCAAGAATCCTAATCAGGTGCACATGGAGCACGAAAACATACATCGAATATCAAAATCGAAATCACAGCACAAAAATGCATGAAAACTAGGTCGAAACATATGTCAAAATCATGTGTAACCCCTATGCACGAAGTCAAATCAAAAATCTCAATATATATAAAACCAAATCAAGTGTACTGGGTGTGTACTAAACAACATCAATACAACTGGTATATGAAACACAACTAGAATGTAATGAAGGTACACACATGAAATACCAATCGTAAAACGAATTCCTCAAAATGCCAAAATCCAATAACAGAAACTATGGAATTCAAATCACTAAATCACAATCGTAAACACTATCGTCAATGTGCGCCTCTTTCCTCTGATGTCGACTGCTTCAAACTCGTTCTTTCATAGGTGTGCTGACTGCGCTACCAACGGCAATACTCGTGTCTAGAGCCTCCCACATAGTCGATCCCTTCACTTGATATCCGGACTACATTAAACTTTTCGATCGATCCATCAAAATCCCATAATTCCCCGAGAGCTCAACATTCAAGTACAGTTTAAAAATATCCGGTACATACCCCAGCATCGATGATCCAGCTGTAGAAGGGCAAACCCAAGCCTCACTAATGGCACAGCGGAACAGCCGTAAACCCTAAGGTTCAAGGGCGTTCTCGTGGTCATTATGTCGAGTTAGGATTTCATTCTTCTAGAGGGTCCATCGAAATACCTGCATGTTCTTCCGAATACTTTAAACTTGGGAAAATGGTTTTCTGATAATCGTTCGAACCCTTTAACTTCATCCGGACGGCATGTGACTACCCTTCGTCCGCACGTTAAGCAATGCTTCAATCCTCAAGAATAACCAATACTCTAATGGTTATCGCATTCGAGCCGCAACTTCCTCTGCCCGTGCGCCCGTGGTAACAAAAACCACCCTCCGACATCGACGAAGATAGATCAAAGGAACGAATGAAATACGGTGCAAACAAATGTACATCCTAAGGCTCCTTAAGAAGAGTAGCGTATCGTAAGTATGCCGCGGACCATACCCACGGTACGTTACTCTACCTAAATCGCCTACTCCATCAACCAAGGGTCACCTAGACTTATACAGGGTTAAACCTAGCGCTCTGATACCAACTTTGTCACGACCCGAAAGTACGGAACGTGACCGGCACTTAGCTTACGAAGCGTCTAGAGGCGCCACGTAACCTAAGTAAGCCGAAGCCCAGAAATCTAAACCATAAAAGAAGAAAAAGAAGAAAAGAAAAGAAAACAAGTATAAAAACATCAGCAGATTTTACCAAAAATTTCGGCAGAGGGTCTCGACTGCGATCTGCCCGTGATACTGCATGACAACATGAAAATATGAATGCATGAATGTCTAAGTAATGATATCATGTCTTATACTAACATCAGAGAGTGATCACAATATTATATCGGTTTAGTTGTTAACTGATTCTATCAATAAAAGATAATATGATCTAAAGTGTACGTGACATAGCAATTACCGATGATGATGTGTGTGAGCCGGCAAATAAGTGTGCGTGGAATATGCGCATCATCGGTAATGGTGCTGGTGTCCTAACAGGTAAAGTTTATATTGATTATAGCAACATATAAAAGAACATGCACCATGATGATTATAGTATGAATGTAAATGCAGGTGTGCATTATCCACTCCTCTGCGAGATACGAGTACAACTACCACTATGTGAGTCGAACCTAAACCAGTATCCATCTAACATCCTAAGGAACTAAACCTAATAGACTAGTCAGAAAGAAACTAGAGTCTACCTAAGGTCTAAATCAATATCTCTAATAGTCGGCGATCTTGCCTCCATAGCGTCACGTACGTAGTACGGCTTCCTCGAATCAAGAGTGCGGATCGATCATCAAATCTAAGCCTCGTACGGTAAAATCCATCCTACGGCATCCCAATATCGGGGTACGGTCAAGTATCTCCTAGGTGTCTCCTCATTCGTATAATGTCATATGTATCATATTGTGATTAAGTCATACTTATGTGATATCGGCATCAGGTCACACCAATATAATGTCGTAATCAAGTTATACATATATCATATCGTAATCAGTCACAAGTTACAGTCCGGGTACTATTCTAGCGTCCCATGTACATCAATATCACACCACTCTTTATAATTTATATATTCATGTTCATTATCTCATTCTCTAATGATCCGCCAACACTTTATTACGACTGTATGGTCAAGAATCACGGCATCAAGCCCAGTTATACAGTTTCATCATGCCTCGGATATCATATCACATCAATGAATCACCTATACGTGTTTTATATATATAAATATACCTATACCTAGTTCTATATATATAAACATACACGTACCCCATGTCGAATTTCAGTGTGTGCATGGGTGTGTTTCTATCTGAAACCTACGAACCTCTTCAAAGGTACTCATCCTCTGATATGGTTTTCCTAAATCGGTCTAGTCCAGCCTAGGGTCAATACTAGGGTCTTACTAGGGTCACGTCTGGTTTCCTAAAGTCAATAAGTACTATTCCTATTCTACGTTGCGGGGGTGCTAAACGCCATCCACCCGACTTCCCCCCGTAGATATGCATCTACTCACCTGGTCCATGTCTGCCGAAGACGGTGTCGCCATCCTTCTCTTCATCGCCCGCAGTCCATGTGAGGGGTACCTCCACAACCTCATGTCCAAACTTGAAAATGAGCCTCAAAAATACATGCTTTCCATCTCCAAAATCCATGTAAAAATGAGTAAGAATAGAAGGGTAGAAAATATATATGATTTTGTGGAATTTTAATTGAATTTTTGATGTATTTTTGATGATTTTTGAATAAAAATGAGGTGGAAAATGGGGGGGGCAGCCATGGGGAGGTTGTGGCCGGCCTAAGTGAGGGGAGTGAGAGAAAGAAGAGAGTGGAAAAAGTGTGTAGAAGTTTCAAGAGAAGAAACATCATAAAAAGTCTTTTCATGCTTATTTATTTATTTATTTATTTATTTACTATAACAACTCAAGAAAGCTCTAGAAATTAGGAAAAATTTGCAAATAAATTTTGCATGATAAACACTAAATTATAATATGCCATGGCTCACTTTTACAAATTAAAACCATTTAAATTTGTAATTTACACTAATTTAGTGTAAAAATAAGGCTTATGTTAATATTTAAAATAATTAATTTAGGAAAAATATTTTATTAAACTAAAAATTTATAATTGGATAAATAAACACCATTTACTAGTAATTTCATAATTAAAATAGATATTTTTAAAATTATAATGAAAAACAATCACGGTTTGGTTTTACGAAAAATACATTTTACTTTACCGAAAATCCTAAAATTCACTTAAACAATTTTATTCATTTAATTATTTATTTAATTATTTTTAAAATGTTACAACCTTGGGTCTATCCTAGGAGCAGAAAACAGTAAATGAAATAATACTACGGTGGCTACAACCTCAACCCGGATGTGCCCCGCAAAAGAATATTACAACAAATTACAATTTACATTTGAATGAAAGAAACACTCATCTCACATCCCCGGCTATCCATTCACGACAATCCAACAAGTTCACATTCACAAACCAGTAAAAACCATTACAGAAATGTGCAACCCCCTGCTAACCGACATACTAGCAGTTAGGGGAGGTTTACGAACACATTAATCACAACATAGATATAATCCAGTTAGCCAAAGTTCTTATAATTTTGATCAAGCAACACATATGAATCTATTCCAAACAATTCTCTGTGCACATAAAACCTGAGCAGAAAAAAAACATCCCAGAAAACACAACATCAACACAGAAGAATAACTGAGCAAATTTGGGTTGACACGGTGTCAACTCGGCCGCGGATCCACGGCGGATCGCTTGGATTGGCGGCGGTTCCGTGGTGGTTTGGATGAGTCAAGATCCCAAATTTCTTCACAATTCTTTAAAAACCCTACTTGTATTTTTAAGGGTTCCTGAAAAATTTTTAGACCCCGTTTTAAAATCAGCAGAAACTTAGTGAAAACGTCGTTTTTTCGGGATTATTTTGTGATCGAATTTCTAAAGACTTTGCTAACATGTTAGTTATGGTTTAGCTAGGCTCTGATACCACTGTAAATCGACGTTACACACCCCACAAGATGCGGGGAGGCGGAATAGATAAAACAATCATTTTGGTTTAGGTAACATCAACTAACTTTACGGATCTTTGCTAAACCTTAACTAACAAACTATCCAGAAGTGCTAAACTACTATGATAGATGATTATACCTCAAGATACTAGTCCTTCTTGTTCTTGTTGTTCACCTCCTCGTCGGCCTCCTCGATGTAATAGAAGATCCACCTGAGAGTTCCTTCTCTAAGCTTTAACCTCTCACTTGAGGTAACTAAGTGGCTAGGATTGCTAATCCAAATGACCTAGAAGATATAAAAGTGGATTAAGGATCTATTACTCTTTCTAACCCTTGGGATCTCAACACATGAGAAGATTAGGGTTAGGTTGAAGAAGAGGAGAGCTTGAGGAGAGAGAGTGTGTATGTGAGAATGAAATGAAAATATAACTCATTTCTATATTTCATCAAGCATAATGATTATCTAATAAATCATATTAGATAATTACAACCATGCTTCATTTAATACATTAGGATGAATCATCCATGAGTCATTAAAACAATAAATGCTTCATTAACTCACTTTAGATGAATCATCATATGAGTCATTAAATCATTTAATGAAAATAACACATAAGCTCTCCACCTCATTTAGTTTAATTCATAAATGAATTAAATCTAAATGAGTCACCTTTCTTCTAGAAGCTTCTTGACTAATTACGAGAATGCCCCTCCCATCCGTATTTACGAAAAACACGGATATACTGAGACTGCATAAATCCAATGATCCAATACTAGAATCTAGCTTAGACTAAAGCCTGCTAGTATAATCTGTCCGAACATCGTACTTGCACAAATACACGTATATGTCCAAACCCTGTCGTAAAACCATACGACCTTTATATCGTTTCGCCTGAAGTAGGGAAACTCTCTGTGTGGGACTCTAAAGACTTGACACTACGCTGGCAGTGGGTTTAACTACAGGCCGCAAGCGGTACTAGCTGTACGTAACGGTCCCCAGATAGATGTCGATAAGAAGGCCGATGTGGAAACCTGATTTATGTGAAATTTTACGATAAAAAATAATATGTTACCGCAATCAAGAACGGCATCTCTTGGTAGCTAGCCGGTGAGTATGGGTCGGTCCACAGGGATGTTGTAAAATTCCTAAATGTTCTTACGAGCTAATTCCAAAGGATGTTGGATCTTTTAATTAAATCTAAAAACTAAGTTGAGTTATACTAGGATTAAGAAACTTGCTAAGATTATGTTTAGGTAAAGTTTGGTAAATAAAAATCTACACCTCTTTCAATACCTTAAATTAGATATCATATTAGGAGTTGTGGTAATTATTCATAAAGGGGATTTGGATGATTGGGAAGATGTTTCTTCCTCTAGATCCTTGTCCGTCCTTTATCAATCCTTACCCTAACCTCCATGGAAAATATTCAAATCCGGTCTTTTATACTACGGTATCACCGTTACCTCGTGGGTAGAGTGCCGTAGGGAGCGGAAGATGAAAGTATGCATGGAGTCCTAATTGCTCATAAGAGATTGGTAAAGAAAGGGGTGAGAGATCTTCATCTCTCAAACCCTTCCCTATTCCTAACCCTAACAAGCGAGGAAACTACTCGTTCATTGAGGGATCTAAGAAAGACATAATTTTTATTTTGTTTTAATTTAAGAGATTAAAGATCTATTGCAGATTAAAAATTCTATTCTATATTAAACTAGGGAAAAGGTGAATTTAACTATCTAGGGAAGAAAATAAAACTAAAATTAGGGCAGAAATTAAACCTACTTACAAATTGATTTTCTCTAAATCTTCAAAAGAAATCTGAATTTTTATTGATGAAAAGAGGCATGAAAAAATACAAGGAATTGGGCATCTATTTATAGGACATAGAAAACCCTAGGTTTACAATTGCCACACGTCTGCATTTACTAAAATACCCCGAGGAAGACTATTTAGTGCCTCAACACATTTTGGTTAAAAACTATCAACTCTGGGCTCTGGATAGCCGCGGAACCGCGGCCGCAGCATGGGTTGGGCCGCGGTTCCGCGGCCCAACGATGGCATTGAAGGCTAAAAACTTTTGTGCTTATTCTGGGCTTTTTATTCTTCCTATTTCTTTAGTACTTTTATCAAAATGGATTCTAGGTTTCTTCCAGATCTCCCAGTGAACAATTGCAGTGGACTCTTACCCGTTCGCTTTGTAATCTTGGACCTTGCGTTTCCTTGTACTGATCTTTTGTATAGGCTTGATCAAGATCCTTCTATTTGTTGGTTGTAGTCTCACTTTTTCATCGTCTTTTATCTTTTTCCCTGTTTTCGCTCCAAGAACCTGTAACCTGTATTATGTAGCAGACATGGGTCAAAAGCATCTGTTTATTTGTAAAATGCATAAGAATGGGGAATATAATAATGCAAGAATATGATATGAACAAATACCCCCAAACTTATCTTTTGCTCGTCCTCGAGCAAACCTAGTTTTATTCTCGACAAAAACATAACCTCACTTTCGCAGGGAAACGCGATTGCACTGAGCTCATGCAATAAGCCGTTAAACCTCTAGGTGTCCCTAGTAGGAGGAGTGTTGTCTCCTGAGGGTTTTCAGCGGATACTACCCACAAAATCCTATCAATTAGGCCCATTGACGTTTATTCTCTAATTAGGTTTTCTAACAAGGAATTATATTGTCGTCGACTCGTAAATTATCCACCCGTATTCTTCACACTTCCTCATCATCTAACTTAAGATTATATATGTTCTGCAGACCTATTTAGATTTCGGCATTTCTAAAGTTTTCCTTCTAGGGTTCCATCTCCACTTAGGAATTTTTGTCAACTCTACTAAAGATACAAGTTATATTCTTCACCCCTATCTCTCATCTAAATCCCAATCACATACCCCTACGTGTGTTTATATATCACCCCTACACTTGGAAATTCAAATCGAGCAATCATAATCTTGTCCGTTGTCCAAAGTACTTATTAATTGGTGAATTTTTAAATGAATTTTTCTTACACATCCTTCATGAGACCGTTAATACTTCTTGAGGTACCAATGACCGATTACAAAATGCGTTTGCACTTTAAGGCGTACTTCCTAGTCTTGTAACACCTAAGGCTTTTTAGCAGTGACTCCCAAACCAGTTGGTCTAAGGCACTAGGTGATGAAGCACCCTCGATAAATATTTTTTCTATTTTTGCAGCCTCAAGTAATTACAAAAACAAGTGTTCATTTTTTCTTTGTTCACATTTTTTTTCCGTCGTACTAAGGACTTTAGACAAGAGCATTTCAAGGTCTCCTCTACTATTACAAGTTTCACGATACGTGATTGTGCAATTTGTAAGGTATATATTTTCAGAATCTAGACTTGAGCTAGGAATTATTTTTCAAACTTATACTCTAATAAAAATATCAATACTTTTCCTTTGTTTCGACTTAGCCCAAGAAGTGAACTCAAAATTTGCCTATTTCTAAATAAATTATAAAGACATATACTTTCTACCGTTAAACTTCAAGGAAGGTTATTTTTAGGGTTTTTAATTCACTAAGTCTAAGATCTAGTTGTTCCTAGCCAGTTAACCTATTTTTCAAACTTAAGTCAAACACGACCAAAATTGAATACATAAATTTTTATAATTTTTGAAATTTTTTAATTTTTTATGGGTATTTTTTTATATTTTTTTTATTTTTCAGATTTTTCAGATTTTTATGATTTTTATATAAAGATGCAATGCAGAAATTAAATATGCAAAAGGAAAAGAAAAATATATACAAAAATGAAATGCAAAAGATAACTATATACACCACCATCTTCCCCAAACCCAAGCAAAGCAGTGCCCTCACTGCCCTGCCCCACGTTGCGCTCTCGAGCGTGAACGTGATCGCTCTTCCCTAGCCAACAGGGTTTGAATACCCCTCTCAACCTCCATCAGTCGACGGTCCTGTTCCCTAGCCGTCGCCCTAAACTCCTCCCTCAAAGCATCAATTCCCCTCACAGTTCTCCTCATTAATTGTGCATTCTCTTGAGGTGTCATTTCTCCCTCGCTCGATGTCGAGCTAGAGCTAGGGGTGCGAGCGGGGACATTTTCTGCCGGTTCGGTTCGCGACCATATATCAGTCAATCTAGAGTAGGACGAAGAAACGCCCTCAACAAGTGGTCGAACCGGAATTCCTCCCATTATGAAAAACTCAAATTCCTCAACGGGGAGGAAATAACGGCAAAGCGGTGTGACCAGCATAGGACAGGGGTAGTTTGAGGCCCGTTTGCCCCCACCTATAGAGTTAAGCAAGACTGTGTACATATCGAAACGTGGGTTCTTCGTCATAAGTGTGTGCACCACATGTAAGGAAGGGGTGAAAAAAGTTGTATTGTGAGAGCTGCCAAAAATGTTATTTTTTGCCCATCGGCACACGGTCAAAACATTGGCGAAAAAGGAGCGAGCTTGAATACCCTGTCACGGCGCCCTCGAGCAATCGGTGGTCATTAGGGGCATGTAGTCCTCAAATTGGAGGGGGTGGTCGTGTGCAGGTATGTGAGGTATTAGTGTGACCTCGTGAATTAAATCTCTACCAATGTTTATTACGCGATCTCCCCATTTCAATTTTATATAACCTAAGTCAGCTAGACATCTATCCTCCATGGATTCATAAAAATGGGTAACTAAATATGGTAAAGCAAATGCAGAGGGGTGGTTGTAGATCAGAAAATTCTAACCCCTCCGCTCAATTTCGTTTGCGAAGTAGCTACCATAATTTTCGTGCGAGAAAACTTGAGAGAAATCCCTCTAATTGCATTCTGTGTGCCATGGTATTCTTCAAAATATTAAAATGTGAAAAACAGAGAGTAAAGGAGCAGAGAGTACCTCCCCTGAAGTTTCAGGAGGTGAAGCCTGAAGATCGCGGCTGATGCGCTGTGGGAGACGGGGTCCCGCGGCGGAAACGCGACTGCTTGGAGGCGGCGCTTCGAGAGCTTGCTGCAGAAGGGAGGTGGCGGCTGAAGATGTGAAAATTAGGGTTATAATAGACAGAGGGCTCGGGTCTTTATATAGGGGGGAGAAAAACGGAAATTTGCAGAAAAAACCCTCCAAAAGGAGGAATTTATCTGTAAATAAAAATTTTCTTTGTTTATTAATTCTGAAATTTTACAAATTTTTTTTTATTGTTTTTCAAATTTTTTTTTATATTTTATGGTATTTTGTATTTATGCATTTACAAATTATACACACCCCCAAACTTATTTGAAATACAGTTTTTGGAAAATTTGATTGGAAATTCGGGGGTGAAAGCGGAGGAGATTTAATCTGTGTAGATCGGCTCCTGCAAAAGCAGGAGCTCCTCCGATGGGTCCGCTGTGAGAAATGGTTTCAATCGATGTCCATTTACTTTGAATATAGTACCGTCCTCCGGATTTTCAAGATCGACTGCACCGTGCGGATAAACGGTGCGAACTACAAATGGCCCTTTCCACCTAGAACGGAGCTTGCCGGGGTGATAATGTAACCGGGTATCATAGAGTAAAACCTGTTGACCAGGTTTAAATGTTTTTCGCAGAAGGTGTTTATCATGGAACACCTTGGTTCGGTTTTTAACAATTACGGCATTATCATACGACTCATCCCGCAGCTCTTCTAGTTCATTTAATTATAGCTTTCGATTACTGCTCGCATCTCCTAATGATAAATTCAACTCTTTGATAGCCCAAAATGCCTTATGCTCAATCTCTACTGGGAGGTGGCAAGCCTTCCCGTAAACAAGCCGGTATGGAGACATACCAAGATCGGTCTTGTATGCAGTACGGAAAGCCCATAGTGCATTGATCAGTTTGAATGACCAATCTTTACGGTTTTTAGAAACTGTTTTCTCCAAGATTTGCTTAATTTGCCGATTCGAGACCTCGGCTTGCCCACATGTTTGGGGATGGTATGGCGTTGATAACTTGTGGGTAATAGAATATTTGCGCATTAAGGACTCAAAAGTCCTATTGCAAAAGTGAGAACCATTATCACTTATAATCGCTCGAGGGTGCCCAAATCGAGAAAAAATATGTTCTTTAAGAAATCGAACGACAACCTTGTTGTCATTCGTTCGGCTAGGCACAGCCTCGACCCAGTTTGAAACGTAGTCAACAGCCAAAAGAATTAGGAAATGGTCCTATGAAGTCAATTCCCCAAACATCAAAAACATCCACAACCAAAATTTGTTGGAGCAGCATTTCATTTCTCCGCGATATCCGGCCCAAGTGTTGGCACCGGGGGCAAGTCTTGCAGTATTCATATGCATCCTTAAAGAGTCGTGGCCAATAGAAACCACACTACAAGATTTTCTCAGCTGTCTTCTTTGGGCCAAAGTGTCCGCCACATGCTTGATCGTGGCAAAAAGATAGCACACTCTTAAACTCGTTCTCCGGTACACACCGACGAATGATTTGGTCGGAACAGTATTTAAAAAGATAAGGTTCATCCCAGTAAAAATGCTTTGCTTGGGATAAGAATCGAAGTTTATCCTGTTTCGACCAATCTTTAGGTATTAAGCCGGTGGCTAAGTAGTTTACGATATCAGCGAACCATGGTTCGCAAGAAACGGTTAAGAGTTGCTCATCGGGAAAGACATCTTTTATTGGAAGTTCAAGTGTAGGCGAAGAAGGAAGTCGTGAAAGGTGATCGGCCACTATGTTTTCACATCCTCTTTTGTCCCTTATGACAAGGTCAAATTCTTGTAGCAAGAGGATCCAACGTATTAGCCTCGATTTAGCATCCTTCTTCGCAAAAAGGTAGCGAAGAGCTGAATGGTCTGTATACACGATAACTGGAGAGCCGATTAAATAAGGCCGGAATTGTTCAAGTGCAAACACAACTGCTAAAAACTCTTTTTCCGTTGTTGTGTAGTTTAGTTAGGCCTCATTTAATGTACGGCTAGCGTAATAAATTACGTGCGGCATTTTATTAATGTGCTGTCTAAGAACAGCACCAATGGCAAAATCTGATGCGTCGCACGTAATTTCGAAGGGATGCGTCCAGTCTGGAGATGAGAGAATGGGCGCAGAAATGAGAGAGTGTTTCAATGACTCGAACGCTTCCATGCAAATTGAGTCAAAATCAAATGTTGTGTCCTTGGCCAATAAGAGAGTCAAGGGTCTAGCAATCTTGCTAAAATCCTTGATGAACCGTCTATAAAAACCGGCATGGCCAAGGAAAACTCGGATGTCTTTGACGCATTTAGGAGGAGGAATATTGGCAATGACTTCAATTTTGGCTCGATCAACCTCTATGCCATTTTGCAAGATGACATGTCCTAAGACAATACCTTCTCGTACTATAAAGTGCCACTTTTCCCAATTTAAAGTTAGGTTCTTATCCCTACAGCGGGTAAGAACTGCGTCATGGTGTAGTAAACACTCATCGAAGGAGTCACCAAAAATGGCGAAATCATCCATAAAGATCTCCAAAAACTTTTCAACCATGTCTGAAAAGATCCCCATCATACACCGCTGAAATGTAGCGGGTGCATTGCATAACCCAAAGGGCATGCGACGATAAGCAAAAGCGCCAAAAGGATAAGTAAATGTGGTCTTGTCTTGATCCTCTTTAGCTATGGGACTTGGTTATAGCCGGAATAGCCATCTAAAAAGCAGTAGAACTCGTGCCCAGCCAATCGCTCTAGCATTTGGTCAATGAAAGGTAAAGGAAAGTGGTCTTTCCTTGTCGCGGCATTGAGTTTTCTATAGTCGATACAAACTCGCTACCCAGTTTGGGTGCGAGTAGGAATTAACTCATTTGCCTCATTGGTAATGACTGTGATGCCCGATTTCTTTGGCAGAACATGAATGGGGCTAACCCATTGGCTATCCGAGATAGGGTAAATGGTACCACTATCAAGACATTTCACAATCTCCTTCTTGACAGCCTCTTTCATTATGGGGTTGAGGCGTCTTTGTGGATCCCTTACTGGCTTGGCATCATTCATCAAATGTATATGATGTTCGACTATGAGGGGACTAATCCCCTTGATGTCCGCCATAGACCAGCCAAAAGCTTGCCGATTATTTTGTAAGACCATTAATAGGGCCTTCTCTTGCTCAAGAGCTAGAGAGGCCGATATGATAACGGGTAGATTCTCATTCTCACCTAGATAAGTATATTTAAGGTGCGACGGCAAAATCTTTAGTTCGAGTTTAGGAGGTGAAACAAAAGATGGTAACAATGGAGTAACTGTTTCAAACTCGAAGGATTCCATCAAAAGTTCAAATCGAGTGTACGCAACCGAGTTGGATGGTTCAACTAACTCATCCGAAAAAGCAAAAGACTCAAACTCGGGTGGTGAGTCTTCAAAATCGTCTACAAAGGTGAAACGCTCATAATCGTTTTCCGCCGTGAAAGTTGTGTCGGATTCTAGGAGGAACGCACTAGTGGCGTCAACACTGCTGTGATCAAACATAAAATTTTCGAATTTACAGTCCTCCTCCGCGATCTCATTGATCAAGAAAACATCAAGTACGCTAGAATTACACTCGCAAGGCTGATTTCCCAATTTAAAAATGTTAAGTTCAATTGTCATATTGCCAAAAGATAGATTCATTGAACCGTTACGACAATTGATCACCGCATTAGAAGTCGCAAGGAATGGTCGACCAAGTATCACCGGAATTTGACTCCGGAGGTTAGCTACGGGTTGTGTATCCATAACAAAAAAGTCAACGGGGAAAATGAAATCCCCTACTCTAATTAACACATCCTCCAACTCTCCCCTAGGATGGGTGATGGATCGGTCGGCCATTTGGAGAGTACAATGAGTGGGCTTAAGCTCTCCAACGCCTAATTGCTCGTACACAGAATAAGGTAGCAAATTGATACTAGCACCAAGATCTAATAGTGCTCTATTGATGTTCTTGTCCCCAATTGTTATTGAAATAGTAGGACAACCGGGGTCCTTGTGCTTTTGGGGTAAAGATTGGACAAGAGCATCGCTAACAGCACTAGCCACGAAAACTTTCTTTGGTACTTGTGACTTCCTCTTTTTGGTGCATAAGTCCTTTAAGATTTTTGCATATGAAGGAACTTATTGGATTGCATCCAAGAGAGGGATATTTATGCTAACTTGCTTGAACAACTCTATAATCTTCTCCATTTGTGGAGTTGGTTTATTGGATCTTAACCGGTTGGGAAAAGGAACATTTTGAAAAGTTGTTGAGTCCAATTTTTGCGGATCAGATTGTGGAGTTGGAACGGATCCCCGTGTAGATGTGTTCGTGTTGTGAGAAGTGGGTCCGTTCGAGCTAGAAGAAGTAGAGCCGTGTGAAGGATAGAGAATAGGCTCTAACGAAGAAGAAGAAGAAGAAGAAGAAGGTGAAGAAGATGAAGAAGGACCACCGGCAAGGGTGTCATTGTTAATTCCCACATTATTTTGCAACACTTTTTCGGATCTCAACGTGGTCACAGCATTTACGTTATAATTCTGTTGTTCATATGCAACATGTGCGTGACCGGGATTTGGCAGTGGTTGAGATGGAAGCTTTCCTTTCTCTCGCTCTTTCAACGCAACATTGAGTTGTGCAATTTGTGCCTCAATAGATTTGATGCTTTGATCGTGTGAGGCACTGTTTTGCACCAAAGATTGAATGGAAGTTTCTAACCTTGCTGCGGATTGTGTAGATTGCTTTAGGAACGCATCTAGACTTCTTTCGAGCGAGTTAACCTTGTCATTATTAGGTAGAACAAAATTGTTGTTTCCATGGAATTGTTGATTTTGGTTCCAAGCGAAATTTGGGTGACTCTTCCAACCCGGATTGTATATCGAAGAGTATGGATAATTTCTTTGTCGTTGCTGAAAGGCAGCATTGACTTGATCATGTCCTTGAGTAGATGCATTGTAAGGACACTCTTCGGTGAGATGTGATGGATCCGAACAACAAGCACAAACAGTTCGTGGAGGCACAACAGGGGCAGGAGAAGACGATGAGATTTTTGTCTCAATCGTTTCTAGCTTTTTCGTAAATGCGGCCATCTCGGCCTTCATAGCAATCGACATATCTAATTGATGTATGCCTGCCCTAGATTGACCAATAGAAGAAGATGAGGTGGTCTTGGTGCTCTCCTAATGAATTGTTTGTTCACTAAGATTCTCGAGAAACTGCCACGCTTCTTCACTAGATTTGGTTAGAAAGTGACCTTGACAAATGGTTTCTAGCAACTGCTTCGTTGCCGGGTTCAATCCCTCGTATACTGTTTGACAAAGTTGACAATTTTCGATCCCATGGTGAGGGCATTGAACGAGTAGGTCTTTGAATCTTTCAAAACACTTCCAAAATGGTCCGGAAGGAAGCTGGGAAAATTGTATAATCTCATTACGGATTCTAGCAGTTTTGTGATGAGGATAGAACTTTTTAAGAAAGGCTTTCACAAAATCTTCCCAATTCTTAATTGAATGCGACACTGTGCTGTATAGCCACTTCTCGGCTAAGTCATATAAGGTGAAAGGAATGACCCTTAGCCTTATAGCATCGTCGCTTAATTGGGTTGTTTTCATCATAGAGCAAATGTTTTGGAATTTGTTGATAAAGATATAAGCATCTTCGGATTCCAATCCGTGAAATTTTGGTAGCATATTGATGAAGTGGGGTTTGATCTCAAAATTTTCCCCATTTGCCGGTGGGAGTGAAAGACAAGTAGGAAGGGCGGTGCGGATTGGGTAGAAAAGATCCTGGAGCACGACTCGTTGGGGCGCTTCAACAGGCGGGTGATTCGGGTTATTCGCACCTAACGGAGGTGGAATCAGTCCCGTCGGTAAGGTGTTGTTAGGATTATATCCCGGCATACCTTCAGAAGAAGAATTTGAAGATGAAAGTGAAGAAGTGGAAAGGATTTCGACTTCGGAGTCGAACGGTCCGTCGGTTGGTACCAACGAAACACGGACTAATCGGGCGCTAGTGTCCACATACACTAAACAGGTAGTGTAGTCGAAAAGGTGAAAGGCATAATGTGGAGATAAGAAAACGTCAATGAGAAGAAGTGGTGTAAGTGGGTGCAAAGATTTCTTTAGCGACAAGTTGCAAGTTTTGAAAAGATTTTTCCTTTTTTATATGAAGCTTTTACAAAAAGATTTTTAAGAAGAGACTTATGACACAAATGCAATCAACCACAATTGCACAATCAGGCCTAGATCTAGGGTCATCTAGGTCAGCTAGACAGCTCCTAACCGTTCCAAAAGGCTAGAAATAGAACCTCAAACCGCCTCTTCACCGCCAATTGCGGCCAGGTAAGTGCCAAGTGAGTGGGAAGCTCCCCACTACAAGTAGTGGTCCTAATTAAGTAAGCATTCGACACACTTGCATAGACACCGCAAAGTCAGGTTAGGATTAACGCCTGATGCCTATAACTAGCCCTCTATCCTATTGAGCGCGACGTCGTTAGGGCTGAGTCTAGTATTTTTTTAATTAAGAATGGTCAATACAAATGCTTTAAGTGATTTCAGGGGTCCTGGGAAGGGTGATGAAATCCCCACCCAATCTGAATTGGTCAAAAGCCCCTTAAAGTCCGATTAAAATATACAAAGCAGTAAATCACTTGCAATCAATTTTCTTTTTAAGCGCGGCGCAAAGAATCCTGCAGAAAATCAATTATTGGAAGGCGGAAGATTTTTAAGCGCAAAGAATCCTGCAGAATATTTGGCAAAAGATATATGGAGATTGGCAGAAGAGAGACAGAGAGAGAGAACAAACAGTGCAAAATTCGCGCGCTGAAGTCGTTAGGAGACCGCGGTTCCACGGCTTTGATAAGGTTACGGCCGCGGTTTAGCGGCGGTGGCGGAGGCGCAAGTCTCCAAAAAAATTGTGGTGTTCTGTTGTTCCAATCCTTTATTGTTCTGATGTACCTTTTTCTGTTTCGCACTCTGGAGTTTTCCAGATCCGTCGATCCTGCAAAGATTCAAACAAGAAACCCTTCATACAATAAAGGATGATAAAATTTTTATATTTTTTATTTTTTTCAAATTTTTATGGTTTTTATATTTTATATTAACCCGAAATTACAAAAAGGAAATTTTTACGCCATCCCCGGCAACGATGCCATTTGATTTATGTGAAATTTTGCGATAAAAAATAATATGTTACAGCAATCAAGAACGGCGTCGCTTGGTAGCTAGCCGGTGAGTACGAGTCGGTCCATAGGGATGTTGTAAATTTCCTAAATGTTCTTACGAGCTAATTCCAAAGGGTGTTGGATCTTTTAATTAAATCTCAAAACTAAGTTGAGTTATACTTGGATTAGGAAACTTGCTAGGATTAGGTTTAGGTAAAGTTTGGTAGATAAAGATCTACACCTCTTTCAATGCCTTAAATTAGATATCATATTAGGAGTTATGGTAATTATTAATAAAGGGGATTATGATGATTGGGAAGATATTTCTTCCTTTAGATCCTTGTCCGTCCTTTATTAATCCTTACCCTAACCTCCATGGAAAACATTCAAATCCGGTCTTTTATACTACGGTATAACCGTTACCTCGTGGGTAGAGTGCCGTAGGGAGCGGAAGATGAAAGTATGCATGGAATCCTAATTGTTCATAAGAGATTGGCAAAGAAAAGGGTGAGAGATCTTCATCTCTCAAACCCTTCCCTATTCCTAACCCTAACAAGCGAGGAAACTACTCGCTCATTGAGGGATCTAAGAAAGACATAATTTTTAATTTGTTTTGATTTAAGAGATTAAAGATCTATTGCAGATTAAAAATTCTATTCTAAATTAAACTAGGGCAAAGGTGAAGTTAACTATCTAGGGCAGAAAATAAAACTAAAACTAGGGCAGAAATTAAACCTACTTACAAATCGATGCTCTCTAAATCTTCAAAAGAAATCTAAATTTTTATTGAGGAAAAGAGGCATGAACAAATACAAGGAATTAGGCATCTATTTATAGTACATAGAAAACCCTAGGTTTACAATTGCCACACGTCTGCATTTACAAAAATACCCCTAGGAAGACTATTCAGCGCCGCAACACATTTTGGTAAAAAAATTATCAACTCTGGGCTCTGGATAGCCGCGGAACCGCGGCAGCAGCATGGGTTGGGCCACGGTTCCGCGGCCTAATGATGGCATTGAAGGCTGAAAACTTTTGTGCTTGTTCTGGGCTTTTTATTCTTCCTATTTCTTTAGTACTTTTATCAAAATGGCTTTTAGGTTTCTTCCAGATCTCCCAGTGAACAATTGCAGTGGAATTTTACCCGTTCGGTTTGTAATCTTGGACCTTGCGTTGCCTTGTATTGATCTTTTGTGTAGGCTTGATCAAGATCCTTCTATTTGTTGGTTGTAGTCTCACTTTTTCATCGTCTTTTATCTTTTTCACTGTTTTCGCTCCAAGAACCTGTAACCTGTACTATGTAGCAGACATGGGTCAAAAGCACCTGTTTATTTGTAAAATCATAAGAATGGGGAATATAATAATGCAAGAATATGATATGAAGAAAACCCATCCGAACTTCTACTGAGCCTGATGTGACAATCTCCGTACAGTCCAGAATGTTCGTCTATGACTATCGCATATCGGGCCTAGGGGGCGGCAAGCGTCAGTCCCTTAAAAGGCGGTATAAGTCGTGTCAGAGTGAAGCCCATTACACCTTGAGAAGCTACTGGAAAACCTACGAGTAAATCTCGCTTGCCCTGGCCAGGGACCTTGCATAATGGCTCTCCAAACACAGCGTGATATCAACTCCCAATACCGGGAGAGACGAATCCTATCTAACTGCCACTGCCTCCAAGTGCTTCGGGACTGCACCCAACTGCTACCTGTTTGCACGACTCTTTTGAGCCGTGGTATGGTAGCAATCTAAGAATAATAGGAACACACTCGAGGCGAAGCAGCAGTGTCAAGTCTACGGACTATGCTGTACTCATGTCACCTGGGAACTGTTAACCGACGATGGGTATAATACTAACCAACAGTTCCCTACGAGTCCTGTCCGGTGTACCCGTAACCCAACGAGCACCTGCATACTATCTCCAGTACAACGTACTGATGGCTGTGGGACAGACCATCTCCCCAACTGGGATGAGAAGCGTACACACTAGTCTACTCGGAGTGTCGATGCCCTGTCACGATAATCCTATGACTAGAGACCTGAAAAATGATGTGCTTGCAGACTACCCAGCCCCCACTAGTGTGACTGCCATCACAATGCTGGTAGTCAAGCAAGATCCTATGGGCTCTATCAATATATATTCGCGATATGCTAAAAGAAACATATACACATATTAAAATACATATAAACCAAGTTGCATACTACTATGTTGAGCAAGACTGTTAATACAACTGTGAATATCCAAACTTCTATTAAGTAATATACAAGCTAGTATGATACATCAATGGCTTCTAGGGCGTATACACTAACAGGACCCTCTAGAAGAACGTAACCTTAACTCGATTATGTGACCGTAAAAACTGCCACTGAACCATATGGTTTGTGGTAGTTTAGCGTTGCCATATGTGAGGAGTTGGTTTGACCCTTTTACGGCTGGTTCATAGCGGCTGTGACATATTCTGGGACTTTTTGAACTCCGCTCAAGTGTTGAGCTATTTGGGAAATCTTGGGTGCTTTTTTATTCGATCGGAAAGTTTAACATTGTATATTTATCTGGAATGTGATACAATATGTGGAATTCATATAGTTAGGCATGAAATGCGAAGTATGTGATATTTCGGATTTAAGATATCTAAAGTGATTATGGATTCCAAATGTTGTAGTTTTTCACTATCTTTTCTGCGACCGTAAGTTTAATATATGGTGTATCGCCGGTTTCGGTGCTATAAATCAACGACAACTGGGATACGCATATTTACTTACGTTGATGATATGCGATGTTATGTGTTGCTGTGATATGTTATATTGGATCGTCGTGTTTTGAATAGCCGGGGGTTTTTATGTGAGATTAGAGTTTTTCATTTTCATTCATGTAAAATTCATTGTATGTAATATTCTTTTATTGGGGCACTTCGAGGTTGAGGATGATGTCACCATTGATGTATATTATTTACTTTTCCGCATTAGGATAGACCCAAGGTGGGGAGCACAAGTAACCGGGATCTAGGGTACAGTGGGAGACCATCTCGAGGAGTCGAGACCGGGTCTCCTAACTGTAGAATTGGTAGGGTTGCTTGCCGCTCTCGTAGGGGTCTAGGGATGTGGGTTTGGCTATTCATCGTGACCGTGGAATCCGCGTTTTATATTAGCTTAACTTAAGATACGGACGTCCTAGTATATCTAATATTTCATATGTTGACTTCTTCTGCAATGTTCTGTGATTAGATCATATTACTGTCTGAGACGAATGCTCATACTATATATATGATATATAAATATTACAGTTTTCGTTTCTTCTGTGATGCTTAGGAAGCTTGAATGATGAGACTTCATTATTGAGATTAATGAAAGAAAAAGAAACCTAAAGATGTTGTAGAAACTTGTTTAAAAACTGGCAGCTCTAGTTCTTGCTTTGCATAGCGGTATTCCTTGTAGAATATCCAGCACTTCGATAAGGAAAGAGCCGAGATCCCTTCACCAGGAGTGACCTCTTTAGAGAAACTAGCAGATGCTACAAACACGGTTTGTCTTTTGATTGCTTCTATAGATTTTGCTTTGCATAGTGGTATTTGTGAAATATCCTGCACCTTATTCGATAAGGAAAGAGCCGAGATCCCTTCACCGGGAGTGGCCTCTTTAGCAAAACTAGTAAAATCCTAAAAAACACTCCTTTTCAAAATTCACTCGATTCTACGACGATATCAAGTTCATTACGCAAAAGGTTTTCATAAAAACCTGTCGTAGCCCTCCGTCTTTTCAGATAAGTACTACTTAGTATTCGTGCTACGTTTGTTGACTATGTTAATGTTAGTTGTATGTATGCCCGAGAGGCCAGTATTGTACAGATGATGTATATTATATTCGATGCTTGGACATATATAGAGATGACTTTCTTGCTCGATATGATAGTATGCTATCTGGTTTCACTTTATCTTAACATGTACACTAGTCTCTTTATACTGTCTTGTAGTTACATGTTGGTAAAGCCCTTAGGATGTGTACTTGACTACCTGGACTATGATGTAGATCATACTAGTGGGGACATGGTAGTCCATAGGTACATCCTTCAAGGTCCCTAGTCGTAGGTGTATCGAGACAGGGCATAAATATACCAGTGTAGACTAGCGTATACGCTTCTCGACCCATGAGATGGGCGATGGATGATCCCATATCCATTAGTGTTTGACATCAGAGATGGTATACGGGTGCTCAGTGGAGACTGGGTACACTGGACGGGCTCGCCGAGAACTCCCAGTTGGTATTATACCTCATGTCAGATGGCAGTTCTCTGGTGACACTTGTGCAGGTTAGTCTGTAGACCCGAGATCGTCATAGAGTCTTGTGTGATTCGCACTGTGCTTTGATCTCCACCTTACCACGTCCATGAGGGCGTGCAAAACGATGGTCTTTGGGCACAGTCCCGAGTCACATGGAGGCAATGAGCGATAGGAGGGGTTTCGTCTCTCCCGGTATTGGGGGTTGATGTTGCGCTGTGCTCGATTGGCCGTAACAGGGAAGTCCCTGGCCAGGGCTGATCAGAGATTTGCTGGTAAGTGTTACCAGTACTTTCTCGACCCGTTATGAGCCACACATCGGCACGACTTATCGGTTATTGGGGTCTGACGTTTACCACCCCTAGACTTGATATGCGACATATCAGACGAACAGACCGGACTGTACGGTAAGTGTTACTGGTTGGACTCACAGGAGTGTGAGCGGGCTGGCTTGTCGATCTTCTGATCGCTTAATACCCAGATGGCTGTTACGTTTAGCAGACCGCTTGCGGCTTGTGGGTGCTTGATATGATCATCATCTGCTACCGGCGTATTGACGAGTCTTTAGAGTCCTACACAGAGGTTTCCTGGCTCAAGCGAAACGAAATAGGAGCGCATATCAGATATGTGCGGGACCGAGAATAATGCATGTATGTGATACCGTATTTCATTCTCGCGATTAATGTTTCGATTGGTTATATGCGATATAACCTAGTTATCGAATCGAAGATCGATTCGATAAGTCGATACATTGGATACTAGTCGGTTATGTGCGACATGACCGGATCATTGAATCAAGTGTTGATTTAATGATTTAATTTATAATTATATATTTGATATATTACTTTGCATTAACTATTATTGGTTCACTTTAAAGGGATTTTCTCACTTGAAAAGCACATTGTATATGTGATATATTTTGTGTGCACTTGATTGTATCATGTTTGATGTTGCATGCTAACTTGTGTTTTGTGTAAAGATTAAACCATGGTTGTATAATGGTTAGGGTTTCCTTTTTATTCCTCATTTATTTATTTATTGATTTTGGAAAGGATTATGAAGAAAAATGGTGGCTTTCTTTGTATTTAGTTGAAGCTTCATGAAGGTTTGACTTTGTTACCATTTTGTCTTCATCCTTAACCCTAACCATTCTAACTAACCATGATCTATTCTCTACACTTTACCATGGTTAGCATATGATAAGTATTGATTTTATTTTCATTTTAAAAGCAACACTTATCATATTCTTTCTTCTTCTTCATCATCTTCATCAAGAAAGAAAGCTTGATTCCATCAATGGCATCTTGAGCAAAAGAGTAAGAAATCCAATTCTAAAGTAAACCCACCTCCTATTTCTTCACCCTCTACCTCTTGCCAAGTAGTATAGGGTGTTTTCTTCATAAGTTTCACAACTTGGTGAAGTTGGAGCTTGAACTTGTGTTTCCTCGACGTAGATAATCTTCGGCACGAAGCCGACGACCTTGCCCGCCAATTTCTCCGATGAAGCCGATGCTTGAGTCCGGGATTCGAGATGGACAGCGAGAGGACGTCTACGTGGAGCTAAAGAAGTGGAGAACCGGATCTACAAAGGTTGTAGCCTCTTTCTTATAGTTAAGATGTTAACTAGTTTCATTTTTCGCCTAAACTCTAGTCGACGAATCCGTATTAGGGTTTCTCGGCACTCATAAAATTTGAAATTGGCATGGTTGATGCCTTGTCAGACCTCTTGAGAGTGCCTAAGAACCCTACAGTGGTATCAAAGCCAGGTTAGAGCCTTAGGAGAAATCTAGACGATGTTTGAAATCCGAACGAACATCGAAACCCATTTCCAAATGCTCTCTGGAAATTTTCTGAAAATTTGGATTTTTGTCAATTAAAAATATGCAGAAAAATAATCAGGGTCTTATTTGAATTACTGTGAAAAACGAGGGTCTAAATCGATAAATACACCGCGGAACCGCGACACAAGCTTGGCATGTGCGGCGGTTCCGCGGCCGTACTGACCCCTTGTCCAATGATTTCTGCACAGTAATTCATATAAGAGAATGCTATATTTTCTGGGTATTTTTATTGTGACTCTACAGATGAGTATTCTGGGGTTGTATTGGGAATCAAAGATTCGATCGGATTATCAAATTTTGTCTGTGTGTTTTTCCGGATAATTTAAGAATATGTTAAAAAGTTCGACCGGATATAAATACCCAACTTTTCCCCTGCCGGAAAATTTCCAAGTGTTGGATTTTTCTGTGGTTTAAGGACGTTCTGAGTAGTGCAAGTAACGCGATGGTCCCTCTAGAAGACAACAAACCTTAACTCGATTATGTGACCGTCTTGAACTGCCCTTTGAACCTTAGGGTTTGGGGCAGTACGGCGTGCCACATGTGAGACGTTGGCTTGACCCTTCTACGGCTGGACCGTTGGTACTGAAGCATGAAGTAAACGTCTTTGAACTTATTTCATGTGTTGAACGGTTTCGGGAAAACTTGGGTGTTCGAATGTTCGATCGGAAAGTTTAATATTTTCTATTTATCCGGAATGGGATACAATAATTGGAATTCACAAACAGTTATGAGATAACTGAATGAATGTTATAAATCTAGCGGTTTAGTCTCACTTGATATTGAAAAGTGTTTTCGATAATGGGACTAAAATGCGAGATTTATAATTGTTAGGCATGTGATGTCTAAGTATTTCATTTGATTAGGCATGCGATGTCTAAAGAGATTGCGGATTCCAACTGTTGTAGTTTTACACTATCTTTTCTGTGACCGTAAGTGTAGTATGTCGATATCGCCGGTTTCGTTGTTATACGTCAACGACAATTGGGGTATGCATACTTACTTACGTTGATGACATGTGATGTTATGTGTTGCTGGATATGTTATATTGGATCGTCGTGTTTGAATAGCCGGGGGTTTTTATGTGAGATGAGTGTTTTTCATTTTCATTCATGTAAAAACTTGAATATAATATTCTTTTATTGGGACACTTCCAGGTAGCGGAAGAAGTCACAGTTGATGTATATTATTTACTTTTCCGCATTAGGATAGACCCAAGGAGGGGAGCACAAGTAACCGGGTTCTATGGTCCAGTGGGAGACCATCTCGAGGAGTCGAGTCCGGGTCTCCTAACCCTAGAATTGGTAGGGTTGCTTGCCGCTCTCGTAGGGGTCTAGGGGTGTGGGATTGGCTATTCATCACAACCGTGAAATCCGTGTTTTATACTGGCTCGTATTAAAAAACACGGACGTCCTAGTATATCCAATATTTCATATGATATTTTCTGCTGCGATATCTGTGATGTGATCATGTGATGTTCTGTGATAGATACTTTATATAGTATATATGATAAATTATATAGGCGTTACTTATGTTTTACACCCGCGCTAGCCCTGCCCCGCTCTGCCGTTAGTTACCTAACCTAACGGTGCACGAGGGGACATCGAGGCGAATGCGGATGGCATAAGTGTACGTCATATTTATCTGTGATGTTTAGGTGACTTAAATGATGGGACTTCATTAATATGATTAATGAAAGAAAAGAAACCTAAGATGTTGTAGAATCAAATTTTAAACAAAACAGGTAGCTACAGTTCTTGCTTTGCATAGCGGTATATATGATATATCCTGCACCTTATTCGATGAGGAAAGGACCGAGATCCCTTCACCGGGAGTGACTCCTTTAGCAATAACTGGCAGATGCTACACACTCGGTTTGTCTTTTGATTGCTTTTAAGAGTTTTTGCTTTGCACAGTGATATATATGATATATCCCGCACCTCATTCGACGAGGAAAGGACCGACGATCCCTTCACCGGGAGTGACTCCTTTAGCAAAACTAGAAAAGCCTCAAAAACACTCCATTTCAAAACTTCATTTGATTCTACAACGATATCAAGTTCATTACGCAATAGGTTTTCAGAAAAACCTGTCGTAGCCCTCAGTCATTTCAGATAAGTATACGTTTGTTGACTAGGTTAAGGCGTAGTGTGTGGTAGCTGATTGGTGCTTATCTGTATAAGCATATGATGCGATTGGATTAGGGTAGTCGTGAGACTTTGTTGACTATGTTAAGGGTCGTGCGGGTGGGTTTAATTCAATCAGGAAATGACGGGTTGAACTTGACTAGCACTTATGATTTGTTGACTATGTTAAGGTCATAAAGTTGCTAGGAGCAAAATAATATCGGGAATTTCAAGTGTTGAAATTTGCAATGAGATTGCATACCTTCTATTAGATAGTTGGATCCCGATACCCACTGCGAGTAAGAGTTACTCCTGGGAAAGTTTTACGTATTACAATTAGCCGATCAAGTAGGTGTCTAGAAAGGTGTTAACGAGGTTACGCCTCTGGGAAAACGAGGTTTACATTAATTAGGTTCGTGCGAAAGCACGGGGGACCTCCCTCAAAGTACCGACACTGGCCTGGCTGAAAGATTGGCGAACTTGTAGTGTGTAATTAATCCCGGCTAGTCTTTCCTTTTAGGGTTTGATGGAAGATTTGATAAAAACAGTGGGAGCCATCCTGTTTAGATAAGATAATAACCAATCTGATCTTGCACGAGCATACGCTAAAGTGTTTTCTTCTCTCTCTCTCCAGGTAGCGACTATGTCATGCCTTAATCAAGATAATAATATGGATGTATTGACTGAACCCGCATGTTATACTGTGCTGGGGAACGTTGGTTCCATTCTTTCTTATAAGAGTTATAGGACTGAACAGGATATAGGGGAATACCAGGATTCCCATGCCACCCGATTGAAGAAAGTACATGTTGATGCATTTTCTTCGGGTGTGTTCGTTACAGAGAACTGTTTCTCCATTTGCTCCACGTCCTGGGTATTAGATACCGGGTCAGGATCCCATATATGTAATCAGTTAAATGGGCTTAGGAAAGGTAGAGAACTTGGAGAAGGTGATAAAGACATTAGAGTTGGAAATGGTGCAATTGTTGCAGCTAAGACTGTCGGGGAATATCACCTTGTATTACCAACTGGTAATACATTGGTTCTGAACGAATGCTATTACATGCCGAACCTGATATGCAACATTATATCGGTTTCTTTGTTGAGTAAAGAGGGATATAATTTTGTATTACAGGACAATGTTATGAACATTTTCCGTAACCAAAAGTTGGTTGGATCAGGCACGTTGTGCAATGGCATTTATGTTCTAAATCAATCAACAGTTCTGAGCATAACAAACACACACAAGAGGAAGAGTTCAGAACTGAACGAATCCTACTTGTGGCATTGTAGACTGGGTCACTTCAATGTGACACGACTGGCTAAGTTGCATAAGGATGGATATTTGAAACCATTCGAATTTTCATCTTATCACACTTGCCAGTCATGTCTCAAAGGCAAGATGACCAAAACTCCATTTACGGGACACGGAGAAAGAGTTACCGAACTCTTGGGACCGATACATAGTGATGTATGCGGTCCCATGTCTACACATGCCAGGGATGGTTCTTCGTACTTCATTACATTCACTGACGATCTCTCTAGATTCGGATATGTGTTCCTGATGAAACACAAATTAGAAGCTTTTTAGAAATTTAGAGAATATAAACAAGAAGTTGAGAACCAAACCGGAAAAAGTATTAAAATCCTTCGATCTGATCGAGGAGGTGAATACTTAAGCAATGAATTCTTGGACTTCCTAAAAGAGAATGGGATTCTCTTTCAGCTGACTCCTCCATATACACCACTGCACAACGGTGTATCAGAACGGAGGAACCGTACCCTATTAGATATGGTGCGCTCTATGATGAGCACAGCTGAGTTACCTATTTCCTTCTGGGGATATGCGCTGGAGACAACAACATACCTATTGAATCAAGTTCCATCTAAATCTGTACCTACCACACCATATGAGATATGGAGTGGGAAGAGACCATATTTTAAACGAGTTAAGATATGGGGTTGTCCGGCCTATGTCAAAAGGCAAAATCCAGACAAACTCGAGGCACGGTCAGTTCTTTGCAAGTTTGTGGGATATCCTAAGAATTCCCAAGGATATTTTTTCTACCATGCTGAAGAACAAAAAGTGTTTGTTTCTCAATATGCCACCTTTTTAGAAAATGAATTCCTTGAAAAAGAAATTAGTAGCAAAGTGGTAGAGCTGGAAGAAGTTCCAGATACACAAACCGTAACTGAAGATTTAGTAGAACCAGAAGATTCAGTAGCTCCCAATGAACCTCAGCCTCTCCGCCGATCTAGTAGGGTTCCTCGCCAACCTGAGAGATACTACGGTTTTCTCATGGATGGTGGGAGCGAGGATTTCATCATGGAAGATGATGACCCAACTAGTTTCAAGCAGGCCATCACGAGTAAGGACTCAGTGAAATGGCTGGATGCTATGCGGTACGAGAGGGAATCCATGTACACCAACAAAGTATGGACTTTGGAAGTTGCTCCTGAAGGGGTAAAACCCATTGGGAGCAAGTGGATCTTCAAGAAAAAACTTGGTTTAGATGGGAAAGTGGAGACTTTCAAAGCTAGACTTGTTGCAAAAGGCTTTCGTCAAAGACCAGGTGTGGACTATGACGAAACCTTTTCTCCAGTAGCTATGCTTAAATCCATCCGGATCATGCTTGCCATCGCTGCATATCATGACTACGAAATCTGGCAAATGGATGTTAAGACCGTCTTTCTAAACGGTGATTTAGAAGAGTGCGTGTACATGACTCAGCCAGAGGGCTTCGTAGACAGTGGGAGCAGCGGGAAGGTGTGCAAGCTGCTTAAATCCATTTATGGATTAAAGCAAGCATCGCGGAGTTTTTAGGTGGTAGGGATCTAAACCTGTCTCCTAAGCAATCGCTCCCCAATCCCCATGCACCAAGAGGCGAATGATGAGTCGCTCCTGGTACCATATTCCAGTGTAGCGATGCAGACGCCAACCAAATTCCAAATCACAATCCCCAACGGCGAATGATGAGTCGCTCCTGGTACCATATTCCAGTGCAGCGATGCAGACGCCGACAAAGTCCCGAAATTTTTCCGGCCCTACGGTCTGGATCATACATCCTGCAAAACCGTATACAATCCACGGGCGTAAAACAATCCCAATTTCTCCCAAATCCTCTCGGGGCAAATGATGAGTTGCTCCTGGCATTATTCCAGTGCAGCAATGCAGATGCCAAACAAAAACCAAAATCCCAAAATCCTCTCCATGACAGATGATGATTCGCTCCTGGTACCATATTCCAGTATAGCGATGCTGATGTCAACCCAAATCAAAATCAACAAGTCAACTTCCACTCCGACACCGCAAGAAGCGGAGCAAGTCAAGTCTACCCCTGACACTGCAAGAAGCAGAGCAAGTCAAACCAAGCATCGACCGTCCACGTCGCTAAAAGGGCAGCATCGACCGTCCAAGTCGCTAAAAGGGCAGCATCGACCGTCCACGTCGCTAAAAGGGCAGCATCGACCGTCCACGTCGCAAAAAGGGCAGCACCGACCGTCCACGTCGCTAAAAGGGCAGCATCGACCGTCCACGTCGCTAAACGGGCAGCATCGACCGTCCAAGTCGCTAAAAGGGCAGCATCGTCCGTCCAAGTCGCAAAAAGGGCAGCATCGACCGTCCACGTCGCTAAAAGGGCAGCATCGACCGACCGTCCACGTCGCTAAACGGGCAGAACCGACCGACCGTCCAAGTCGTAAAACGGGCAGAACCGACCGTCCAAGTCGCAAAAAGGGCAGCACCGACCGTCCACGTCGCTAAAAGGGCAGCACCGACCGTCCACGTCGTAAAAAAGGCAGAACCGACCGTCCATGTCGTAAAAAGGGCAGAACCGACCGTCCACGTCGTAAAAAGGGCAGCACATGATTCCTACAAAGCGGGAACCAGATCGCTCCGGGCCAGGGAAACGTCTATCACGGACACTCCGTCTTGGAGACGTGTCAAGCATCGACCGTCCATGTCGTGAAAAGGGCAGTGCCAGCTTCCCAAAAGGTGGGAACCGAATCAAGTCCCCTCCACGTGAAAGAAGATCCATCAACTTCACGCACACGACCCACATATGTGGTGTGCATTTATTGATGGGGGGCAATTTGTTGGGGTAAAAATTTACACCCCGGTTGACCAAGTCAAAATCAAAGTCAACCCCAAGCCAAGTGGGCCCATACCCGGGTCGAGCCCGACCATGAAGCGGCCGGCCTCCCCCACACCAAGATAAAAAAATTTTGTAATAAGCAATTTTGTTGCATTTCTTTTATTTTATTTTATGGATAAATGTAAGAAAAATAGGCATAAAGCCAAATTTTTGTAAAGCCTATGGCTTATGTGCAAAAAGAAATGGCACATGGGCCATGAAATAGGCAAAATGCCATTTTGTGAAGCCCAAGGGGCTATATGTAAAGTGTATAGCCTATATAGGCAAAGATAATGAAATATCTCAATAACTTTCTCTCTCCAAAAAAAAGAAATTTCTAGAGCTGAGCTCTTTCCTTCTTCTTCAAGGTTCCAAAACCTTCTTCTTTCTTTTGAATTAAATCAAGAGTTTTACTCTTCCTTTTTCAAAACTAAATAGTTTTCCACCACAAAACCCACAAAGGGGAACTTGGATCTGTCATCAGATCTTAAAAAGGAGAGATTTTGAGATTTCACATCTCTTGATCTTCAAGATCCAGCAAGCAACAGGAGGAAGAAGAAGAATATCTTTCACTAAACCCGCCCAAAAAAAGAAGAAAAACACATTCAGGAGTCCAACTCCTCTCTGATTTCTCTTCTGAGAAATTTTTTTTTTTTTTAGGCTAAAAGCCTGTTGTGCCTCACCTGCGTGCTTGCGCAAGTGCGCAAGGCGCCCGCGTGCCGACACGTGGCGCGCGCGCTTGCGCACCTGCGCAAGGCGCCCGCGTGCCGACACGTGGCGCACGCGCTTGCGCAACTGCGTAAGTGCGCAAGGCGCCCGCGTGCCGACACGTGGCGCGCGCGCTTGCGCAACTGCGCAAGTGCGCAAGTCGCCCGCGTGCCGACGCGTGGCGCGCGCGCTTGCGCAACTGCGCAAGTGCGCAAGTCGCCCGCGTGCCGACGCGTGGCGCGCGCGCTTGCGCAACTGCGCAAGTGCGCAAGTCGCCCGCCTGCCGACACGTGGCGCGCGCGCTTGCGCAACTGCGCAAGTGCGCAAGTCGCCCGCCTGCCGACACGTGGCGCGCGCGCTTGCGCACCTACGCAAGTGCGCAAGGCGTCCGCGTGCCGACACGTGGCGCGCGCGCTTGCGCACCTGCGCATCCCTTGGATGTCTTTTCCCCCTCTTTTTGTGTACATATATACATATGTATACAAATTTATACATACACGTACTCCACGACACTGTCCCTGTTAGAAAAAAATTTCTAACGGGGCGCTGCCCCGCACCCCGCAAGGGGGCTGCTAGCCCCCTTGACCCCCAGCCCGCTATCCGGGTAGCGGGACCCCCGTAAAAACTCTGCGTGGCTCCCGATATATCCAAAACCCCCTTTCAAAACACACGCACACTGCACATTGAGTTCGCATGACCAGTTTAACCCGTTAATCGGAGGTTCCCTCGCCCCAAAGGCGATGGGTAATTAACGGCAGCTTAGTCCGCGGCTGCCGGAGATTCGGATCCCCACAATCATTAAACCCCGGCCTACCCTAGGCAGGGGGAATCTGTAGTACGCCTGACAAGCGCTCGCGTATTCCCATCTCACTGGGGTGACGAAAAACACCCTACAGATTCTGGCACGCCCGGTGGGACCAATCTCTCATCCCATATTTCGGGTTAAACGTTCATGCGAACTCAATCAATATACATATCGATTGCCTATACTGAAATGATGTTTTCTTTTCATGCAGCAATCAACTTTCGATGACGATGTCTCTCAAGACGATTTCAACTTCCAAAGCGACCCCGATTCCGTACGTGGTCAAGATCAACGCTCGTGTGGTTCTCCCCGCAAGCCTCAGTCAACAGTGGGAGGAACCGCCCCGCCAGTTCGGCTCCGTCATCATCTACCCTGCCGGAAGCGCTCATCTGGCAGAGATCCCAGCGGAACAGGTGGCCAAGCCGGTCTCAAGGGGTAAGAGGCCGAATGTCGTGATCGCCAAGGCACCACAACCGAAACTCAAGACGCTATCTGAACGACTCCCTGGCGCTCTTGCTGGGGGCAAGACTTCCGATGCGAAGGGCAACATCAAATGTCGCGGACGAGCTCAGGCGATGACTCTAACAAATGCACAATCGGGCGTATCTCCAAGGCCCTCCATCAACTGGTCTGCGGCATCTTCCCAAAAAGCCGAAGTCTGCCAGGTGCTTAGAACAGAAAAGTTAAGGCAGAAGCGGCTCAGGTATCGAGCCAACAAGAGGGCCAAGGCT
This sequence comes from Agapanthus africanus, assembly GCA_030015575.1. Taxonomy (NCBI): domain Eukaryota; kingdom Viridiplantae; phylum Streptophyta; class Magnoliopsida; order Asparagales; family Amaryllidaceae; genus Agapanthus; species Agapanthus africanus. The sequence continues at coordinate 429,844,617 of JASDDO010000012.1, forward strand.
TCGGCCAAATGGAATCGTGTGAAGTTCCAAGTGCAGGGTTGCCCGACGACGACGGCCGAGTCGGACGTAAGAATCAGCAATTCTTTCGAGCCTCTGAAGTGGGTTCAGAAAAACGCCATGACCGCCAGAATCAAGAAGACGGCGGTCCGAACAGTGCCACAAAGAGACGTGTCCCGGCCCCAACGGAAAAAGTATGACACTGTCTCATCAAGAGTCTATCAAGCACTCTGTGCCGCACGAAAGCAGCGGGGAAAACCCAGAAAAGATGCGCCAGCACCATTTAAGAACCTGGTTAGGCCAGCCGCCTTCAATCGACTACCAGCTACCGAGACAAAGGGGTCAAGACAGCGATCCATGAAATCAGCTGCCAATGATAGAGAGACGGCCGGATATATCATCCATACGGTCTATATGGCGGGCGGGCGCCCCAGCGACAACCTTCGCAGCAAAAGCAAGGACGGGGCCACCACATCCCAAGCCCAATCTAGCCTGAATGTGGTTGCCGCCGCCCAAGAACAGCCGCCCCTGCTGGATGAAGAAAACCCTCTCGATGAGGATGATAGGCAGATAGACCCCTCGGTCCATGTAGAGTCAAGCTCGGACAGCGAGGAAGAGCCGACTTTCCGCCCTAGGACTGCAGAGCAAGAGCTGCTTCAAGAACTTCGAAAACAGCTCAGGAGCAAAGATAAAGAGATGGCCAAGCTCTATTCGAAGATTGACGACTTAACGAACGTGGTGATGCAGCTTACGGCTCAAATTGCTCGAGCGCCTCCTAATCAAGCACAAGCCGCTACTAATCAGCCGGGTGATGACAATCCGAGGCAGCCAATGCCTGTTCCTTTGGGACCAAGACTGGTCGAGCCGAATGAAAGCCGGCTACATTCCGCTTCTGGGGACGCCTTGGCCCCAAATAGCACTATCCCACTAACACAGGATCGGATAATGGATTTGGTCACTAGCAAGGTTAAAACATTGGTGGCCGAAGCTGAAGCTCAGAAAGAAATCGGCAGTAGTGGGCGGCCATATCCCGCGCAGTACGATCTGATTGAGTTCCCAAGCGGCTACGTCATTCCTAAGTTCGGAAGATTTGATGGAACGGGGAATGCAAATCAGCACGTTGCCCACTTCAAAGCATCGTGCGGAAATACAGGGGGCAACGATGCGCTCCTTCTTCGTCAGTTTGTCAACAGCCTGACCGGTGTCGCTTTCGACTGGTATGCGAGTATACCGGACGGGTCCGTCATTACCTTTGCCCAAATGGAGTCTCTGTTCCGGCAAAGGTTCATGAGCGTCAGTGATAAAATCTCCATAGCCGATCTTGTGAGGACCAAGCCGGGGAAGAATGAAAGCAACACCGACTTTATCGCCCGATGGCGCAATCTCACAGTCAAGTGCGAACCGCCACTGGAGCAGGACCAGTCCGTCAGCCTTCTCATTGGGAACCTCAGCAATTGGATGGTCCCATTCTTGTGTACGGCGGGCCTCAAGACATTTCAGGAGCTAACCAAGAAAGTCCAAATGCTAGAACGCTCGAAGCAAGAGTCCCCGCCAGACTCTCAGAGAGACAAAACCTGGAAAAGCAAGCGGGACGACAACCGTAGAAGCGGGAGTTCCAGCAGTACCAATGTCTTCAATGCCTCCGACAATGAAGAAAAGCGAAGGGCGGGCGAATCCAAAACCAACCGGTCTCGAAAGCCATTGCTGGGAGGAGATGGGCCTTCTCTAGAGGAGAAAAAGAACAAGGTTTACTCTTTCAGAAGGGACAAGGTCCGCAAGATATTTAAAGATGCCTTGAACAACGGCCTACAATTGCCGGAGTCGAAAAGACCCCAAGAAGCAAAAATGACCGACAATCCCCTGTATTGCCCGTACCACCGAGTAGTGAGCCATGCGATCGAGGATTGCTATATCTTCAAGGACTGGGTCGAGAAGCAGTACAAGGCTGGAGAGATCGAGCTGTCCAAAAGCGTGTTGGTGAACAGTCAAGTTGCAACCGCCAACTTTATACAGACAGAAGTTGAAGCCTTCTGGGAGCAGACAGCTGAACCTGCTGCCCTGATAAACGAAACTGACTCATCGCGGCCTCCGTGGAGTACGCACATATCTAATAAGACGAAGAAGATGATAAAGCTACTTCGGAAAGAACCCAGGATGGAATGGGAAGGACAGAAGAAGCCTACCAGTCCAGCTGCCAAGGCGGTTCCATCAGGCTCAAAATCCAAGAAGCTCAAGAAGAAGAAAAGTGCAGCTCGGCGCGAAAAAGAGTCTGCAGGGAGATCGACCATTCAAAAATATATCGACTCCCTCAAAGAATATGAACAAAAGGAAAGAACATTGATTCAATTGAAGGAGTTCTTCCCTGTACAAGCGGCTGAAATTCTGGAGGAGTTAGAAGAAGACTCCAATGAAGAGATCCCAGTAGTGACCTGCTACGCCATCCATCTTGGCAGCGACTCCGAGGATGATCTCTGTTTTCCGGAAGAGGACGAGGAGCTCACCACAAAGGCCAATCAAATCCAGCTCAGAAGCGGCAGGGCTCTACCGCAAAATCAGAGCAACGCCCCAAAAGGGAAGGAAAAACAAGTCGCTAATGAAGAAGATGGCAGAGAACCGGCTGATGAAAACATAAGTCCTTCCTCGGTGGACTATAATGTCTTGGCGCATCTCCGGAAGCTTCCGTCTCTCCTGAGCATCTACGACGCCTTGGTCCTATCTAAGGAGCTTAGAGATGTTCTCATCCACGCTCTGCAAAATCCCGAGCGGTATCAGGCTCAATTTGCGGAAATTAACATGAAAGAAGCCCAGCATGCTTTGTATGCCGCCGCAGTCACATTTAAGGATGAAGACTTGCTACTGGGAACGGCTGAGCATAATCGGCCGCTTTACGTGACCGGGTACAGCGACGGAGATCGAATTAATCGCATATTGATTGATCCGGGGTCTTCAGTGAACATCATGAACTTGCGAACTCTGAAGAGTTTGTCAATGGACGTCCGACACCTGTCAAGGGAAAGGATTGTCATTCAAGGCTTCAACCAAAATTGCCAGCAAGTTCTGGGGTCTATAGCTCTGCCAATCAAATTTGGGGATCTGCAAACTGAAGCTAAGATATACGTGATCGACGCCGACACGTCTTATAAGATTCTCTTGGGGCGGCCGTGGCTCCACGATTACGGCATCATTCCGTCAACTCTCCATCAATGCATGAAGTACACTAAAAATGGCGAAGAAAGACGCATTGACGGAGACATCCAGCCGTTCGGTGTGCATGAAGTCCGATATGAAGATTCTCGGTACTTTACGAACCACCAAAATGCCAAGCCACAACTGACCGAGGATAGAACGGCCCCAAGACTCAAAAGCAAATCTGCGCCGGCTATCACTTTCAAAAGAAAAAATACCCAAGTGCGCCCGCATTTCGGCAGCGACTCTGATGAGTCCGACGCCGGAAGCCCGTCCTTCCGCAAAACTCGCCCTCATTTCGGCAGCGATACGGACGAATCTGTTACTGAAGGCCCATCTAGCAGCAAAGTCCGCCCTCATCTTGGCAGTGACACTGAAGAGTCAGAGGAGGAGGACCTGTCGTGCAACAGCGGTGCAGATTGGACCCCCACGCAACAAGCGAAACTACGAGAGACCTTCGAAGTTGCAGAAGGGTCCCTAGCCGTTACAAGGGTACCAGAGCAAATGTGCAAAGAGCTCGATGCATTATCAATCTCCACCGTGGACCAGCTGAAAACTTTCTACGTTCCCGGGAGGAAAAGTGGACAGAAGGCCATCTTGTTTTATGGGTCAAACCCCGTTGTGCACCCGGACGACCTTTCTGTCGCGTGCCTTCCCTATGAGAGAGGCATAAGAGCCGTCCTCAATCCCAGATACTATGCGCCAGAGATGCGGGAATACTTTAAGAAGTGCGGATGCCGGTTATATCAAACGGAGTCCGAAGCAAAGTTTTACGAAGGGCTATGGTATCCGCCCCAGGTCCGAGCACTCATCGATGGTCGGATTCCAGATAGACGGGGCATAGGCTACATTCAACCTGATTCCAAAGCGTGCCACATGATCCATGTTGGTGAGACCAGCGAAAGATCAAATGATGATGACGAGATAGCCGAGCCAGAAGAAGCTCCTCAAGAGCTCGAAGATGGCGGACAAGCAACCTTTGATGAGCTAACCGAGATTGACTTAGGAACGCCCAATAATCCAAGGCCGACCTACATCAGCTCACTCTTGTCGGAGGAAATGAAAGCGCAGATAATTGCCCTGCTGCATGAGTTCGTCGACTGCTTCGCGTGGACGTACAAAGAAATGCCTGGCCTTTCCCCTGAGGTAGCCGTGCATAAGCTGGCTATATCTCCTGATGCTAAGCCGGTCAAACAAGCTCCTCGAAGAATGAGAAGGGAGTTGGAAGAAAAGGTCATCGAGGAAACCAAGAAACTCATCGATGCCGGTTTCATCAGGGAAGAGAAATATGCAGACTGGATCGCATGCATAGTTCCAGTGAAGAAGAAAAATGGGCAGATCCGAGTTTGTGTCGATTTCAGGGACCTCAACAAGGCATGTCCTAAAGACGACTTCCCGCTACCGGTCATGGAAATGATGGTCGATGACACCTCAAATTACGAACTGTTCACCTTTATGGATGGCTCGTCTGGATATAATCAGATCAAGATGTCGCCTGAGGATGAGAAACACACAGCATTTCGAACCCCGATCGGAATATATTGCTACAAGGTAATGCCATTCGGACTGAAGAACGCAGGTGCTACATATCAAAGGGCGATGACTAATATCTTTGATGACCTAATCCATAAAGTCGTCGAATGCTATGTTGATGATCTGGTCGTCAAGACTAAAGCTAAGGCCGATCATATCCAAGATCTCAGGACCGTTCTCACCAGACTGAGGGAATACGATCTGAAGATGAATCCTCTGAAGTGCGCTTTTGGCGTGTCATCGGGAAAATTCCTGGGCTTCATAGTCCGACATCGAGGGATCGAAATTGACCCATCAAAGATAAAGGCCATCCTGGAGATGCCCCCTCCGAAGAGTCTGACGCAGCTAAGATCTTTTCAAGGCAAGCTTGCTTATATACGGAGGTTTATCTCAAATTTATCATGGAGATGTAGGCCCTTCTCAAAGCTCATGAAGAAAGGAGCTCCTTTTATCTGGGATGCCGAATGTCGAGCAGCGTTCGAAAGCATTAAACAATACTTGTTGCACCCTCCAGTGCTGGCCGCTCCCATTCCGAATAAACCGCTGATTCTCTACACTGCCGCGCTGGACGAGTCACTCGGTGCGCTCCTTGCCCAGGATAATGAGGAAGGAAAAGAAAATGCCCTCTACTACCTCAGTCGAACTCTAGTCGGGGCGGAACACAACTACTCCCCAATCGAAAAGCAATGCCTAGCTCTGATATTTGCTGTGAAGAAGCTGAGGCACTATCTGCTCGCTCATCGGGTTATGCTGATCTCCAAGGTCGACCCGCTCAAACACTTGATGACCAAAGCAAGCCTAGCCGGCAGAATGGCAAGATGGGCTGTCATGCTACTTGAGTTTGACATAGTTTATACCCCTCAGAAAGCAGTAAAAGGGCAAGCTCTTGCAGACTTTCTCGCTGCTCATCCCATACCAGAAGGGTCGCCACTAAATTGTGAGTTACCCGACGAACAAGTGCTGCATCTCGAGAATGACGAGCCATGTTGGGAGCTCTACTTCGATGGGGCCTCATCGATAAGAACCTCCAGTAAATCAAGCGTCCCGGAGATAAAAGCAGGGATAGGATTGGTGTTCATCACACCATCAATGGGAACCCTACGGCATTCTTTTGCTCTCACCGAGCCTCGGACAAACAATGAAGCTGAGTATGAAGCTCTGATAGCTGGTTTGGAGCTCGCCATAGAAATGGAAATCCGTCGGCTACAAGTTTACGGTGACTCCCAGCTCGTCGTCAACCAAGTAAGCGGCGACTATAAGATATACAAACCCGAGTTAGCTCGGTACAGAGGTCGAGTGGTGGAACTCATGAAAAGGTTCACTCATATTGAACTAACGAGAGTCCCTAGAGCGTTGAACGGAAAGGCTGATGTACTCGCTCGCTTGGCCAAGGAGCTAGCTGATCCTGACATGGACGAAATTCTGATCACAGTCAGGAGCCGGCAAATTCTACCCCCAGTCTCTCTACGAGAAGAGGAAAGTGCGGAACAGAAGAGCAGTCCTGCGGAAGAAGCTTCGATCATCCAAGACGAGCCCGATTGGAGAGAACCCTTCATAGAGTACCTCCGATATGACAAGCTGCCCGAAGAAAAATCTGCGAGGATTCAGCTGAAGAAAAGAGCTCTCCGATACGTGTTTGTAAATGACACATTATACCGCAGGTCATATGACCAACTCTGGCTCAGGTGTCTGTCATTGGCCGAAGCCCAAAAGGTCATGAAAGATGTCCACTCGGGCGTTTGCGGTGCTCACCAATCTGGCCCCAAGATGCGACTTCAAATCAAACGGCTTGGGTATTACTGGCCCACCATGATACGGGATTGCGGAGAGCATGCAAAGAAATGTTATATCTGCCAAATTCACGGTGATTTTATTCACAAGCATCCCAACCCATTGCATCCTACAGTGGCGTCGTGGCCCTTCGAAGTTTGGGGCACCGACATTGTTGGCCCAATTGATCCTCCGTCATCTAAAGGCCACCGGTTCATACTGGCCGCGACAGACTACTTCTCCAGGTGGGCTGAAGCTGTCCCGCTAAAAGAAGTCAAGACAAAGGATATTCTGACATTCTTCCAGCATAATATTCTATACCGCTTCGGTACACCAAGAAGAATCATTTCTGACAACGGGCCTTCTTTCAAGAGCTTCAATGTCTCAAGATTCGCTACTCAGCACAAGATAGACTGGAGGTATTCCTCCATCTATAATCCAAGAGCCAATGGGCTAGCCGAAGCCTTCAATAAGACTCTATGCAAGCTTCTGAGGAAAAATGCTTCAGCCAACAAGAGAGACTGGAATCTCAAGCTTCACGAGGCATTGTGGGCATATCGTACCACACACCGTACTCCAACTCAGTCCACTCCATACTCATTGCTCTTCGGAGTGGAGGCGGTCCTCCCCCTCGAAGTTGAAGTTCCGAGCTTAAGAATGGCCGTCCAACATGAGTTGACGGAGGAAGAAAACGTGCTCCTTCGACTTGAAGAACTCGATGCCCTCGAAGAAAAGAGGCTCGCGGTGCAACAAAATCTGGAGCTATACCGAGCCCAAATGTCACGGGCTTATGACAAGATAACCCGTCTCCGCGCCTTCAAGAAAGGTGAATTGGTATTGGTCCTCAAAAGACCGATTATCCCCAATCGACATGCCAAGGGAAAATTCGAGCCAAACTGGGAAGGACCATACGTCATCGAGAAAGTGTTTGACGGAGGATCCTACCAACTAATAAGTGCCGAGGGAGAAAGGCCCATGCCACCCATCAATGGCCGATATCTCAAGAAATACTACACGTGAATGCTCCAAGTCGCAGGCGAATTGAGCACATCAGCCCTACGGTCTGGATCAGACATCCTGCAAAACCGTATACAATCCACGGGCGTAAATGACCCCTATTTCTCCCAAATCCTGCCGGTGAGACTACTTTAAAGTCCCACCAGCGGCAAAAAAATATAAAAAAAAAATAAAAAAATAAACGGTATGTCCACAAGCAAAACGGGCACGGATGAAAACCCGAAAGGGCTCCGTGAGTAAAAACAGCAGGACTACCGGCGAGTCTGTGAAAACCCGAGAGGGCGCAAACTCGTAAAAAGGAAAGGAGGTAAAATACACTCACAAAGTCCTCTCGACCTTATGAGGAGAAAACCCCTGCGTGAGATCCTTACGACTCACAAAGGAGCAACACACTTAGGAATCCTCACGATTCCTAAGGAGAAAATACACCTACGAGATCCTTTCGACTCGTAGGGAGAAAATGCTTTTATGGGACCCTCACGGCCCATAAAATTGAAAAGCCTTAGGTGGTAGGGACCCAAACCTAACTGCTAAGCCATCGTTCCCCAACGGGCAACGGCAAATGATGATTCGCTCCTGGCATCTCGCTTCAGTGTTAGCGGTGCTGATGCCGACCAAAAACCCAAATCCCAAGTCCTCCCAAGGCAAATGATGAGTTGCTCCTGGCATTATTCCAGTGCAGCAATGCTGATGCCAAACAAGATCCAAATTCCAAGTCCCCAAACGGCGAATGATGAGTCGCTCCTGATACCATATTCCAGTGCAGCGATGCAGACGCCAACTAAAATCCAATTTCTCAAAATTCTCCCGGCCCTACGGTTAGTCCCCAAATTGACTACCGTATACAATCCACGGGCTCAAATAATTCTCATCACCCTCAGGCCCCACCGTAATCACCAGTCACGCGGCTGGTCTCCGCCTTTGGAATTATGCTCCATTGATAAGACCCACTCATGTGTCCTCACGATACATGAGGAGAACAAACCTTCGTGGGATCCTTACGACTCACGAAGGAAAAACACACTTAGGAGTCCCCACGACTCCTAAGGAGAACATACACCTGCGGGATCCTTACGACTCGCAGGGAGAAAATACCGTTATGGGACCCTCACGGCCCATAAAATTGAAAAGTCTTAGGTGGTAGGGATCTAAACCTGTCTCCTAAGCAATCGCTCCCCAATCCCCATGCACCAAGAGGCGAATGATGAGTCGCTCCTGGTACCATATTCCAGTGTAGCGATGCAGACGCCAACCAAATTCCAAATCACAATCCCCAACGGCGAATGATGAGTCGCTCCTGGTACCATATTCCAGTGCAGCGATGCAGACGCCGACAAAGTCCCGAAATTTTTCCGGCCCTACGGTCTGGATCATACATCCTGCAAAACCGTATACAATCCACGGGCGTAAAACAATCCCAATTTCTCCCAAATCCTCTCGGGGCAAATGATGAGTTGCTCCTGGCATTATTCCAGTGCAGCAATGCAGATGCCAAACAAAAACCAAAATCCCAAAATCCTCTCCATGACAGATGATGATTCGCTCCTGGTACCATATTCCAGTATAGCGATGCTGATGTCAACCCAAATCAAAATCAACAAGTCAACTTCCACTCCGACACCGCAAGAAGCGGAGCAAGTCAAGTCTACCCCTGACACTGCAAGAAGCAGAGCAAGTCAAACCAAGCATCGACCGTCCACGTCGCTAAAAGGGCAGCATCGACCGTCCAAGTCGCTAAAAGGGCAGCATCGACCGTCCACGTCGCTAAAAGGGCAGCATCGACCGTCCACGTCGCAAAAAGGGCAGCACCGACCGTCCACGTCGCTAAAAGGGCAGCATCGACCGTCCACGTCGCTAAACGGGCAGCATCGACCGTCCAAGTCGCTAAAAGGGCAGCATCGTCCGTCCAAGTCGCAAAAAGGGCAGCATCGACCGTCCACGTCGCTAAAAGGGCAGCATCGACCGTCCACGTCGGTAAAAGGGCAGCATCGACCGACCGTCCACGTCGTAAAACGGGCAGAACCGACCGTCCAAGTCGCAAAAAGGGCAGCATCGACCGTCCACGTCGCTAAAAGGGCAGCACCGACCGTCCACGTCGTAAAAAAGGCAGAACCGACCGTCCATGTCGTAAAAAGGGCAGAACCGACCGTCCACGTCGTAAAAAGGGCAGCACATGATTCCTACAAAGCGGGAACCAGATCGCTCCGGGCCAGGGAAACGTCTATCACGGACACTCCGTCTTGGAGACGTGTCAAGCATCGACCGTCCATGTCGTGAAAAGGGCAGTGCCAGCTTCCCAAAAGGTGGGAACCGAATCAAGTCCCCTCCACGTGAAAGAAGATCCATCAACTTCACGCACACGACCCACATATGTGGTGTGCATTTATTGATGGGGGGCAATTTGTTGGGGTAAAAATTTACACCCCGGTTGACCAAGTCAAAATCAAAGTCAACCCCAAGCCAAGTGGGCCCAAGCCCAGATCCAGTGGGCCCATACCCGGGTCGAGCCCGACCATGAAGCGGCCGGCCTCCCCCACACCAAGATAAAAAAATTTTGTAATAAGCAATTTTGTTGCATTTCTTTTATTTTATTTTATGGATAAATGTAAGAAAAATAGGCATAAAGCCAAATTTTTGTAAAGCCTATGGCTTATGTGCAAAAAGAAATGGCACATGGGCCATGAAATAGGCAAAATGCCATTTTGTGAAGCCCAAGGGGCTATATGTAAAGTGTATAGCCTATATAAGCAAAGATAATGAAATATCTCAATAACTTTCTCTCTCCAAAAAAAAGAAATTTCTAGAGCTGAGCTCTTTCCTTCTTCTTCAAGGTTCCAAAACCTTCTTCTTTCTTTTGAATTAAATCAAGAGTTTTACTCTTCCTTTTTCAAAACTAAATAGTTTTCCACCACAAAACCCACAAAGGGGAACTTGGATCTGTCATCAGATCTTAAAAAGGAGAGATTTTGAGATTTCACATCTCTTGATCTTCAAGATCCAGCAAGCAACAGGAGGAAGAAGAAGAACATCTTTCACTAAACCCCCCCAAAAAAAGAAGAAAAACATATTCAGGAGTCCAACTCCTCTCTGATTTCTCTTCTGAGAAATTTTTTTTTTTTTTAGGCTAAAAGCCTGTTGTGCCTCACCTGCGTGCTTGCGCAAGTGCGCAAGGCGCCCGCGTGCCGACACGTGGCGCGCGCGCTTGCGCACCTGCGCAAGGCGCCCGCGTGCCGACACGTGGCGCGCGCGCTTGCGCAACTGCGTAAGTGCGCAAGGCGCCCGCGTGCCGACACGTGGCGCGCGCGCTTGCACAACTGCGCAAGTGCGCAAGTCGCCCGCGTGCCGACACGTGGCGCGCGCGCTTGCGCAACTGCGCAAGTGCGCAAGTCGCCCGCGTGCCGACACGTGGCGCGCGCGCTTGCGCAACTGCGCAAGTGCGCAAGTCGCCCTCGTGCCGACGCGTGGCGCGCGCGCTTGTGCACCTGCGCAAGTGCGCAAGGCGCCCGCGTGCCGACACGTGGCGCGCGCGCTTGCGCAACTGCGCAAGTGCGCAAGTCGCCCGCCTGCCGACACGTGGCGCGCGCGCTTGCGCACCTACGCAAGTGCGCAAGGCGTCCGCGTGCCGACACGTGGCGCGCGCGCTTGCGCACCTGCGCATCCCTTGGATGTCTTTTCCCCCTCTTTTTGTGTACATATATACATATGTATACAAATTTATACATACACGTACTCCACGACACTGTCCCTGTTAGAAAAAAATTTCTAACGGGGCGCTGCCCCGCACCCCGCAAGGGGGCTGCTAGCCCCCTTGACCCCCAGCCCGCTATCCGGGTAGCGGGCCTCCCGTAAAAACTCTGCGTGGCTCCCGATATATCCAAAACCCCCTTTCAAAACACACGCACACTGCACATTGAGTTCGCATGACCAGTTTAACCCGTTAATCGGAGGTTCCCTCGCCCCAAAGGCGATGGGTAATTAACGGCAGCTTAGTCCGCGGCTGCCGGAGATTCGGATCCCCACAATCATTAAACCCCGGCCTACCCTAGGCAGGGGGAATCTGTAGTACGCCTGACAAGCGCTCGCGTATTCCCATCTCACTGGGTTGACGAAAAACACCCTACAACTATAGCAGCTGGCCCTAGTGCAAGTGGGAGATTGTTAGTTGTATGTTTGCCCTAGAGGCCAGTATTGTATAGATGATGTATATTATATTGGATGCTTGGACATATATAGAGATGACTTTCTTGCTCGATATGATAGTATTCTATCTGGTTGCACTTTATCTTAACATGTACACTAGTCTCTTTATACTGTCTTGTAGTTACATGTTGGTAAAGCCCTTAGGATGTGTACTTGACTATCTGGACTATGATGCAGATCATACTAGTGGGGACATGGTAGTCCATAGGTACATCCTTCAAGGTCCCTGGTCGTAGGTGTATCGAGACAGGGCATCGATATACCAGTGTAGACTAGCGTATACGCTTCTCGACCCATGAGATGGGCGATGGATGATCCCATATCCATTAGTGTTTGACATCAGAGATGGTATACGGGTGCTCAGTGGAGACTGGGTACACTGGACGGACTCGTCGAGAACTCCCAGTTGGTATTATACCTCACGTCAGATGGCAGTTCTCTGGTGACACTTGTGCAGGTTAGTCTGTAGACCCGAGATCGTCATAGAGTCTTGTGTGATTCCCACTGTGCTTTGATCTCCACCTTACCACGTCCATGAGGGCGTGCAAAACGGTGGTCTTTGGGCACAGTCCCGAGTCACATGGAGGCAATGAACGATAGGAGGGGTTTCGTCTCTCCCGGTATTGGGGGTTGATGTTGCGCTGTGCTCGATTGGCCGTAACAGGGAAGTCCCTGGCCAGGGCTGATCAAAGATTTGCTGGTAAGTGTTACCAGTACTTTCTCGACCCGTTATGAGCCACACATCGGCACGACTTATCGGTTATTGGGGTCTGACGTTTACCACCCCTAGACTTGATATGCGACATATCAGACGAACAGACCGGACTGTACGGTAAGTGTTACTGGTTGGATTCACAGGAGTGTGAGCGGGCTGGCTTGTCGATCTTCTGATCGCTCAATACCCGGATGGCCGTTATGTTTAGCAGACCGCTTGCGGCTTGTGGGTGCTTGATATGATCATCATCTGCTACCGGCGTATTGACGAGTCTTTAGAGTCCTATACAGAGGTTTCCTGGCTCAAGCGAAACGAAATAGGAGCGCATATGAGATATGTGCGGGACCAAGAATAATGCGTGTATGTGATACCGTATTTCATTCTCGCGATTAATGTTCGATTGGTTATATGCGATATAACCTAGTTATCGAATCGAAGATCGATTCGATAAGTCGATACATTGGATACTAGTCGGTTATGTGCGACATGAACGGATCATTGAATCAAGTGTTTATTTAATGATTTAATTTATAATTATATATTTGATATATTACTTTGCATTAACTAGTATTGGTTCACTTTAAAGGGATTTTCTCATTTGAAAAGCACATTGTATATGTGATATATTTTGTGTGCACTTGATTGTATCATGTTTGATGTTGCATGCTAGCTTGTGTTTTGTGTAAAGATTAGACCATGGTTGTGTAATGGTTAGGGTTTCCTTTTTATTACTCATTTATTTATTTATTGATTTTGGAAAGGATTATGAAGAAAAATGGTGGCTTTCTTTGTATTTAGTTGAAGCTTCATGAAGGTTTGACTTTGTTACCATTTTGTCTTCATCCTTAACCCTAACCATTCTAACTAACCATGATCTATTCTCTACACTTTACCATGGTTAGCATATGATAAGTATTGATTTTATTTTCATTTTTAAAGCAACACTTATCATATTCTTTCTTCTTCTTCATCATCTTCATCAAGAAAGAAAGCTTGATTCCATCAATGGCATCTTGAGCCAAAGATTGAGAAATCCAATTCTAAAGTAAACCCACCTCCTATTTCTTCACCCTCTACCTCTTTCCAAGTAGTATAGGGTGTTTTCTTCACAAGTTTCACAACTTGGTGAAGTTGGAGCTTGAACTTGTGTTGCCTCGACGTAGATCATCTTCGGCACGAAGCCGACGACCTTTCCCGCCCATTTCTCCGATGAAGCCGATGCTTGAGTCCGGGATTCGAGACGAACAGCGAGAGGATGTCTACGTGGAGCTAAGGAAGTGGAGAACCGGATCTACAAAGGTTGTAGCCTCTTTCTTATAGTTAAGATGTTAACTAGTTTCATTTTTCGCCTAAACTCTAGTCGACGAATCCGTATTAGGGTTTCTCGGCACTCATAAAATTTGAAATTGGCATGGTTGATGCCTTGTGAGACCTCTTGAGAGTGCCGAGGAACCCTACAGTGGTATCAAAGCCAGGTTTGAGCCTTAGGAGAAATCTAGACAATGTTTGAAATCCGAACGAACATCGAAACCCATTTCCAAAATGCTCTCTGGAAATTTTCTGAAAATTTGGATTTTTGTCAATTAAAAATATGCAGAAAATTAATCAGGGTCTTTTTTGAATTACTGTGAAAAACGAGGGTCTAAATCGATAAATACACCGCGGAACCGCGGCACAAGCTTGGCATGTGCGGCGGTTCCGCGGCCGTACTGACCCCTTATCCAATGATTTCTGCACAGTAATTCATATAAGAGAATGCTATATTTTCTGGGTATTTTTATTGTGACTCTACAGATGAGTATTCTGGGGTTGTATTGGGAATCAAAGATTCGATCGGATTATCAAATTTTGTCTGTGTGTTTTTCCGGATAATTTAAGAATATATTAAAAAGTTCGACCGGATATAAATACCCAACTTTTCCCCTGCCGGAAAATTTCCAAGTGTTGGATTTTTCTGTGGTTTAAGGACGTTCTGAGTAGTGCAAGTAACGCGATGGTCCCTCTAGAAGACAACAATCCTTAACTCGATTATGTGACCGTTTTGAACTGCCCTTTGAACCTTAGGGTTTGGGGCAGTACGGCGTGCCACATGTGAGGTGTTGGCTTGACCCTTCTATGGCTGGACCGTTGGTACTGAGGCATGAAGTGAACGTCTTTGAACTTATTTCATGTGTTGAACGGTTTCGGGAAAACTTAGGTGTTCGAATGTTCGATCGGAAAGTTTAATATTTTCTATTTATCCGGAATGGGATACAATAATTGGAATTCACAAACAGTTATGAGATAACTGAATGAATGTTATAAATCTAGCGGTTTAGTCTCACTTGATATTGAAAAGAGTTTTCGATAATGGGACTAAAATGCGAGGTTTATAATTGTTAGGCATGTGATGTCTAAGTATTTCATTTGATTAGGCATGCGATGTCTAAAGAGATTGCGGATTCCAACTGTTGTAGTTTTACACTTTCTTTTCTGTGACCGTAAGTGTAGTATGTCGATATCGCCGGTTTCGTTGCTATACGTCAACGACAATTGGGGTATGCATACTTACTTACGTTGATGACATGTGATGTTATGTGTTGCTGGATATGTTATATTGGATCGTCGTGTTTGAATAGCCGGGGGTTTTTATGTGAGATGAGTGTTTTTCATTTTCATTCATGTAAAAACTTGAATATAATATTCTTTTATTGGGACACTTCCAGGTAGCGGAAGATGTCACCGTTGATGTATATTATTTACTTTTCCGCATTAGGATAGACCCAAGGAGGGGAGCACAAGTAACCGGGTTCTATGGTCCAGTGGGAGACCATCTCGAGGAGTCGAGTCCGAGTCTCCTAACCCTAGAATTGGTAGGGTTGCTTGCCGCTCTCGTAGGGGTCTAGGGGTGTGGGATTGGCTATTCATCACAACCGTGAAATCCGTGTTTTATACTGGCTCGTATTAAAAAACACGGACGTCCTAGTATATCCAATATTTCATATGATATTTTCTGCTGCGATATCTGTGATGTGATCATGTGATGTTCTGTGATAGATACTTTATCGAGGCAAGGTCAGTTGTGTGAGTTTGTCGGGATATCCTAAACATTAGTAAGGGGATATCTTCTACATAACTGAGGAGCAAAAAGGTGTTTTGTTTCTTAGCATGCCACCTTTTTAGAAAAGGAATTTCTTGTGAAGAAATTAAGTGGTCATGAGGTAGAACTAGAAGGAGTTCCTGCTAGACAAACTAACAGCTGATGACCTGGTAAAACTAAATGATTCAATAGTTTCCGACGAACCTCAGCCTCTCCGCGAATCTGGTAGGGTTCCTCATCCACTTGAAAGATACTACAGTCTTCTCGGTGACAGTGGGAGCGAGGATTGCATCATGAGATGATGACCCAAACAATTTCAGGCAGTTGGAACGTCTGTTTTGATATGATAGTCAAAGAGTTTGACTTCATTAAAATGGCAGATGAACCTTGTATATACAAAAAGGTTGTAGAGAGTAAGGTTGTCTTCTACGTATTGTACGTAAATGACATACTCTTGATAGGAAATGGTTTCCTATGCTACACTCGGTCAAAACTCCTCTTATCACGAGGATTCTCAAAGAAAGATCTGGATGATACCTACTACATCTTATGGATTATGATCTATGGTGATAGATCTATATGGATTTTGGGAGTGTACCAAATCCAGGTACATAAACACCATACTAAAGGGGTTTAGCATGGAAGATTCTAAGCATGGTAGTTCGCCCGCTTACTCTTGGATCACTCTCTCTAAAAAGATGTCTCCCGAGACTGATTTGATGAGAGCTCGCATGCAAGGGATACCCTATGCTTCGGCAGTAGGCTCTATCAGTGTGTGCGATGTTATGTACCAGACCAGATGTAGATGAATCACTAGGTGTAGTGATCAGGAATCAATCAGATCTTGGGAGAATCACTGGATAGCTGTGGAGGACATTCTTAAGTACTTGAGAAGCACTAAAAGAAAGTTCTTGGTTCGAGCTTCCAGAGTGATAAGGTCGATTGAGGGCCAGTCACAGGCATTGTCTTTACCCTCAGTGAAGGGACGGTATGTTGGAAGAGTTCCAAGCTAGATACCGTGACATACTAGACGATAAAGGCTAAATACATTGCTACCAACGATACTACCAAAGTGGCTGTCTGGACATTTCTTCTTCATAAGATGAACAAGGTTCCTACGATTGAGCGTCCAATAACTGTTATTATGACAACAATGGAGTTGTGGCTTATGCCTAGGAACGCAGGTCCCATCAGCATTCCAGACATATTCTGAGGAAAGTATCACCTGATCAGGGAGATGGCTGATCTCCAAGGGATTGAGGTTAGGAGAGTAGGCCAGAAGGTTGACACAGCAGATCCACTCACAAAGGCCTTACCTCTAGTGAGACTTCTCTACAACGGTTGAGTATGGGATACTACAACCTCTTCTATATTGGATACTACAACAGATGGCTTTAGTGCAAATGGGAGATTGTTAGTTATATGTATGCCCTAGAGGCCATTACTGTACATGCGATGTATATTGTAGTGGATGCTTGGACATATATAGGAAGGACTTTCTTGCTCGACATGATAGTATGCTATCTGGTTGCACTTTATCTTAACATGTAAACAAATACTGTTTTGTGATCACATGTTGATAAAGCCCTTAGGACGAGTACTTGACTACCAGGGCTATGATGTAGATCATACTAGTGTGGACTGGGTAGTCGATAAGTATATCCTTCAAATGTTCCTTATCGTAGGAGTATCGAGACAGGGCATCGATACTCCAGAGTATATTAGCGTATGCGCTTCTTGACCCATATGACGGGCGGTGGATGATCACATATCCATTGGTGTTTGACATCAGAGAAGGTATACGGGTGCTCAGTGGAAACTGGGTACACTGGACGGACTCGCCGAGAACTCCTAGATGGTATTATACCTATCGTCGGATAGAATTTCTCGGGTGACACTGAAGGGTTACGGTAGCGCCCCGGCCATCGAAACGCGGCCAAAATGCGGAACAAAAATTTCTAAACCGGCGCTACCGTTACCCGATTCCCGGATCGACCTTAAACCCTAAATTAGCAATCTAAACTAAGAATTAGAAAGGTTATACTGAGTTGATCCATTTCCTTCGGTCTTCATTCCAAGCTCCCAGTGATTCTTTGATGATGTTTGGTTGCCGCCCTTCCTCCATCTCCGATGATCCACCTGAGGGAAACGGCGCAAGCTCCAGCCTCGACAAACAAGGCAACCGACGCTCCAAAATTGCTAGCGATGGAGAGTGGGGGTGTAGTAGTGCGTCACTATATTTTTCTCTCTACCTATGAGCTCAATGAGAAACTCAAGAAAGATGAAGAACGAGGTGAACTTTGGCATGAAGAACAAAGGAAATAGGCTAAGTCTTTTGTTTTTGTGAGCATGAGAGAGTGAGAAAGTGTGTAATGTAATGAGCTAAATGAAATGAACCCCACTCATCATGAAGTGGCCTGCCCCCCTCTCCCATGCCCAAAAAAATTCCACCATTTCATTTCCATTTAAAACAATAAACAATGCAAACCATACTCAAGCCCATACCATGAACCATGTTCATCCCACCTCACACCATCCACCTCATTTATAAAACAAATGAATTTCCATAAATGGAAAATCATATAAATGAGGTAGCATCTTCTAGAAGCTATTCTGTATATAATACGGAATACTTCCCGGTACATGTATCGAAATACATATACGTGTATTCGTACAAAATTACGAATTGCCGAGAGAGAAAATAAATAGCGAACAGTAATACTAGAATACATACATATAAATACACATGTAAATTATTAATTCAAAACCTGATTTAATAATCCGACTTAATCCTAAGCCTCTAGTATTATCAACCGTCCGATTAGAGTCTGTGCAGCATGTGCACATATTTAATCGGACACCTGTATGTATCAACATACCTCATGTACAACAAATCGCCTGAACCGTGAAAACCCTCTGTATGGGACTCTAAAGACTCATCAATACACTGGCAGTGGGTTTAACCACAAGCACGTCAGTTGCACTAGCTGTATGTAACGGCTACCCATGTATTGAGCGAAAGGGAGGCCGACGAGGAAACTCATCTTGAACCCCTACCGAGCCTGACAGTGACAATATCCGTACAGTCCGGTCTGTTCGTCTAAGAGTATCGCATATCGAGTCTAGGGGATGGATAAAGTCAGACCCCCAACAACGCGATATTTAGTATCGGCATGAAGCCCATCACCACCTGAGAAACTATCGATCCTGGATCGGTAATTCTCATCCACCGTGGCCACGGATTTTTAGTGATGGCCATCCATACACAACGCGACATCAACCCCCAGTACCAGGATAGACGAATCCCTAATGATCCGATCACTGTCTCCATGTGGCTTGGGACTGTACCCAACTAAAACCTGTTTGCACAACTCCTTTGAGCCGTGGTAGGGTAGTAATCAAAGCACAGTGGGAACTCACACGAGACAAATGACGACCTCAGGTCGACAGACTAACCTGTACACATGTCACCTGGGAACTGCTATCCGACAATAGGTATAATACCAACTAGCAGGTTCCCGGCGAGTCCGTCCAGACCCAATGGGCACCTGTATATTATCTTAGGTGAACAAACTAACACCAATGGCTTGTGAGACCTGGCCACCGCCTATCGTCGGGGTCTTGATCAGTATACACTAGTCTACTCTGGAGTATCAATGCCCGGTCTCAATACTCCCACGACTAGGGACATTTAAGGATATGCTTATAGACCCCTAGTTTCCACGTATATGATCGCCATCACAATACTGGTAGTCAAGCAAGAATCCTATG
Organism: Agapanthus africanus; assembly: GCA_030015575.1. NCBI lineage: Eukaryota > Viridiplantae > Streptophyta > Magnoliopsida > Asparagales > Amaryllidaceae > Agapanthus > Agapanthus africanus. The sequence continues at coordinate 429,863,885 of JASDDO010000012.1, forward strand.
GGCTCTATCAACACTTACATGATGATAAAGACAAACCAGATAGCATACTATCATCTTGAGTAAGACCGTTTTATCGGTATAGGTCCTCCCTCAATCATCATAATCATCAGTCTGCGACTATGATAATTGCCTTGAGGGCACTATAGCCAACAATCTCCCACTTGCACTTAAGGCCAATTATTGCGATGTCGCATATTCACAGCTCGTATGATACCGAACACCCAACATCTCTACTAATCAGTTTCGCAAAGCCCGTTTGTGAAAATGATTGCGTTCGAGAAATAGCCTTAGTGAGTTAACCCGCTCCAATGTTTCTTTTTGTATCTCTCTATATCTCAACTTCATGAAGAAAACTATCTCCCGAAACGAGCAATACCTGTCTTAGAATTTGTCTGGATATATGATGAACCCAGTTCACAAATGAACTCCAAACCCAGCAAACTACTTAGACTGTATCGTCCACTAAATTTAATCAGTATCCTGCGCCATGCCTTTCCTCAGTATCCGCTTGGACCACCTGTCCAACATACTGTCCCTAAGAAGAGGGAAAATCTATAACTATGACAGTCACTCTATCATCCAGGTCACCTTGGAAGCTTGAAATGATAACCTTCTCCCGAAAGAGGCTGCCGTTACCATATCCCTAGAACATCCATTTATGTTCATAAACTGCTTCCCAACGTTTCTCAAGGATTGGATTAATATATCTGGTTATTGCAACTAGTGCAAAAACAACATCTGGTGTGGTACTTGACATTTCATGATTAATTCAATTGCCTAAGCAAGTGATATGCTAATCATGGAGATCCCTCTCCCCTTTAGTCTATAAGACATCTTTAGAGAGGGTGACTCCATCACCTGCAGGTACACCACCATGCCAGGAGTTGTCCATTCTAAAATATCTTTAGAATAATGTCAAATTACCCAAATTGGGATACTTCCCAAATCTAGATCTAAAACCATAGATCTAGTAACTAGAAACCCTGATATTATATCTATATCCTATAGAGAAACAACTTTGTGACAACCACAGTATAACCAATCGTAGTATTGGAATATCTCTTCTTATCAAGTGCATGTCATCCCAATACCTGGACATCACTCTCTACTATCTTCTTACCAGACCCATCTCCTATTCTGATGAAGTCAAAGACTATGACTGTCACATCAAAATTAGATGATCTGTTTCCGCTATAACTGCTTTAGTCTATAAATAAACATAAGCTACTTGTCCACTATGCTTCCGCTTCTCCCACTGACTACAACAACCCTCTGGTAGAGTCATATACACGTGCACTTCCAAAGCTAGTTTAGAACGACGCTATACTCATCCTCCTGCCGGGTCTTATAGGCTAGAACAACAGCAAATGGCAAGTCTGGGTAAACAAGAACCTCCCTGTCACCGTCTCTGAGAAGACCGAAATACCTCTCGAGTGCCTGAGGTTACCCACCAAAATCTGCGGAGTGGCTAATGGAACGTCGAAACTAATTGAATCCTTAGGTTCTATTTAAATCTTTAGTAATCGTTTGTGGTTCTGGAATCACTTCCAGTTCTACCATACTCCTATTTCTGTTTTTCTGAAAAAATCCAATTTACTTAAACTGTGGCAAGTCAAGAACAATATAAATATTGATCTTCCTAATGGTACAAAGATAACTCTCGTCAAAGCCCGGGATAACCCACAAACATGCATTACTGAAACGTGCCTTGAGTTTATCCGGATTCTGGTTTTAAGCATCGGCCGGACAACTCCCTATACCCTAACATTGTTAAGATATAAATTGATTCTATATATATCTAATATAGAAACAAAAGCACTAATTTAATTGGAACCAGATTCAAAATCATGCAGCTGTCTCCAGTGCATAGCAACCAAATGGAAAAAGGCCAATTAACATTACTCAACTAGGAGTGCATCCATATATGAGTAATCTGAAAGAAAAGCAAATTCTCAAAACCATTACTATCAATGGAATACCAAACACAATTATCTACATCTTCGACTTCATCGAAGAATCCTGATACTTCCAACAAATGGTTCTCTATTTTATTCTTATACCTATAACTTCTCAATATCTGGACCTTTCATTTCAACAAAATACTTGTCCAGAACTGGAGAAATCATAAGTAAACAGAATATAGTACGAGTACCAACCCCATTGTCCTAATGGACACTGGACAAAATACAATACTTTGTACAAGTCCCCTGAGTTCAATAACTCAAACCATGTGGGCCGTAGGTTGGAAAAACTGTAGTATGATTAAGAAGAATTACACCGCTGTTGAATGCACCTTACCTAATCACCAACTGATATAGGTAAATGTCACAGACATAATTTCAAAAAGTTATATCTCACTTTATAAAATAAACGTATAGATATATTAGTTTGAAATTGGTGCATAACAACGGATATTCAAAACCAAATATTCGCCGTCCGGCAAAATCCAGATGATTTTCTCAAATATCACCAATTACAAAGAATTCCGATATAATGAGGATCTAATCACCAAATTCCCAATATCTTACTCCCACTCACCATCCGTAATAACATACAGATGTGAGAAACTGATCTAGTAAATGCATACCATGGAGTTAGATTCCAATTGGGAAAACAGTTTTCAATTAATATCGCACAGTCAAACTGAAACATAAATGTTTCAAAGGGGTAATGGGGTATTCATAGTAATGCCTCTTCCCCTATCCTAATTCATGACAGTAACTATATACTTACCTGCCCTCACTCCAATCCCTTTATTATGTTTTTACTTATTACCTTCTGTACACCAACTTTAGACTAATTGGTTTTCTTTCTTCCCTACCCTTCGGCACTAGCCAAAGGTTTGGAAGAAGACTATCTAATTAGCGTAATATGTGTACTCTTCTAATCCTAGGAGCCCTCGCAACCTGAGAGAAGGTAAAGGGAAAAGACATCTGAATAATCATATCCTGTTTCTCCTGAACCGGAAACCATTCTCGAATCTGGAATGAATTCCTTCGACTTCGTATGTAACTATACGATGGCATATCCAATGGAAGTGGATATCCGTAGTGATACGGAGTGTTCTGGAGAAATCCAAAGTGGATGTGGAAGTGGCAGGGGTATACACGGTTTTTTCATGAATGATAGCAGTCGCAATTTTCTTTGCCATTATTCTAATCCCTTTATATGTCTTTACTTATTATCTTCTGTACACCACACTTAAGCTTAATTGGTTTTCTTCCTTCCCTACTGTTTGGCACCTGCCTATGGTTTGGAAGAATACTATCCAATAAGCTCAATAGGTATACCCTCTCCTAATCCTAGGAGCCCTCACAACCTGAGAGAAGGTAAAGGGAAAAGACAACCGAATAATCCTATTCAATCTCTCCAGAACCAGAATCCATCCTCGAAAAAGTTCCTTCGAGTTCGTATGTAACTATACGATGGATTTATCCAATAGAAGTGGATGTTCGTAGTGATACGGGGTGTTCTGGAGAAATGCAAAGGTGATATAGAAGTGGCAATGATGTATGCGATACCGTGACATTCCAAAAGCCAAAGTTTTTTTAAGAAGGTTCGGTTAACTTGGTTCATGAGTTTTAGTGAAGGGTACGTCATAGTCGCAGCCAGAGAGAGAGAGAAGAAACACTCAGCGTGAAATCTAACTTAGATTAGAATGGTTAATCATTTTATCTAATCTGGATGGCTCCCACTGCTTCCTCGAATTCTCCTCCAAACCTAAAAGGAGAATTAGTCGGAATCACCCGAGGAGTAATCCTACTCATCAGTGGGAATCAGGATCCAACTATCTTCGCATGATAACTTGATGGAAGCCACTCAAGTTACCACACTCCATAAGGTATGCGCAAGCCTGACAAGTTTATTGTATGTTTGAAACTCCCGATATGTGTTTTTACCCCTAGGACCCAAGTGACCTTGACACAGTCAACAAATCAAAGAGTCCTAGTCAAGTTCAACCCGTCATTATCCAGGATTGCATTAAACCCACCTGCATGAGCCCTTGACACAGTCAACAAGGCCGCACGACTGTCCTAACCAATCGCATTAATATGCCACAAACAAGCATTACTTAGCTACCGCACACTACGCCTTGACACAGTCAACAAACGCAGCACGAATACTAAGCAATACTTGTAAGAAATGACGGAGGACTACGACTGGTTTTTGGTGAAAAACCTTTAACGTAATGAACTTGATATCGTTGAAGGAACCGAATTATTTTATAAATTTATAGTGGCGAAAACTTTTGCTAAAGAGGTTACTCCCGGTGAAGGGATCTCGGCTCTTTCCTCACAGAATGAGGTGCAGGATATTCCAAACTGAATACCACGATGCAAAGCAAAAATAATTGACTATAGTAAAGTTATTACGTTGACGCAAACTTTTACCCAAGGGGTCACTCCCGATGAAGGGATCTCGGCCCTTGCCTCGTCGAATGTGGTGCAGGATATTCCAAAATGAATACCACGATGCAAAGCAAAAGAGAACGTCTGTAATGTCAGTATTTTAAAAACTTGGTTCCAACAACATCATATATAGGTTTTTTTTATCCTTGCATTGATAAGAATCAATGTAGTAAAATAAGACTTACTGAGGAGTAACCTCAGAAGGTTTTAGTTCGAGATGAGGATATCAAGGAAAGATGGAGAGATTATTTTGACAAATTGTTCAATGAGAGCTTTACTAAGAATTTGGATGGACTTGTCATTCAATCTCAAGATATAAATCGTGATTTCATGCATAAAATAAGACTTACTGAGGTTAAAGAAGCTTTGAACAAAATGGGTTTAAGAAAAGCGGTTGGTCCTGACGGGATTCCTATCGAGATTTGGAGATGCTTAGGAGAAATAGGCGTTAAATGGCTGACAGATCTGTTTAATAAGATTTGGCAGACAAAAAAGATGCCAAATGAATGGAGGAAAAGTATCCTTGTACCTATCTACAAGAATAAGGGTGACATTCAAAGTTGCTCAAACTACCGTGGAATAAAACTAATGTGTCACACCATGAAACTTTGGGAGAGAGTGATTGAACACAGGCTAAGGAAGGATATTAAGATAACAGAGAACCAATTTGGGTTCATGCCTGGACGATCGACGACAGAGGCGATTCATTTGCTTCGTCAACTTGTCGAGCGCTTTCGAGAGAGGAGAAGAGATTTGCATATGATATTTATTGATTTAGAAAAAGCGTACGACAAGGTACCTAGAGAGGTATTATGGGGTACAATGATGAAAAAGGGGGTCCCCGTCAAGTATATTGACATAATCAAGGATATGTACGACGGAGTAGTGGCAAATGTCAGAACTTGCGGTGGCTTAACAATTGATTTTCCGATTACTATTGGTTTACATCAAGGATCTGCATTAAGTCCTTTTCTGTTTACCATCGTGATGGATGAGCTTACTAAAACTATCCAAGATGAGGTCCCTTGGTGTATGCTATTCGCTGATGATATTGTTCTAGTAAATGAGACGAAAGCAGGGGTTAATGCCAAATTGGAATTATGGAGACAAACATTAGAATCTCGGGGATTCAGATTGAGCAGGTCCAAGACAGCATATATGCACTGCAAATTTAGTAGCCAGAGAAGTCAAAACCATATTGGTATAACATTGGAAGGGCAAGAGATATCACCGAGCGACCAGTTTAGATATCTAGGTTCCATCATCCAAAGGAATGGGGAGATCGATAGTGATGTTAATCAAAGGATCCAAGCTGGTTGGTTGAAATGGAGGAGTGCAACATGGATTTTGTGTGATCGTAACTTTCCGTTAAAATTGAAAGGGAAGTTTTATCGGAGCGCTATTCGGCCTGCCTTATTATATGGTACAGAATGCTGGGCTCCTAAGAAGCATCATACACAGAAGATGCACGTAGCGGAGATGCGCATGCTTCGTTGGATGGGCGGTAACACTAGAAAAGACAAGGTACGAAATGAGGATATTCGTGCAAAAGTTGGTGTAGCACCCGTGGAGGAGAAGATGCGGGAAAACCGGCTTAGATGGTTTGGTCATGTGCGACGCAGACCTATGGAAGCACCGGTTCGACGAGTAGATACTCTCGATATGGGTAATGGCAAAAGGGCAAAAGGGAGACCGAAGAAAACATGGATGGAGGTGATACGAAACGATATGGTTGCCAAAGGACTCAATGAAAGTATATTGTTCGATAGAAGTGAGTGGAGACAGAGGATTCATGTGCTGGACCCGGCGTGATTCTCATGTTGGTTCATGTAGCCTACCCCATATGCTTGGGATAAAAGGCTCAGTTGTTGTTGTTGTTGTATTAATAAGAATCAATGCAGTCCCATCAATTAATCACACCAGAAAAGAACGAAAATAAAATTTACATATATGCCATCCGCATTCGCCACTGGGTCCCGTCATCACCCGTTGAGTTACTTAACTAACGACAGAGCGGGGACTGGACTAGCGCGGGTGCAAAACATATGCAACATCTACTAGTATATATATAAATATATAACAATCGTCCCAGGCATGATATAAATCAACATCACAGAAACATCACAGAAGCAACACAGAATGGTGGATAATCTGGAGCCCCGGGTTTCACTTGAGCCGCAAATGAGACCCGACGTTCCCTGTCATGTGGATAGCCTGTGCAATGAAACCTAGACCCCTATGAGCGCGGCAAGTTACCCGCCAAAACCAGAAGTGAGGCAGCCCCGTTCAACAACGTGAATGGGCTACCCGGCACTTCACGGAATCCGGTAACTTGAGTGCCCCTCCGTGGGTCATACTTATACCCCTACGAGTGCGGCGAATAGCCCGCCAATTCTAGAGTAAGGCCCCTTTCGTCTCAACGCCATGAGACGCGGGCCCATTGCCCTCTAGAACCCGGCTATTCGTGCACTCCTCCGTGGGGTAATCTTAGTACAGAAAAGAAAATAATATACAAGGGTGACATCGACCCCAACCTGGTCGTGCCCCAAAAGAATAATATACAAACTGGCAGTGACGGCAGTCCACATGTCGGACGCTCGTCCCGCAATAACAAATGTACAAATGAAAATAAACTGTACTAACATTACACCTTTGCTATCAACCACGACGATCCAACCAACATCACAGCACAACACAGAACATCAACGTGAATGTCACGTTCACAAAACCCGTCTAAAATACATATAGCAGTTAGATGAGTTGTACCGATCAAATGACATTCACGGTCGCCGATAATAATGTATGTACTGATAATCACACACACTTAAAATTTCGATCGATTAAACTTTCCTAAATTGGCCCCAAGTGCATAACCAGTACTCAAATGAATCTGGGCCAAAACCATATATCACAAAAATCATTTTTCCACTAAATAGAGCTCCATAAATAATTTTGGTCACTGTAGCCCCAAAAGGGCCGCGAAATGGCCATATTACGGTGGATCCACCGCCGAATTTTGGAGTTACGTGCCTAAACTTTTTGAGTAGCTATAGTTTTTTCTATACATATTTTTAAGATGCCTGAAAATATTTTTTGATCACTTTTAAAAATCGACAGCAAACACATCAATTTGGAAAAACGATTCGGAAAAATTTGTCGATTGAGATTTTAATCTTGTGTAAACTTGCTAGTAGGGTTAAAAGGGTGGCTCTGATATCATGGAGGGTTACGGCAGCGCCCCGGCCATCAAAATACGTCCAAAATGCGGAACAAAAATTTCTAAACCGGCGCTACCGTTACCCGATTCCTGGATCGACCTTAAACCCTAAACTAGAAATCTAAACTAAGAGTTAGAAAGGTTATACCGAGTTGATCCATGTCCTTCAGTCTTCATTCCAAGCTCCTAGTGAATCTTTGATGATGTTTGATTGCCGGTCTTCCTCCATCTCCGATGATCCACCTGAGGGAAACGACGCAAGCTCCAGCCTCGACAAACGAGGCAACCGACGCTCCAAAATTGCTAGCGATGGAGAGTGGGGGTGTAGTAGTGTGTCACTATATTTCTCTCTCTACCTATGAGCTCAATGAGAAACTCAAGAAAGATGAAGAACGAGGCGAACTTTGGCATGAAGAACAAAGGAAATAGGCTAAGTCTTTTTTTTTGTGAGCATGGGAGAGTGAGAGAGTGTGTAATGTAATGAGATAAATGAAATGAACCCCACTCATCATGAAGTGGCCGGCCCCCCCTCTCCTATGCCCAAAAAAATCTCCACCATTTCATTTCCTTTTAAAACAATAAACAATGCAAACCATACTCAAGCCCATACCATGAACCATGTTCATGCCACCTCACACCATCCACCTCATTTATAAAACAAATGAATTTCCATAAATGGAAAATCATATAAATGAGGTGGCATCTTCTAGAAGGTATTCCGTATAAAATACGGAATACTTCCCGGTACATGTATCGAAATACATATACGCGTATTCGTACAAAAATACGAATAGCCAAGAGAGAAAATAAATAGCGAACAATAATACTAGAATACATACATATAAATACACGTGTAAATTATTAAATCCAAACCTGATTTAATAATCCGGCTTAATCCTATGCCGCTAGTATTATCAAACGTCCGATTAGAGTCTGTGCAACATGTGCACATATTTAATCGGACACATGTATGTATCAACATACCTCATGTACACCAAATCGCCTGAACCGTGAAAACCCTTTGTATGGGACTCTAAAGACTCGTCAATACGCTGGCAGTGAGTTTAACCACAAGAACGTCAGCGGCACTAGCTGTACGTAACGGCTACCCATGTATTGAACGAAAGGGAGGCCGACGAGCAAACTCATCCTGATCCCCTACTGAGCCTGACAGTGACAATATCCGTACAGTCCGGTCTATTCGTCTAAGAGTATCGTATATCGAGTCTAGGGCGGTGGATAAAGTCAGACCCCCAACAACGCGATATTTAGTGCTGGCATGAAGCCCATCACCACCTGAGAAACTATCGATCCTGGATCGGTAATTCTCGTCCACCGTGGTCACGGATTTTTGGTGATAGCCATCCGTACACAACGTGACATCAACCCCTAATATCGGGAGAGTCGAATCTTTGATGATCCGATCACTGCCTCCATGTGGCTCGGGACTGTACTGTCAGGACCCGAAATTGGCACGTGACGGCCCTAATACTATGCAACACCTAAAGACGTAACGCAATAAAAGAAAGCCAAAACCCAGAAATCTAAACCAAATAAAGACAAGAAAAGATAATAGCAGTTTTGAAACATTTCAAATCACAACCCAAATTCTTTAAAAAGTTCAACTAGCTTTCTTAAAAACTTTGGCAGCACCCCCGTTATAAAAACTAACCCCGAAATGGGTACAACAATTAAAGATAAATAAAGTATCCCCAAACGGGAGAAAATACACGCCCAAAGGCGGAAAACAATCACCACTATAAATATACGACGCCGTAGCGAAGAAATAAAGACAATAGAGAGAAAGCTATATAAAGACAACAAATCTACAATTTATACAATATCGTCCGCACAAAGTCTCTGAGTCAACAACATAATAGTAGATGGAGAGTACAAGATACAACGAATATACAATACAAATAAAGATAACCACCAAAACCCACCTGAACAAAACACCACACTGTGAGCCGATGCGGTATCTGTAGCAAAAGATGATAGATGAATAGCCAGCCTCGACTACTCTGGGGAACACTCTGTAACACCTGTGGCACAACGGGGGTGAGTTGCCAACTCGTGAATAGTAAATAACATATGCAGGTAATTGCAAGAATGCTCGTAAAGCGTGAATCTAAGATATGCAATTAACAATAATAACATGTCATATAAATGCAGAATAATGGAAAGTACTCTAGTAGGTACAACCAATATATGAAGCAATAATAATACGACAATAGTATGCAATAATCATGCAATAAGGGTGTGAGAATATAAATATGCAACAATCATGAAAAGTACACTAACAGGTACTACTAATACCTGAAATAGTGCACAAACAGATAAAGGTGAGGTATGGAGTGAAATATGTCATTTCCACGGAATCCTGACATTGTGGTAGGATCACAATCCATCAAGATACTCAAAATCCCAATTACTCAATCAGCCCCCAATTGGCTCTCATAACATATAAGTCTCACATCTCCTCGATGTACAATATCAAGTATATCTCGCATATCCCGACTGTACAACATCAAGCAGATCTCACATAACTATCAAGTATCCAATCTCAATGAATCACTTATATCCCAAATCAAATCTTAAGTAACATTCTAACATTCTAAATATATTTGCATAAAAAAATATGATGGGGTCAATATACATATATTAGCGTCCCATTCCACTAATAATGGTGTAAGGGTATATATAACAGCGGCTAAATCCCCTGTTATATATACAATGAGTAATTAGAAATAACATGAAACCAATGTGCCAAGTATCGACGCAAAAATACTAATCTATCAAATGCTGCCACAAGACTAGCATCCTGATAGGTACGTATCATACGCTATCCCGAAAGCACGAATGCCTAGCTCTGACCCTCGCCTTTCGACGTATCAATACGTACATGACTTACGTCGGTATCCACATGATAGCCGCTGAGTCATAAGTACAATCCCCGGTAGGTACTTGCCCCCCTCCAGGCTCAATCGGCAAAGTCCATCGATCATCTTGCCGAGGGGAACCATACCGGGCCTCACCATGTACCCACATACGACAGCCACTCCTCGTATGGAGTATATAATCAGAACCGATAAATCTCATGGTGGATGCGCAAATATCATATCAAGGAAACCGGGCCTTTCATATAATGCATAATTTTATGAACTCTTGCGGTTCCCAAATCCAAAAAATATCATGAAAAATCCATATAACAATGCGAAAATCCATGAATATAATATGTGCGTCATATCTGAAATGCAAGCATATAAAGGAAAAACCGTTAATTAACTGCATCAAGTTAATACAAATATCATGCGGTTCCTATTTATCCACTTCTAAATAATATCAAGTGAAGGTAAACATGTAGCTAAAACTAGATGTATGTGAAATCAATAAGGTATAGTAAGATAATGTGTCTACCTATAAGAAATGATATAGTATACCCCCTGAGTTTAAGAACAGTATGTCCAAGGTATACCTATAGCTATGTCAGGGAGTGTGTATGTACTTATCACTAATGGTACAATACTCTATAGGAATACAGGTATGCTAAATGCCATATATGATAAGCAGTATGAATCAATGTCACAATGTCCCTAACCAAGCAATATAACATCTATAAGTGGTTTGTGTGTGACATGTCAATTATTGACGGTGTGTGTAGCATACAATCAGTGCTCGTGCAACATGACGTCAATAATATGTGCAGTGCCCTACTACTACTAGTCCAGGAACAACTACATCTAAGTAATAGGGTAAAGTCACAATTCTAACAATAACGTAGAATATGCGAAAAATAATAAAATCTCTAACCCCGATGCATAATGCCATGCGAGCGATTCCCCTGTAGATGTTAAATCTACTCACCGATGGTCTCGAGCTATGAAAATCTGACCATCTGTTTCCCCTTGCCCGCGGCACCCAAAGTCCCTACCTGCGAACCAAAAATTTCATAAATACAACACATAAGCTAAATATCCTATGATGACAAAAAGACAACGAAACGCGATGAAAACGCCCGAAAAATTACACTGCGCGCTTAGCGCATCTATCGCGCACGATACCGGCCAAAAACCCTAATTGGGGTCGCTAAACTACAAAACACCAAGTCTGGACCCCGATCATCCCGATCGCGGAACACAACACAAGAATTACGAGGAATACAATAGATATAACCTCGCAACGACCAATCGAACCCACGTTGGAAAACCCCCGAAATCTAGAAAGCAACCTATCGCAATATTCCACACTAGTTTCAAACTAATGCATATCTAGCGACTACAAACACCTTAAAATAGCTTAACTAAGCTATCTAAACCATTTCTATATTTTTAACATTCGCTAATTATGTTTTAGCAAAAACCTAGTAAGCTAATTGCATAATTAAACAAAGTGTTCATTAGCAAAAATTTAACATTTTCTACTAGGTTAATCATCTCCAAAACACAAATTAACACTTCAAATGAACACTAAACACTTAAACGAAATTTAACCCTATCATGAATTTCTTAAACCAAATATAAATGAATTAATCATAATTTAAAAACTAAACTAAACACATAATTAGCTAACTAAATTAGCTAGAATAAGATTAAAGCAAATATAAAAGGATTAAGGTAAGAATTATACCTCTCCAAGAACACAAAATGAAACTTAATCCAACATCTTAGCATAAAAAACCAAGCTTTTTTGAAGATCCATGAAGGATTAGTGAAGGAAAAATGGTTTAATTTTTATATAGGAATTTTTGGATTTATTTTTGGAATTCTTTTGTGTTTTTGAGTGAAAAAGAGTGAGAAATGAGCTTGGAAAATGAAATGGCCAGAAATGGGGATGAGGTTCGGCCAAGCAGGGATTGGGGGTATTTTTGTGAATATTTTGTGAAGAAATAGCTAGGAAAGAGAGTAATAAATGCTAATTAAAGCTATTTGCCACCTTTCACTCTTTTCTTTTCTTTTTTAATCCAAATCCTTTTGCACAAAAGAAAAATCTAGATATTTGAAAAGAAACTTCTAAAATAATTCTAGTGACAAAAATAAATTTATTCACAAGAGAATTTTTTTTCCGATTTACGTGCACAAAATACCGCTTAAAATAATATTTTATTTGGGAAAAATTCTATCTGAACCAAAACCTCCCAAATACTGCCAAAGTTCGTGCACAAGCTTTATTTTAGCTAAACTAGGTGCCGGCAAGCTTATACGGACGTTTGATCGAAATCGGGTTAAAACGGGGAAAACCGACAATTTTGCCCTAAAACGGGAAAATTCACAAAACGATTTCTAAAACGTTACAATCTCCCCCCTTATAAAAATTCGTCCCCAAATTTAAAATTTTCACTAAGCGTACCTTCAAAAAGAAGAGTACAAAACTCCCAATTCTCGCTCGCAGCCTCCCGAGTGATCATCTCACTATACGGCTACGTCCAAGAGAACTCTCCACAAATAGCAAGACCCTTGACCGAAGTTTCTCCACCTGCCGGGCCATTAATACCAATGGCTGCCGGTGAGCGAAAAGATCGCGTTAAAGAAAATGGTCTAATGCTGAATCATGTGAAAAAAGTCATGAAGGTAATTACAAAGTATCAACACAAAGAATGCGGGGTGAAAACTCAATAATCTGGACGAAAGTGCCAAATTAAAGGCAACGAACTAACTCGCTTAAAGGATCTTAAAAGGACCTACAATCCTGGGATAAGATTCTTAAAACTCCACACGTCATTTATCGGAAAATCCATAGGAATACATGATCTCCCACTGCGAACTCAGGCCTGCGACCACCCTGGTCGGCATAAGATCTCTGTCCGCACAGGACTGTCATCATCCTGACCTGAACAACTGGATCATCACCGAAGTATCTAGACTAGCTGGGGTCCAAAAATCCAACAACGTAGAGTCAGAAAAACAGATTGGTGATCGACACGAACTAACCCCCAAACCTAAAGGTTGCCAATTGGAGTGTCTCCTGATAACAACTATCGAAGGAGAATCCTAACAATGGCGAGTGACGATCCCCAACTGCCGACAACAACAACACGAACTCACAAACATATCCTCCAGAGTCGGTATAGCCCGCTCTCACAAACCCATCATCCTGCGGATGGAAGGATGGAGCTAAAGCTTAACCAGTACCCAAGGCTTCCTGAAGCTTCTGCCCCAGACGGCAAGCGAACAGGGTGCCTTCATTGGATACGACCTTCGAAGGAACTCCATGCAACGCACAACTTAACAAAGAACAACTGAGCAAACCGAGTAAAACCGAACAATAAGCATTTGAATGGAGTCACACCCTGACTAAACCTGGGTAGACCCATAACGAAATTCATGGAAATCTGCCCCCATTCCCACTTCGGAACGGTTAAAGGTTGCAACTCTCCAGCCGGTCTCAGATGCTCAACCCAAAACACACAACAAGACAAACACCTTGAAACGAAACCTGAAATTTCTCTTTATATTTCTGCCCACCCGTAACTATCTCACAAGTCACATCAATGTTGGTGGAACTTGAATGAATACAGAGAATTGACAGATGTGTCAGCTCTAGGATTTCATGTCTCTACCCGATAATATCAGGTACACAAACGCGTCCCTAACTTAGCACACTATTGTCACAAACCAAGAACTCCGAATCATTACCCAGCCGAGTATGCTCAAGTATCTCTAACGAACAAGCGTCGGTAGGCAGTGTCTCGCGAAAGAGATTGAAGACAAGTGGTCGGGCGTGGACATGAGCAAGCTGTCCCCTTCGTAGAGACAAACTTAAGCTGTACTTAACGATCACACAAGAACTGTAAATCTGCGGAGGACTATCACAACAATCAAATCCGCTGCAGGAAGATGCACATTAAGCTCTGGTGGTTCGTGAAAAATCTGACACGACTCTTAAACCAGCAGTGTCTCTAAATCTCCAACGTAAAACCACCACGGCCATCTCCAGATCACGAGTGGAATATCCTGTTAGTACTTCCTCCAACTGTCGGGAAGCAACAGCGATAACTTTATAGTGCTACCTCAGCAAACAATCGAGCCAACTCAAGAAACATTACAGTTAAACCACAAAGTTGCCCGAACCAAAAGCAAAGAAAGAACTGATGCAATTGTTAACCGAATCTTCGACTGCTAAAAACTTCGCACACATGACTCAGTCCAAAGAAAGAAACCTCCACTCCAGTCAATTCAGTCGACGGTGCAGCACTACACTAACAATCCTACATGAAACGGCGGTAGAAACCTGCTAAGCCCAAAATCTGCGGACCTCCTTCCTGCACACAAGTCTGGGCCTAAGTTGTATGGCCACGATCTCCCTCGGAATCATACAAAACCGTCTCCCATGACTACAAGACCTAGGAGTCAACACAAACAAGCCTGAAGGAACACTCTAAGAATCTAACAAACAGCTGGCACTCTCCCAGCCTGCATAACAAATCCTCAAGTGCTACTCCTGTCCCTCAAGACACATTAAAATAGACCAGAATGTCATGAATAACACAACAATAACTGGTTGAGGAACGGCCTGAAGAAATCCGGTTCATCACATCTACTAATGCTGCTAGGGCATTGGTGGGTCCAATGACACACCAAAACATATAAAGCCCGTAGCACGCATAAGGCAGCCTTCGGAATGTCCTCACTTCGAACCCGCAACAATGATGACATGATCCCAAACAACTTGGAAAATGTCTCGCAATATGGAGCTGATCGAAGAAATCGTCAAGGCGGGGTAAATGAAACCTATCCGCACCTTAAGCCGGTTCAATTGACGATCTATCAATCCACAACCGCAATCTGTCGTCTTTCTCCTTCACGAACAGAAATAGGAGCTTCCAAAAGCGAAACACTCAGACGCACAAAACTCCCCAACAAACAACTCTGCAGCTGATCCTTAAACTCCCTAAGCATCGCCAGCTCCTCTGGAACATCGTCGGAAAACTCTTGCACGAAAGAAAACCGGTCCAACAACTCTCTGTGGCTACGGTATCACGAATGAACGCCAAGAATCCATGACATCTCCTCAAAAGCCAAATAGCGAAAAAGGCTGAATTCAAGCTGTGAGAGGTGGCACAACTATCCACCTACACAACAAGAATTGACTCGCCGGGAAAAACAAAACCTAGCTGTTTTCTCACGGTAGTCCACAGACGCCTAGCACGTAACTAACCAGTCCGTGCCTAGGAGAACGTAAAATCCAACATCTCTAGAAGGATCAAAGTGACGGACAAATCTCCTAACCAATTGGCATATGACTGAATTACGTGTCGCGCAACAAAAGAATCGCTGACAGAAGTTAACACAACAAACGACTGATCTAGCTAACACGATCCTCGTCCCAACCACGGAACAAAGTGTTAAAAACAAACCAATACATTAAAAGAACATACAAATTAAGGATACCTGAAAACTCTGCATTGGAAGCCCGCACGTCCCGATGAGTAGAAGCAAACTCCTGTGTCTGCCCTCTACCCGCAACTGGCTGAAATCTTCCTCTGGTAGACTATCCCCTCTGAGCAAACCTTCCACGTCTACGACCTCTTTGAATACGATCCTGACGCAGTGCTAAAGAACAATCCCTGACGAAGTGCTGAAGGCTTCCGCATCGAAAACATCCATACGATGGCTGCTGACCCTCCTAGGGATAAGAGCTGAACGACTGTCCTCGTCTAAAGCCTCTGCTACTCCTACAGCGGCCACGAAATCTGTCTCGACGACTAAGCCTCTGTCTCTGGGCTAGTACAATAGTATGAGTCCTCCACTGTCTTGGAACTCTTAGAGTCTCTGGAATATATACCTCATCAACTGGGGCTGCATCCATTGGTGCTAAGTAGGTGACGGACTGCTGCATGCTGATCCCAAGGAACAACTGTGTAACAGGGGTGACAACCTCCTGTCGCTGTGCTCGAATGGCATCAACTAATGATCTCATCTTCTGGCGTAAGTCCTGCATCTCTGCCATAAGCCTAGCGAGCTACTCTGTCGAAGGCTGATCCGTCTGCACCTGTGCAACTAGCATGCCATCCTGGTCAGTGCTTGTCTCATCCGAGCCAAATCTGACCTCGGCCCTCGCTGCGTCACTCTGAGTCCCCATAGTCATCGGCGGCAAGGCTATAAATAGAGAAGAGATTCGATAAGGACATGGAAATCGAATCACAAGGATAAGAATCATCAAGGAAGGAATTTCAAGCAATTTGTACTTAGGTCACTTTAGGCGAAGTACCACATCGTGAGCATGCTGCAGACATACACACACTACGTTACTCTGCTTAAGCTACCTACTCCATTATACCAAGGTCATCCTACTCTCCGAAAGGTAAAACTTAGTGCTCTGATACCAACTTTGTCACGACCCGAAATTGGCACGTAACGGCCCTAATACTACGCAACGCCTAAAGACGTAACGCAATAAAAGAAAGCCAAAACACAAAAATCTAAACCAAATAAAGACAAGAAAAGATTATAGCAGTTTTGAAACATTTCAAATCACAAACCAAATTCTTTAAAAAGTTCAACTGGCTTTCTTAAAAATTTTGGCAGCACCCCCTTTATAAAAACTAACCCCGAAACGGGTACAATAATTAAAGATAAATAAAGCATCCCCAAACGGGAGCAAATACACGCCCAAAGGCGGAAAACAATCACCACCACAAATATACGACGCCGTAGCGAAGAAATAAAGACAATAGAGAGAAAGCTGTATAAAAGACAACAAATCCACACTTTATACAATATCGTCCTCACAAAGTCTCTAAGTCAACAACATAATAGTATATCGAGAGTACAAGATACAACGAATATACAATACAAATACAGATAACCACCAAAACCCACCTGAACAAAACAGCACGCTGTGAGCCGATGCTCTATCTGTAGCAAAAGATGATAGATGAATAACCAGCCTCGACTACTCTGGGGAACACTCTGTAACACCTGTGGCACAACGGGGGTAAGTTTCCAACTCGTGAATAGTAAATAACATATGCAGGTAATCGTAAGAATGCTCGTAAAGCGTGAATCTAAGATATGCAATTAACAGCAATAACATGTCATATGAATGGAGAATAATGGAAAGTACTCTAGCAGGTACAACCAATATATGAAGCAATAATAATACGACAATAGTATGCAATAATCATGCATAAGGGTGTGAGAATATAAATATGCAACAATCATGAAAAGTACACTAACAGGTACTCTAATATATGAAACAGTGCACAAACAGATAAAGGTGAGGTATGGAGTGAAATATGTCATTTCCACGGAATCCTGACATTGTGGTAGGATCACAATCCATCAAGATACTCAAAATCCCAATTCCTCAATCAGCCCCCAATTGGCTCTCATAACATATAAGTCTCACATCTCCTCAATGTACAATATCAAGTATATCTCACATATCCCGACTGTACAACATCAAGTAGATCTCACATAACTATCCAGTATCCAATCTCAATGAATCACTTATATCCCAAATCAAATCTCAAGTAACACTCTAACATCCTAAATATATTTGGATAAATAAATATGATGGGGTCAATACACATATATTAGCGTCCTATTCCACTAATAATGGTGTAAGGGTATATATAACAGCGGCTAAATCCCCTGTTATATATACAAGGAATAATTAGAAATATCATGAAACCAATGTGCTAAGTATCGACACAAAAATACTAATCTATCAGATGCTGCAACCAAGACTAGCATCATGATAGGTACGTATCATATGCTCTCCCGAAAGCACGAGTGCCTAGCTCTGACCCTCGCCTTTCGACGTATCAATACGTACATGACTCACGTCGGTATCCACATGATAGCCGCTGAGTCATAAGTACTGTCACCGGTAGGTACTTGCCCACCTCCAGGCTCAATCGACAAAGTCCATAGATCATCTTGCCGAAGGGAACCGTACTGGGCCCCACCATGTACCCTCATACCGCAGCCACTCCTCGTATGGAGTATATAATCAGAACCGATAAATCTCATGGTGGATGCGCAAATATCATATCAAGGAAACCGGGCCTTTCATATAATGCATAATTTTATGAACTCCTGCGGTTCCCAAATCTAAAAAATATCATGAAAAATCCATATAACAATGCGAAAATCCATGAATATAATATGTGCGTCATATCTGAAATGCAAGCATATAAAGGAAAAACCGCTAATTAACTGTATCAAGTTAGTACAAATATCATGTGGTTCCTATTTATCCACTTCTAAATAACATTAAGTGAAGGTAAACATGTAGCTAAAACCAGATGTATGTGAAATCAATAAGGTATAGCAAGATAATGTGTCTACCAATAAGAAATGATATAGTATACCCCCTGGGTATAAGAACAGTATGTGCAAGGTATACCTGTAGCTATGTCAGGGAGTGTGTATGTACCTATCACTAATGATACAATACTCTATAGGAATACAGGTATGCTGTTAGTTATATGTATGCCCAAGAGGCCATTACTGTACATAGGATGTATATTGTAGTAGATGCTGGGACATATATAGGGAGGACTTTCTTGCTCGACATGATAGTATGCTATCTGGTTGCTCTTTATCTTAACGTGTACACTGATTGACTCTCTGTTGCATGTTGGTAAAGCCCTTAGGATGTGTACTTGACTACCTGGACTATGATGCGGATCATACTAGTGGGGACATGGTAGTCCATAAGTACATCCTTCAAGGTCCCTAGTCGTGGGTGTTTCGAGACGGGGCATCGATATACCAGAGTAGACTAGCGTATACCTTCTCGACCCATACAGATGAGCGATGGATGATCCCATATCCATTGGTGTTTGACATCAGAGATGATATACAGGTGCTCTGTGGAGACTGGGTACACTGGACGGATTCACCGAGAACTCCCAGATGGTATTATACCTTACGTTAGATGGCAGTTCTCTGGTGACACTGGTACAGGTTAGTCTGTAGACCCGAGATCCTCATAGAGTCTTGTGTGATTCCCACTGTGCTTTGATTTCCACGTTACCACGTCCAAGAGGGCGTGCAAAATGGTGGTTTTTGGGTACAGTCCCGAATCACATGGAGGCAATGAGCGATAGGAGGGGATTCATCTCTCCCGGTATAGGGAGTTGATGTTGCACTGTGTTCGATTGGCTATAACCGGAAATCCCTAGCCAGGGTTGCTGAGATTTACTGGTAAGTGTTATCAGTAGTATCTCGAACTGTTATAGACCACATATCGACACGACTTATCAAGCTACTGGTGTCTGACGTTTACCACCCCTAGGCGAGATATGCGACATATCAGAAGAAAATACCGGACTGTACGGTAAGTGTTACTGGTTGGATTCACAGGAGTGTGAGCGGACTTGCTCGTTGATCTTCTGATGCTCAATACCCGGGTAGCCGTTACGTTTAGCAGACCGCTTGCGGCTTGTGGGTGTTTATATGATCATCACCTACTGCCGGCGTATTGACGGGTCTTTAGAGTCCTACACAGGGGTTTCCTGGCTAAAGCGAAACGAAATAGGAGCGCATATGAGATATGTGCGGGACCGAGAATAATACCTGTATGTGATAATGTATTCTACTCTCGCGAATTGTGACATTGATCGGTTGTATGCGATATAGCCGGGTTATCGGATCAATTGTTGATTCGATAAGTTGTTACTATTGATATTAGTCGGTTATATGCAATATGACCGGATCGTGAAATCAAGTGTTGATTTAATGATTTAATGTATAATTATATATTTGATATATTACTTTACATTAACTAGTATTGGTTCACTTAAGATTTATTTTCTCACTTGATGTGCACAAGTTGTATATGTGATATATTTTTGTGCACTAGTTTGTATCATGTTTGATAATACATGCAAACTTGGGTATGTGTATGATTTATACCATGTTTAGTTAATGGTTAGGGTTTTATTTTCTTTATTTATTTTGTAAAAACAAAATGGTGACTTTCTTTGTCATATGCTAGAAGCTTCATGACGTTTTCATGCATCTTTGAAAAGTCTAAACCATTTTTGTTTTGTTCTAAAACCTAACCATTACCTAAACTATGGTTTGCTCTCTACATGAGTTAACTTACCCATGGTTGCATTATGATAAGCTTCACTTAATTTATTATTTTAATTAATTCATATTCTTTTCTTCTTTTTCTTCTTTTTCATGAAGTGAAGAAAGCTTGCTAGAAAATTTCAAGTGTTGAAAACAAGTGAGAAATCCAAATCCAAAGTGAACCCACTTCCTATTTCTTCATCCTCTACCACTTGCCATGTTTTATTGGGTGTTTTCTTTACAAGTTTCATGACCTAGTGAAGATGGAGCTTGAGTTTGAGTCGCCTCGACATAGATCATCTTCGGCATCGAAATCAACGACCTAGCCCGCTTATTTCTCCGACGAAACCAACACTAGAGTCCGGGATTCCGATGATCGCAGTGGAGGGACGTCAACGCGGAGCTTTAGAAGTGGAGGACCGGATCTACAAAGGTTGTAATCCCTTTCACTTGTAGTTAAAGTAGTTAACTTGCTTGCTTTCGCCTTACCTCTAGTTAACGATCTCAATTAGGGTTTCTCGGCACATGGAAAATTTGAATTTGGCATGGTTGATGCCTTGTAGAACCTCATATGTGTGCCTAGGAACCCTACAGTGGTATCAGAGCCTAGCTAGAGCTTTAGGCGAAGTGTAGACGATGTTAGAAATCCGATCGAACCCCGAAACCCTAAACTTGACCCCTTTCTGTACATTTTCTGAAAGAGTGGTTTTTTCCTAATTAAAAATAGCCAAAAAATTCAGCAGGGTTTTTTGGGAGTTACTGTGAAGCACGTGTGTTTAAGTCAATAAAAGCGCGGCGGAACCGCGGCATGAGCATGGCTCATGCGGCGGTTCCGCGGGCGTACGGTCACTTCTTTCTCTTCAGTTTGCACAGTAATGTCTCACTTTCATTTCTGATTCTTCTGGATATTTTTAATTTATATTGCACAGTTGAGTTTTCTGGGTTGTATTGGGGACTCGATGATTCGATCGGAAACTTTAACTGCGTCTATGTGTTTTTCCGGGTAATTTAGAACATGTTAAAAAGTTTGACCAGATATAAATACCCACTTTTTCCCCTGCCGGGAAATTTCCAAGTGTTGGATTTTTCCGTAGTTTAAGAACGTCTAAGTAGTGCAAGTAACGCGATGGACCCTCTAGAAGAAAACAAACCTTAACTCGATTATGTGACCGTCTTGAACTGCCCTTTGAACCTTAGGGTTTGGGGCAGTACGGCGTGCCACATGTGAGGCGTTGGCTTGACCCTTCTACGGCTGGACCGTTGGTACTGTGGCATGAAATGGATGTTTTTAAACTTATTTCAAGTGTTGAGCTGTTTTGGGAAAACTTAGGTGTTTGATTGTTCGATCGGAAAGTTTAACATTGTCTATTTATCTGGAATGTGATACAATATTTGGAATCCACAAGTAGTTATGAGATAACTAATCTGAATGTTATAAATCTAGCAGTTTTGTCTTACTTGATCGGTTGCCACGAGATTTTGATGTGATCAAAAGTCCGTCGCAATCACGTTGCGTATGCGGATACTCGCCGGATAAACTTAATAGATAGCCACGCGCCATAACCCCGACCAAGTGACTGTTGGAGAACCCCATCGCCGAAAGCATCCGTTCGGGTGCTCGCGGCAGTGGTGTTCCGCCTTAGTGCACTTCGTCGACGGTATCGGGGGTGCGGCCGTCTACTGAAGTTTGCGACGAGCATTCATTCAGGATGTCGGGAATCTTGTTGAATTGCCTGACTTGATATTGAAAAGAGTTTTCGATAATGAGACTAAAATGCGGGGTTTATAATTGTTAGGCATGCGATATCTAAGGAGGTTGCGGATTCCAACTGTTGTAGTTTTACACTTTCTTTTCTGTGACCGTAAGTGTAGTATGTAGTTGTATCACCGGATTTCGTTGCTATACGTCGACGACAATCGGTGTATGCATACTTACTTACGTTGATGACATGTGATGTTATGTGTTGCTGGATATGTTATATTGGATTGTCGTGTATGAATAGCCGGGGAGTTTTATGTGAGATGAGTGTTTTTCATTTTCATTCATGTAAAAAACTTGTATGTAATATTCTTTTATTGGGCACTTCCGGGTTGAGGATGATATCACCATTGTATATTATTTACTTTTCCGCATTAGGATAGACCCAAGGAGGGAAGCATAAGTAACCGGGTTCTAGGGTCCAGTGGGAGACCATCTCGAAGAGTCGAGTCCGGGTCTCCTAACTCTAGAATTGGTAGGGTTGCTTGCCACTCTCGTAGGGGTCTAGGGGTATGGGATTGGCTATTCATCACGACCGTGGAATCCGTGTTTTATATAGGCTCAAAATAAAACACGGACGTCCTAGTATATCCAATATTTCATATGATATTTTCTGCTGCGTTATCTGTGATGTGATCATGTGATTTATTCAGGTATATATTATATATAGTATATATGATAAATTTTATAGACGTTGCTTATGTTTTACACCCGCGCTAGCCCTGCCCCGCTCTGCCGTTAGTTACCTAACCTAACGGAGCAGACGGGACATCGAGGCGAATGCGGATGGCATAAGCGTACGTTGTATTTATCTGTGATGTTTAGGTGGACTTAAATGATGGGACTTCATTAATGTAATTAATGAAAGAAAAGAAACCTAAGATGTCGTGGAATCGAATTTTCAAAAACAGGTAGCTACAGTTCTTGCTTTGCATCGCGGTGTTCCATGTAGAACATCCTGCACCTTATTCGATAAGGAAAGGGCCGAGATCCCTTCACCGGGAGTGACCCCTTTAGAAATAACTAGCAGATGCTACAACCCTCGGTTTGTCTTTTGATTGCTTCTATAGTTTTTGCTTTGCACAGCAGTATATTTGATATATCCTGCACCTTATTCGATGAGGAAAGGGCCGACGATCCCTTCACCGGGAGTGACCCCTTTAACAAAACTAGAAAAGCCTAAAAAACACTCCATTTCAAAATTCATTCGATCCTACAACGATATCAAGTTCATTACGCAATGGGTTTTCAGGAAAACCTGTCGTAGCCCTCCGTCATTTCAGATAAGTAGTAGTTAGTATTCGTGCTGCGTTTGTTGGCCTTTATTAAGGCGTAGTGTGCGGTAGCTGACTGGTGCTTATCTGCTTATGCATATGATGCAGATTGGGTTAGGGTAGTCGTGCGACCTTGTTGGCCTTTTTCAAGGGCCGTGCGGGTGGGTTTAATTCAATCAAGAAATGACGGGTTGAACTTGACTAGCAGCCTATGGTTTGTTGGCCTTTGTCAAGGTCATAGGAGGCTAGGGGTAAAATATTATTGGGAATTTCAAGTGTTGAAACTTGCAATGAGATTGCATACCTTCTATGAGGTAGATGGATCCCGATACCCGCTGCGAGTAAGAGTTACTCCTGGGAGAGTTTTATACATTACAATTAGCCGATCAAGTAGGTGTCTAGAAAAGTGTCAATGGGGTTACGCCCTTGGGAAAACGAGGTTTATTTTAATTAGGTTCGTGCGAAAGCACGGGGGACCTCCCTCAAAGTACCGGCACTGGCCTGGCTGAAAAATTGGTGAACTTGTAGTGTGTAATTAATCCCGGCAAGTCTTTCCTTTTAGGGTTTGAAGGAAGATTTGATAAAAACAGTGGGAGCCATCCTGATTAGATAAAATAATAACCAATCTGATCTTGCAAGAGCGCACGCAGAGTGTTTTCTTCTTTCTCTCTCCAGGTAGAGACCATGTCACGCCTTAATCAAGATAATAAAATAGATATATTGACCGAACCCGCTTGTTATACTGAGCTGGGGAACGTTGGTCCCGCTCCAACTTATAACTGTTATAAGACAGAGCAGGAAATTGGGGAATACCAGGATTCCCATGCCGCCCAAACGAAGAAAGTGCATGATGATGCTTCTTCTTCGGGTGCGTTCATTACAAAGAACTGTTTCTCAGTATCTTCTGCGTCCTGGGTATTTGATACCGGATCAGGATCCCAGATATGTAATCTGTTACACAGGGCTACAGAAAGGTAGAGAACTGAGAACGGGTGATAAGTTTCATGAGACAGAAAACAGTACAAGTGTTGTAGCCAAGTCTGTTAGTCACTATCACCCTGTATTACCAGAATACACTGATTCTGAACGAATGTTATTAGATACCGAACCTGATATACAATATCATATCAATCTCTTTATTTACTAAAGAAGGATATAATTTTGTATTGATAATGTTTTGCACATTTACTATATCAAGAGTTGATCGGTTCAGGCACGTTATCTAAAAGCGTATACATTCTAAATCAGACCACAGTTCTTAACGTACAGAACACACAAGAGGAAGAGTTCAGAAATGAACGATTCCTTCTTGAGGTATTGTAGATTAGGTCATATTAATGTGACCCGACTAACTAAGTTACATTTAGATGCATATTTAAATCAGTTTAAATTTACATTTTATGAAACTTGCCAGTCATGTCACAAAGATAAGATGACCATAACTCTGTTTACTGGAAACAGAGAAAAAGTTAGTGAACTCTTGGGACTGATACATAGTGATGTATGAAGGTCCCAGTCTACATATGCCAGGACCAGCTATTTATACTTCATTATATTCTCTGATGATCTCTCAAGATTCAGTCATATGTTCCTGTTGAAACATAAGTCCGAACCTTTTGAGATATTCACAGAATATAACTTAGAAGTAGAGTACCAAAATACGGGTATAAGTATTATGTTCTATGATAAGATCAGGGAGGAGAATACTTGTGAATGGAATTCTTGGACTATTCTAAAGGAGAATGAGATTCTCTCTCAGTGTTACTCCTCCGTATACACCACAGCACAACGGTGTATCGGGGAGGAGCAATCGCACCATATTGGATATGGTGTGCTCTATGATGAGTATTACTGAGTTACCTATTTCCTTTTGGGAGTTATGCACTTGAGAAGCTGCATACCTATTGAATTGGGTTCGAATCAAATCATTGCCTACCACTCCATATGAGATATGGTATGGGTAGAACCCATCTCTTAAGTAAGTTAAGATTTGGGATTGTCCGGCCTATGTCAAAATCAAAATCCGGACAATATCGAGGCAAGGTTAGTTCTGTAGAACTGGAAAGGTTCCAGCTATACAAACTGCAGCTGATGATTTGACAGAACCAAAGGATTCAATAGTCCCCGACGAACCTCAGCCTCTTCGCCGATCTGGTAGGGTTCCTCATCCGCCTGAGAGATACTTCAGTTTCTCGATGACAGTGGGAGCGAGGAATGCATCATGAGATGATGACCCAACTAGTTTCGAGCAGGCCATCGAGAGTAGGGACTCTGTAAGAATGGCTGGATGCTTAGGGATCTGAGATGGAATCCATGTACACCAACAAACTATGGACTTTGGCTGCTATATCTGAAGGGTTAAATCCCCATCAGGAGCAAGTATAACTTGAGAAGATTACTTGGTGTAAATGGAAAAGTTGAGACTTTCAAAGCTAGACCTGTAAAAGGTTTTTGTCATCGACCAGGCGTGGATAATGATGAAACCTTTTCCAGTTTCTATGCTTAAGTCCATCCAAATCCTACTTAACAATGCTATATACCATGACTACGATATCTGGTGGTTGGGTGTCATGACTCCTTTTCTAAATAATGATTTAGAAAAGAACGTCTATAAGAACACAGCCAGAGGGCTTCGTAAACTGTGGGAGCAGCGGAAACATGTGCAAGTTGCTTTACAGATTAAAGCAGGCATCGCGGAGTTGGAACGTCTGTTTTGATGTGGTAGTCAAAGAGTTTGACTTCATCAAAATGGTAGATGAAGCTTGTATATACAAAAAGGTAGTATAGAGTAAGGAGGTCATCCTCGTATTGTACGTGGACAACATACTCTTGATAGGAAAAGAGTTTCCTATACTACGCTCGGTCAATCTCCACTTATCACAAGGATTCTCCAAATAGGATCAAGACGATACCTCATAAATTCTGGGTTTTGGATCTATAAGATAGATCTAAATGGATGTTAGGATTCTCACTAGGTGTAGTAATATGGTATCAATAGATCCTGGGGAGAATCACTGGAAAGGTTCCAGGGTGATAAGGACGACTGAATGTCAGTTGCAGGCATTGTCTTTACCCTCAGTGGAGGGACGGTATGTTGGAAAAGTTCCAAGCTAGATACCGTGGCAAACTAGACGATAAAGGCTGATGACATCGCTATCAAAGATACTACCAAAGAGGCAGTTTGGGTGTGTATTGGTTCATGAGATGAACTAGGTTCCTACCATTGTGTGACAATGGAAGTGTGGCTTTGGCCTAGGAACCCCGGTCCCATCAGTTACCCAGACGTATTCTGAGGCAGCATCACCTGATCATGGAGATAGTTGATCTCCAGGGTTATCGAGGTTAGGAGAGTTGACTTAGAGGACAACACGGCGGATCCACTCACAAAGGCCTTTTCCCAGAGAGAGACTTTTATGAGATGGTTGAGTATGAGATACTGCAACAACTGCTACAGATGGACCTAGTACAAGTGGGAGATTGTTAGTTATATGTATGCCCTAGAGGCCATTACTGTACATAGGATGTATATTGTAGTGGATGCTGGGACATATATAGGGAGGACTTTCTTGCTCTACATGATAGTATGCTATCTGGTTGCTCTTTATCTTAACGTGTACACTGATTGTCTCTCTGTTGCAAGTTGGTAAAGCCCTTAGGATGTGTACTTGACTACCTGGACTATGATGCGGATCATACTAGTGGGGACATGGTAGTCCATAAGTACATCTTTCAAGGTCCCTAGTCGTGGGTGTATCGAGACGGGGTATCGATATACCAGAGTAAACTAGCGTATACCTTCTCGACCCATACAGATGGGCGATAGATGATCCCATATCCATGGGTGTTTGACATCGGAGATGATATACAGGTGCTCAGTGGAGACTGGTACACTGGACGGACTCGCCGAGAACTCCCAGATGGTATTATACCTTACGTCAGATGGCAGTTCTCTGGTGACACTGGTACAGGTTAGTCTGTAGACCCGAGATCGTCATAGAGTCTTGTGTGATTCCCACTGTGCTTTGATTTCCACCTTACCATGTCCAAGAGGGCGTGCAAAATGGTGGTTTTTGGGTACAGTCCCGAATCACATGGAGGCAATGAGCGATAGGAGGGGATTCGTCTCTCCCGGTATAGGGAGTTGATGTTGCGCTGTGTTCGATTGGCTATAACCAGAAATCCCTGGCCAGGGTTGCTGAGATTTACTGGTAAGTGTTATCAGTAGTATCTCGAACTGTTATAGACCACATATTGACATGACTTATCAAGCTACCAGGGTCTGACGTTTACCACCCCTAGGCGAGATATGCGACATATCAGACGAAAAGACCGGACTGTACGGTAAGTGTTACTGGTTGGATTCACAGGAGTGTGAGCGGACTTGCTCGTTGATCTTCTGATGCTCAATACCCGGGTAGCCGTTACGTTTAGCAGACCGCTTGCGGCTTGTGGGTGTTTATATGATCATCACCTACTGCCGGCGTATTGACGGGTCTTTAGAGTCCTACACAGGGGTTTGCTGGCTAAAGCGAAACGAAATAGGAGCGCATATGAGATATGTGCGGGAACGAGAATAATACCAGTATGTGATAATGTATTCTACTCTCGCGATTTGTGACATTGATCGGTTGTATGCGATATAGCCGGGTTATCGGATCAAGTGTTGATTCGATAAGTTGTTACTATTGATATTAGTCGGTTATATGCAATATGACCGGATCGTTAAATCAAGTGTTGATTTAATGATTTAATGTATAATTATATATTTGATATATTACTTTACATTAACTAGTATTGGTTCACTTAATATTTATTTTCTCACTTGATGTGCACAAGTTGTATATGTGATATATTTTTGTGCACTAGTTTGTATCATGTTTGATGATACATGCAAACTTGGGTATGTGTATGATTTACACCATGTTTAGTTAATGGTTAGGGTTTTATTTTCTTTATTTATTTTGTAAAAACAAAATGGTGACTTTCTTTGTCATATGCTAGAAGCTTCATGATGTTTTCATGCATCTTGGAAAAGTCTAAACCATTTTTGTTTTGTTCTAAAACCTAACCATTACCTAAACTATGGTTTGCTCTATACATGAGTTAACTTACCTATGGTTGCATTATGATAAGCTTCACTTGATTTTTTATTTTAATTAATTCATATTCTTCTTTTCTTCTTCTTCTTCTTCTTCATGAAGTGAAGAAAGCTTGCTAGAAAATTTCAAGTGTTGAAAACAAGTGAGAAATCCAAATCCAAAGTGAACCCACTTTCTATTTCTTCATCCTCTACCACTTGCCATGTTGTATTGGGTATTTTCTTCTCAAGTTTCAAGACCTGGTGAAGATGGAGCTTGAGTTTGAGTCGTCTCGACGTAGATCATCTTCGGCATCGAAGTCAACGACCTAGCCAGCTTATTTCTCCGACGAAACCAAACTAGAGCCCGGGATTCCGATGATCGCAGCAGAGGGACGTCAACGCAAAGCTTTAGAAGTGGAGGACAGGATCTACAAAGGTTGTAATCCCTTTCACTTGTAGTTAAAGTAGTTAACTTGCTTGCTTTCGCCTTTACTCTAGTTAACGATCTCAATTAGGGTTTCTCGGCACATGGAAAATTTGAATTTGGCATGGTTGATGCCTTGTAGAACCTCATATGTGTGCCTAGGAACCCTACATATGCTAAATGCCATATCTGATAAGCAGTATGAATCAATGCCACAATGTCCCTATCCAAGCAATATAACATCTATAAGTGGTTTGTGTGTGACATGACAATTATTGACGGTGTGTGTAGCATACAATCAGTGCTCATGCAACATGAATCGTCAGTAATATGTGCAGTGCCCTACTACTACTAGTCCAGGCACAACTACATCTAAGTAATAGGGTAAAGGCGTAATTCTAACAACGTAGAATATGCGACAAGTAATAAAATCTCTAGCCCTGACACATAACGCCATGCGGGCGATTCCCTTGTAGATGTTAAATCTACTCACCGATGGTCTCGAGCTATGAAAATCTGACCACCTGTTTCCCCTTGTCCGCGGCACCCGAAGTCCCTGCTTGCGAACCTAAAATTTCATAAATACAACACATAAGCTAAATATCCTATGATGACAAAAAGACAACGAAACGCGATGAAAACGCCCGAAAAATTACACTGCACGCTTAGCGCATCTATCGCGCACGATACCGGCTAAAAACCCTAATTGAGATCGCTAAACTACAAACCACCAAGCCTGGACCCCGGTCGTCTCGATCGTGCAACAAAACACAAGAATTACGAGGGATACAATAGATATAACCTCGCAACGATCAATCGAACCCATGTTGGAAAAACCCCGAAATCTAGTAAGAAATCTATCGCAATATTCCGCACTAGTTTCAAGCTAATGCTTATCTAGCGATTACAAACACCTTAAAATAGCTTAACTAAGCTATCTAAACTATTGCTATATTTTTAACACTCGCTAATTATGTTTTAGCAAAAACATAGTAAGCTAATTGCATTATTAAACAAAGTGTTCATTAGCAAAATTTTAACATTTTCTACTAGGTTAGTCATCTCCAAAACACAAATTAACACTTCAAATGAACACTAAACACTTGAACAAAATTTAACCCTAACATGAATTTCTTAAACCAAATATAAATGAATTAATCATAATTTAAAAACTAAACTAAACACATAATTAGCTAACTAAATTAGCTAGAATAAGATTAAAGCAAATATAAAAGGATTAAGGTAAGAATTATACCTCTCCAAGAACACAAAATGAAACTTAATCCAACACCTTAGCATCAAAAACCAAGCTTTATTGAAGATCCATGAAGGATTAGTGAAGGAAAAATGGTTTAATTTTTATATAGGAATTTTTGGATTTATTTTTGGAATTCTTTTGTGTTTTTGAGTGAAAAAGAGTGAGAAATGAGCTTGGAAAATGAAATGGCCAGAAATGGGGATGAGGCTCGACCAAGGAGGGATGGGGGGTATTTTTGTGAATATTTTGTGAAGAAATAGCTAGAAAAGAGAGTAATAAATGCTAATTAAAGCTATTTGCCACCTTTCACTCTTTTCTTTTCTTTTTTAATCCAAATCCTTTTGCACAAAACAAAAATCTAGATATTTGAAAAGAAGCTTCTAAAATAATTCTAGTGACAAAAATAAATTTATTCACAAGAGAATTTTTTTTCCGATTTACGTGCACAAAATACCGCTTAAAATAATATTTTATTTGGGAAAAATTCTATCTGAACCAAAACCTCTCAAATACTCCCAAAGTTCGCGCACAAGCTTTATTTTAGCAAAACTAGTTGCCGGCAAGTTTATACGGACGTTTGATCGAATCGGGTTAAAACGGGAAAAACCGACAATTTTGCCCTAAAACGGGAAAATTCCCAAAACGATTTCTAAAACGTTACATGTACCCAACTAAAACCTGTTTGCATGACTCCTTTGAGCCGTGGTAGGGTTGTAATCAAAGCACAGTGGGAACTCACACGAGACAAATGACGACCTCAGGTCGACAGACTAACCTGTACACATGTCATCTGGGAACTGCTATCTGACAATAAGTATAATACCAACAAGCAGGTTCCCGGCGAGTCCGTCCAGTATACACATAACCCAATGAGCACCTGTATACTATCTTAGGTGAACAAACTAAGACCAATGGCTTGTAAGACCTAGCCACTGCCCCTCATCGGGGTCTCGATAAGTATACACTAGTCTACACTGGAGTATCGATGCCCGGTCTCGATACTCCCATGACTAGGGACATTTAAGGATGTGCTTATAGACCCCCAGCTCCCACGTATACGATCGCCATCATAATGCTGGTAGTCAAGCAAGAATCCTATAGGCTCTATCAACACGTACATGATGATAAAGACAAACCAGATAGCATACTATCATCTTGAGTAAGACCGTTTTATCGGTATAGGTCATCCCTCAATCATCATAATCATCAGTCCACGAGTATGATAATTGCCATGAGGGCATTATAGCCAAAAGACACTGGTACAGGTTAGTCTGTAGACCCGAGATCGTCATAGAGTCTTGTGTGATTCCCCCTGTGCTTTGATTTCCACCTTACCATGGTCAAGAGATCGTGCAAAACGGTGGCTTTTGGGCACAGTCCCAAGCCACATGGAGGCTATGAGCGATAGGAGGGGTTTCGTCTCTCCCGGTATTGGGAGTTGATGTTGCGCTATGCTCGATTGGCCATAACAGGAAATCCCTGGCCAGGGTTGCTGAGATTTACTGGTAAGTGTTATCAGTAGTTTCTTGAACCTTTATGGACCTTGCATCGGCATGACTTATCAGGATATTGGGGTTTGACGTTATACCACCCCCAGGCTGTGATATCCGACATATCAGACGAAGAGACTGGACTGTACGGTGGTGTTACTAATTGGATTCGCAGGAGTTATAGAATGCTTGCTTGTTGATCTTTTGATCGCTCAATACCAGGGTGGCCGTTACGTTTAGCAGATCGCTTGCGACTTGTGGGTATTTGATATGATCATCACCTACTGCCGGCATATTGACGAGTCTTTAGAGTCTTACATAGAGGTTTCCTGGTTCATGCGAAACGGAGTAGGAGCACATATGTGATATGTGCGAGACCGAGATTAATGCGAGTATGTGATACCGCATTCTATTCTCGCGATATGTAAAATTGGTCGGTTATATATATATAGCCGGATTATTAAATCAAGAGTTGATTTAATAATTTAATGTATAATTATATATCTGATATATTAAATTACATTGACTAATATTAGCTTACTTAAGATTTCTTTTCTCATTTTTTGATACATTGATATATATGTGATATATATTAATTGTATTCTTTTAGCATATAATATATATATGATATATATTATTGTGTCATGTTAGGTTACACATGCAACATGTATGAGACTAACACCATGTTAGGGTTAATGTTAGGGTTAATATTTATTCTTAAGTAATTACAAATTAGTAGAGATATTTTGATGGTTGGAAGCTAGGAGAAGCTTTAAGATAACCATTAATTTAGTCCACTTTTTTGTTTTCCTTAAGATATTTATCAACTCAACCATTAACCATACACAATGGTTAACTCTCTACAAGGGTTAGATATATGATATACTCACCCATGGTTGCATTTTTAACCTGAATGGATTCATTCTTTCATCACTTGAGTTTCATCTTCTTCTTCCTCATTTTAAGCTTTCTAGCTTTTGACAAAGTGATGAAAAATTGTGAGAAAACCAAATCCAAAGTGAGCAATATTCATACTTCATCATCCTCTACTATTAGCCATTTAGTTTAGGGTGTTTGCTTCACTAATCTACACAATTAGTGAAGAGATAGCATGAGCTAGTGTCTCCTCGACGTAGATCATCTTCGACCTCGAAGACTTCGAAGCAATCTTGTTCGTTTCTTCATGGGAGCCTCTCTAGAGTCCGGACGATCGTGAACGCAGCGAATGGACTTCTACACGGAGCTATTGAAGTGAAGGACCGGCCTACAAAGGTTGTATTCCTTGTTCACTTAGATGTAAAGTGTTTACATATCTTGTTTACCCAAAGTCTCTAGTTAAGATCTTGGTTAGGGTTTGTTTAGCACCCCAAAATTTTTTAAGTAGCATGATTGTTGCTTGCCAAAACCTTGCTAAGGTGCTAAGCCAACCCTACAGGAGCAGCATAAAGGCATGCAGATTGCTTAAATCCAACTATGGATTAAAGAAGGCATCACGAAGTTGGAACATCTGCTTTGATGATACAATCAAAAAGTTTTGTTTTATCAAAAATGTAGATAAACCATGTATTTATAAAAAGATTGTAGAGAGTACTATAACATTCCTCGTATTGTACGTGGACGGCATTCTCTTAATAGGAAATGATGTTCCTATGCTACAATCGGTCAAACTATTCTTATCATAGGGGTTCTCCATGAAGGACCTGGGTGATGCCTCATGTATCTTAGGAATTAGGATCTATAGAGATAGATCTAAGAAATTGTTGAGATTGTCCTAATCGAGGTATATAGACACCATACTAAAGAGCTTTAGTATAGAAAATTCCAAGCGAATTAATTTACCCGCTTGTCACAGGATCACCCTCTCCAAAGAGATGTTTCCAAAGACTGGTGAGCAGAGGGCTCGCATGAGCATTATACCTTACGCTTCGGCGGTAGGATCTATAATGTATGCGATGTTGTGTACTCGCCCAGATGTAGCTTTGCACTGAGTGCAGTAAGCATGTATCAATCCAATCCGGGGAGAAACACTGGACTGCTGTAAAGAACATTCTTAACTACTTGCGAAGGACTAAATAAATGTTCTTGGTGTTTGGTAACGGAGACCTCCAAATGGAGGCCTTTACCGATTCCAGCTTCCAGAGAGATAAGGATGATAGTAAATTCTCGTGTTAAAGGTGATGATTCTTTAAGTTTATCCCTCGATCCTTTTTATAGCTCAGAAGCAGAAACCCCAATTGCCTAATATGGTGATTTCCTATTGCGATCATACTTAGAAAATTTCAGATCCTACGGCCACGATATGGCCGCGATCCGCCGCATATACGAGTATTTGGCCATGCAACCGCCGCGGTTTGGTGGAGTTAGGGTTTGAAATTTCTTCTGTGGCCTCATGTTGACACGTGGAGATTATTAGGATGTCTCGATTCTTCATATCTTCTCTGAGTCTCTGCAAGTATTGATTTTACGATTTTATTGGCAGATTTTTTATCCTGATATCTCGAATATCTCGATCTCCCGACCTGAGCTAAATCTTCACAATATCTCCATGAATAATGTAAGTAATATTTGTTATATTAGAGATAAAATCTTAATCATTTTATATGGTAATAAATCTTTAAGAAATTTTCTTAAGAATATTTGATATGATATGCATATTTTAATTATCAAAATATCTTATAAATATTATATGCGTATATTTTCCTTCATAATGTTGATTATAATATATAAACATACGGTAAAGAGTAAATTTGTAGATAAATCCATATATGTTCTATATTTATAATAAACACCTTTAAATTTTAAGAAAAATAAGGAAAATGTTATATCAAATGTGCAATATTTTCGACTGAACACCGCTCCTAGTTTTACACTTTGCATTTCTCCAGTACACTCCGTATTACTACAAAGATCCATATTTAATGTATATGACCATCGTATAATTACATACGAACTCAAAAAAACTTGTTTCAGTTCGAGGATGGTTTCCGGTTCTGGAGAAATAGAATATGATTATTCAGTTGTCTTTCCCTTTACCTTCTCTTAGATTGCGAGAACTCCTGGTATTAGGAGAGTACACCGATTGCTCTTATTGGATAGTCTTCTTCCAAACCATAGGCAGGTGCTGAAAGGTTGGATAGAAAGAAAACCAATTAGCCTAAGTGTAGTGTACAGAAGCTAATAAGTAAAGACATATAAAGGAATTAGAATGAGGGCAAAGGAAATTGCGACTGCTATCATTCACGACGAAGACGCGTATACCCCTGCCACTCTTACTTCCCCTTTGCATTTCTCCAGAACACTCCGTATCACTACGAAGATCCACATTTCTTGGATATGCCATCGTATAGTTACATAAGAACTCGAAGGAACTTGTTCCAGTTCGAGGACGGATTCTGGTTCAGGAGAAAAAGAATAAGGATTATTCAGTTGTCTTTTCTCTTTACCTTCTCTCAGGTTGCGAGGGCTCCTGGTGTTAGGAAAGTACACCTATTTTGCTTATTGGATAGTCTTCTTCCAAACCTTAGGCTGGTGCCGAAGGGTAGGGAAAGAAGAAAACCATTTAGCCTAAGTACGGTGTACAAAAGGTAATAAGTAAAGACATATAAAGGGATTGGAGTGTGGGCAAAGAAATATACGGTTACTGTCATGAATCTGGATAGTGGAAGAGGCATTACTAGGAATACCCGTCTATCCCTTCGAAACATTTTCATGTTTCAGTTTCACTATGCAGTGTTAATTGAAAACTGTTTTCCCAATTAGATTCTGACTCCAGGGTATGTATTTAAAAGATTTGATTCTCACATCAGTATGGCGTTACAGATGCTGCGTGGGAGTAAGATATTGGGAATTGGATGATTAGATCCTTTATATATCGGAATTCTATGTAATTGGTGATATTTGTGGAAATCACCTAGGTTTTGCCTGACGACAAATATTTGGTTTTGAATATCCATCGTTATCCACCAATTTCAAACTGATATATCTGTACGTTTATTTTATAAAGTGGGATATAACTTTTTAAAATTATGTCTATGACATTTACCTGTATCAGTTGATTGTTAGGTAAGGTGCATTCAATAACAATGTAATTCTTTTTAACCATAGAACAGTTTTCAACCTACGACGCACATGATTTGAGTTATTAAACTCAGTGGACTTATACAATGTATTGTATATTGTCCAGTTTCCATCAGGATAGAGGGGTTGGTATTCATACTATATTCTGTTTACTTTTGACTTCTCTAGTTCTAGACAAGGATTTTGTTGAAATACAAGGTCCAAATTTTGAGAAGTTATTGGTATAAGAATAAAGTAGAGAACCATATGTTGCAAAGTATCAGGATTCTTCAAGGTGATCGAAGATGTAGATACTTGTGCTAGGTATTCCGTTGATAGTAATGGTTTTGAGAACCTGCTTCTCTTTCAAGTTACTCATATGTGGATGCATTCCTTGATGAGTAATGCTGATTGGCCTCCTTCCGTTTGGATGATATGCACCGGAGACAGCTGCATGATTTTGAATTTGGTTCCAATTAAATTAATTTCTTTGTTTCTATATGGATATAGAATGGATCATACCTTAACGATGTTAAGGTATATGGAGTTGTCCTGCTTATGCTTAAAACCAGACCCTGGATAAACTCAAGGCACGTTTCAGTAATGGCAGTTTGTGGATTATCCCGGGCTTTGACGAGGGTTAACATTCTACCATTTTGGAAGATCAATAGTTATATTGTTCTTAACTCACCACAGTTTTAGTAAAATGGATTCTTTTCAGAAAACATTAGTGGGAGTATGGTAGAACTGGAAGTTTTTCCAGAACCACTAACGATTACTGAAAATTTAATAAGAACCTAAAGATTCAATTGGATTCAATATTCTATTAGCCACTCCGCAGATTTGGTGGGTAACCTCAGGCACCCAAGAGGGACTTCGGTCTTCTCAGACACGGTGACAGGGAGGTTCTTGTTTACCCATACTTGCCACTGCTGCTGTTCTAGACTATAGGATCTGGCAGGAGGATGAGTATAATGTCGTTCTAAAATTGGCTTTTGAAGTGCACGTGTATATGACTCTGCCAGAGGGCTGTTGTAGTCAGTGGGAGCAGCGGAAGCATAGTGGGCAAATAGCTTATGTCTATTTATAGACTACAGCATGTATAGCGGAGATAGGTCGTCTAGTTTTGATATGACAGTCATAGAGTTTGATTTCGTCAGAACAACAGATGGACCTGATAAGAAGGTAGGAGGGAGTGATGTCCTGGTATTTAGATGACATGCTCTTTATAGGAAGCGATTTTCATATATTAGGATCGGTTATACTGTGGTTGTCACAAGGTTATTTCTCCACATAGGATACGGATATAATATCAGGGATTTTGGTTACTAGATCTATGGTCTTAGATCTAGATTTAGGAAGTATCCCAATTTGGGTACTTGACACTATTCTAAAAGTGTTTTAGAATGGACAACTCCTGGCATGGTGGTGTACCCGCATGTGATGAAGTCACCCTCTATAAAGAGTTGTCTTTCAGACTGATGAGGAGAGGGATTTGCATGATTGGAAAATCACTTGCTTTGGCAATTGAGTCAATCATTAGATGTCAAGTACCACACCAGATTTTTCTTTTGCACTGGCTGCAATAAGCATATATATTAATCCAATCCTAGAGAAACGTTGGGAAGCAGATATGAACAGAAGTGGATGTTCTTGATATACGGTAACGGCGGCCTCCTCCGAGAGACGGTTATCATTTGAAGCTTCCAAGGTGACCTGGATGATAGAGTGGCTGTCAGAGTTATAGTTTTCCCTCTATTGAGGGACGGTATGTTGGATGGGTGGTTATAGTTTTCCCTCTATTGAGGGACGGTATGTTGGATGGGTGGTCCAAGAGGATACTGTGGAAGGCATGGCGTAGGAAACTGATTAAATTTAGTGGATGATACAGTCTAAGAAATTTGTTGGATTTGGAGTTCATTTCTGAACTGGGTCCTATCAGATATCCAGACAAATTCTAAAACAGGTATTGCTCATTTCGGGAGATAGTCTTTCTCTGCGAACTTGAGATATAGAGAGATAAAGATAGAAACACTGGAGCGGATTCACTCACTAAGGCTATTTATCGAATGCAATAGTTTCGCAAACCGGCTTTGCGAGACTGATTAGTAGAGAAGTTGGGTGTTTGGTATCATACGGGCGGTGAGTATGCGACACCGCAATAATTAGCCTTAAGTGCAAGTGGGAGATTGTTGGCTATAATGCCCTCAAGTCAATTATTGAATCGTAGGCACGCGATTGTGATGATTGAGGGAGTACCTATACTGGGAGAACAGTCTTACTCAAGATGATAGTATGCTATCTGGTTTGTCTTTATCATCATATACAGCATTAGGTAGCATTACAGATCACTATTACATGTTGATAGAGCTTATAGGATTCTTTTTTGACTACCATCATTATGATGGCGATCATATACATAGGAGCTGGGTGGTCTATAAGCATATCCTTAAATGTCCCTAGTCGTAGAAGTGTCGAGACTTGGCATCGATACTACGGAGTAGACTAGTGTATACTTATCAAGACCCCGACGAGGGGCGGTGGCCGGTATCACAAGCCACTGGTGTCAGTTAGTCACCTAAGATAGTATACAGGTGCTCATTGGGTTATGAGTACACTGGACGGACTCGCCGGGAATATGCTAGTTGGTATTATACCTATTGTCAGATAGCAGTTCCCAGGTGACATGAGTACGGGTTAGTCTGTCGACCTGAGATCGTCATTTGTCTCATGTGAGTTCCTACCAAGCTTTGATTACTAACCTACCACGGCTCAACGGAGTCGTGCAAATAGGTTTTACTTGGGTACAGTCTCGAGCCATATGGAGGCAGTGAGCGGATCGTTGGGGATTCGTCTCTCCCGGTATTGGGGGTTGATGTCGCGTTGTGCATGGGTGACCATCATCAGAAATCCTTGGCCGAGGTAGACGAGAATTGCTGATTTGGATCAGTAGTTTCTCAATGGATGATGGGCTTCATACCGACACGAAATATCGCGTTGTTAGGGGTCTAACTTTATCCACCACCTAGACCTGATATGCGATTCTCTTAGACAAACAAACCGAACTGTATGGAGATTGTCACGGACAGGCTCAATAGGGGCTTGGATGAGCTTGCTCGTCGTCCTTCCTTTCGCTCAATACCTGGGTAGCCATTATGTACAGCTAGTGCCGCTGACGTGCTTGTGGTTAAACCCACTGCCAGCATATTGACGAGTCTTTAGAGTCCCACACAGAGGGTTTCCCTGGTTCTGGCGAAACGATGTAGTAGCCGTATTGGATACGTGCAGGGTTCCGATCGATTGATTTTATTATATACCCGGTCTTTCGATTGGACAGTTTATAATACTAGCCGGCTCGGGTTTGAGCCGGATTATTAAATCTGGTATTGATTTAATAATTTACGTATATATATTTCGATATGTATATTCTAGTATTATGTTCTTTGTGTTATTCTATCTCTTTAGGTATTCGTATTTCGGTACGAATACAGGTATGTGTATACAGTAGAACGTAATCCGTATTTTATCCGGAAAATATTCTAGAAGGTGGACCCCTCATTTTAGGGTTTGACCATTTATCATAAATAGATTAATGAGGTGGCAAAGATTTGAGGGGAGTATGGTGAGAACCATGCTTGCATAGTGTGCACAAATGAATTATTAATTCATTTGTGCATACTATTCAAGTATAGGTGGTTTTTTAAAAGAAAAAGAAAGGTTTTACAAAATCAAGCATGAGATTTTCTCCCTCTCATGGAGACTTCATTATTTTTGTGATGGTTCATTTGCTTGAGCTTTCTCTTCTCCTCACCATTTGTGCTTCACTCCTCTCTTGAGTTTCATGGTTATCTCCACCTTCATCTTCCACCTCCTCTCAACCCTCTCATGTGTTGAGAATCATGAGAGGAGGTGAGATGAGATAGATAAACACTTAGTTCACTCACTACATCCTAGGCATTCTAAACTAGCATCCTAGAATCCCTAGTTGCTTCACTTGCATTCATTATGTGAAGTTAGAGCCATGACTACATCCCACGGGTGGATCATCTTTGTTCGAGCATGCCTCAAGGAGCTTAGGAAGGTGATGGAAGACCAAAGGACTTGGTTCTTTTAGTATAACAATTCTAACCCATTAGTTTAGCTTCTTTAGTTTGCTAGTATATGTTTATGGTTACGATCTTGGAGCGGGTTTTGTTTGCGCCAAAAATTTTAAACACCAGTTTTTGTTCCGCATCGGCCACGGTAGATGGCCAGAGCGCAGGCGAAACCTAGCATTTTTGTTATAACTCCCATGATTGCGTGATGCATGACGGAGTTTCGATTTTGAGTTTTGCACTCGTTTTCATGTGCATGTGTTGCGCTATGATATATCTTATGTATTCATGATTTCGGAGCCCCGACGACTTGATTGTTTTACTGAAATGTTTTAGTAATTGGGGGGTTTAAATTTAAATTCGGGGACCGAATTTATTTAAGGGGGAAGATTGTAACATTTCAAAAATATAAAATATTATTTTCAAAATTTAAATAACAAAATAATAAATTTTATGAATATTATAAAAGTATGGAAAATTAGTTTTAATGGGATGGTATGATTATATACATATAGTTTGGAAAATATTTGGAAATTTATATGAATTATTGATTATAGAAACATTTATTTGATTTGGACACTTTATAAATTATTATAAAATTATTTGTATGCAAGTTTAATGCTAAACTTAATTAATATTTCACTAATTATGCATTAATCTTATTTATGTATCATGACATGCAACATATCATATTGTAACACTTGCTTATATTTATGAACCATGCCTTCATTTATTATTTATGTTTATGTTAATGGGTTTTGTTTTATTTAGAAAAGAAAAGAATAAAGATGAGAGAGAGTGTGTGTGAGGTGACATGTGTCATGGGTGAGAGAGAGAGAGAGTAAGGGAAGGTTATACCACATGAGCCCTATTCTACTTATTTTCTTCACCTCCTCATTCTCTTCTTCATTTTCCTCATCTCCTCCTCCTTTATCCTCCTTCACACTCACTACCATTCTTCATTTTCCTCATCTCCTCCTACTTCATCCTCCTTCACACTCACTACCACCCCCAAGTCCACCCTCAAAACCATCCTAAAACCTATAACCACTTTCATCAAAATCCTTCCTCATATCACAACAAACACCATGGTAGGATAAAGTTGGGACTTTGAGCACTTTAGTCATCCTAGAAGTTTCTTGGGTTTCTCTTGGAAGGTAAATCCCTCACTTTTAGTTAATTATCTAGTTATCCTAGTCTCTTGTGGTAATTTAGAGTTAAACAAGTGTAGGTTAATGATCTTGGAAAATTATAAGATGAGATTTAGGAGATGTTTTGAGTTGTAGAGGTGTATTTGTGGTTTAGTTACTGACCACAACCCTTTTAGTGATAGAATTCTGGACTAAACTTGAGTTTAGAATCCCAAACATGAACTTGGAATTTTCCGATATCGGGTTTTGTGGAAAATGTGAAGATAAATTAGGATCTGCTATAACTGGGACGCTCTAAAAAATATTTAGCGAACACAGAGAAATATGCATGCCATTAGGAAC
This sequence comes from Agapanthus africanus, assembly GCA_030015575.1. Taxonomy (NCBI): domain Eukaryota; kingdom Viridiplantae; phylum Streptophyta; class Magnoliopsida; order Asparagales; family Amaryllidaceae; genus Agapanthus; species Agapanthus africanus. Next base: position 429,905,464 of record JASDDO010000012.1, read on the forward strand.
ATACCCCAGAGACCTGAGCCCCAAATCCACCACATGTGTCACGCCCCGCTTCCTGGTGTACGGGCAAAGGACGCGACGGGTCATGCGGCGCATTTACTCAGAAGTAAACACGCTAAGCGTATCTAAGCAATATAAATTAAAGTGTATGGTTACTTGGCACGACAGCAAGGTTTCGGGAGGCATCGTCCATGCCAATTTCAAAAATTTGCCATACTAAAGAACTCTAACCTAGAATCTTAACTAGAGATTTAGACGAAACAACAATGTAAACTACTTTACATCTAAGTGAATATGGAATACAAACTTTGTAGACCAGTCTTTCACTTCAATAGCTCCGAGTGGTAGTCCCTTCGCTCCAAGTAGTGATCTTGCGGACTCTAGAACGGCTCTACAAGATGAAAGGAATAAGCTTGCACGATGTCTTCGAGGCTGAAGATGATCTACGTCGAGGAGACACTAACCCAAGCTATCTCTTCACTAATTAGGGATTAATGAAGCTAACACCCTAAACTAAATGGCTAATCTAGTAGAGGATGATGAAGTAGGAATTTTGCTCACTTTAGAATTCTTTTTCTCACTATTTTTCTTCTCCTCTCAAAAACCTAGAGAGCTCTCACATGAGCAAGAAGAAGATCAAGCAAATACTGGATGAGAGAGTGAATGACAACCATGGGTGAGAAAATATCAAATACTAACTCATGCAGAGTTATTACCATGGCTAATGAGAATGGTTGGGTTAATAAATATCTTATGTAAAACAAAATTAGTGGACTAAGTCAATGGATCTTTAAGCTTCTACAAGCTTCATGCCATGTGACCAATTTCCATCTAATTTGGATTTACTTTAAATAAATAAACCTCACATTATCATCATCATGGTGAGAGTTTCATACACCCATATAGTGTGTATCATCAAGCATGACACAAAAAGAAAACACAAACAATATATATCACATATATATTAAGTGTGCACATATGAGAAAAGAAATGTATAAGTGAGCAAATATTAGTTAATGTAAATTACTATATCAAATATACAATTATACATTAAATTATTAAATCAACACTTGATTTAATAATCCATCTATATCACATATAACCGACTACTATTATATGTATCAACTTATCGAACCAACACTTGATTCGATAACCCGGTTATATCACATATAACCGACCGATATCACATATCGCGAGAATAGAATACAGTATCACATACTTATATTTATCTCGGTCCCGCACATATTACATATGTGCTCCTACTTCGTTTTGCCTGAGCCAGTAAACCTCTGTGTAGGACTCTAAAGACTCATCAATACGCCGGCAGTAGGTGATGATCATATCAAGCACCCACAAGCCGTCAGTGGTACTAGCTGGACGTAACAGCTACCCAGGTATTAAGCGATCAGAAGATCAATAAGAAAGCTTGCTCATACTCCTGTAAAGCCTATCAGTAACACTACCGTACAGTCCAGTCTCTTCGTCTAATATGTCGAATATCCAGTCTAAGGGTGGTAAACGTCAGACCCTAGTAACCGATAAGTCCGTAGGGTTACTAGGCACTAGAACAAGGTTCTACAAAGACATCGACCATGCCAAAATCAAATTTTTCATGTGCCGAACAACCCAAGCAAGATCGTATACAAGAGATTAGGCGAAACAATGAACAAGTAAACAACTTTACTTCTAAGAGAAAGGGATTACAACCTTTGTAGTCTGTTCCTTCTCTTCACAAGCTCCATGTTGTGGTCCCTTTGCTGCGATCATCAAGTACCTGGACTCTAGAGTGGCTCCATGAAGAGAAAGATGCAAGTTTGCTTCCGATCTTCAATAACTAAGATCATCTACCTTGAAGAAATTCAAACCCAAGCTCTTACTTTGCTAATCAAGTATTAGAAAAACAAACACCCTAATCTAAGTGGCTAGAATAGATGAGGATGATGAAGTAGGAATTTAGCTATCTTTTATTTTCAATTTCTCACTCATTATCATCACTTTTCAAAACGCTAAAAAGCTTTTTCAAGAGGAAGAAGAAGAAGATGAAGCAAATCCATTTGTAATGAATAATGAAATCAAGTGTGAGGTTAGAAATGTAACCATGGGTTAAGAATGAAGATTTAACCCATGAAGATAATTAACTTTGGTAAAGGGTTTGGGTTGGGTTAAGAAAATATCTTCACAAAATATCATATTCAAAGTCAAAACTTCATGAAGCTTCTAGAAAGCTTCATCCAAGCTTAACCCTAATCCAAACTCTAACCATATTTAAACTCCACAAAACATGTTGCATTTGTAACCCTAACATGTTGCATTTGTAAATCACATATACAATATTTATTGTAACAAAATAAAATAATACAATTAACATATATCACATATATATCAATGTATTATCCAAGTGAGAAAAAGAATCTTTAAGTGAGCTTATATTAGTTAATGTAATATAATATATCAAACATATAATTATACATTAAATTATCAAATCAACACTTGATCCGATAATCCGGCTATTTCATAAATAACCGATTAATATGATCTGTATCAGTTCATCGAATCAACACTTGATCTGATGACCCGGCTATATCACATATACCCGGCCGATATCACATATCGCGAGAATCTAATACGGTATCTGTTCAGTTGATAAAACTGCATATTTGTAGTACATTTTTCCTACCATTTTTATATTAAAAAAGGACTTTAATGTGATATATTATACATATGAGGGTTTATATGTAAAAACATTATTTTCCATGTGTTAATATATTTTAATTAGTATTTGGTAGAAAAATGTATGCAAATAAATTTATTGACCTAATCCTAGTAGAACTAGGTCTACTAAATCTTATTTGAGTTGTTGTGCAGAATATTTCCAAGTTGTTATGAAGAATTTATCAAACAAATCAATTTGTTGAAGAAAACTTGCCAAATTAAGAAGCAAAACTTGGAGACCAAGTCTGGAAGCAACTGAGAGAAGATTTCTGAATTCTAAAGATGCCTAGGATTGCCAAATGTCAAAATCAGAGAGCCCAAGAAAATTGGTGAAGAGATCCTCACCATTGGCCGTGGAACCGCGGCCAAACCCCCCTGTTGGCCGCGGATCCGCGGTAATATAGAGAGATTGTGTGCTAAAATTTTGGGGCATGATTCTCTGCTAAATTTTACCAAGTTTCCAACTAAAAGATTCTGGCTTTGCACGATAAAAGGGCACCGAGAGCCTCTTGGAAAAGCTATCAAGCCAACGCGATCACGAAGCCCCAGACGCTCACGCATCCAGGCTGATCATCAACTGTTCATCTACCTCCTTAGGAAAGATCGAGAAGCAACTAGTTTTGTAATCATTTTCTATGAAATAAAGTGTAGATTGTTCAAGTTGATTAATAAAGGTAGTTATTTTATTTAATTCTTTTGCATTTTACATTATGTTTTCCCTCTCTGTCTTTTCATCTTCTTTTCCCAACATGCGCGAGTAATTCTCCGCTTGTTAGGGTTCGTAGGATTAGGGTAGGCTAATGGATGATGAAAATAACTAAACCCCTTTTAAGTCCTATAAAGTTTAGGAACTTTATCAAAAGAATCATTAACATCCTAATCGGGCGCGCTAGCAATTCTTTGCTAGTTCCGACCGTGATTAGAGATTAGATTAATGATTGTTTTGGTAAAGGCTAGATATGAACGGAGTTCCGTGTCGAGATAAGTGTTAAGAGTGGGATTCCTTTTCCCTCCAGAAACCCTAATCTACACGCATCACCGTCGTTCTAGTTTTAAATCTATTAAAGGATAAAAAGGGTAACTTTTAATTAATCGTTCATAACTACTAAATCCTAACGAACCCTACAGGCCCCCTTATTATATTAACTACATCATTAAAAAATCTAGATCTATATTTTGCAATAGTGCTTAACGTAGATCTAGAAACCATTCCACAAAATTCTTTATCCCTCCTCTCTTTTTCAACACATCTAAAGTAAAAGTAAAAGATTCAACGTTTCCCAGAGGACGACCCGTACTCATCTCGGTCTAGCTACACGCGACACCGTTATTAATTGCGGTTAACTACAAATAAACACTTTTTACATTAATCAAATGGCGCCGTTGCCGGGGATCCGTGCGTAATTTTTTATTTTTACTATTTGTGTTGAATTCTTAGACGATTCATATCATTATTAAAACAAAACTGCAAATTGCATATTTAACGATTTGTGTGTGAATTTTGCGAGGGAATCTGGAGTCACGGACTTGAGGAAACAGGAGATCTAGGGTTTCACACTTCTCTGGTATCTTTCTTAACTCCTTCTCTCTTCTCTCAAATCCAATAAAATCTATCTTCTGCAGGATTCTTTGCAAAATTGCGCCGCTAAAAAAATTCTTTTTGCAAAAGTTTTGTGATTGGTTTTGTTTTGCATATTTAATACGGATTTTAAGGGGCAAAGACCAAATCAAGATTAGGTGGGGATTTCATCACTCTTCCTAAGCCCCACAAATCACAAACCAAGCATATAGATCAACCCTTCATTAATTTAAAAAATATCTAGACCAGACTCTAAGGACTGTCGCACTCAATAAGGACAGAGGAAGGTCGTGGGTAATCTATCGTTTATCCGCATTACTTTTGTAGTGCCTAGGCAAGTGTGACAAAGGTTAGTGGTTTTTAATTAGGCCCACGACGTGGTTCCTTCCCACTTACCTGGCACTTATCTGGCTATAAGGGTAGTACGGAGGCGGTAGAGGATTGATCCTGCGGCTTGTCCTTTGGAAGTCTAGGAGCGGTCTAGAGACTGGACCTAGGTAACCTTAGTTCTAGGGTTGCTTGTGCATCTTAGGGAGATTTGTCTTGAGTCCCACTTTTTCAAAACAAGCCAATTTTAAATCACACACACGCTGCCACTTGCACTAAACCCGCTTAGTGCATGCTTGGCTGGACACGGGATCCTAGTGCCCGTCTTGTCCGCATTCCTGCTATCGACGCCGAAGTCAGTACTTCTTCATCTTCTTTTCCCCCACCAAACACCACATCGACCGTGATGGACGGCACTCCATCTAATTATAACACCATGCTGCCACCGCCCGCAGGTGAGCAGAATCCACCGCGCATCTCTCTCCAAGAGAGATGCTATCCTATTCGTGGTCCTCTTCCTACTTGTCTATCTCTTCCACCACCTAATGGGGATAATTTCGAGATTAAACCCCACTACATCAATCTGCTGCCCAAATTTCACGGGCTTGAGTCGGAAGACGTGTACGTTTTCATCACAAAATTCGAAAATGTATGCGCAATGATGGGTACTGCACAATTGACTTTAGATGCTATGCGCTTACGTCTTCTCCCATTCACACTGTGCGACTTGGCAGAAAAATGGCTTTATAATACTGCCGCATACTCTATCACTAATTAGGATGAATTCGTCATAGTATTTCTTAAGAAGTTTTACCTAAACCATAAGACTGCCCACATTAGGAGTGAGATCAACCAGTTCACCCAGATTCCCAATGAACCATTTTGGAAGTGCTTTGAACGTTTCAAGGATCTGCTTGTCTAATGCCCCCATCACGGAATACAAAGATGGGATTTATGTCGGATTATATATGAGGGCATTAATCCAGCGACAAAGCAGATGCTTGAAACAATGTGTCAATGCAATTTCATGTCTAAAGATGACGGTGAAGCATGGAAATATCTGGAAGATCTCGCAGAAAGAACTTTGCAGTGGGAAAGCGTAAGACCATCTTCAACTAAGGGAGGTATTCACCAGCTCGATGTTTCTATCGCAATAAAAGCCGAAATGGCAGCGATACAGAAGAAACTCGACGCTATCGAAAACAAGTTATCATCATTCTCCCTAAATCAGGTCACGTTTCCTAAGACCGTCTGTGGTTGTTGTTCGGATCCTTCACACATAACGGAAGAATGTCCTATGAATGCTTCGTTTTAAGCTATTGCTGCTTTTCAGCAGCGACCTAGAAACGACCCTTATTCTTCCACGTACAATCAAGGATGGAGGAATCATCCTAAATTTTCTTGGAATCAAAACCAACAAAGCAATTATCAAAGACCTCCTCCACAGCAACCACAACCATAGAATCAGCCCCCCTTTCAGTCATAGAATTTCCAAAATCCGGCCAACATTTCTACACCACAAGTGGCCGGTACTGACAACTCACTTGCACAAACTTTGGATATATTCATGAAACAATCCATGCAAATTTCGGCTGAGATGAGGTCTTCTATTGATACCCTAACGAAAAACTCCTCCTCCCATGGTGAGAGTATTAAATCAATAGAAAACCAAATCGCACAGTTAAACGCCGCAATGAGTGCGAGAGAGAAAGGGAAACTCCCATCTCAACCCATAGCTAATCCTGGCCACTCACAAAGTTATAATGTGAGTGCTGTTACCACGTTGAGATCGGGAAAAGTGCTGAATAACCAAGTGGGTGAGCAGTGTGATGATAGTGACACCAATGATACCCCAGCTTCTTCTTCTTCCCCTAAGTCGTCTAGTCTCCCACCTTCACCCGAGCCTATTCTCCGTTTTCCCCAAGGCTCGAACCCTTCGCCCATTTTGCCAAATCTATCTAAGTCGATTCCCACTCCAGTTTTGGGATCGAATCCATCCCCACGGTCTTCTCCACAAACGTTGGACCCAAAACTTATTGATCAAGCACCTTATCCAAACAGGTTAAGGGGAAACAGACCAAGTCCACAAATGGAGAAGATTGTGGAAATTTTTAAGCAAGTTAACATAAACATTCCTCTCCTAGATGCTATTCAACAAGTTCCGTCATATGCTAAAATCCTAAAGGACTTGTGCACTAGGAAGAGAAAAGTTTAAGTACCTAAAAAAGTTTTCCTTGCGAGTAATGTGAGCACAGCTTTTACACAACAACTTCCCAAGAAACGAAAGGACCCCGGAAGTCCTACAATTTCAATTTCTATTGGGGGTAAAAACATCAATCGTGCTCTACTCGATTTAGGTGCTAGTGTTAACTTGCTTCCGTATTCTGTTTATGAGCAATTAGGGATCAGAGAGTTAAAGCCGGCGCATTGCACACTTCAGATGGCCGATCGATCTATCACCTAACCTAAGGGTGAGCTAGAGGATGTGTTAATCAAAGTCAGGGAATTCATATTTCCTGTGGACTTTATCGTTATTGATACACAATCTGTGGCAAACCCACGCAATCAAATCCCGGTGATACTCGGTCAACCCTTTTTGGCCACTTCCAACGCAGTAATTAATTGTAGAAACGGCTCTATGACCATAGGAAAGAAGTCAATTGAGCTTAACATTTACAAGTTGGGAAGTGAACCCTCTGAACCCTATGCTCATGTTTGTTCTGTCGAATTAATGGATATCGACAGCAGCGAATTTGATCAACCTCATAATTCTGACTCTTTTCGTATGTTGTTGCTTGACATGGACTCTTCCACCGAGTTGTCCGGGTCAACATCTAATGAGGAACCTTTATAGAGTTTGACGATCACCCCATTTTTTCTGAAGATATTATTTTTCGGGATATCGATGAAAGCTTTGAGGAAATTTTCGCTGATGAACTCGCATTTTTAAAAGATACGGGTGTTGAGATGAATCAACTCCAAGATGAAGAAATTAGACCTCCATCCCTTCTTTTGGACAGTCATGATAATGCAAGTAATCCATCATTACTATCACTGTGTCGTCTTTCCAAATTGAGACACAATTCTTTTCCATTACACCTCTTATCACCTCCCCACTTCTTCACGTCGAAAGGTGACATGTTCTTCCACCAACCTTGGTGCTTCATCAATAAAATTTTTGAATGGTTGGTGTTGACCTTCGGCCTTTGCAAAGCTTGGCATTGACCAATAACCTTGACCCCCTCATGTGATTTTAAAAGATTAAAATTGTTTAACTTAAGTTTGGGGAAGGGGTGGTATATTTTGGCTCTTGAAAGAAAATGATTTTTACAAAATTGTGAGCCAAAAATAAGTTTGGGGGAGGATTTTCACTTTCATATATTTTTGCCAAAAAATAATGTCCTTCCTAGCTTACAGGTTTTTATGATCCAGTAGATAGCAACAGTGAGGACACTGTTGAAAACAAGTTTGGGGGAGGTTTGTGCTTATTTACGCATCAATTTGCATCATACTTTGCATAAGTACAACATTTTCAAAAATTAAAAAAAAATTTATAACAAAAGAATAGAAAGTGAAACATTACATCCAAAAGATAGGAATAGTGTAAGAAAACCAAGAAAATTAGAAATTTTCTTAAACGAACTGGTAATAGGTTTGTGCTTATTTACGCATCAATTTGCATCATACTTTGCATAATCACAACATTTTCAAAAATTTAAAAAAAATTTTATAACAAAAGAATAGAAAGTGAAACATTACATCCAAAAGATAGGAATAGTTTAAGAAAACCAAGAAAATTAGAAATTTTCTTAAACGAACTGGTAATAAGTAGTTATAAGCTGTTGTCCCAAGAGTTAGTAAGATGAAGGAAGTCACTAATCTGAGGATAAAAATAAGTCTGAAAAATAGTTTCTATTCTGGAAGCCAAACATTTGAATGTTGATACCCTACTATACGCACTTACACACGTCTTGAAACTCGGGATAGTAGAGGATACCTTGAAATGCTCTTGTCTAAAAGCCAAAGTATGAAGGAAATGAAGAAAAAATGAAGAAAAATATAAAAATGGTGAAAAGAAAAAAATGAACACCGGTTTTGTTATCGCCAAGGCAGCAATAAAAAAATATAGCGAGGGTGCCTCTTCACCTAGTGCCCTAAGGCCAACTGGTCTGGGAGTCACTGCTAAGCCTTAGGTGGTGCAAGACGAGGAAAATATTATCACCTAATTAGCAAGCACATGAGTAATCGATTGGTTAGTATCTCAAGAAGTATTAACGGTCGCATGAAAATGTATGAGCAAATCTTTAATATTCATTAAATTAAAAAGTACTAAGGTTGATGGACAAGAGTATGATAGCTTGAATTGAATTCTCCGAGTATAGGGATGTCCATTTCACACACGTGGGGTTATATGATCAATGTTTGAATGAAAGGTAGGAATGAAGAATAAAGACGATGTTTTATTGAGGGATGATGTGATTTCTAACATTTTTTCATGACTATTAAGATAGGGCTCATGACAACTGAAAAGCTAGTATAGTTGGAAACTCTTCTTTTCAAGGTCTTTCTTTTATGGTTCTTATCTTTATATGTAAATTTCACCATCTTTCTTTTGTTATTGGATTTTGTGGGTGTAATCCGCTAAAAACCCTCAGGAGACAACACTCCTCCTACTAGGGACACCTAGAGGTTTAACGGCTTGTTGCACGTGCTCAGTGCAATCGTATCTGCCTACGAAAGTGTGCTTAGTTTTCTCCTTTCTTTTTCTCCTCTTGAATAAACTAGTTTGCTCGGGACGATCAAAGATAAGTTTGGGGGTATTTGTTCAGTTGATAAAACTGCACATTTGTAGTACATTTTTCCTACCATTTTTATATTAAAAAAGGACTTTAATATGATATATTATACATATGAGGGTTTATATGTAAAAACATTATTTCCCATGTGTTAATATATTTTAATTAGTATTTGGTAGAAAAATGTATGCAAATAAATTCATTGACCTAATCCTAGTAGAACTAGGTCTACTAAATCTTATTTGAGTTGTTGTGCAGAATATTTCCAAGTTGTTATGAAGAATTTATCAAACAAATCAATTTGTTGAAGAAAACTTGCCAAATTAAGAAGCAAAACTTGGAGACCAAGTCTGGAAGCAACCGAGAGAAGATTTCTGAATTATAAAGATGCCTAGGATTGCCAAATGTCAAAATCAGAGAGCCCAAGAAAATTGGTTAAGAGATCATCACCATTGGCCGCGGAACCGCGGCCAAACCCCCCTGTTGGCCGCGGATCCGCGGCAATATAGAGATATTGTGTGCTAAAATTTTGGGGCATGATTCTCTGCTAAATTTTACCAAGTTTCCAACTAAAGGATTTTGGCTTTGCACTATAAAAGGGCACCGAGAGCCTCTTGGAAAAGCTATCAAGCCAACGCGATCACGAAGCCCCAGATGCTCACGCATTCAGGCCGATCATCAACTGTTCATCTACCTCCTGAGGAAAGATCGAGAAGCAACTAGTTTTGTAATCATTTTCTACGGAATAAAGTGTAGATTGTTCAAGTTGAATAATAAAGGTAGTTATTTTATTTAATTCTTTTGCATTTTACATTATGTTTTCCCTCTCTGTCTTTTCATCTTCTTTTCCCAACATGCGCGAGTAATTCTCCGCTTGTTAGGGTTCGTAGGATTAGGGTAGGCTAATGGATGATGAAAATAACTAAACCCTTTTTAAGTCCTATAAAGTTTAGGAACTTTATCAAAAGAATCATTAACATCCTAATCGGGCGAGCTAGCAATTCTTTGCTAGTTCCGACCGCGATTAGAGATTAGATTAATGATTGTTTTGGTAAAGCCTAGATATGAACGGAGTTCCATGTCGAGATAAGTGTTAAGAGTGGGATTCCTTTTCCCTCCAGAAACCCTAATCTACACGCGTCACCGTCATTCTAGTTTTAAATCTATTAAAGGATAAAGGGCTAACTTTTAATTAATCGTTCATAACTACTAAATCCTAACGAACCCTACAGGCCCCCTTATTATATTAACTACATCATTAAAAAATCTAGATCTATATTTTTCAATAGTGCTTAACGTAGATCTAGAAACCATTCCACAAAATTCTTTATCCCTCCTCTTTTTTTCAACACATCTAAAGTAAAAGTAAAAGATTCAACATTTCCCAGAGGACGACCCGTACTCATCTCGGTCTAGCTACACGCGACACCGTTATTGATTGCGGTTAACTATAAATAAACACTTTTTACATCAATCAGTATCACATACTCGTATTGTTCTCGGTCCTGCACATATCACATATGTGCTCCTACTTCGTTTTGCCTGAGCCAGGAACCTCTGTGTAGGACTCTAAAGAATCGTCAATACGCCGGCAGTAGGTGATGATCATATCAAACACCCACAAGCTGCAAGCGGTCAGCTAAACGTATCAGCTACCAAGGTATTGAGCGATCAGAAGATCAACAAGCAAGCCTTTACATTCTCCTGCGAATCCAATCAGTAACACTCCCGTACAGTCCGGTCTCTTCGTCTGATATGTCGCATATCTCGCTTAGGGGTGGTAAACGTCAGACCCCAGTAGCTTGATAAGCTGTGTCGATATGAGGCCCATAACAGTTCGAGAAACTACTAATAACACTTACCAGTAAATCTCAGCAATCTCGGCCAGGGATTTCCAGTTATAGCCAAACGAACACAGCGCAACATCAACTCCCTATACCGGGAGAGACGAAACCCCTCCTATCGCTCATTGCCTCCATGTGATTCAGGACTGTACCCAAAAGCCACCGTTTTGCACGCCCTCTTGGACGTGGTATGATGGAAATCAAAGCATAGTGGGAATCAGACAAGACTCTATGACGACCTCAGGTCTACAGACTAACCTGTACCAGTGTCACCAGAGAACTGCCATCTGACGTGAGGTATAATACCATCTGGGAGTTCTCGGCGAGTCCGTCCAGTATACCCAGTGTCCACTGGGAACCCGTATACCTTCTCTGATGTCAAACACCAATGGATATGGGATTATCCATCGCCCATTAGATGGGTCAAGAAGTGCATACGCTAGTCTACTCTGAAGTATCGATGCCGTGTCTCGGTACTCCCACGACTAGGAACATTTGAAGGATGTACTTAACGACTACACTGTCCCCACTAGTATGATCTGCATCATAGTCCTGATAGTCAAGTACTCATCCTAAGGGCTTTATCAACATGTAATATAGAGACAATCAGAGTACATGTTAAGATAAAGTGCAACCAGATAGCATAATATCATGTCGAGCTAGAAAGTCCTACCTATATATGTCCAAGCATCCATTACAATATACATCGTATGTACAGTAATGGCCTCTAGGGCATATATATCACTAACAATCTCCCACTTGCACTAGGGCCATCTGTTATAGTATCGTATGTAGGGTTACTAGGCACTCTCACAAGGTTCTACAAGGCATCAACCATGCCCGATTTAAATTTTAGACGTGCTGAACAACCCTGACCAAGATCTTAGACTAGAGATTAGGTGAAAACAATAGCAAGTAAACAACTTTACTTCTAAGAGTTTGGGATTACAACCTTTGTAGTCCGTTCCTTCACTTCTAAAGCTCCGTGTTGAGGTCCCTTTGCTGCGATCATCGAGTACCCGAACTCTAGAGAGGCTCCATGAAGAGAAAAATGCAAACTTTCTTCCGATCTTCGATAACAAAGATGATCTACCTTGAAGAAACTCAAGCCCAAGCTTTTGCTTTGCTAATCAAGTATTAGCAAAGAAAACACCATAATCTTGTGGCTAGAATAAATGAGGATGATGAAGTAGCAATTTAGCTCTCATTTGTTTTCTTAATCTCACTCATTTTCATCACCAAGAAAAAAGCTAGAAAGCTTTTCACCAAGGAAAAAGAAGATGAATAACCAAATCCTTTTATGATGAATAATGAATTGTAGTGAGATTAGAAATGCAACCATAGGTTAAGTATGATAACTTAACCCATGTAGAGACTTAACCATGGTGAAGGGTTGGGCTGGGTTAACAAATATCTATGCAAAATATCAAGGTCAAAGTCAAAGCTTCATGAAAGCTTCATGAAAGCTTAACCCTAATCCAAACCTTAACCAAATTTAGTCTCCATAAAACATGTTGCATTTATAACCATAACATGTTACAATATTATATATTACATATACAATATTTATTGTAACAAAATAAAATAATACAGTTAACATATATCACATATATATCAATGTATTACCCGAGTGAGAAAAAGAATCTTTAAGTGAGCTTATATTAGTTAATGTAATATAATATATCAAATATATAATTATACTTTAAATTATCGAATCAACACTTGATCCGATAATCCGGTTAATTCACAAATAACCGACTAATATAATCTGTATCAGTTCATCGAATCAACACTTGATCCGATGACCCGACTATATCACATATACCCGGCCGAGATCACATATCGTGAGAATCTAGTACGGTATCACAAACACGCACTGTTCTCGGTCCCACACATATCACATATGTCCTCCTACTCCGTTTTACCTGAGCCAGGAAATCTCTGTGTAGGACTCTAAAGAATCGTCAATACGCCGGCAGTAGGTGATGATCATATCAAACACCCACAAGCTGCAAGCGGTCAGCTAAACATAACAGCCACCCAGGCATTGAGTGATTGGAAGATCAACAAGCAAGCCTGTACATTCTCCTGCGAATTCAATCAGTAACACTCCCGTACAGTCCGGTCTCTTCGTTTGATATGTCGCATATCTCGCCCACAGGTGGTAAACATCAGACCCCAGTAGCTTGATAAGTTGTGTCGATATGTGGTCTATAACAGTTCGAGAAACTACTGGTAACACTTACCAGTAAATTTCAGCAACCCTAGCCAGGGATTTCTAGTTATAGCCAATCGAACACAGTGCAACATCAACTCCCTATACCGGGAGAGACGAATCCCCTCCTATCACTCATTGCCTCCATGTGATTCGGGACTGTACCCAAAAGCCACCTTTTTGCATGCCCTCTTGGACGTGGTATGATGGAAATCAAAGCACAGAGGGATTCACACAAGACTCTATGACGATCTCGGGTCTACAGACTAACCTGTACCAGTGTCACCAGAGAATTGCCATCTGACGTGAGGTATAATACCATCTGGGAGTTCTCGGCGAGTCCGTCCAGTGTACCCTGTCTCCACTGAGCACCCGTATACCTTCTCTGATGTCAAACACCAATGGATATGTGATCATCCATCGCCCATCATATGGGTCAAGAAGCGCATACGCTAGTCTACTCTGGTATATCAATGCCCTGTCTCGATACACCTACGACTAGGAACATTTGAAGGATGTACTTGACGACTACACTGTCCCCACTAGTATGATCCGCATCATAGTCCTGGTAGTCAAGTACTCATCCTAAGGGCTTATCAACATGTAACATAGAGACAATCAGAGTACATGTTAAGATAAAATGTAACCAGGTAGCATACTATCATGTCGAGCAAGAAAGTCCTCCCTGTATATGTCCAAGCATCCACTATAATATACATCGTATGTACAGTAATGGCCTCTAGGGCATACATATAACTAACAATCTCCCACTTGCACTAGGGCCATCTGTTGTGGTATCGCATACCCAACAATCAGCTGTGGTTGAAGTATCTCATACGCAGCCATCCCATAAAAGTCTCTACTGGGGAATAGGCCTTTGTGAATGAATCCGCGCTGTTGTCCTCTATGTCTACTCTCCTAACCTCGATCTCCCTGTAGATCAACCATCTCCATGATCAGGCGATACTGCCTATGAATATGTCTGGATCTCAGATGGGACGGGGGTTCCCTGGCAAAAGCCAAAATTCCATTGTCACACAATGGTAGGAACGAAGTTCATCTTATGAACTAGTGTACATCCAGACTATTTCTTTGGTAGCATCCTTGGTAGTGATTTATCATGCCTTTATCGTCTAGTATGTCATGGTATCTAGCTTGGAACTCTTCCAACATACCGTCCCTCCACTGAGGGTAAAGACAATGCCCGTGACTGACATTCAGTCTACCTTACCACCCTGGAACCATTCCGGTGAGTCTCCTCAGGATCGATTGATACCATCTCACTACAACTAGTGAGAATCCTAACATCCATTTAGATCTATCTCATAGATATAAAACCCAGGATTTATGAGGTATCACCTTGATCCTATATAGAGAATCTTTATGATAAGATGAGATTGACAGAGCGTAGCATAAGAAACTACTTCCCTATCAAGAGTATGTCATCCACGTACTCTACGAGGATCATCACCATACTCCCTACTACCTTTTTGTGTATACAAGGTTCATCTACCATTTTGATGAAGTCAGGCTCTTTGACTACCACATCAAAACAGATGTTCCAACTCCGCGATGCCTGATTTATCACATAAAACATCTTACACACGTTTTCGCTGCTCCCACTATCTATGAAGCCCTCTTGCTGTGTACTTATAGACGCTCTCTTCCAAAACATCATTTAGAAAAGCTGTCATGATACCCAACCACCAGATATCGTAGTCATGGTATGCAGCAGTGGCAAGTAGGATCTGGATGGACTTAAGCATAGCTTTAAAAGTCTCAACTTTTCCATGCACACCAAGTAATCTTCTCAAGATATACTTGCTCCTGATGGGAATTTAACCCTTCAGATAAAGCAACCAAAGTCCATACTTTGTTGGTGTATAAGGATTCCATCTCATATTGTTAAGCATCCAGCCATTCTTACGGATTCCCACTCTTGATGGCCAGCTCGAAACTAGTTGGGTCATCATCTCATGATGCAATCCTCGCTCCCACTGTCATAGAGAAACCGAAGTATCTCTCGGGTGGTTGAGGAACCCTACTAGATCGGCGGAGAGGCTGAGCTTCGTTGGAAACTATTGAATCCTTCGGGTTTACCAAATCATCAGCTGCAGTTTGTATAGCTAGAACTCTTTCCGGTTCTACCTCATGACCACTAATTTCTTCACAAGAAATTCCCTTTCACAAAGGTGGCATGCTGAGAAACAAAACATCTTTTGTTCCTCGGTTCGGTAGAAGATATTCCCTTGCGAATGCTTGGGATATCCAACAAACTTTCACATAACTGACTTTGCCTCGAGCTTGTCCGGATTATGCTTTTAGACATAGGCTGGACAACCCCAAATCTTAACAAACTTAAGATATGGACTCTTCCCATTCCATATCACATATGAAGTGGTAGGCAACTGATTTGATTGGAACCCTATTCAATAGGTATGCAGCTTCTCAAGTGCATAACTCCCAAAAGGAAATATGAAACTCAGTAGTACTCATTATAGAGCACACCTTATCAAATAGGGTGTGTTTGCTCCGCCCCGATACACCGACGTGCTGTGGTGTATACGGAGGAATAAAGCTGAGAGAGAATCTCATTCTCCTTTAGAATAGTCCAGGAATCCCGTGCTCAAGTATTCTCCTCCTTGATCATATCAAAGGACATAATACTTATACCCGATTTTGGTCCTCTACTTCTAACTCATATTCGTTGAATTTCTCAAAAGGTTCAGACTTGTGTTTCAATAGGAACATATGTCCGAATCTTAAGAGATAAACAGTGAATGTAATGAAGTATAAAGAACCGATCTTGGCATTTGTAGACAGGGGGGCTTACATACATCATCATGTATCAATCTTAAGAGTTCACTAACTCTTTCTCTGTTTCCAATAAACAGAGCTATGGTCATCTTATCTTTGTGACATGACCGGCAAGTTTCACAAGATGTAAATTCAAACTAATTTAAATATGCATCTAAATGTAACTTCAGCTAGTCGGGTCGCATTGATATGAGCTAGTCTACAATACCTCAGGAAGGATTCGTTCATTTCTGAACTCTTCCTCTTGTGTGTGTTCTGTATACAAAGAACTGTGGTTTGATTTAGAACGTCTATGCTTTTAGATAACGTGCCTGAACCAATCAACTCTTGATATAAGAAATGTTCAAGACATTATCCAACAATACAAAATTATATCTTTCTTTATCTTAATAAAGAGACTGATATGATGTTGTATATCAGGTTCGGTATCTAATAACATTCATTCAGAATCAATGTATTCTATAATACAGGGTGATAACTGCCAACAGACTTGGCTGCAACACTTGCACCATTTCCATCTCATGAAACTTATCACCCGTTCTCAGTTCTCGACCTATCTGTAGCCCATGTAACAGATTACATATGCGGGATCCTGATCCGGTATCTCATACCCAGGACGTAAAGGATACTGAGAAATAATTCTCTATAATGAACACACCCGAAGAAGATGCATCAGCATGAACTTTCTTCGTTTGGGCGGCATGGGAATTCTGGTAATCCCCAATTTCCTGCTCTGTCTTATAACAATTATAAGTTGGAGCGGGACCAACGTTCCCTAGCGCAGTATAACAAGCGGGTTCGGTCAATACATCTGTATTATTATCTTGATTAAGGCGTGACATGATCGCTACCTGGAGAGAGAGAGAAGAAAACACTCAGCGTATACTCTTGCAAGATTAGATTGGTTATTAATATATCTAATCAGGATGTCTCCCACTGTTTTAGTCAAATCTTCCTTCAAACTCTAAAAGGAAAGACTAGCCGGGATTAATTACACTCTACAAGTTCGCCAATGTTTCAGCTAGGCCAGTGCCGGTACTTTGAGGGAGGTTCCCCGTGCTTTCGCACGGACCTAATTAAAGTAAACCTCGTTTTCCCAGGTGTGTAACCCCGTTGACACCTTTCTAGACACCTACTTGATTGGCTAATTGTAATGGGTAAAACTCCCCCAGGAGTAACTCTTACTCGCAGCGGGTATCGGGATCCAACTATCTCATAGAAGGTATGCAATCTCATTGCAAATTTCAACACTTGAAATTCCCAATAATATTTTACCCCTAGCAGCTATATGACCTTAACATAGTCAACAAATCATAAGTGTTAGTCAAGTTCAACCCGTCATTTCCTGATTGAATTAAATCCACCCGCACGACCCGTAACATAGTCAACAAAGTCGCACGACTATCCTAATCCAATCGCATCATAAGCTTATAAAGATAAGTACTAATCAGCTACCGCACACTACGCCTTAACATAGTCAACAAATGTAGCACAAATACTATCTAGTACTTATCTGAAATGACGGAGGGCTACGACAGGTTTTTAAGAAAACCCTTTGCGCAATGAACTTGATATCGCTGTAGAATCGAGTGAATTTTGAAATGGAGTGTTTTTTAGGCCTTTTCTAGTTTTGCTAAAGAGGTCACTCCTGGTGAAGGGATCGTCGGCTCTTTCCTTATCGAATAAGGTGCAGGATATTTCACAAATACCACCATGCAAAGCAAAAACTATAGAAGCAATCAAAAGACAAACCGAGTGTGTAGCATCTGCTAGTGCCGCTAAAGAGGTCACTCCCGGTGAAGGGATCTCGGCTCTTTCCTTATCGAATAAGGTGCTGGATGTTCTATAAGGAACACCGCTATGCAAAGCAAGAACTAGAGCTACTGGTTTTTAAACAAGTTTCTACAACATCTTTAGGTTTCTTTTAGTTTCATTAATCTCATTAATGAATTCCCATTTTATTATGCTTCACAAGCATCACATTTGAAACGAAATCTGCAATATAACTTATATCTCATATATATATAATATAAACATTCGTCTCAGGCAGTAATATGATCTCATCACAGAACATTGCAGCAGAAGAATATATATGAAATATTGGATATACTAGGAGTTCCGTGTTTTAATACGAGCCTGTATAAAGCACGGATTCCACGGTCGTGATGAATAGCCAAACCTACATCCCTAGACCCCTACGAGAGCGGCAAGCAACATTGCCAATTCTAGGGTTAGGAGACCCAGTCTCGACTCCTCGAGATGGTCTTCCACTAGACCCTAGAACCCGGTTACTTGTGCTCCCCGCCTTGGGTCTACCTAATGCGGAAAAGTAAATAATATACAATGGTGACATCATCCTCAGCCCGGAAGTGCCCCAATAAAAGAATATTACATACAATGAATTTTACATGAATGAAAATGAAAAACTCTCATCTCACATAAAACCCCCGGCTATTCAAAAACAACGATCCAATATAACATATCACAGCAACACATAATATCACATATCATCAACGTAAGTAAATATGCGTATCTCAATTGTAGTTGATGTATAGCAACGAAACCGGCGATACACCACATATTACACTTACGGTCGCAGAAAAGAAAGTGTAAAACTACAACAGTTGGAATCCGCAACCTCCTTAGACATCTCATGCCTAACCAAATGAATTCCTTAGACATCGCATGCCTAACAATTATAAACCCCGCATTTTAGTCTCAATCTCGAAAACACTTTTCAATATCTAGTCGGGCAATTCAATAAGATTCCTGACATCCTGATCGAATGCTCATCGCAAACTTTAGTAGACGGCCGCACCCCCGGATGCCGTCGACGAAGTGCACTAAGGCGGAACACCGCTGCCGCGAGCACCCAAACGGATGCTTTTGGCGACGGGGTTCTCCAACAGTCACTTGGTCGGGGTTATGGGGCGTGGCTATCTATTAAGTTTACCCGACGAGTATCCGCGTACGCTACGTGATTGCGACGGACTTTTGATCACATCAAAATCCCGTGGCAACCGATCAACTGAGACTAAACTGCTAGATTTATAACATTCAAATTAGTTATCTCATAACTACTTGTGGATTCCAAATATTGTATCACATTCCAGATAAATAGACAAGGTTAAACTTTCCGATCGAATAAACAAACTCCCAAAATTTCCCAAATGGCTCAACACTTGAGCGGAGTTTAAAAGCATCCATCACAGGCCACAGTACCAATGGTCCAGCCGTAGAAGGGTCAAACCAACGCCTCATATGTGGCAACGCCGTACTTCCCCAAACCCTAAGGTTTAAGTAAGTCCATGTCACGCACCCCACGAACTTGCGGGGAGGCGGAATATATGAAAAACGATTATCAAAGCTTCGTAACACGGACTTGAGCGCATGAATCGTATCTAAACCGTTACTAGCAAACTACGAGAGGTTTAACTACTCGAATTCGAAGTTATACCTCATGTTACTTATCCTTCGGGTATTCATCGCTGTCCTCCACTCCTCGTAGGCTCCTTGGAACATCGGCACCTCAACAGCCTCCTCGAGTCAAAGACGATCCCCCCGAGAGCTCTTACGCCAAGCTTGATCTCTAACTTGAGATAACTAGGTTGCTCAAAGTGCTAATCTAAGCTATCTAAGGGATATAAAGTGAGCTTATGGATGTATTAGTCTTGCTTATCCTTGATCTCAACACATGAGAGGGGAGGATTAGGGTTTCAAGAGAGAGCTTGAGGAGAGAGAAGGTGAGCATATGAATTAATTTGGATGAATGAAATCATTTGTGTATATATGAAACATATGATATTATTAAGTAAATAATAAATAAAGCTTTATCATCATGTTTCATTAATGCATCAAGTGATTCATCATATGAGTCATATAATTCATTAAATGAATCATTAACTTAATGAATGAATCACTACATGACTCACTTATCCAATTAATGCAAATGCCACCTTAGCCTCCAACTCACCACTCTTCTAGAAGCTTCCCGGAAAATTACGAGAGCGCTCCACCAATCCGTGAAAACACGGAAAAACTTTAGACTGTATAAATCCAATAACCCGATACTAGAATCTAGCTTAAACCAAAGCCGGCTAGTAAAAACTGTCCGAACGTCGTACGTGCGTTTAAACACGTATGCGTCCGAACACTTATCGTAAAACCATACGACCTCTATATCGTTTCGCCTGGAGCAGGGAAACTCTCTGTGTAGGACTCTAAAGACTCGACACTAGGCTGGAAGTTGGTTTAACCACAGACCGCAAGCAGCACTAGCTGTACGTAACGTTCCCCAGGTAGATGTTGTTAGTTATATGTATTCCCTAGAGGCCATTACTGTACATTGGATGTATATTGTAGTGGATGCTGGGACATATATAGGGAGGACTTTCTTGGTCGACATGATAGTATGCTATCTGGTTACTCTTTACCTAAACGTGTATACTGCTTGTCTCTCTGTTACATGTTGGTAAAGCCCTTAGGATGTGTACTTGACTGCCTGGACTATGATGCGGATCATACTAGTGGGGACATGGTAGTCCATAAGTACATCCTTCAAAGTCCCTAGTCGTGGGTGTATCGAGACAGGGCATCGATATACCAGAGTAGACTAGCGTATACCTTCTCGACCCATACAGATGGGCGATGGATGATCCCATATCCATTGGTGTTTGACATCGGAGATGATATACGGGTGCTCAGCGGAGACTGGGTACACTGGACGGACTCGCCGAGAACTCCCATACGTTATTATACCTTACGTCAGATGGTAGTTCTCAGGTGACACTGGTACAGAGTAGTCTGTTGACCCGAGATCGTCATAGAGTCTTGTGTGGTTCTCACTGTGTTTGGATTTCCACCTTACCACGTCCAAGAGGGCGTGCAAAACTGTGGTTTTTGGGTACACTCCCGAATCATATGGAGGCAATGAGCGATAGGAGGGGATTCGTCTCTCCCGGTATAGGGAGTTGATGTTGCGCTGTGTTCGATTGGCTATAACCGGAAATCCCTGGCCTGGGTTGCTGAGATTTACTGGTAAGTGTTACCAGTAGTTTCTCAAACTATTATAGACCTCATATCGACACGACTTATCGAGCTATTGGGGTCTGACGTTTACCACCCCTAAGCGAGATATGCGACATATCAGACGACGAGATCGGACTGTACGGTAAGTGTTACTGGTTGGATTCACAGGAGTGTGAGCGGGCTTGCTCGTCGATCTTCTGATCGCTCAATA
Organism: Agapanthus africanus; assembly: GCA_030015575.1. Classification (NCBI taxonomy): domain Eukaryota; kingdom Viridiplantae; phylum Streptophyta; class Magnoliopsida; order Asparagales; family Amaryllidaceae; genus Agapanthus; species Agapanthus africanus. Next base: position 429,926,990 of record JASDDO010000012.1, read on the forward strand.
CCCGGGTGGCCGTTACGTTTAGCAGACTGCTTGCGGCTTGTGGGTGATTGATATGATCATCAGCTGCTGCCGGCGTATTGACGAGTCTTTAGAGTCCTACACAGAGGTTTCCTGGCTCAAGCGAAACGAAATAGGAGCGCATATGAGATATGTGCGGGACCGAGAATAATGCGTGTATGTGATACCGTATTTCATTCTCGCGATGAATGTATCGATTGGTTGTATGCGATATAACCTAGTTATCGAATCAAGGGTTGATTCGATAAGCCGATACATTGGATATTAGTCGGTTGTATGCGATATGACCGGATCGGTAAATCAAGTGTTGATTTAATGATTTAATGCATAATTATATATTTGATATATTACTTTGCATTAACTAGTATTGGTTCACTTTAAATGTTTTTTCTCACTTGTATGTGCACATTGTATATGTGATATATTTTTGTGCACAAGTTTATATCATGTTTGATGATGCATGCTAACTTGGGTTTGTGTAAAGATTAAACCATGGTTATATGAATGGTTAGGGTTTTGTTTTCTTATTCATTTATTTATCTATTTATTCTTTTTGGAAAATAATAAGCATAAAGAAAAATGGTGGCTTTCTTTGGATGCATGTTGAAGCTTCATGAAGCTTTGACTAAGTCACCATTTTGTCTCATGCTTAACCCTAACCATTCCACTTAACCCTAGTCTATTCTCTACACTTGACCATGGTTGGATTATGATAAGTATTCATTTTATTTTCTTTTTGAAATATACTTATCATAACATACTTCATCTTCTTCTTCATGAAGAAGCTTGCTACCAACAATGGCAAAGTGAGAAAAAGAGTGAGAAATCCAATTCTAAAGTGAACCCACCTCCTATTTCTTCATCCTCTACATCTTGCCAAGTAGTATAGGGTGTTATCTTCACAAGTTTCATGACTTGGTGAAGTGGGAGCTTGATCTTGTGGTGCCTCGACATAGATCATCTTCGGCATCGAAGCCGACGACCAAGCCCGCCCATTTTTCCACCTTACCACGTCCAAGTGGGCGTGCAAAAGGACGGACTCGCCGAGAACTCCCAGATGGTATTATACCCTACGTCAGATGGCAGTTCTCTGGTGAGTCCGTCCAGTATACCCAGTCTCCACTGAGCACCCGTATATCATCTCTGATGCCAAACACCAATGGATATGGGATCATCCATCGCCCATCTGTATGGGTCGAGAAGGTATACGCTAGTCTACTCTAGTATATCGATGCCCCATCTCGATACACCCACGACTAGGGACCTTGAAGGATGTACTTATAGACTACCATGTCCCCACTAGTATGATCCGCATCATAGTCCAGGTAGTCAAGTACACATCCTAAGGGCTATACCAACATGTAACAGAGAGACAATCAGTATACACGTTAAGGTAAAGAGTAACCAGATAGCATACTATCATGTCGAGCAAGAAAGTCCTCCCTATATATGTAGCATCCACTACAATATACATCCAATGTACAGTAATGCCCTGATATTGAAAAGAGTTTTCGATTTTGAGACTAAAATGCGGGGTTTATAATTGTTAGGCATGCGATGTCTAAGTAATTCATTTGGTCAGGCATGCGATGTCTGAGGTGGTTGCGGATTCCAACTGTTGTAGTTTTACACTTTCTTTTCTGTGACTGTAAGTGTAATATGTGATATCGCCGGTTTCGTTGCTATATGTCAACGACAATTGGAATGCGTATATTTACTTACGTTGATGACATATGATGTTATGTGTTGCTGGATATGTTATATTGGATCGTCGTGTTTGAATAGCCCGGGGGTTTTTATGTGAGATGAGTTTTTTTCATTTTCATTCATGTAAAAACTTGTATGTAATATTCTTTTATTGGGGCACTTCCAGGTTGCGGAAGTTGTCACCTTTTGTATATTATTTACTTTTCCGCACTAGGATAGACCCAAGGAGGAGGGCACAAGTAACCGGGTTCTGGAGTCCAGTGGGAGACCAACTCGAGGAGTCGAGTCCGGGTCTCCTAACTCTAGAATTGGTAGGGTTGCTTGCCGCTCTCGTAGGGGTCTAGGGGTGTGGGTTTGGCTATTCATCGCGACCGTGCAATCCGTGTTTTATACTGGCTCGTATTGAAAACACGGACGTCCTAGTATATCCAATATTTCATATGTTTCTTCTGCTGCGATATCTGTGATGTGATCATGTGATATGTTCTGTGATGGATACTGTATATAGTATATATGATATATTATATAGACGTTACTTATGTTTTACACCCGCGCTAGCCCTGCCCCGCTCTGCCGTTAGTTACCTAACCTAACGGTGCACGAGGGGACATCAAGGCGAATGCGGATGGCATAAGTGTACGTCGTATTTATCTGTGATGTTTAGGTAACTTAAATGATGGGACTTCATTAATGAGATTAATGAAAGAAAAGAAACCTAAGATGTCGTAGAATCGAATTTCAAAAATAAAACAGGTAGCTACAGTTCTTGCTTTGCACAGTGATATATATGATATATCCCGCACCTCATTCGACGAGGAAAGGACCGACGATCCCTTCACCGGGAGTGACTCCTTTAACAAAACTAGAAAAGCCTCAGAAACACTCCATTTCAAAATTCATTCGATCCTACAACGATATCAAGTTCATTACGCAATAGGTTTTTAGAAAAACCTGTCGTAGCCCTCCGTCATTTCAGATAAGTACTACTTAGTATTCGTGCTGCAGTAGTTTGGCATTCGTCAAGGCGTAGTGTACGGTAGCTAACTAGTGCTTATCTGCTAGCATATGATGCCATTGGATTAGGGTATTCGTACGGCGTTGTTTGGCATTCGTCAAGGGTCATGCGGGTGGGTTTAATTCAATCAAGAAATGTACGGGTTGAACTTGGCTGGCGGACTATGGGTGGTTTGGCATTCGTCAAGGTCATAGGACGCTAGGGACAAAATATTATCGGGAATTTTAAGTGTTGAAATTTGCAATGAGATTGCATACCTTCTATGAGATAGTTGGATCCCGATACCCGCTGCGAGTAAGAGTTACTCCTGGGAGAGTTTTACACATTACAATTAGCCGATCAAGTAGGTGTCTAGAAAGGTGTTAACGAGGTTACGCCTCTGGGAAAACGAGGTTTACATTAATTAGTTTCGTGCGAAAGCACGGGGGACCTCCCTCAAAGTACCGACACTGGCCTGGCTGAAAGATTGGCGAACTTGTAGTGTGTAATTAATTCCGGCTAGTCTTTCCTTTTAGGGTTTGAAGGAAGATTTGATAAAAACAGTGGGAGCCATCCTGATTAGATAAAATAATAACCAATCTGATCTTGCAAGAGCGCACGCTGAGTGTTTTCTTCTCTCTTTCTCCAGGTAGCGACCATACCACGCCTTAATCAAGATAATAATACGGATTATTGACCGAACCCGCTTGTTATACTGGGCTGGGGAACGTTGGTCCCGCTCCAACTTATAATTGTTATAAGACAGAGCAGGAAATTGGGGAATACCAGATTTCCCGTGCCGCCCAAACGAAGAGAGTGCATGCCGATGCATCATCTTCGGGTGTGTTCATTATAAAGAACTGTTTCTCGGTATCCTCTGTGTCCTGGGTATTTGATAGCGGATCAGGATCCTAGATATGTAATCTGTTACATAGGGCTACAGATAGGTAGAGAACTGAGAACGGGTGATAAGTTTCATGAGGCAGAAAACGGGGCAAGTGTTGCAGCCAAGTCTGTTAGTCACTGTCACCCTGTATTACCAATACATTGATTCTGAACGAATGTTATTAGATACCGAACCTGATATACAAAATCATATCACTCTCTTTATTAGTAAAGAAATGATAAAATTTTGTATTGTTGGATAATGTTTTGAACATTTCCTATATCAAAAGTTGATCGGTTCAGGCACGTTATCTAAAAGCATTAATGTTCTAAATCAAACTACAGAACACACACAAGAGGAAGAGTTCAGAAATGAACGAATCCTTCTTGAGGCATTGTAGACTAGGTCATATCAATGCGACCCAACTAGCTGAAGTTATATATAGATGCATATTTAAATCAGTTTGAATTTACATCTTGTGAAACTCGCCAGTCATGTCATAAAGATAAGATGACCATAGCTCTGTTTATTGGAAACAGAGAAAGAGTTAATGAACTCTTGGGACTGATACATGATGTTGTTTGTAAGGTCTCCTGTCTACACATGCCAAGACTGGTTCTTTATACTTCATTACGTTCTCTGATGATCTCTCAAGATTCAGATATATGTTCCTGTTGAAACACAAGTCAGAACCTTTTGAGATATTCACAGAATATAAGTTAGAAGTAGAGAACCAATACGGGTATAAGTATTATGTCCTCTAATGAGATTAAGGAGGAGAATACTTGAGCACGGAATTCTTGGATTTTTCTAAAGGAGAATGAGATTCTCTCTCGGCATTATTCCTCCGTATACACCATAGCACGTTGGTGTATCGGGGCGGAGCAATCACACCCTATATGATAAGGTGTGCTCTATGATGAGTACTACTGAGTTACCTATTTCCTTTTGGGAGTTATGCACTTGAGAACCTGCATACCTATTGAAAAGGGTTCAAATCAAATCAGTTGCCTACCACTCCATATGAGATACGGTGTGGGAAGAGCCCATGTCTTAAGCTAGTTAAGATTTGGGGTTGTCCGGCCTATGTCTAAAAGCAAAATCCGGACAAGCTCGAGGCAAAATCAGTGATGTAGAACTGGAAATGTTCCAGCTATGCAAACTACAGCAGATGATTTGGTACAACCAAAGGATTCAGTAGATGCCAACGAACCTCAGCCTCTCCGCCGATCTAGTAGGGTTTCTCACCCACCTGAGAGATACTTCTGTTTCCCTATGACAGTGGGAGCGAGGATTGCATCATGAGATGATGACCCAACTATTTTCGAGCTGGCCATCAGGAGTAAGACTCTATAAGAATGGCTGGATGCTTAGTGATCTGAGATGGAATCCATGTACACCAACAAAGTATGGACTTTGGTTGCGATATCTGAAGGGTTAAATCCCCATCAGGAGCAAGTATATCTTGAGAAGATTACTTGGTGTACATGGAAAAGTTGGGACTTTCAAAGCTAGACTTGTTAAAGGTTTTCATCATTGACCAGATATGGATCATGATGAAACCTTTTCTAAGGATCTATGCTTAAGTCCATCCAGATCCTACTTACCACGGCTACATACCATGACTACGATATCTGGTGGTTGGGTGTCATGACTACTTTTCTAAATGATGTTTTGGAAAAGAGCTTCTATAAGTACACAGCCAGAGGGCTTCGTAGACAGTGGGAGCAGTGGAAACGTGTGAAAGATGTTTTATGTGATAAAGCAGGCATCGCGGAGTTGGAACATCTGTTTTGATGTGGTAGTCAAAAAGTTTGACTTCATCAAAATAGTAGATGAACCTTGTATATACAAGAAGGTAGTAGGGAGTATGGTAGTGATCCTCGTAGAGTACGTGGATGACATACTCTTGATGAGGAAGCAGTTTCCTATGCTACACTCGGTTAATCTCCACTTATCACAAAGATTCTCCATATAGGATCAAAGTGATACCTACTAAATCCTGGATTTTGGATCTATGAGATAGATCTAAATGGATATTAGGACACTCACTAGTTATAGTGAGATGGTATCAGTTGATCCTGGGGAGAATCACTGGAAGTGTTCCAGAGTGATAAGAACGACTGAATGTCAGTCACAGGCATTGTCTTTACCCTCAGTAAAGGGACGGTATGTTGGAAGAGTTCCAAGCTAAATACCGTGGCATACTAGACGATAAAGGCACGATACATCGCTACTTAAGATGCTACCAAAGAGGATGTTTGGGTGTATATTAGTTTATGAGATGAACTACATTCCTACCATTGTGAGACAATGGAGTTGTGGCTTATGCCAAGGAACGCCGGTCCCATCAGTGATTCAGACTTATTCTAAGGCAGTATCGTCTGATCATGGAGATGGTTGATCTCCAGGGTGATTGAGGTTAGGAGAGCAGACTCAGAGGATAACACGGCGGATCCACTCACGAAGGCCTATTCCTAGAGAGAGACTTTTATGGGATGGTTGAGTATGGGATACCACAACCACTGCTATCAGATGGCCCTAGTGCAAGTAGGAGATTGTTAGTTATATGTATGCCCTAGAGGCCATTACTGTACATTGGATGTATATTGTAGTGGATGCTGGGACATATATAGGGAGGACTTTCTTCCTCGACATGATAGTAGGCTATCTGGTTACTCTTTACCTAAACGTGTATACTGCTTGTCTCTCTGTTACATGTTGGTAAAGCCTTTAGGATGTGTACTTGACTGCCTGGACTATGATGCGGATCATACTAGTGGGGACATGGTAGTCCATAAGTACATCCTTCAAAGTCCCTAGTCGTGGGTGTATCGAGACAGGGCATCGATATACCAGAGTAGACTAGCGTATACCTTCTCGACCCATACAGATGGGCGATGGATGATCCCATATCCATTGGTGTTTGACATCGGAGATGATATACGGGTGCTCAGTGGAGACTGGGTACACTGGACGGACTCGCCGAGAACTCCCAGATGGTATTATACCTTACATCAGATGGCTGTTCTCAGGTGACACTGGTTCAGAGTAGTCTGTTGACCCGAGATCGTCATAGAGTCTTGTGTGGTTCCCACTGTGCTTTGATTTCCACCTTACTATGTCCAAGAGGGCGTGCAAAACGATGGTTTTTGGGTACACTCCCGAATCATATGGAGGCAATGAGCGATAGGAGGGGATTCGTCTCTCCCAGTATAGGGAGTTGATGTTGCGCTGTGTTCGATTGGCTATAACCGGAAATCCCTGGCCATGGTTGCTGAGATTTACTGGTAAGTGTTACCAGTAGTTTCTCGAACTGTTATAGACCTCATATTGACACGACTTATCGAGCTATTGGGGTCTGACGTTTACCACCCCTAGACGAGATATGCGACATATCAGACGACGAGACCGGACTGTACGGTAAGTGTTACTGGTTGGATTCACAGGAGTGTGAGCGGGCTTGCTCGTCGATCTTCTGATCGCTCAATACCCGGGTGGCCGTTACGTTTAGCAGACCGCTTGCGGCTTGTGGGTGATTGATATGATCATCATCTGCTGCCGGCGTATTGACGAGTCTTTAGAGTCCTACACAGAGGTTTCCTGGCTCAAGCGAAACGAAATAGGAGCGCATATGAGATATGTGCGGGACCGAGAATAATGTGTGTATGTGATACCGTATTTCATTCTCGCGATGAATGTATCGATTGGTTGTATGCGATATAACCTAGTTATCGAATCAAGGGTTGATTCGATAAGCCGATACATTGGATATTAGTCGGTTGTATGCGATATGACCGGATCGGTAAATCAAGTGTTGATTTAATGATTTAATGCATAATTATATATTTGATATATATTACTTTGCATTAACTAGTATTGGTTCACTTTAAATGTTTTTTCTCACTTGTATGTGCACATTGTATATGTGATATAATTTTGTGCACAAGTTTGTATCATGTTTGATGATGCATGCTAACTTGGGTTTGTGTAAAGATTAAACCATGGTTATATAAATGGTTAGGGTTTTGTTTTCCTATTCATTTATTTATCTATTTATTCTTTTTGGAAAATAATAAGCATAAAGAAAAATGGTGGCTTTCTTTGGATGCATGTTGAAGCTTCATGAAGCTTTGACTAAGTCACAATTTTGTCTCATGCTTAACCCTAACCATTCCACTTAACCCTAGTCTATTCTCTACACTTGACCATGGTTGAATTATGATAAGTATTCATTTTATTTTCTTTTTTAAATATACTTATCATAACATACTTCATCTTCTTCTTCTTCTTCATGAAGAAGCTTGCTACCAACAATGGCAAAGTGAGAAAAAGAGTGAGAAATCCAATTCTAAAGTGAACCCACCACCTATTTCTTCATCCTCTATCTCTTGCCAAGTAGTATAGGGTGTTATCTTCACAAGTTTCATGACTTGGTGAAGTGGGAGCTTGATCTTGTTATGCCTCGACGTAGATCATCTTCGGCATCGAAGCCGATGACCAAGCCCGCCCATTTTTCCGATGAAGCCGATGCCAGAGTCCGGGATCCGATTTGGACAGCGGAGGGACATCATCGCGGAGCTATGGAGGTAGAGAACCGGATCTACAAAGGTTGTATTTCCGTTATTTTAGTTAAATTGTTAACTAGCTTCTTTTTGTCGCCTAAAATTCTAGTTAACGATCTAGTCTAGGGTTTCTCGGCACCGTAAAATTTGAAATTGGCATGGTTGATGCCTTGTGAGGCCTCATTAGCGTGCCTAGGAACCCTACAGATGTCGATTAGAAGGCCGATGTGGAAACCATCCGAACTCCTACTGAGCCTGTCCGTGACAATATCCTCGCATTCCGGTCTGTTCGTCTAAGAGTATCGCATGTATGGTCTAGGGAGGTGGAGAACGTCAGACCCCTAATAACCGTACAAGTTATGCCGGTATGGCTCATGACCATTTGAGAATCTACTGATCAGTCCACCAGTAATTCTCCATTAGCCCTTGCCAAGGACTTATGGTAATGATCAACCAATCATAGTGCGATATCAACTCCCTATACCGGGAGAGACGAATCCCTAACAGTCGCTCACTGCCTCCATATGGCTCGGGACTGTACCCAACTAAAACCTGTTTGCACGACTCCTTTGAGCCGTGGTAGGGTAGTAATCAAAGCACAGTGGGAACTCACACGAGACAAATGACGACCCTAAGTCAACAGACTATCCGCACACATGTCACCTGAGAACTGCTATCTGACGTTAGGTATAATACCATCCAGTCAGTTCTCCTACGAGTCCTGTCCGGTGTACCCGTAACCTAACGAGCACCTGTATACTATCTCCAGTACGACGTACTGATGGCTGTGGGACAGACCATCTCCCCAACTGGGATGAGAAGCGTACACTAGTCTACTCCGGAGTATCGATGCCATGTCTCGATAATCCTACGACTAGGGACAAGTATAGGATGTTGCTTATAGACTACCCGGCCCCACTAGTGTGACTGCCATCACAACGCTGGTAATCAAGCAAAGATCCTAACGGCTCTACTAATATGTATAAGTGATACGTTACAAGAAACATATGCACATATTAAAGTAGACACAAACCAAGTAGCATACTACCATTTTTAGCAAGACTGTATATACAACTGTGAATATCCCACACTTCAATTAAGTAATATACATGCAAGTATGATGCAATAATGGCCCCTAGGGCATATACACTAACAATCTCCCACTTGCACTAGGGCCATGAGCTGGCATATCGTAGACCTATCATCTCGAATAGCCTCTCGAACTGTGTCTGAGGAATGGCCTTCGTGAATGGATCGGCAATGTTATTCTCCGTCCATACTCTTTTCACCTCGATCTCCCGGCGATCTACGATCTCCCTGATCAGGTGATACCGCCTTAAAATGTGTCTTGACTTCTGATGGGACCTGGGTTCCTTCGCTAAAGCTATAGCGCCGTTGTTGTCACAATACAGAGGTATTGGATCAACACTGGTAGGAGCCACCTGAAGTTCTGTGAGGAACTTCTTCATCCAGACAGCTTCTTTTGCGGCATCGTAAGCAGCTATGTACTCCGCTTCGATTGTTGAGTCTGCAACGGTCTCCTGCTTGGAACTCTTCCAACAGACCGCCCCTCCATTAAGGGTAAAGACATAACCCGACATGGATTTGGAGTCATCCTTGTCACTCTGGAAGCCGGAGTCGGCAAAGGCCTCCATCTGGAGGTCATTTCCTCCATACACCAAGAACATATCCTTAGTCCTCCTCAGGTACTTTAGAATGTTCTTTACTGCTACCAGTACTTCTCCCCTGGGTTTACTTGATACCGGCTTACTACGCTCAATGCGTATGCTACATCTGGTCTGGTACATAACATCGCATACATTATAGAGCCTACCGCAGAAGCGTAGGGTATAATCGACATCGAATCCCTTTCCAAATCAGTCTTGGGAGACATCTCTTTAGAGAGGGTGATTCCGTGACAAGCCGGTAGGTTACCACGCTTAGAATCTTCCATACTGAATCTTTTCAATATGGTGTCTATGTACCTAGACTGCGAAAGTCCCAACATCCTTTTTGATCTATCACGATAGATCTGGATCCCCAGAATGTAGGTGGCATCTCCCAGGTCTTTCATGGAGAATTTCTGTGACAAGAATCTTTTGACTAACTATAACATAGCAATATCATTTCCTATTAGGAGAATGTCATCCACGTACAAGATGAGGAATACCACAGCTCTCCCTACAATCTTTCTGTATATGCATGGTTCATCTGGATTTTTGATAAAGTCAAATTCTTTGACAGCATCATCAAAACAGATGTTCCAACTCCGCGATGCCTGCTTTAGTCCATAAATGGACTTAAGCAGCTTGCATACTTTACCACTGCTCCCACTCTGAATGAATCCCTCTGGCTGATCCATATAGACGCTCTCTTCCAAATTTCCATTTAGAAAGGCCGTCTTTACGTCCATCTGCCAGATTTCATAATCGTGGAAGGAAGCAATAACAAGAAGGACCCGAACGGATTTAAGCATAGCCACTGGAGAAAAGGTTTCGTCATAGTCCAAACCAGGTCTTTGACGGAAACCCTTTGCAACAAGTCTAGCTTTATAGGTTTCAACCTGTCCATCTACACCAATTTTCTTTCTGAAGATCCATTTGCATCCTACGGGTTTTACCCCATCTGGAGCAATGTCCAAAGTCCATACTTTTTTAGTGTACATGGACTCCATTTCGGTCCGCATTGCATCCAGCCATTTACTGAGTCACCGCTCTGAATGGCTTGCTGGAAGCTAGTAGGCTCATCATAGTCAATAGTGCAATCCTCTCTATCCCCGTCTATAAGAAATCCATAGTATCTCTCGGGCGGATGAGATTGCCTACTACTCCTGCGGAGTGGCGTCGGGATGTCCCTTTCTTCTGAAACCTCTGGTTCTACCATACTTTCAGTAACAGTTTGTGGTTCTGGAATTTCTTCCAGTTCTACTGCGCTCCCATTCTTCTGATTTTGTAAAAATTCAGCTTCTAAGAAATGGGCATGACGAGAAACAAAAACCTTTTGTTCCTCTGCGTAATAGAAATAATATCCTTTGGAGTGTTTTGGATATCCCACAAACTTACACTGCACTGAGCGTGCTTCGAGCTTGTCCTTATGCTGCCTTTTTACAAAAGTTGGACATCCCCATATCTTAAAATGTTTTAGATAGGGTTTCTTCCCACTCTACATTTGATATGGTGTGGTAGGCACAGTTTTGGTAGGAACCTGGTTCAAAAGATATGCAGCTGATTCTAGTGCATATCCCCAGAATAATCACGGTAACTTAGCTTTACTCATCATGGAACGAACCATATCCAATAGGGTTCGATTCCTCCTTTCTGATACACCGTTGTGTTGTGGTGTGTATGGAGGAGTAAGCTGAGAGAGAATTCCATTCTCTTTTAAGTAACCCAGGAACTCGGCACTTAAGTATTCACCACCTCGATCAGATCTCAGTGTCTTTATACTTTTGTCGGTTTGGTTTTCCACTTTATTATTGTATTCTTGGAATTTCTCAAAGTCCTCGGATTTGTGCTTCATTAAGAAGACATATCCATACATAGAGAAATCATCCATAAAAGTAATGAAGTAGGAATAACCTCCTCGCGCATGTGTAGACATTGGACCGCACACGTCACTGTGTACGAGTTCCAAGAGCTCGCTTGCTCTTACTCCGTGTCCAGTAAACGGAGTCTTTGTCATCTTTCCTATGAGACAAGATTCACAAGTAGCATAAGATTGATATTCGAACGAATTCAAATATCTCTCTCTATGTAACTTAGTCAACCTTCTCTCATTGATGTGACCTAGTCTACAATGCCATAAGAAAGCCTGATTTATTTCCGGAGACTTTCTTTTAAGTGTGTTCTGGACACTGAAAATCTGAGCTTGATTTAATACGTATATTCCGTTTTGTAATGTACATGACCCAATCAAAACTTGATTTAGGTGGATGTGAACCACATCGCTTATAAAAGTAAAATCATATCCTTCCTTAGATAGTAAGGATACAGATATGATATTACAAGTTGTACGTGGTACATAAAAACAGTTATGCAGAACCAACATCTGCCCAGTTGTCAGTCCAAGATGATATTCCCCTACGGATTCAGCGTTCATGCTCATTCCGTTAGCAACCGTGAGGGTCATATCACCTATCCCGATAACCCTACGGTTTCTCAGAGCCAATAACGAATTACAGATGTGAGATCCTGACTCGGTATCCAATACCCAGGAAGTAGGGTTAACTGACATACAGTTCTCAATCACAAACACTCCCAAAGCTGAAGCCACAACATGCTTCGAATCCTGGCTACGGGCTTTTCTAGCCCTGCAATCCTTCTGCCAATGCCCAATCCCATAACAATAGGAACGTCCCTCTTTTACTACATTCAGTCCTGAAACTTTTGCCCTTCTCTTTCCTTCTACTTCCCTAGTTTCCTTCAGGGTAGGAGGCAAAGACTGTAGAATTAAGTCAGTTTCTGACTCGTTTCCTAACGTGGTCTTCAGGTCCGTGAGCTCATCAATATAACTAGTCATTGTAAGGACGTTGTCCCCTACAGATGACCCGTTAGCCAACCTCGCTTGAATTAATTCGTTCGAGGTCTCATATCTTGTGATATGAGATTGCTCTCCATATAAATCTTTGTTATGGAGAAATATGAAAACTACGTCCATATTCTTGTGCTGCTTCATCAACTGAAGCTAACACGAGGCACTTGGCTTTCGCTTTTTCCTTTTCCCTTGTCTGAAGAATATACATATCCGCGACAGCGGAAACTGGACCTGGGACGGCGGGATCTTGAGTAGTAATAGGGTGGTCCAGCTGGTCATAGGCAATGGACATCTGGACAGACCTTTGCCAGTCATATAAGTCAGATTCAGTCAATTTGTTATCTAGATGTAACCTAGTCGTGGTCACAAGGTCGCTGCAATTAAGAGAGAGAGAAGAAAACATTTTAGCATGATGCACTTGCAAGTTTAGAGTGGTTTTTAATTTATCTAAACAGGATGGCTCCGACTGTTTCTCGAATCCCTCCTCAAACTATAAAAGAAGAATTAGCCAGGACTATTCTCACCGTACAATTCTTGCTTAACCGTTCAGCCAGGTCAGTGTCGATACTTCGAGGGAGGTTTTCCAACGCTTTCGCGAAGTCCCTTAATTAAATAACCTCTTTTCTCTGGGGGCGTAGCCCCGCTGACACCTTTCTAGGCACCTACTTGGTTTATAGCATTGATCGTTAAGTGACGAATCTCCTGATAAGTATCATGTACTCACAGTAGGATCGGGATCCAAAATATCATCGTATGATAATGTTGAAGGAATCCTACCAACATTCATCAAACTCCAAAATGGTATGCTGTATCTGCAAATTTCAGTTTCTTTAGAAATTCCCGATATAAATTTTTGTCCCATGCTCTTATGACCTTGACTAAGGGCCAACAAATCATAAGTCACATGTCAAGTTCTACCCGTCTTTATCCAGGTTAATTTGAACCCACCCGTACATACTTTTGACTAAGGGCCCGCAAAATAATACGACTGTTCCAAACCAACGCATCTATCTATGCAACAAATGAATACCCCAGCAGCTACCGAACGCTATGTCTTGACTAAGGGCCAACAAACATAGCTTGAATACTACTGACCATCCATAAGAAATGACGGAGGGCTACGAATGGTTTTGGCAAAATTGTGAACGTAGTGAACTTAGATATAATCGAAGGAACCTGATACTTTTTAAAAGGAGTGGTTAAAGCTCCGCAATTAAAAATTCTGATTTTTTAAAATAACCGAGTGGTTTCTTTTAAATTTGTTCCAACGATTAAACTTTGGTTTATTTTCTTTGTATTATAATAATGCGTCCCATCATTTATCCTATCATTGCAGAAAACAACAAAAATACCACGTCCTCTTATGCCATCCGCATTTGCCACGGGGTCCCGTCATCACCCGTTAGGTTACTTAACTAACGACAGAGCGGGGGCTGGGCTAGCGCGGGTGTAAAACATAAGTGACGTCTAATAGCTATCATATATAGATATTGTACATTCGTCCGACGCAATAATAGGCATTCCAGATCACAGATGAACTTTATTAGATATACTAGCAATCCGCATTTGCTTTGAGCCTGCAATAAAAGACGGATTACACAGTTGTGATCAATAGCCATTACCCCAACCTAGACCCCTATGGGTACGGCAAACTACCCGCCAAGTATCCGAAGTGAAGCGGTCTCCCTCAACAAAGTGAGTAGGCCACTAAACACTTCAACATACTCGGTAGTTTGTGCACCCCACCTTGGGTCTATCCTAGGAGCAAAAACAGTAAAAAGAAATAATACAACGGTGGCTACAACCGCAACCTGGATGTGCCCCGCAAAAGAATATTACATCATATTACATTTACATCGAATGAATGAATATTAAACCCATCTTAAAACCCCGTCTAATCATCACAACACTCCAATCAAGTCCATATACACAAACAGTAAACATTACAGAAATGTGCAACCCCCTGCCAACTGACATACTAGCAGTTAGGGGAGGTTTACGAACACATTAAACATTACAGATAATAACCCGATTAGCAATTAGTTTAGAATATCGATCGACTACCTTTATCCGTGTCTACCCCAAAAGCAAACCTGTACTGAAGTAACCTGGGTAGAAACAGAATATACAGGAAAACAAAAAACCAGAAAACATGAATAACAGAGCAAATCCGAGTCAACTCGGAGTTGACTCGGCGGCGGATCCGCGGCCAAAAGCACTCTATTGCCGCGGATCCACGGCCATATAACCGAGTTGGAACATCGTATTTTCCCAGTATTCTTATATTTCCCTGCTGTGAATTTTAAGGTATAACAAATATTTTTTTCGACACTTTTAAAATTAACAGAAACTTAGGGAATCCGGGTTTTCGTTTTCGCGTTTTCTGACGATCAAATTTCTAATCAGTTGCTAACAAGCTAGTAATGGTTTAGTTGGATCTGATACCACTGTAAGTCCATGTCACGCACCCCACGAACTTGCGGGGAGGCGGAATATATGAAAAACGATTATCAAAGATTCATAACACGGACTTGAGCGCATGAATCGTATCTAAACCGTTACTAGCAAACTACGAGAGGTTTAACTACTCGGATTCGAAGTTATGCCTCACGTTACTTGTCCTTCGGGTATTCATCGCTGTCCTCCACTCTTCGTAGGCTCCTTGGAACATCGGCACCTCAACGGCCTCCTCGAGTCAAAGACGATCCACCCGATAGCTCCTACGCCAAGCTTGATCTCTAACTTGAGATAACTAGGTTGCTCAAAGTGCTAATCTAAGCTACCAAGGGAATACAGAGTGAGGTTATGGATGTGTTAGTTTAGCTAATCCTTGATCTCAACACATGAGAGGGGAGGATTAGGGTTTCAAGAGAGAGCTTGAGGAGAGAGAAGGTGAGCATATGAATTAATTTGGATGAATGAAATCATTTGTGGATATATGAAACATATGATATTATTAAGTAAATAATAAATAAAGCTTTATCATCATGTTTCATTAATGCATTAAGTGATTCATCATATGAGTCATATAATTCATTAAATGAATCATTAACTTAATGAATGAATCACTACATGACTCACTTATCCAATTAATGCAAATGACACCTTAGCCTCCAACTCACCACTCTTCTAGAAGCTTCCCGGAAAATTACGAAAACACCCCTCCAATCCGTGAAAACACGGAAAAACTTTAAACTGTATAAATCCAATAACCCGATACTAGAATTTGGCTTAAACCAAAGCCGGCTAGTAAAAATTGTCCGAACGTCGTACGTGCGTTTAAACATGTATGCGTCTGAACCCTTCTCGTAAAACCATACGATCTCTATATCATTTCGCCTGGATCAGGGAAACTCTCTGTGTGGGACTCTAAAGACTCGACACTACACTGGCAGTGGGTTTAACCACAGACCGCAAGCAGCACTAGCTGTACGTAACGGTCCCCAGGTAGATGTCGATAAGAAGGCCGATGAGGAAACCATCCGAACTCCTACTGAGCCTGTCCGTGACAATATCCGCGCAGTCCAGTCTATTCGTCTGAGAGTATAGCATGTATGGTCTAGGGAGGTGGAGAACGTCAGACCCCTAATAACCGTAAAAGTCATGCCGGTATGGCTCATGACCATTTGAGAATCTACTGATCAGTCCACCAGTAATTCTCTATCTGCCCTGACCAGGGACTTATGGTAATGACCAACCGATCACAGTGCGATATCAACTCCCTATACCGGGAGAGACGAATCCCTAACAGTCGCTCACTGCCTCCATATGGCTCAGGACTGTACCCAACTAAAACCTGTTTGCACGACTCCTTTGAGCCGTGGTAGGGTAGTAATCAAAGCACAGTGGGAACCCACACGAGATAAATGACAACCCTAAGTCAACAGACTATTCGCACACATGTCACCTGAGAACTGCTATCTGACGTTAGGTATAATACCATCCAGTCAGTTCTCCTGCGAGTCCTGTCCGGTGTACCCGTAACCTAACGAGCACCTGTATATTATCTCCAGTATGATATACCGATTGTTGTGGGACAGACCATCTCCCCAACTGGGATGAGAAGCGTACACACTAGTCTACTCCGGAGTATCGATGCTCTGTCTCGATAATCCTACGACTAGGGACAAGTATAGGATGTTGCTTATAGAATACCCAGCCCCCACTAGTGTGACTGCCATCACAACGCTGGTAAACAAGCAAAGATCCTAAGGGCTCTACTAATATGTATAATTGATATGTTACAAGAAACATATGCACATATTAAAGTAGACACAAACCAAGTAGCATACTACCATTTTAAGCAAGACTGCATATACAACTGTGAATATCCCAAGTTTCCATTAAGTAATATACATGCAAGTATGATACAATAATGGCCCCTAGGGCTTATACACTAACAGTTTAGAGGCGGTTCAGACGGTCACATAATCGAGTTAAGGTTTGTGTTCTTCTAGAGGGTCCACCGCGTTACTTGCACGACTTAGAACATTTTTTTAACTAAGGAAAAATCCAACACTTGGAAATTTTCCGATAGGGAAAAAAGTGAGTTATTGATATCCGGTTGAACTTTTTAACACTTTCTAAATTATCCGGAAAACTTAAACGAAGTTAAACTTTCCGATCGAATCAACGAGTACCCAATAATTCCCATAAGGCTCAACAACAAAGTAGAATTTAAAAATTCCCAGAACTATGAAAAACGACCCGAGAATGAATACCTGAAAAACCAGACACCAATTCAAACTTCATGCCGCGGAACCGCCGCCAAACCCTAGGTTTGGCCGCGGTTCCGCGGTAACATGAACGAATTGGTGGTCCATAGTTCACATTATTTCTTAGATTTCCCTGCATGATTTTTTGAGTATTTTTAATATGAAAAATGTCAACTTTTGAAATTTTTTCTAGAAACTAGGTTTTATCGGGTATTCGGAGTTCGATCGAACTTTAAACTTCGCCGAGACTTCGCCTAAAACTCTAGCTTGGCTCTGATACCACTGTAGGGTTACTAGGCACTCTCATAAGGTTCTACAAGGCATCAACCATGCCCAATTTAAATTTTAGACATGCCGAACAATCCTAACCAAGATCTTAGACTAGAGATTAGGTGAAAACAATAGCAAGTAAACAACATTACTTCTAAGAGTTTGGGATTACAACCTTTGTAGTCTGTTCCTTCACTTCTAAAGCTCCGTGTTGAGGTCCCTTCGCTGTGATCATCGAGTACCCGGACTCTAGAGAGGCTCCATGAAGAGAAAGATGCAATCTTGCTTCCGATCTTCGATAACAAAGATGATCTACCTTGAAAAAACACAAACCCAAGCTTTTGCTTTGCTAATCAAGTATTAGCAAAGCAAACGCCCTAATCTAAGTGGCTAGAATAGATGAGGATGATGAAGTAGGAATTTAGCTCTCATTTGTTTTCTTAATCTCACTAATTTTCATCACCAAGAAAAAAGCTAGAAAGCTTTTCACCAAGGAAGAAGAAGAAGAATAACCAAATCCTTTTGTGATGAATAATGAATTGTAGTGAGGTTAGAAATGTAACCATGGGTTAAGTATGATAACTTAACCCATGTAGAGACTTAACCATGGTGAAGGTTGGGTTGGGTTAACAAATATCTATGCAAAATATCAAGGTCAAAGTCAAAGCTTCAAGAAGCTTCATGAAAGCTTAACCCTAATCCAAACCTTAACCACATTTAATCTCCACAAAACATGTTGCATTTATAATCATAACATGTTACAATATTATATATCACATATACAATATTTATTGTAACAAAATAAAATAATACAATTAACATATATCACATATATATCAATGTATTACCCGAGTGAGAAAAAGAATCTTTAAGTGAGCTTATATTAGTTAATGTAATATAATATATCAAATATATAATTATACATTAAATTATCGAATCAACACTTGATCTGATAATCCGGTTATTTCACAAACAACCGACTAATATAATCTGTACCAGTTCATCGAATCAACACTTGATCCGATAACCCGGCTATATCACATATACCCGGTCGATATCATATATCGCGAGAATCTAGTACGATATCACATACACGTATTGTTCTCGGTCCCGTACATATCACATATGTGCTTCTATTCCGTTTTTCCTGAGCCAGGAAACCTCTGTGCAGGACTCTAAAGAATCGTCAATACGCCGGCAGTAGGTGATGATCATATCAAACACCCACAAGCTGCAAGCGGTTTAGCTAAACGTAACAACCACCCAGGTATTGAGCGATCAGAAGATCAAAAAGCAAGCCTGCACATTCTCCTGCGAATCCAATCAGTAACACTCCCGTACAGTCTGGTCTCTTCGTCTGATATGTCGCATATCTCGCTTAGGGGTGGTAAACGTCAGACCTCAGTAGCTTGATAAGTCGTGTCGATATGAGGTCTATAACAATTCAAGAAACTACTGGTAACACTTACCAGTAAATCTCAGCAACCCTGGCCAGGGATTTCTAGTTATAGCAAATCGAACACAGCGCAACATTAACTCCCTATACCGGGAGAGACGAATCCCCTCCTATCGCTCATTGCCTCCATGTGATTCGGGACTGTACCCAAAAGACACCTTTTTCACACCCTTTTGGATGTGGTATGATGGAAATCAAAGCACAGTAGGAATCACACAAGATTCTATGACGATCTCGGGTCTACAGACTAACCTGTACCAGTGTCACCAGAGAACTGCCACCTAACATGAGGTATAATCCCATCTGGGAGTTCTCGGCGAGTCCGTCCAGTGTACCCAGTCTCCACTGAGCACCTGTATACCTTCTCTGATGTCAAACACCAATGGATATGGGATCATCCATCGCCCATCATATGGGTCAAGAAGCACATACGCTTGTCTACTCTGGTATATCGATGCCCTGTTTCGATATACCTACGACTAGGAACATTTGAAGGATGTACTTGACGACTACATTGTCCCCACTAGTATGATCCACATCATAGTTCTGGTAGTCAAGTACTCATCCTAAGGGCTTTATCAACATGTAACATAGAGACAATCAGAGTACATGTTAAGATAAAGTGTAACCAGATAACATACTATCATGTCGAGCAAGAAAGTCCTCCCTATATATGTCCAAGCATCCACTACAATATACATCGTACGTACAGTAATGGCCTCTAGGGCATACATATAACTAACAATCTCCCACTTGCACTAAGGCCATCTGTTGTAGTATCGCATACCCAACAATCAGCTGTGGTTGAAGTATATCATACTCAACCATCCCATAAAAGTCTCTACTGGGGAATAGGCCTTTGTGAGTGGATCCACGCTGTTGTCCTCTATGTCTACTCTCCTAACCTCGATCTCCCTGGAGATCAACCATCTCCATGATCAGGTGATACTTCCTAAGAATATGTCTGGATCTCAGATGGGACAGGGGTTCCCAGGCAAAAGCCAAAACTCCATTTTCACACAATGGTAGGAACGAAGTTCATCTTATGAACTAGTGTACATCCAGACTATTTCTTTGGTAGCATCCCTTGGTAGTGATTTATCCTGCCTTTATCGTCTAGTATGTTGCGGTATATAGCATGGAACTCTTCCAACATACCGTCCCTCCACTTAGGGTAAAGACAATGCCTGTGACTGACATTCAGTCTACCTTACCACCCCCAATGATTCTCCTCAGGATTGATTGATACTATCTCACTACAACTAGTGAGAATCCTAACATCCAATTAGATCTATCTAATAGATATAAAACCTAGGATTTAGGAGGTATCACCTTGATCCTATATGGAGAATCTTTGTGATAAGAGGAGATTGACCGAGCGTAGCATAGGAAACTCCTTCCCTATCAAAAGTATGTCATCCGCGTACTCTATGAGGATCATCACCATACTCCCTACTACCTTTTTGTATATACAAGGTTGATCTACCATTTTGATGAAGTCAAGCTCTTTGACTACCACATCAAAATAGATGTTCTAACTCCGCGATGCCTGATTTATCACATAAAATATCTTGCACACGTTTTCACTGCTCCCACTATCTACGAAGCCCTCTGGCTGTGTACTTATAGACGCTCTCTTCCAAAACATCATTTAGAAAAGCTGTCATGACACCCAACCACCAGATATCGTAGTCATGGTATGTAGCAGTGGCAAGTAGGATCTGGATGGACTTAAGCATAGCTTTGAAAGTCTCAACTTTTCCATGTACACCAAGTAATCTTCTCAAGATATACTTGCTCCTGATGGGAATTTAACCTTTCAGATAAAGCAACCAAAGTCCATACTTTGTTGGTGTATAAGAATTCCATCTCAGATCGCTAAGCATCCAGCCATTCTTACAGAGTCCCACTCCTGATGGCCAGCTCGAAAATAGTTGGGTCATCATCTCATGATGCAATCCTCGCTCCCACTGTCATAGAGAAACCGAAGTATCTCTCAGGTAGGTGAGGAACCCTACTAGATCGGCGGAGCGGCTGAGATTCGTTGGAAACTATTGAATCCTTCGGGTTTACCAAATCATCAGCTGCAGTTTGTATAGCTGGAACTCTTTCTAGTTCTACCTCATGACCACTAATTTCTTCACAAGAAATTCCCTTTCACAAAGGTAGCAAGCTGAGAAACAAAACATCTTTTGTTCCTCGACTTGGTAGAAGATATTCCCTTGCGAATGCTTGGGATATCCAACAAACTTTCACATAACTGACTTTGCCTCGAGCTTGTCCGGATTATGCTTTTAGACATAGGCTGGACAACCCCAAATCTTAACAAACTTAAGATATGGGCTCTTCACATTCCATATCACATATGAAGTGGTAGGCAACTGATTTGATTGGAACCCTATTCAATAGGTATGCAGCTTCTCAAGTACATAACTCCCAAAAGGAAATAGGAAACTCAGTAGTACTCATCATAGAGTACACTCTATCAAATAGGGTGTGTTTGCTCCGCCCCGATACACCAACGTGCTGTGGTGTATACGGAGGAGTAATGCTGAGAGAGAATCTCATTCTCCTTTAGAATAGTCCAGCAATCCCGTGCTCAGGTATTCTCCTCCTTGATCACATCAAAGGACATAATACTTATACCCGTTTTTGGTTCTCTACTTCTAACTCATATTCATTGAATTTCTCAAAAGGTTCAGACTTGTGTTTCAACAGGAACATATGTCTGAATCTTGAAAGATAAACAGTGAATGTAATAAAGTATAAAGAACCGATCTTGGCATTTGTAGACAGGGGGCCTTACATACATCATCATGTATCAATCCCAAGAGTTCACTAACTCTTTCTCTGTTTCCAATAAACAGAGCTATGGTCATCTTATCTTTGAGACATGACCGGAAAGTTTCATAAGATGTAAATTCAACATAATTTAAATATGCATCTAAATGTAACTTCAGATAGTCGGGTCGCATTGTTATGACCTAGTCTACAATACCTCAAGAAGGATTCGTTCATTTCTGAACTCTTCCTCTTGTGTGTGTTCTGTATACTAAGAACTGTGGTTTGATTGAGAACGTTTATGCTTTTAGATAACGTGCCTGAACCAATCAACTCTTGATATAGGAAATGTTCAAGAAATTATCCAACAATACAAAATTATATACTTCTTTATCTTAATAAAGAGAATGATATGATGTTGTATATCAGGTTCGGTATCTAATAACATTCATTCAGAATCAATGTATTCTGTAATACAGGGTGATAACTGCCAATAGGCTTGGCTGCAATACTTGCACCGTTAACATCTTATGAAACTTATCACCCGTTCTCAGTTCACTACCTATCTGTAGCCCATGTAACAGATTACATATGCGGGATCCTGTTCTGGTATCTCATACCCAGGACGTAAAGGATACTGAGAAACAGTTCTCTATAATGAACATACCCGAAGAAGATGCATCAGCATGCACTTTCTTCGTTTGGGCGGCACGGGAATTCTGGTAATCCCTAATTTCATGCTCTGTCTTATAACAATTATAAGTTGGAGCGGGACCAACGTTCCCTAGCGCAGTATAACAAGCGGGTTCAGTCAATACATCTGTATTATTATCTTGATTAAGGCGTGACAAGATCGCTACCTGGAGAGAGAGACAAGAAAACACTCAGCGTATACTCTTGCAAGATTAGATTATTTATAAATATATCTAATCAGGATGTCTCCCACTGTTTTAGTCAAATCTTCCTTTAAACCCTAAAAGTTAAGACTAGCCGGGATTAATTACATCCTACAAGTTTGCCAATCTTTCAGCCAGGCCAGTGCCGGTACTTTGAGGGAGGTTCCCCGTGCTTTCGCACTGACCTAATTAAAATAAACCTCATTTTTCCAGGGGCGTAACCCCATTAACACCTTTCTAGACACCTACTTGATCAGCTAATTGTAATGTGTAAAACTCTCCCAGGAGTAACTCTTACTCGCAGCGGGTATCGGGATCCAACTATCTCATAGAAGGTATGCAATCTCATTGCAAATTTCAACACTTGAAATTCCCAATAATATTTTACCCGTAGCATCCTATGACCTTAACGAAAGCCAACAAACCATAGGCCACTAGTCAAGTCCAACCCGTCATTTCCCGATTGAATTAAACCCACCCGCACGACCCTTGACGAATGCCAACAAAGACGCACGACTACCCTAACTCAATCGCATCATATGCTAGCAGATAAGCATAAATATCTACCGCACACTATGCCTTGACGAAAGCTAACAAACGCAGTATGAATACTATGAAGTACTTATCTGAAATGATAGCGGGCTACGACAGGTTTTTAAGAAAACCTTTTGCGTAATGAACTTGATATCGTTGTAGAATCGAGTAATTTTTGAATGGAGTGTTTTTGAGGCTTTCACTAGTTTGGCTAAAGAGGTCACTCCCGGTAAAGGGATCTCGGCTCTTTCCTTATCGAATAAGGTGCAGGATATTTCGCAAATACCACTATGCAAAGCAAAAACTATAAAAGCAATCAAAAGACAAACCGAGTGTGTAGCATCTGCTAGTTTCTCTAAAGAGGTGACTCCCAGTGAAGGGGTCTCGGCTCTTTCCTTATCGAATAAGGTGCTGGATATTCTTCAAGGAATACCGCTTTGCAAAGCAAGAACTAGAGCTACCAGTTTTTAAACAAGTTTCTACAACATCTTTAGGTTCCTTTTAGTTTCATTAATCTCATTAATGAAGTCCCATTTTATTATGCTTCACAAGTATCAGATATGAAACGGAATTAACAATATATAATATATATCACATATATATAATATAAACATTCGTCTTAGGCAGTAATATGATCTCATCACAGAACATTGCAGCAGAAGAATATATATAAAATATTGGATATACTAGGAGGTCCGTGTTTTAATACAAGCCTTTATAAAACACGGATTCCATGGTCGCGATGAATAGCCAATCCCACACCCCTAGACCCCTACGAGAGCGGCAAGCAACCATGCCAGTTCTAGAGTTAGGAGACCCGGTCTCGACTCCTCGAGATAGTCTCCCAATAGACCCTAGAATCCGGTTACTTATGCTCCATGCCTTGGGTCTATCCTAATGCGGAAAAGTAAATAATATACAATGGTGACATCATCCTCAGCCCGGAAGTTCCCCAATAAAAGAATATTAAATACAATGAATTTTGCAAGAATGAAAATGAAAAACTCTCATCCCACATAAAACCCCCGGCTATTCAAAACACGACGATCCAATATAACATATCACAACAACACATAATATCACATATCATCAACGTAAGTAAATTTGCGTATCCCAATTATCGTTGATGTATAGCAACGAAACCGGCAATACACCACATATTACACTTACGGTCGCTAAAAATAAAGTGTAAAACTACAACAGTTGGAATCTGCAACCTTCTTAGACATCACATGTCTAACCAAATGAATTCCTTAGACATCGCATGCCTAACAATTATAAACTCCACATTTTAGTCTCGATCTCGAAAACACTTTTCAATATCTAGTCGGGCAATTCAACAAGATTCCCGACATCCTGATCGAATGCTCGTCGAAAACTTTAGTAGACGGCCGCACCCCTGATGCCGTCGACGAAGTGCACTAAGGCGGAACATCGCTGCCGCGAGCACCCTAACAGATGCTTTTGGCGACGGGGTTCTCCTACAGTCACTTGGTCGGGCTATGGGGCGTGGCTATCTATTAAGTTTACCCGGCGAGTATCCGCGTATGCTACGTGATTGCGATGGACTTTTGATCGCATCAAAATCCCGTGGCAACCGATCATCCGAGACTAAACTGCTAGATTTATAACATTCAAATTAGTTATCTCATAACTACTTGTTGATTCTAAATATTGTATCACATTCCAGCTAAATAGGCAATGTTAAACTTTCCGATCGAATAAACAAACACCCAAGATTTCCTAAGTAGCTCAACACTTGAGCGGAGTTCAAAAATCCCAGAACATGTCACAGTCCCAATGAACCAGCCGTAGAAGGGTCAAACCAACGCCTCATATGTGGAAACGCTAAACTACCATAAATCCTAGGGTTCAAGTGGCAGTTTTGACGGTTACATAATCGAGTTAAGGTTACGTTCTTCTAGAGGGTCCACAGATACGCTTGCATGATTTCCCGAAAGTTTTAAACTCATGAAAAAATCCAACACTTGAAAATTTTCCGTCATGGGAAAAAGTGAGTTATTGATATCCGTTCGAACTTTTTAACACGTTCTAAATTACCCGAAAAACTGAACGATATTAAACTTTCTGATCGAATCAACGAATACAAAAGATCTCCAGAAAACTCAACACTTGAGTAGAATTAAAAATTCCCAGAAGCATGCAAAAGTACCCAAGAATCATACCCTGAAGTATTATTCCCTGACACCCTAAGTTGGCCGCGGAACCGCCGCCAAACGCATGGTTTGGCCGCGGTTCCGCGGTCTCTTGAAGGGGTCATGGGTCCGTACTTCACAGTAATTCTTATAATTCCCTGCTTAATTTTCTGAGTATTTTTAATACAGAAAAAATCAACATTTTAAAAAATTTCCAGAGAGGGGGTAAAACACGATATTTCGGGGTTCGATCGGACTTTAAACATCATCTAGACGACGCCTAAAACTCTAGCTTGGCTCTGATACCACTGTAGGGTTACTAGGAACTAGAACAAGGTTCTACAAGGCATCAACCATGCCAAAATCATTTTTTCATGTGCCGATCAACTAAAGCAAGATCGTAGACAAGAGATCAGGCGAAACAATGAACAAATAAACAACTTTACTTCTAAGAGAAAGGGATTACAACCTTTGTAGTCCATTCCTTCGCTTCACAAGCTCCGTGTTGTGGTCTTTTCGCTGCGATCATCAAGTATCCGGACTCTAGAGTGCCTCCAAGAAGAGAAAGATTCAAGCTTGCTTCCGATCTTCAATAACTAAAATGATCTATCTTGAAGAAACTCAAACCAAAGCTCTTACTTTTCTAATCAAGTATTAGCCAAGCAAACACCCTAATCTAAGTGGCTAGAATAGATGAGGATGATGAAGTAGGAATTTAGCTCTCTTTTGTTTTCAATTTCTCACTCATTATCATCACTTTTCAAAAAGCTAGAAAGCTTTTACAAGAGGAAGAAGAAGAAGATGAAGCAAATGCATTTGTGATGAATAATGAAATCAAGTGTGAGGTTAGAAATGCAACCATGGGTTAAGAATGAAGACTTAACCCATGTAGAGAATTAACTATGGTAAAGGGTTTGGGTCGGGTTAAGAAAATATCTTCACAAAATATCATAGTCAAAGTCAAAACTTCTTGAAGCTTCTTGAAAGCTTCATCCAAGATTAACCCTAATCCAAACCCTAACCATATTTAAACTCCACAAAACATGTTGCATTTGTAACCCTAACATGTTACAATATTATATCATATATACAATATTTATTGTAACAATATAAAATAATACAATTAACATATATCATATATATATCAATGTATTATCCAAGTGAGAAAAAGAATCTTTAAGTGAGCTTATATTAGTTAATATAATATAATATATCAAATATATAATTATACATTAAATTATCGAATCAACACTTGATCTGATAATCCGGATATTTCATAAACAACCGACTAATATGATCTGTATCAGTTCATCGAATCAACACTTGATCCGATGACCCGGCTATATCACATATACCCGGCCGATATCACATATCCCGAGAATCTAATACGGTATCACATACTCGTATTGTTCACGGTCCCGCATATGTGCTCCTACTACGTTTTTGTAACACCTTAGGATATATTTAGTGGCTAATTATATTTTAATATATGGTTTTTAATAAAAAGTTTACCAAATTGATTTTCAAATATTTTATCAAATTTAATGAATATTTTATTAGAATTTTCCTAGGCTTGCACACACTTGTGCATGTAAACTAGGGTTAAAATGGGGTTAGACCATGATTAGCAACCATGGTGGACTAACCATTCTCATTAAGTCAATTTAAAATTTAAATTAAGTGTTTTGGGGTCAATTTTTTTTTTAAAATGGAAAATGAATTATTGTTTTGGGTTTGACTTGGTGAGATATAGAGAGAGTGCATGATGGACATCATGGCATGAGCCCATGCTTGCATTAAATGAGGTGAGAGAGAAGGGGGTTTGACTATCTTATTCCCTCATTTATTTTTCAAAAACACTCATTTCCTCACATCTCTCTCACTCTCACTCACTCATACACACACACACACTCATTCATCACAGCAGCAGCAGTAGCAGAAGTTACAGCAGCACCCAGCAGCAGCAGCAACAACAGCAACAAGAAGCAGCAGCAACAGAAGCAGTAACAACAACAGCAGTAGCAGCTCCAGCAGCAGCGCCAGCAGCAGCAGCAACGCCTCATCTTCTTCCTCTCCTCCTTCTCCTACTTCCTAGGGTCGAGAGTGAGGTATAAAATCTGAGCTAAATTCCTTTTGTGCTAAGTTATGTGTAGAATTAGCATCGGTTAGAGTTAAATGTGCGTTTTGTGCTAGAAATGGTGTTTTGTGTGAAGTTGTGGCCAAGTGATGATTTTGGTGGTTAGATTAACTTAGCTAAGTGTTGTTAGGCCCACATAAACCTAGCTTTAACCCAGATTTCACTAAAATATCCTAGGTTTCCTTTTGGTGCTAAATATAACGTTTTTTAGCAAAATATAGCCTTTCTGTGATCTGCTTTAGACCCGGGGGTTTCCGATAAAAATTGAGTTAACTGGTGCATACTTAGTAGACCTTGATCACACCACCAGAGCACGAACCCCAAACACCCAACCCAGGCCGCCGTTTTATTCATTCTGGCCGCAAATTGTGGCCAGACAGGGGACTTAGGGGTCAGGGTTTTTGGCTAGGGTAGTCTACTACATATTTTAATGTTTTGGCATGTGCAATTTTGTAAGTTTTCACATGTATCAAAATCTGGAACCATATATCGTTTTTCCTATACGTTTAGTTTGCGCGACACGTATCATACGTGTGTGGGTTTAGTGTTCCAGCGTATCGCGACGTGTCAGGGTAGTTTTAGACGCGTATACACACGTTTCAGCGTATCGGACACACACGCGTTTAGTTCGCGACGCGAGTTTCTCGTTTGATTTCGATATCGCATTTTGCAAAATATTTTGCTTGTATATGGATTCCTTATGTGAATTCCAGGTTCGCAAGCGGATACGTCGAACGCCGCAATGAAGGGGAAGCAAGTGGTCGGCTACACTTAGCACGCGACCAGGTGAGTAGATTTAACATCTACGGGGAAATCGCCCGTATGGCGTTAAGCGTCAGGGCGTGATAGGATATTTAGTTGTAGATGTTTATGTGTATTATTGTAGCATACCTCCCTTATTATATAGAAATGGTAGATATAGAACACTGCACTGTCACTAACGGTTCAAGCTGCACGAGCACTATTTGTATGTTACACTCACACCGTTAGTGATTGTCGTGACACTTGCACTATAGGGTTGCTGCGAATTATATATCGTCTTGATTTCCGCATATATTGATATCTTCATACTTGCGCACATGCATACTGTATATTCATACCGGTGCACACATATATTGATATCTTCATACCTGCGCACATGCACACTGTATATTCATACTAGTGCACACATATATTGATATCTTCATATCTGCGCACATGCACACTGTATATTCATATTCATACCAGTGCACACATATATTGATATCTTCATACATGCGCACATGCACACTGTATATTCATACCAGTGCACACATATATTGATATCTTCATACCTGCGCACATGCACACTGTATAGTCATACCAGTGCACACATATATTGATATCTTCATACTTGCGCACATGCACAATGTATATTCATACCAGTGCACATATATTGATATCTTCATACCCGCGCACATGCACACTGTATAGTCATACCAGTGCACACATATATTGATATCTTCATACCTGCGCACATGCACACTGTATATTCATACCAGTGCACACATATATTGATATCTTCATACCTGCGCACATGCACACTGTATATTCATACCAGTGCATATATATTGATATCTTCATACTTGCGCACATGCACACTGTATATTCATACCAGTGCATACATATATTGATATCTTCATACATGCACACATGCACACTGTATATTCATACCAGTGCATACATATATTGATATCTTCATACCTGCGCACATGCACCCTGTATATTCATACCAGTGCATATATATATATATATATATATATATATATATATATATATATATATATATATATATATAGCTGCGCACATACACACTGTATATTATACCAGTGCACACATATATTGATATCTTCATACTTGCGCACATGCACACTGTATATTCATACCAGTGCACATATATATTGATATCTTCATACCTGCGCACATGCACACTGTTTATTCATACTAGTGCACACATATATTGATATCTTCATACCTGCGCACATGCACACTGTATATTCATACCAGTGCACACATATATTGATATCTTCATACCTGCGCACATGCATACTGTATATTCATACCAGTGCGCACATATATTGATATTGTAGGGTTCTTAGGCACACTAACAAGGTTCCACAAGGCATCTATCATGCCAAAATCAAATTTTTATATGCCGAACAACCCTATGCAAGATCATATACTAGAGGTAAGGTGAAACTAAAAGAAAGTAAACTACTTTACTACTAAGTGAAAGGGATTACAACCTTTGTAGATCCGGTCATTCACTTCTAAAGCTCCGTGTTGACGTCCCTTCACTGCGATCATCGGGATCCCGGACTCTAGTGATCATTTCCTCGGAGAAATGAGAGGGCTAGGTCGTTGACTTCGAGGCCGAAGATGATCTACATCGGGGAGACTCAAACTCAAGCTATTCCTTCACTTAGTCATTAACTTTGTAAAGAGAACACCCTATACTACATGGCAAGTAGTAGAGGATAAAGAAATAGGAAGTGGGCTCACTTTAGATTTGGATTTCTCACTCTTTTTCTCATGGCCCCATTGGAGCTAGCAAGCTTTTGATGGAGCTTGATGAAGAAGAAAAAGAAGAAGAAAAGAATAAAAGAATAATGAATCCAAATGAAACTTATCCTTTTAATTATGGCACCATGGTTGAGTTAAGCCCTCATGCTTAACTCATGTAGAGAATTAACCAAATTATTAGGTTAAGGGTTGGGTTAACTAATATCCTAAGGAAATGACAAAAGAGTTGACTTTGTCAAAGTTTCTTCAAGCTTCATGAAGCCTGATAACTTTGACCAAAGTCTCACCTCTTTTGTTATTTGTTAGGAAAATAGTAAACCCTAATTTAACCTTGATTTGGTTTAAGTCTCATACACACAACTTGTATGTATCATCAAGCATGATACAAACAAGTACACTTGCATATATCACATATAAACAATGTGCACATACTAGTGAGAAAATCAATCTTAAGTGAACCAATACTAGTTAATGTAAAGTAATATATCAAATATATAATTATACATTAAATCATTAAATCAACACTTGATTTAACGATCCAGTCATATTGCATATAACCGACTAATATCAACAGTAACAACTTATCGAATCAACACTTGATCCGATAACCCGGCTATATCGCATACAACCGATCAATGTCACAAATCGCGAGAATAGAATACAGTATCACATACTGGTATTATTCTCGGTCCCGCACATATCTCATATGCGCTCTTATTTCGTTTCGCTTGAGCCAGGAAACCCCTGTGTAGGACTCTAAAGACTCGTCAATACGCCGGCAGTAGGTGATGATCATATCAAACACCCACAAGCCGCAAGCGGTCTGCTAAACGTAACGGCCACCCGGGTATTGAGCGATCAGAATATCAACGAGCAAGCCTGCTCACACTCCTGTGAATCTAACCAGTAACTCTTACCGCACAGCCCGGTCTGTTCGTCTGATATGTCGCATATCTCGCCTAGGGGTGGTAAACGTCAAACCCCAGTAGCTTGATAAGTCATGCCGATGTAAGGTCCATAACAAGCGTGAAACTACTGATAACTCTTACCAGTAAATCACTGCAACCCTGGCAAGGGATTTCCAGTTATGGCCAGTCGAGCATAGCGCAACATCAACCCCCAATACCGGGAGAGACGAATCCCCTCCTATCGCTCATTGCCTCCATGTGAATCGGGATTGTACCCAAAAACCACCTGTTTGCACGACTCAGTAGAGCAGTGGTAGGGTGGAAATCAAAGCACAGTGGGAGACACACAAGACTCTATGACGATCTCGGGTCAACAGACTAAGCTGTACCAGTGTCACCAGAGAACTGCCATCTGACATGAGGTATAATACCATCTGGGAGTTCTCGGCGAGTCCGTTCAGTGTACCCAGTCACCACTGAGCACCCGCATACCATCTCTGATGTCAAACACCAATGGATATGGGATCATCCATCGCCCATCACATGGGTCGAGAAGATAAACGCTAGTCAACTCTGGAATATCGAGGCCCCGTCTCGATATTTCCACGACTAGGAACATTGAAGGATGTACTCATGGACTACCCAGGCCCTACTGGTATGATCTACATCATAGTCCTGCAAGTCGAGTACACATCCTAAGGGCTTTATCAATACGTAACAGAGAGACAATAAGTATATATGTTAAGATAAAGAGCAACCAGATAGCGTACTATCATGTCGAGCAAGAAAGTCCTACCTATATATGTCCCAGCATCCACTGCAATATACATCCTATGTACAGTAATGGCCTCTAGGGCATACATATAACTAACAATCTCCCACTTGCACTAGGGCCATCTGTAGCAGTGGTTGCAGTATCTCATACTCAACCATCCCATAAAAGTCTCTCTTTGGGAAAAGGCCTTTGTGAGTGGATCAACCGTGTTGTCCTCTGAGTCTACTCTCCTAACCTCGATCACCCTGGAGATCAACTGTCTCCATGATCAGGTGATGCTGCCTTAGAATATGTCTGGGTCACTGATGGGACCGGGGTTCTTGGGCCAAAGCCACACTTCCATTGTCACACAATGGTAGGAACCTAGTTCATCTCATGAACTAATATACACCTAAACTGCCTCTTTGGTAGTATCTTTGATAGCGATGTCACCAGCCTTTATCGTCTAGTTTTCCACGGTATCTAACTTGGAACTCTTCCAACATACCCTCCATCCACTGAGGGTAAAGACAATGCATGTGACTGACATTCAGTCAACCTTACCACTCTGGAACCATTCCAGTGATTCTCCCTAGGATCAATTGATACCTTCTCACTACTACTAGTGAGAATCCTAACATCCAATTAGATCTATCTCATAGATATAAAACCTAGGATTAAGGAGGTATCACTTTGATCCTATATGGAGAATCCATGTGATAAGAGGAGATTGACCGTGCGTAGCATAGGAAACTCTTTTCCTATCAAGAGTATGTCATCCACGCACAATACGAGGATCACTACCATACTCCCTACTACCCATTTGTATATACAAGGTTCATCTACATTTTGATGAAGTCAAACTCCTTGACTATCACATCAAAATAGATATTCCAACTCCACGATACCTGCTTTATTCTGTAAAGCAACTTGCACACGTTTCCGCTGCTCCCACTGTCTACGAAGCCCTCTGGCTGTATACTTATAGACGTTCTCTTCTAAATCAGTATTTAGAAAAATTAGTCAAGACACCCAACCACCAGATATCATAGTCATGGTGTGTAGCAATGGCAAGTAGGATATGGATGGACTTAAGCATAGCCACTGGAAAAGGTTTCATCATTATCCATGCCTGGTCGATGACGAAAACCTTTAACAAGTCTATCTTTGAAAGTCTCAACTTTTCCATCTACACCAAGTAATCTTCTCAAGATATACTTGCTCCTGATGGGGATTTAACCCTTCAGATACAGCAACCAAAGTCCATACTTTATTGGTGTACATGGATTCCATCTCAGATCGCTAAGCATCCAGCCATTCTTACAGAGTCCCTACTCTCGATGGCCTGCTCGAAACTAGTCGGGTCATCATCTCATGATGCATTCCTCGCTCCCACTGTCATTGAGAAACCGAAGTATCTCTCAGGCGGATGAGGAACCCTACCAGATTGGTGGAGAGGCTGAGGTTTGATTAGTCAAAAATATTGCATCTTTTAGCCGGCAATTTCCTCATTATTTGTATTCATATAGAAGTGTTCGGCATTCATATTTCACATATTAGCAAATATGTCGCAAAATATCAGATTACATGTGTTAGACCTTAAAACCGGCATTTCTAGGGAAATTGACTGCATTTCATAGCATGGCATCATTTCTATATATTGCAACTTGTGTTTCGAAGTCCGTGCAGGAAAATCAGAAGCTTGCTCAAATTTACACTGCTAAAAGATACGTCAACCCAAGGAATGGGAATCTGGTAATGATCTAAAGGGTATTCAGGAATTCAACATATCAGAAAATACAGAAGAAGTCATAAGAAGCCAACACTGAAAATATGCAGCCCCAAGGAGCCCAAATGACCGCGGAACCGCGGCCTAAGCCGCCTATTACCGCGGTTCCGTGGTGGTCTTGCCTCTTCATCACCCCAATTTTGCACCATAACTCCTTCCTCAGTGTATACAGCTCAGAATGACACAACAATTTCCAGAAAGCCCCAGAACCTTCTGCCAGATCAGCAAACCATGAGTTCCTACACTAAACTAGCCTATCCTTCTAGAAACTTCTACTTAAAGCCTAACTTAAACCCTAAGCTAAGCCTAACTAACTATTCTAGAAGTTTTCCAACAAACTTTTGGAGGGAACTTCTATTTCAAACTCAAGGCTTAGGGTTTGGGAAATCTATAAATAAGACCCTAGGCTCACTTGTAAAACATTATTCATCCATTATTGATTGATCCATTCATTGATTCATTCATTTTTGTTGAGTAGAAACCCTAGTTCTTCATCTACCCAACAACAACCACCTCCAAACCCTAACCCTAATCCAATCCACAAATACCCACTTCAAGATTCATGGAGTTCAAGCCAAGCAAGTCTTCTACAACCCTTTAGAAGCAAATCCGGACTTCATCGGAGCACGAGATCGATGCGATCCAAGACTCAAGAAGCCGAGCGATGCAAGATTCGACGAGCGATGTTCCTTCCTCTTGTAATTCTTGAGAGTTGTAACTTCTTGTTGATGTAATAAAGGTGAAGATTCTTTAAACTTGTTTACATTTTAATTCTAGCATCATGATTTCATTTCGATTCTTGAATGTATTCTTTGCGATGATGTGTGAATAAACTCCGCTCATGAAGGAATCGAGATGATCATAGAATGATGATGTTGATAAATCTTTAAATGTTTTCTTAAGTCCAATAGCGATTGTAAATTCTTGAAAATAGAATGATCGATGATCTAGATCGTTGTGAAATGGGTTCTTGATTCTTTTCGCACGATCTAGATAATTAACGATCGATCATTGGATTTTCAAGAAGCTATCTAATGAATGTGATTCATCGAAAGGACAAAGGATAGGACGAAGAACCCTAATTCTTCGCAAGATCCTTAAACCTCGATCAATCGACATCGTGTTAGCATCAATTCGTTAATGGATAAGAAACGTTGATTTCTAATCTTCATCACATCTATGATCTAATCGATTCCTACGAGCCTTTACTTCAAATCTTGAAACCCTAAGTGATTGGAATTCTATCGAAACTCGATTCTTGATGTTTATCATTTTCTTGATTCTTGATTAGAATAGTGATACTTGAAACAGTTGATAAAATCTCGAATCATGTTTTCTTTTCTTTTCGATTAACTTTTCAATTCAAACAAATCAAACATAGAAACGAATCGCATAA
Organism: Agapanthus africanus; assembly: GCA_030015575.1. Classification (NCBI taxonomy): domain Eukaryota; kingdom Viridiplantae; phylum Streptophyta; class Magnoliopsida; order Asparagales; family Amaryllidaceae; genus Agapanthus; species Agapanthus africanus. The sequence goes on from JASDDO010000012.1 coordinate 429,962,026, forward strand.
TCCCTGTGGACGATCCACACTCGCTTACGATCTACAACTGACACCGTAATTGATTGCGGTCAAATACAATTCTTTGATTGTGAATTTTATTCAATTTTCATACCGACACAACAAGAAACTCATATCAATCAAATGAAACCGTTATTGGAGATCATTTGAATTGATTTACACAAACAAGAATTTCTTTTCAATCAAATGGCGCCGTTGCCGGGGATCGCGCGCTAATTCGTTTTATATTGAAGTTTTAATTGAAAGATTTATTCCATTACATTTACTTAGATCAAAATTCGCACAAACCCTAAACGATTTGTTGTGGTTTATTGCAAGGAGATCCGGAGCTTGCTGTGAAAGTGAAATAATTTTTGGTGATTTCCAGAGAGCTGAAGATATCAACCGAAAGCTGCTCCTGAATTTTTGTGCAGAGATCACATTGTTAGACCGTGGAAGGGCGGCAATAAGCACCAAATGCGGCGGAACCGCGTCATTCTTGGGGCTTCTCTGTGAAAATTTTGCTTCATGTAATTTCTTACCTTCTCCTCTCTCCTATTTTTAGCTCCAACTAACATTTTGTGCAGGCTTCTTTGCAAAAATCGCAGCGCCGCAAAAAGCAAAATTAAATTTGTGCATGTTTTTGTTTCTTGGTTGTTTGCATAACTAATACGGACATTAAGGGGCAAAGACCAAATCCAAATTAGGTGGGGAGTTCATTACCCTTCCTAGGCCCCGAAAATCGCAAAACTTGCATCCGCATTGACCCACATTAACTAAAAAAGATCTAGAGATGACTCTAAGGAATGTCGCGCTCACTTAGGACAGAAGAAGGCCGTGGGTAATTCATTGCTTATCCGCGTTTTCTTGTGGTGTCTAGGCAAGTGTGTCGAAGGCTAGTGGTTATTAATTAGGCCCACTACTTACGTAGTGGAGTACCTTCCCAGTTACCTGGCACTTACCTGGCCACAGGGGAACAAAGAGGCAGTGGAGGATTCTATCCTGCGACTTGTCTTTTGCAGTTAGGAGCGGTCTAGAGCCGGACCTAGGTGACCACTAGATTCTAGGGTTGTGTGCTGCATTTGTTGTGTTGCGTCATTTTTTTCAAAAATCCGCCCTTTTTCAAAGCAAACACCGCATACATCATTTACCCCTAATTATAAGTCAACGCTGCCACTTGTACTAAGCCTTTTTAGTACAAGATAAGCTGGACACGGGATTCTAGTCCCGTTTAGTCCGCGTACCCCTTATCGACTCCGAAGTCGGTATTTCTCCATTTACCTTTCCTTTACCCACTACCACACCCACATCGATGGATCCACCTCCATCGAACTTCTTTAACCCTAATCTGCCGCCGTCCGTTGGTGCGCAGAATCCACCCCGCATCTCTCTCCAGGAGAGGTGCTACCCTATTCGAGGTCCTCTTTCGACCTGCCTATCCACACCACCAGCCAATGGGGATAACTTTGAGATTAAGCCCCAGTATATCAATCTTTTACCCAAATTCCACATACTCGAGACTGAGGACGCTTACGTTTTCATTACCAAATTTGAAAACGTATGCGCAATGATGGGTACATCATAACTTTCAGTGGATGCTATGCGTCTATGACTTCTTCCATTTACTTTGTGCGATATAGCCGAGAAGTGGCTATATAACACCACCGCACACTCAATCACGAATTGGGAAGAATTCGTAGCGGCATTCCTTAAGAAATTTTACCCAATACAAAAGACAGCTCGAATCCGTAGCGAACTGAATCAATTTGCCCAGCTCCCTACTGAACCATTCTCTAAATGCATTGAACGTTTCAAGGATCTATTGGTTCAATGTCCTCATCATGGCATCCCGAGATGGGATCTTTTCCGAATCATCTATGAGGGCATTAACCCAAACACTAAACAGAGCCTTGAAAACATGTGTCAAGGTACTTTTATGACTAAGAATGATGGGGAAGCTTGGAAGTTTTTAGAAGAGTTCGCTGAAAAATCACTACAGTGGGAGAGTGGAACCCAACCATTGAATAGGGGTGGCGTACACCAAATAGATATGTCCATAGGTGTTCGAGGTGAGATGGCAGCAATGCAAAAGAAGGTCGACGCTATGGAACACAAATTTACAGCAGCCTCCCTAAACCCAATGTCTCTCCCCAAAACTGTTTGTGGGTGTTGTTCTGATCCGTCTCATTTAACGGAAGAATGTCCATTAAACTCTGCATTTCAAGGTCACGAGCATTCTAATGCCGCATTTCAAAGACCTAGAAACGATCCATATTCTTCCACGTACAATCAGGGTTGGAGGAATCACCCGAATTTCGCTTGGAACCAAAACCAATATCAAAACACGGTTTCAAGCCAAAATAATTTTCAAAGGGCTCTTCCTCCACCACAGCAACCCCTTCAACTCACTCAGCACCCCTACCAGTCACAAAACTTCCAAAACCAGGTCAACACTCCTACACAGTCTAATCCTATGACTTGTTCTGACGAGTTCTCTCAATTCACTCAAACCATGAAATCACTTTTATCAAATTCCATAGAGGTTTCGACTGAGGTTAGATCTTCCGTCAGTGAGATAAAGAAAAACTCAGCGTCCCAAGCTGAGAGTATCAGACCGATGGAAGCTGAAATAGCTCAACTTAAAGCCGAAATGAGTGCGAGAGAAAAAGGGAAACTTCCCTCTCAACTCCTATAGAATCCTGGGCATTACAATGTAAATGTCGTCACAACGTTGAGATCGGGAAGAGTGCTGAACAACCATGTTGGGGAATACGTTGATGATATTGGAAATCATATCAACACCCCGGCTGAGACCTTTCCACACACACACACTTCTCCTTCTGATCCTTCTTCTACCACACCACCTTCTCACGAGCCTATTCTCCATTTCCCACTAGGCTCGACACCTGAACCTAACCCTTATAGTTCTCCACAGACGGTCCCCACACCTCTTTTGTGATCACGTCTACCCCCTCTTCCTTCTCCTATGATGGACCCGGCGCTTATTGCGAAAGCTCCTTACCCGAACCGGTTAAGGGGTAATAGAACGAGTCCTCATATGGAGAAAATTATGGAAATGTTCAAACAGGTTAACATCAACATCCCTCTCCTAGATGCGATTCAACAAGTCCCCGCTTATGCGAAAATTCTTAAGGACTTGTGCACTAGGAAGAGGAAGACTCAAGTGCCGAAGAAAGTCTTCATGGCTAATAATATCAGCACTGCTTTTATCCCACAGCTACCAAAGAAACGAAAGGACCCAGGATGTCCTACAATATCGATTTCTATTAGGGGTAAAAACATAAATCGTGCTCTTTTAGACCTTGGCGCAAGTGTTAACCTACTTCCATATTCTGTATATGAGCAACTAGGGATTGGAGAGCTGAAACCTGCTCACTGCACTCTCCAGATGGCAGACCGATCAATCACCAAACCAAGGGGTGAACTAGAGGATGTGTTGATAAAGGTCGGGGAATTTGTTTTCCCAGTAGACTTCATTGTACTCGACACACAACCTGTAGCAAACCCCCGGGGCCAAATTCCGGTGATTCTGGGTCGTCCTTTCCTTGCCACTTCCAACGCTGTTATAAATTGTAGAAATGGTTCAATGAATTTATCATTTGGAAATATGACCATTGAACTAAACATTTACAAAGTTGGAAGTCAGCCATCAGAACCCCCTGCTCATATTTTAGATGTGTGCTCTGTCCATGAGATCGCTCCCGATAGTTGTGGAGCTGAGGAACTTTGCTTTACTGATCTCGACGACATTACCACATCTCTGTTTGATTTCACACAAGATCTTAGTGAGGACACTTTTTCTACACTTGAGTCCTACACTCCTGACTTTTCTCCACCCGAGTCTGTATCTTTCACAGGCTCTGAGCTTCTTTGTAATTCCAAAAATCACTCAATGATCCCTCCTTCTATCATTTCTCCGCCTGAATTAGATCTCAAAATTTTACCTTCTCATCTGAAATATGCTTATTTAGGTGAGAAGGAGTCTTTACCAGTTATAATATCCGCTTCTCTAGCATTAGAGCAAGAGAATGCACTTTTATCGGTATTGAGATCTAACAAAGAGGCGTTTGGTTGGAGTATGGCGGACATCAAAGGGATTAGTCGCTTGATAGTTGAACATCATATACATGTGATGGATGATGCCAGACTAACCCGAGAACCACAGAGACGGTTGAATCCTGTCATGAAGGAAGCGGTAATGAAAGAGATCGTCAAATGTCTAGATAATGGTATTATATACCCCATCTCCGATAGCCAATGGGTAAGTCCTATACATGTCGTTCCTAAGAAATCCGGCATCACTGTTATAACCAATGAGGCAAATGAGTTGATTCAGACACGCGCCTAAACTGGGTGGCATGTATGTATTGATTATAGAAAACTCAATGCTGCCACGAGGAAAGACCACTTTCCTCTACCGTTCATTGATCAAATGCTGGAACGCTTAGCGGGACGAGAGTATTATTATTTTATGGACGGATACTCAGGCTATAATCAGGTCCCCATCGCCATAAACGATCAAGATAAAACCACTTTTACTTGTCCTTTTGGTACCTTTGCTTACAGTCGCATGCCCTTTGGGCTATGCAATGCTCCCGCTACCTTTCAGCGGTGTATGATGGGGATATTCTCTGATATGGTAGAGAATTTTCTGGAGATCTTTATGGACGATTTCTCGATTTTTGGAGACTCTTTTTCTGATTGCCTATCGAATCTTGACGGTGTTCTTACTCGTTGCAAAGAGAAGAACTTAACTTTGAACTGGGAAAAATGCCATTTTATGGTCCAAGAAGGAATTGTACTTGGACATGTCATTTCACAGAAAGGCATTGAGGTTGACAGAGCTAAGATAGATGTCATTCAAAACCTCCCTCATCCCAAAAGCGTCAAAGATATTCGATCTTTCCTTGGCCATGCGGGCTTTTATAGAAGATTCATTAAGGACTTTAGGAAAATTGCTAGACCTTTAACTCTTCTCCTGGCCAAGGATACGACCTTCCATTTTGACTCGGACTGCGAGACAGCTTTCGACTCACTTAAACACTCACTCACTTCAGCCCCCGTGCTATCATCACCAGACTGGGACTACCCCTTTGAGCTAATGTGTGACGCATCCGACTTTGCAGTAGGTGCAGTCTTAGGACAGCACATCGAAAAGATGCCACACGTGATATACTATGCAAGTAAGACCCTGAATGATGCTCAAATCAATTATACAACCACAGAAAAAGAACTTTTGGCGGTTGTATTTGCATTTGAAAAATTCAGGCCTTACTTAATTGGCTCACCTATAGTTGTGTATACTGACCATTCTGCCCTAAAACATCTTCTGGCGAAGAAAGATGCAAAAGGTCGACTAATTCGTTGGATCCTTCTGTTATAAGAATTTTATCTTGTTATCAAAGATAAGAAAGGATGTGAAAACGTAGTAGGTGACCATCTTTCACGCATCTCTTCTTCCCTTGTGACCCTGTCGATCAATGATTCGTTTCCTGATGAACAACTCTTGAGCATATCCAATGAACCATGGTTCAGGGATATTGTGAACTATCATGCCACGGGACTGATACCCAGTGATTAGTCAAAACAGGACAAATACCGTTTTCTATCCCAAGTAAAACACTTTTACTGGGACGAGCCCTATTTATTTAAATATTGTCCTAATCAGATCATTCGCCGGTGTGTCCCGAATGAAGAGTTCAAGAGTGTTCTTTCTTTTTGTCATGATCAGGCCTGTGGTGGTCACTTCGGTCCTAGAAAAACGGCGGAGAAGGTTTTGCAATGTGGATTTTATTGGCCGACCTTATTCAAGGACGCATTTGACTATTGCAAAACCTGTACACAATGTCAGTACACGGGTAGAATATCCCAGAGGAATGAAATGCCTCAGCAACCCATCTTGGTTGTTGAAATATTCGATGTTTGGGGCATTGATTTTATGGGTCCCTTTCCCAACTCCTTTAGGAATTTGTACATACTGCTGGCGGTTGATTATGTCTCAAAGTGGGTTGAAGCCATTCCATGTCGCACTAATGACAGGAAAGTTGTCATTAAGTTCTTGAAAGAGAATATATTTTCGCGATTTGGACACCCACGCGCTATAATTAGCGATAATAGGACACATTTCAGCAACAGGTCTTTCGAGACTCTGATGCGGAAATACTCAATCAACAATCGACTTTCTACACCCTATCATCCCCAAACAAGCGAGCAGGCTAAAATCTCAAACAGACAAATCAAACTTATCCTGGAGAAGACTGTTGCTAAGAATAGAAAAGACTGGTCGACCAAACTGACGGATGCTCTTTGGGCATTCCGAACTGCATTTAAAACCAACCTAGGGATGTCTCCATATAGGATAGCGTTTGGGAAAACATGTCATTTACCCGTCGAGATAGAGCATAAAGCATTGTGGGCTATAAAGGAAATCAACTTTCATCTAAACTTAGCTTGCAACTTTCGGAAGCTGCAACTAAATGAGCTAAGCGAACTCCGCGATGAAGCTTATGATAACGCTGTAATCATAAAGAATAGGACTAAGGTTTTTCACGATAAAAACATTTTGAGGAAAACATTTTCACCTGGTCAACAAGTCCTTCTTTATGATTCACGATTACACCTTCACGCGGATAAGCTTCGATCTCGGTGGAAGGGACCTTTTATTGTGCGGTCTGTATACCCGCACGGGACAGTAGAGGTAGAAAATGTTAAAAACGGCACATTTTTTAAAGTGAATGGACATAGACTAAAGCCGTATTTTTCCACTGACCCCACGGAGGAGCTCCTGTTCTTACAGGAGCCAGTTTATTTGGATTAAAATTCCTCCGTCTCACCTTCATATCCTGTATATCACTGCATAATTTTTTTGAATGAAGGTGAGTGAAAAGAATAAGTTTAGGAGAAGTTCATCACTTATATATTTTGCCCCCACTAATAATTCCCCCCAGGCTTACAAGTTTTTGTAGGTATAGCGGTTGGCAACAGTGAGGACACTGTTGAAAACAAGTTTGGGGGAGGTTTGTGCTTATTTTTGCATCATTTGCATATCATCTTCATAAGCACAAAACATTTCTTTTATAAAATCTATAAAATTTTAAAAATTTTCAAAAACCATAAAAATTTAAAAAATTTCAAATATAAAAATAATTTTAATATTTACACTTTTTTTTGTATATAAATAAGATAATAAAAGTTTAGATAGTGAACAATTACATCCATGAGATTAGAAAAATTTAAGAAAACTAAGAAAATGAGAAGTTTTCTTATACGAACTACTAATAAATTGTTATGAGCCATTGTCCCAAGGGTTAGTAAGATGAAGGACGTCACTAATCTGAGGATAAAACTAAGTCTGAAAAATAGTTTCTATTCTGGAAGCCAAATATTTTGAACGTTGCTACCCTGCTATTCGCACTTACACGCGTCTTGAAACCTGGGATAGTAGAGGATACCTTGAAATGCTCTTGTCTTAAAGCCGATGTATGAAGGAAATAAAAAGAAAAAAGTGAATAAAAAAATATAAAGTGGTGAGAAAAATGGACACTGGTTTTGTTATCACCAAGGGCAATAAAAATGTATAGCGAGGGTGCTTCTTCACCTAGTGCCCTAAGGCCAACTGGTCTGGGAGTCACTGCTATGCCTGAGGTGGTGCAAGACGAGGAAAATACGCCAAGTAAGCAACTACAGGAGTAATCGGTCGGTTAGTACCTCAAGAAGTATTAACGGCCGCATGAAAGTGTGTGAGCAATCTCATCTAAATATTCATTAATTAAAAAGTACGGAGGCTGATGGGCAAGAGTATGATAGCTTGAATTGAATTCTCCGGGTGTAGGGATGTCCTTTACACACACGCAGGGTGATATGATCGATGTTTTGGAAGAAAGATAGGAATGAACAATAAGAAGATGTTTTATTGAGGGAGGACGTGATTTCCGACATTTTTTCATGACCATTAAGATAGGGCTCATGACAACCGAAAAGCTAGCTTAGTTGGAAACCCTAATTTTCAAGGCTTTTCTTTTAAAATTCTTTTCTTTAAATGTAATATTCATGATCTTTCTTTTATTATTGGATTTTGTGGGTGCAATCCGCTGAAAACCCTCAGGAGCAACACTCCTCCTACTAGGGACACTTAGAGGTTTAAAGGCTTGTTGCACGTGCTCAGTGCAATCGTGTTGCCTACGAAAGTGTGCTAGTTAGTTTTTCTCTTTCTTTATTTTCTCCTTCTCTTTTTAATAAAAAGTTTGCTCGAGACGATCGAAGTTAAGTTTGGGGGAATTTGATTAGTCGAAAATATTGCATCTTTTAGCCGGCAATTTCCTCATTATTTGCATTCATATAGAAGTGTTCGGCATTCATATTTCACATATTAGAAAATATGTCGCAAAATATCAGATTACATGTGTTAGACCTTAAAACCGGCATTTCTAGGGAAATTGACTGCATTTCATAGCATGGCATCATTTCTATATATTGCAACTTGTGTTTCGAAGTCCATGCAGGAAAATCAGAAGCTTGCTCAAATTTATACTGCTAAAAGATACGCCAACCCAAGGAATGGGAATCTGGTAATGATCTAAAGGGTATTCAGGAATTCAACATATCAGAAAATACAGAAGAAGTCATAAGAAGCCAACATTGAAAATATGCAGCCCCAAGGAGCCCAAATGGCCGCAGAACCGCGGCCTAAGCCGCCTATTGCCGCGGTTCCGCGGTGGTCTTGCCTCTTCATCACCCCAATTTTGCACCATAACTCCTTCCTTAGTGTGTACAGCTCAAAATGACACAACAATATTCCAGAAAGCCCCAGAACCTTCTGCCAGATCAGCAAAGCTTGAGTTCCTACACTAAACTAGCCTATCATTCTAGAAACTTCTCCTTAAACCCTAGCTTAAACCCTAAGCTACGCCTAGCTAACTACTTCTAGAAGTCTTTCCAAAAACTTTTGGAGGGAACTTCTATTTAAAACTCAAGGCTTAGGGTTTGGGAAATCTATAAATAGGACCCTAGGCTCACTTGTAAAACATTATTCATCCATTATTGATTGATCCATTCATTGATTCATTCATTGTTGTTGAGTAGAAACCCTAGTTCTTCATCTACCCAACAACAACCACCTCCAAACCCTAACCCTAATCCAATCCACAAATACCCACTTCAAGATTCATGGAGTTCAAGCCAAGAAAGTCTTCTACAACCCTTTAGAAGCAAAGCCGGACTTCATCGGAGCACGAGATCGAAGCGATCCAAGACTCAAGAAGCCGAGCGATGCAAGATTCGACGAGCGATGTTTCTTCCTCTTGTAATTCTTGAGAGTTGTAACTTCTTGTTGATGTAATAAAGGTGAAGATTCTTTAAACTTGTTTACATTTTAATTCTAGCATCATGATTTCATTTCGATTCTTGAATGTATTCTTTGCGATGATGTGTGTGTTAGTGTATATGCCCTAGAAGCCATTACTGTATCATACTAGTTTGTATATTACTTAATGGAAGCTTGGGATATTCACCTTGTATATACAATCTTGCTCAAAATAGTAGTATGCTACTTGGTTTGTTTCTACTTCAATGTATACATGTGTTTATTTTAGTATATCACCTATACACATTAGTGGAGCCCTTAGGATCTTTGCTTGATTACCAGCGTTGTGATGGCAGTCACACTAGTGGGGGCTGGGTAATCTATAAGCACATCCTTATGCAGGTCCCTAGCCGCAGGACTATCGAGACAGGGCATCGATACTCCGGAGTAGACTAGCGTATGCGCTTCTCATCCCAGAGTAGGAGATGGTCTGTCTCATAGCCATCAGTACGTCGTACTGGAGATAGTATGCGGGTGCTCGTTAGGTTACGAGTACACTGGACAGGACTCGTCGGGAACTGACCGGTTGGTATTATACCTATCGTCAGTTATCAGTTCCCAGGTGACATGAGTACAGCTTAGTCCGCAGACTTGACACTGTCACTTCTCCTCGAGTGTGTTCCCACTGTACTTTGATTACTACCCTACCACGGCTCAAAGGAGTCATGCAAACAGGTAGTAGTTGGGTGCAGTCCCGAAGCACTTGGAGGATGTGACAGTTAGACAGGATTCGTTTCTCCTGGTATTGGGGGTTGACATCGCGCTGTGTCTAGGAGAGCCATTACACGAGTAGTCCCTGGCCAGGGCAAGCGAGATATACTGGTAGGTTTCCAGTGTTATCTAAGGGTGTTCTGTGCTTCACTCCGACACGACTTGTACCGCTATTAGGGGACTGACGTTTACCACCCCCTAGGCCTGCCATGCGATGTATCAGACGAATAGACCGGACTGTACGGAGATTGTCACATTCAGGCTCAGTAGGAGTTCAGATGGGTTTCACCTCGTCAGTCATCTTGTCGGCATCTACCTGGGGACCGTTACGCACAGCTAGTGCCGCTTGCGGTCTGTGGTTAAACCCACTACCAGCGTAGTGTCGAGTCTTTAGAGTCCCACATAGAAAGCTATTCGCCTTTAGGCAAAAGAGTAGAAGTCGCATGGTTTTGCGACAGGGTCCGGTCATATCCGTGCCCTTATGCACGTACAGTGTCCAGACAGTTAACACTAGCGGGCTTTGGTTTAAGCCAGATCCTAGTGTATGTTTTGGGATTGGTTTTATCCAGTATGTATTCATGTTCCTCGGAACGCGGATGCGGGTGTGTATGCACAGTTGACGGAGAGACAGAGGCAGAGGATTCTCATTAAGGTTGTTGACTGTTGACTGTTGACCATTAAGTTTTTGCTCAGCCCTAATGAGAATATGATATGTAATTAACAATAATATTAATTCAGTATTATAGTGACATGGTTGTTGAGGGGTTGACTTTGTTGACTTGTTGACTTTGTTGACCGGTTGACTAGGTTGGACTAGTTGACCATCATGATAACAATGGCTATTATTTCATGGCAAAGACTTTTGCTTGCTTGTTCTCTTGTGCAAAATGAGTGCATGAAATGATATGGCTATTGTAGCTTAAACCATCACTAATACTTGATTGCTATTATGGGTTATGATGGTTTTGGATTATGAGAGCCAGGTGAGAAAAGTCTTGCACTTTTCTTTCATTTCTTTTCTCTCTCTTGTGTTCTTGAGCTCTCATCTTCTTCCTCTTGCTCTTCCTCTCTTTAGTCTATGGTTCACTTGTCTCATGTGTTGAGAACCAAGAACCATAGAGAAAAATCCCAACACACTCTCCTCTACTCACTCTAGTTCACAAGGTTTAGCAAACCGAGTGAACTAGTTTCTTCAAAGCTCGAAGAAGAAGCCAAAGGTAGAAGCTTTCGGGTGGATCGATCTTCGGCGCAAGGAGACGACGGGGTGAAGCCGATCCGGACAACCATCGAGGCTTGAAGACGAAGGAGTTCAAGAAAGAAAGGTATAACCCCCTAACCGAGTAGTTAACAACTCCTAGTTAGGTTGTTAGTTAGATGTTTAACAAAGATCCGGCTGTGAGTCCATGTTACCGCCTCTAGAAAATTGTTTTTCATCAAATTCCGCATGCCCGAAAGTACCGGGAGAGGTAGCATGGACTTACAGTAGTATCAGAGCCAAGTTAAACTCTATCTAATATGTTAGCAAAGTAACAAGAAGACCGATCAAAGAAAAAGTCACGAAATACACCAAAAATCAAACTTGCTGTCGATTTTCAAAGTACTGTAAAAGTAATAAATCATGCTTTAAAAATCGACTCAGGGTTTTTATAGTCTACTGTAGAAAAATGGTCCAGAGATCTCACCAAACCACCGCGGAAACGCGGCAATAGCTTGCTATTGCCGCGGTTCCGCGGCCGATTAAGCTCCTCTCTGGATAGTCTTCACTGCAGTTTGTTCTATGGGGTATTTTGGGAATTTTGGTATATGTTTTTTCAGCCCAGATTTTCCAGAAAGAAAATTTGGTTTTTGGGGCTTTAAAAACCGTATTTTGATCGAGTTTCTAAAGACTTAAGCTGACGGGTTTTTATCTGTGATGTGATATTTGTATTGAAGGTCTGCTAATCGCTATATGTCGATTAGTGGGGGTTATACAAATCTGTGATCTGTAATGTCATTGGAATGTGTATATGAATTCATTGGATTGTCGCGGGTGAATAGTCGGGGGTTGTGAGACGAGAGTTTTCTTTTCTTTCAATTCATGTAAATTTGTAAATTGATGTAATTATTATTTGTATGGCTGCACAACCGGGTCGGGGTTGTAGCCGTCATTGTATAATTTCTTTTTACTGTTTTTGCTCCTAGGATAGACCCATGGAGGGGGTGCACAAACTACCGGGTATCCCGAAGTGCCGAGTGGCCTACTCACGGAGTTGAGGGAGGTTGCTTCGCTTCGGGTACTTGGCGGGTAGTTTGCCGCACCCGTAGGGGTCTTGGGTGGGGTATTGGCTATTCACCGCGACCGTGTAATCTGCTTTTCGTTACAGGCTCGTACGAATTGCGGATTCCTAGTATATCCAATCTTTTCATCTGTGATCTGAAATGGCTATCATTGCAATATATCTATATATGATATTATTTAGGCGTTGCTTATGTTTTACAGCCGCGCTAGCCTAGCCCCTGCTCTGTCGTTAGTTAAGTAACCTAACGGGTAATGACGGGGCCCCGTGGTGAATGCGAATGGTATAAGCGTACGTCATATTTTGGTTGTTTTCTGTAATGGTAGGATTAAATGATGGGACGCATTAAAAGAACTAATGCAAGAATATCACGCATTAAAATAACTAATGCAAGAAAAATAAACCAAGTAAAAGTCGTTGGAACACTTTCGAAAAACCACTCGGTTCTTTTCAAAACCAACTTTTAAATGCGGAGCTTGAGCCACTCCTTTTAAAAGCTATCACGTTCCATCGATTATATCAAGTTCACTACGTTCACGGTTTCGCCAAAACCATTCGTAGCCCTCCATCGTTTCACATGAATAGTCAATAGTATTCAAGCTATGTTTGTTGGCCAAAGTCAAGGCATAGTGATTGGTAGCTATTGGGTATTCATGTGCAGCATAGATAGATGCGTTGGTTTGGAACAGTCGTACTGCCTTGCTGGCCAAAGTCAAGGGTAGGTGCGAGTGGATTCAAATTAACCTGGAGAACGATGGGTAGAACTTGACATGTGACTTATGATTTGTTGGCCAAAGTCAAGGTCATAAGAGCATGGGGAAAAAATCCACATCGGGAGTTTCAAAAGAACTGAAACTTGCTAGTGTTGCATAGCATTTGGAGTGTGATGATTCTGGTAGGATTCCTTCAGTTTCGTCACGCAATGATATTTGGATCCCGATCCTACTGTGAGTATATGCTACTCCTCGGGAAATTTCTCACTTAACGATCAATGCTATAAACCTAGTAGATGTCTAGAAAGGTGTTAGCGGGGCTACGCCCTCAGGGAAAAGAGGTTCTTAAATTAAGGAACTTCGCGAAAGCGTTGGAAAACCTCCCTCGAAGTACCGACACTAGCATGGCTGAACGGTTAAGCAAGTATTGTACGGTGAGATTGATCCTGACTAATTCTTCCTTTTTGGTTTGAGGAGGGATTCGAGAAACAGTGGGAGCCATCCTGTTTAGACAAACTAAAAACCATTCTAAACTTGCAAGAGAATCGTGCTGAGTGTTTCTTCTCTCTCTCCTAATTGCAGCGACCAATCGACATGACTGGACTTATGTTACTTCTAGATAAAAACATACTGACAGGGCCAAACTACAAAGATTGGCTCAGGAATGTCAAGATGGCAATCACTCACGACAAGCTGGGGTATCTTCTTACCACCAAAGCTCCCCCTGTCCCAGGTCCCAAAACCAGCGTCGCGGATAAGGAAATCCGTAAGTCCTGGGAAATCGATTGCGCGAAAGCCAAGTGCCTCGTGCTTGCCTCTATGGACAACGAACATCAGAGGAGGCACGAGAATATGGACCTCGAATCCATATTTCTCCATACAAAAGAACTGTATGGAGAGCAGTCTCGTATCGCAAGATACGAAGTGTCGAAGAAGTTATTTTCAGCAAGGTTGGCCGTCGGATCATCGGTAGCGGAACACGTGCTTAAGATGATTGGCTACATAGAAGAGCTCGCGGACCTTGGGACCACGTTGGAGAATGAGCTCTATACGGACTTGATTCTCCAGTCCCTTCCTTCCATTTACGCCCAGTTTATCCTGAACTTCAACTTACAAGAAAAGGAAGTTGAACTTTCAGAACTCCTCAACATGCTGAGGAGCGCAGAGGGCACCCTACAGAAAGGTAGGGAAACGTCCACTTTGTTTGTAGGAGGATCTTCCTCTTCTAGGTCTAAGGCAAAAGCCAAGGGAAAGAAGAAGAAAGCCCCCGCCAAACCAAGGGGCGGTGTTAGTAAAGTGGATACGAAGGGAAAAGCAAAAGTAAAAGCAACAAAGAAAGTGGGGCAGCTTATGGATAAAGAAGAATGCTTCTATTGTCATAAGAAGGGACACTGGAAGAATGATTGCAGGGCTTGGAAGGCCAAAACACAGGAACTGAAGCAGGTTGCGGCTTCAGCTTCAGGTGTGTATGTTATTGAAAACCGTCTTTCAATAAACTCTACTTCCTGGGTATTGGATACCAGATCAGGATCTCATATCTGTAATTCTTTGCAGACATTGAGAAACCGTAGGGTTTTGAAGGCAGGTGACATGACCCTCAAAGTTGTAAACGGAGCTAGCATGGATGCTAAGGCCATGGGGGACTATCACCTGGGAATGTCAGATGGACATGTTTTGGTTTTGCGTAATTTCTTTTTTGTACCCAACGTAACTTGTAATATCATTTCTGTATCTTTGGTTTCTAAAGAAGGTTATGAATTTGCATTTGTAAGCAATGTTGTAAACATTCACCTTAATCAAGTTCTGATTGGGTCAGGTACATTGAGCAATGGTATATACGTATTAAACCAACCACAGATTTTCAATGTCCAGAATACATACAAAAGAAAGTCTCCGGAAATAAATCAGACTTTCTTATGGTATTGTAGACTGGGTCACATCAATGAGAGAAGGTTGACGAAGTTACATACAGAAGGATATTTGAATCCGTTCGAATATCAATCATATGCCACTTGTCAATCCTGTCTCAAAGGAAAGATGACAAAGACTCCGTTCACTGGACACGGAGTAAGAGCGAGCGAGCTCTTGGGACTCGTACACAGCGACGTGTGCAGTCCAATGTCTACACATGCGCGAAGCGGTTATTCTTACTTCATTACTTTTACGGATGACTTTTCAAGATACGGTTATGTCTTCTTAATGAAACATAAGTCCGAAGCCTTTAGAAAATTCCAGGAATATAAGAATGAAGTAGAAAAACAAACCGGCAAAAGTATCAAGATTCTAAGATCGGATCGAGGTGGTGAATACTTGAGTGCCGAGTTCCTGGACTATTTAAAAGAGAACAGAATTCTCTCTCAGCTTACTCCTCCATACACTTCGCAACATAACGGTGTATCGGAGAGACGGAACCAAACCCTATTGGATATGGTACGGTCCATGATGAGTAACGCTGAGGTACCGCGATCATTCTGGGGGTATGTGCTAGAATCAGCTACATACCTTTTGAACCGAGTTCCAACTAAGACTGTGCCTACTACACCATATGAGATGTGGTGTGGGAAGAGACCCTATCTTAATCACATTAAGACATGAGGATTTCCAGCTTTTGTTAAAAAGCAGCATGCGGACAAGCTCGAGGCACGCTCAGTACAGTGCAAGTTCGTGAGATATCCAAAGAATTCCAAGGGATATTTCTTCTACTGCGAAGAGGAACAAAAGGTTTTGTTTCTCGTCATGCCTACTTCTTGGAAACTGAGTTTTTGGAAAACCAGATAAGTGGGAGCACAGTAGAACTGGAAGAAATTCCAGAACCACGAGCTATTACTGAAAGCTTAGTGGAACTAGAGGGTTCAAAAGAACAGGACATTCCTACGCCACTCCGCAGGAGTAGTAGGCAGTCTCATCCGCCCGAGAGATACTACGGTTTTCTCATAGACGGGGATAGAGAGGATTGCATCATAGATTATGATGAGCCTACTAGATTCCAGCAGGCTGTTCAGAGCGTTGACTCGGTAAAATGGCTGGATGCAATGCGGACCGAAATGGAGTCCATGTACACCAACAAAGTATGGACGTTGGACATTGCTCCAGACGGGGTAAAACCCGTAGGATGCAAGTGGATCTTCAAAGGGAAGATTGGTGTAGATGGACAGGTTGAGACCTATAAAGCTAGACTGGTTGCAAAGGGTTTTCGTCAAAGATCTGGTTTGGACTATGACGAGACCTTTTCTCCAGTAGCTATGCTGAAATCCATTCGGATCCTTCTTGCCATTGCTGCCTTCCACGATTATGAGATTTGGCAGATGGACGTAAAGACCGCTTTTCTAAATGGAAATTTAGAGGAGTGTGTCTATATGGACCAGCCAGAGGGTTTCATTCAGAGTGGGAGCAGCGGAAAGGTGTGCAAGTTGCTTAAGTCCATCTACGGACTAAAGCAGGCATCACGGAGTTGGAACATCTGTTTTGATAAGACGGTCAAGGAATTTGGCTTTATCAAAAATCCAGATGAACCATGCATCTATAGTAGATTTGTAGTGAGAACTGTAGTATTCCTCGTTTTGTACTTGGATGACATTCTCTTAATAAGAAATGACATTCCTATGCTACAATCTGTCAAGGGTTCTTGTCACACAGGTTCTCCATGAAAGACCTGGGTGATGCCTCATACGTCCTGGGGATCCGGATCCATCGTGATAGATCCAAGAGGATATTAGGACTTTCACAGTCCAGGTACATCGACACCATATTGAAAAGATTCAGTATGGAAGATTCCAAGCGCGGTATGTAAGTCTGCGGCGGCGCCCCGGCCGTCGATCCGATGCCGGAAACGCGGAAACAAAAATTTTGCAAACTAGCAAACCGGCACCACCGCGCACTTCTCACCCGGATCGGGCCATTAACCTAGCAACTAGCAAACTAAAATATAGGTAGAGAGTTATACCAAGCGATCCGTGTGCTTCGGTCTTCGTCTCCACTCTGATCTCCCGCGGATACTTCGTCCATCACGTCCTCGTCGGAAAGGCACCACGTAGCCGGGTTCGTATACGGGCTCCCACCTCTGGACCGAGGCGACTCGGGCGCGAAGTTGGCTAGCCGATGTTAGTTATATGTATGCCCTAGAGGCCATTACTGTTCGTTGAACTTGACTAGCGCACAATGGTTTGTTGGCCTGCGTCAAGGTCATAGGATGCTAGGGGAAAAATATTATCGGGAATTTCAAGTGTTGAAATTTGCAATGAGATTGCATACCTTCTATGAGATAGTTGGATCCCGATACCCGCTGCGAGTAAGAGTTACTCCTGGGAGAGTTTTATACATTACAATTAGCTGATCAAGTATGTGTCTAGAAAGGTGTTAACGAGGTTATGCCTCTGGGAAAATAAGGTTTACATTAATTAGGTTCGTGCGAAAGCACGGGGGACCTCCCTCAAAGTATCGACACTGGCCTGGCTGAAAGATTGGCGAACTTGTAGTGTGTAATTAATCCCGGCTAGTCTTTCCTTTTAGGGTTTGAAGGAAGATTTGATAAAAACAGTGCGAGCCATCCTGATTAGATAAAATAATAACCAATCTATTCTTGCAAGAGCGCACGCTGAGTGTTTTCTTCTCTCTCTCCTAGTAGCGACCATGTCACGCCTTAATCAAGATAATAATACGGAATATTGATCGAACCCGGTTGTTATACTGAGCTGGGGAACGTTGGTCCCGCTCCAACTTATAATTGTTGTAAGACAGAGCAAGAAATTGGGGAATACCAGAATTCCCGTGCCGCCCAAACGAAGAGAGTGCATGCCGATGCATCATCTTCGGGTGTGTTCATTACAAAGAACTGTTTCTCAGTATCCTCCGCATCCTGGGTATATGATACCGGATCAGGATCCCAGATATGTAATCTGTTACATAGGGCTACAAAAAGGTAGAAAAACTGAGAACGGGTGATATGTTTCATGAGGAAGAAAACGGGGCAAGTGTTGCAGCCAAGTCTGTCGGTCACTGTCACCCTGTATTACCAATACATTGATTCTGTACGAATGTTATTAGATACCGAACCTGATATACAAAATCATATCAGTCTCTTTATTTAGTAAAGAAATGATAAAAATTTTTATTGTTGGATAATGTTTTGAACATTTCCTATATCAAAAGTTGATCGGTTCAGGCACGTTATCTAAAAGCATTGATGTTCTAAATCAAACTACAGTTCTTAGTATATATAACACACACAAGAGGAAGAGTTCAGAAATGAACGAATTCTTCTTGAGGTATTGTAGGCTAGGTCATATCAATGCGACCCGACTGGCTGAAGTTACATTTAGATGTATATTTAAATCAGTTTGAAGTTACATCTTGTGAAACTTGCCAGTCATGCCGCAAAGATAAGATGACCACAGCTCTGTTTACTGAAAGCAGAGAAAGAGTTAGTGAACTCTTGGGATGATACATGTTGATGTATGTAAGGTCCCCTGTCTACACATGCCAAGACCGGTTCTTTGTACTTCATTACATTCTCTGATGATCTCTCAAGGTTCAGTCATATGTTCCTGTTGAAACATGAATCTGAACCTTTTGGGATATTCACAGAATATAAGTTAGAAGTAGAGAACCAATACGGGTATAAGTATTATGTCCTTTGATGAGATCAGGGAGGAGAATACTTGAGCACGGAAATCCTGGACTATTCCAAAGGAGAATGAGATTCTCTCTCAGCATTACTCCTCCGTATACACCATAGCACGATGGTATATCGGGGCGGAGCAGATACACCCTATTTGATATGGTATGCTCTATGATGAGTACTACTGAGTTACCTTTTTCCTATTGGGTGTTATGCACTTGAGAAGTTGCATACCTATTGAATAGGGTTCCAATCAAATCAGTAGCCTACCGCTTCATATGTGATATGGAAAGGGAAGAGCCTATATCTTAAGTTGGTTAAGATTTGGGGTTGTTCGGCCTATGTCTAAAAGCAAAATCCGGACAAGCTCGAGGCAGGGTCAGTTATGAAGAGCTGGAAAGGTTCCAGCTATACAAACTGCAGCTGATGATTTGGTAGAACTAAAGGATTCAATAGTAACCTACGAACCCCAGCCTCTCCGCCGATCTAGTAGGGTTCCTCACCCACCTGATAGATACTTTGGTTTCTCTATGACAGTGGGAGCGAGGATTGCATCATGAGATGATGACCTAACTAGTTTCGGGCTGGCCACCAGGAGTAAGACTCTGTAAGAATGGCTGGATGCTTAGTGATCTGAGATGGAATCCTTATACACCAACAAAGTATGGACTTTAGTTGCTATATCTAAAGGGTTAAATCCCCATCAGGAGCAAGTATATCTTGAGAAGATTACTTGGTGTACATGGAAAAGTTGAGACTTTCAAAGCTAGACTTGTTAAAGGTTTTCGTCATCGACCAGGCGTGGATAATGATGAAACCTTTTCCAGTGCCTATGCTTAAGTCCATCCGGATCCTACTTGCCACGGCTACATACCATGACTGCGATATCTGGTGGTTGGGTGTCATGACTGCTTTTCTAAATGATGTTTTAGAAGAGTACGTCTATAAGTACACAGCCAGAGGGCTTCGTAAACAGTGGGAGCAGCGGAAACGTGTACAAGATGCTTTATAAGATAAAGCAGGCATCGCGGAGTTGGAACGTCTTTTTTGATGTGTTAGTCAAAGAGTTTGACATCATCAAAATGGTAGATGAACCTTGTATAAACAAAAAGGTAGTGGATGACATACTCTTGATAGGGAAGGAGTTTTCTATGCTACGCTCGATCAATCTCCGCTTATCTCAATGATTCTCCACCTAGGATCAAAGTGATACCTCCTAAATCCTGAGTTTTCATCTATGAGATAGATGTTATTTGGGTGTTTGAATACTCACTAGATGTAGTGAGATGGTATCAATTGATCCTGGGAAGAATCACTGGAAGTGTTCCAGGGTGATAAAGATGACTGAGTGTCAGTCACAGGCATTGTCTTTACCCTCAGTAAAGGGACGGTATGTTGGAAGAGTTCCAAGCTAAATACCGTGGCATACTAGACGACAAAGGCAGGATACATCGCTACTTAAGATGCTACCAAAGAGGCTGTTTGGGTGTATATTGGTTCATGAGATGAACTACGTTCCTACCATTGTGAGACAATGGAGTTATGGCTTATGCCAAGGAACGCAGGTCCCATCAGTGATCCAGACATATTCTAAGGCAGTATCACCTGATCATGGAGATGGTTGATCTCCAGGGGATCGAGGTCAGGAGAGTAGACTCAGAGGACAACACGGCGAATCCACTCGCGAAGGCCTATTCCCAGAGAGAGACTTTTATGGGATGGTTGAGTATGAGATACTACAACCACTGCTATCAGATGGCCCTAGTGCAAGTGGGAGATTGTTAGTTATATGTATGCCCTAGAGGCCATTACTGTACATTGGATGTATATTGTAGTGGATACTGGGACATATATAGGGAGGACTTTCTTACTCGACATGATAGTATGCTATCTGGTTACTCTTTACCTTAACGTGTATACTGATTGTCTCTCTGTTACATGTTGGTAAAGCCCTTAGGATGTGTACTTGACTACCTGGACTATGATGCGGATCATACTAGTGGGGACATGGTAGTCCATAAGTACATCCTTCAAAGTCCCTAGTCGTGGGTGTATCGAGACGGGGTATCGATATACCAGTGTAGACTAGCGTGTACCTTCTCGATGCAAACAGATGGGCGATGGATGATCCCATATCCATTGGTGTTTGACATCAGAGATGATATACGGGTGCTCAGTGGAGACTGGGTATACTGGACGGACTCGCCGAGAACTCCCAGATGGTATTATACCTTACGTCAGATGGCAGTTCTCTGGTGACACTGGTACAGAGTAGTCTGTTGACCCGAGATCGTCATAGAGTCTTGTGTGGTTCCCACTGTGCTTTGATTTCCATCTTACCACGTCCAAGAGGGCATGCAAAACGGTGGCTTTTGGGTACAGTCCGGAATCACATGGAGGCAATGAGCGATAGGAGGGGATTCGTCTCTCCCGGTATAAGGAGTAGATGTTGCGCTGTGTTCGATTGGCTATAACCGGAAATCCCTGGCCATAGACCTCATATCGACACGACTTATCGAGCTATTGGGGTCTAACGTTTACCACCCCTAGGCGAGATATGCGACATATCAGACGACGAGACCGGACTGTACGGTAAGTGTTACTGGTTGGATTCACAGGAGTGTGAGCGGGCTTGCTCGTCAATCTTCTGATCGCTCAATACCCGGGTGGCCGTTACGTTTAGCAGACCGCTTGCGGCTTGTGGGTGTTTGATATGATCATCACCTACTGCCGGCGTATTGACGAGTCTTTAGAGTCCTACACAGAGGTTTCCTGGCTCAAGCGAAACGAAATAGGAGCGCATATGAGATATGTGCGGGACCGAGAATAATGCGTGTATGTGATACCGTATTCCATTCTGGCGATGAATGTGTCGAATGGTTGTATGCGATATAACCTAGTTATCGAATCGAGGATTGATTCGATAAGCCGATACATTGAATACTAGTCGGTTATATGCGAGATGACCGGATCGTTAAATCAAGTGTTGATTTAATGATTTAATGCATAATTATATATTTGATATATTACTTTGCATTAACTAGTATTGGTTCACTTTAAATGGATTTTCTCACTTTATGTGCACATTGTATATGTGATATACTTTTGTACACTAGTTTGTATCATGTTTGATGATACATGCTCATTAGGGTTTGTGTAAAGATTAAACCATGGTTGTGTAATGGTTAGCGTTTTCTTTTTCTTATTCATTTATTTATTTTATTCATTTTGGAAATGAGAGAAAATGGTGGCTTTCTTTGTTTGATATTGAAGCTTCATGAAGCTTTGACTAAGTGACCATTTTGTCTCATGCTTTACCCTAACCATTCCCACTAACCCTAGTTTAGTCTCTACACTTAACCATGGTTTGAATATGATAAGTATTGATTTTCTTTTCCATTTTTAATTAACACTTATCATATTCTTTCTTTCTTCTTCTTCTTCTTGTTCACTTGAAAAAGCTTGCTTCATCAATGGCAACTTGAGCAATTGAGTGAGAAATCCAGTTCTAAAGTGAACCCACCTCCTATTTCTTCATCCTCTACCTCTTGCCAAGTAGTATAGGGTGTTTTCTTCACAAGTTTCATGACTTGGTGAAGTGGGAGCTTGATCTTGTGATGCCTCGACATAGATCATTTTCGGCACGAAGCCGACGACCTTGCCCGCCCATTTCTCCGATGAAGCCGACGCTAGAGCCCGGGATTCCATTTGGACAGCGAGGAGAGTTCATTGCGGAGCTATGGAGGTGGAGGACCGGATCTACAAAGGTTGTATTTCCGTTCTTGTAGTTAGACTTGTTAAAAGTTGCATCTTTCGCCTAAATCTAGTTAACGATCCGTATTAGGGTTTCTCGGCACCCGTAAAATTTGAAATTGGCATGGTTGATACCTTGTGAGACCTCATTAGAGTGCCTAGGAACCCTACAGCCAACGCGTCCAAGGGATGCTATAGATATAGTGTAGTAGCCATGTCTCATTTGGGGTTTAGTTGCCTTTGATGTGTAGGAGGAGAAAAGGACTTTGGAGAAAGAAGAATGGTGCTCTCAATTTTTCAAGGAAATGAGATGACAAAAATCACCCACCAAATGAACCTCTCTCTCTCCCTTACCATAGTGGCCGGCCCCCTCTCCTCAAGAAGAAGATTGGAGAGAGAAAAAGACCTCTCCAAGTCTATAGAAAAAGGAATGGAAAAAACAATATAGAAAATGGTCACTCTCATTTCTTATCTCAACAAATCAAAACAACCATCAAAAGAAAAGCCATGAAAAAGACTAGAATAGAATCCCATCATGATGCTAGTCTCATCATAAAGCCACAAATGCAAGAAAGCCCCTCACTAGTAAGTTAATTGCAATTAACACCCTCCATCAGAAAGTCCGGCCGCGAAGGAACAAAGAAAACCGGCCGGAACGGAATGCAAACTGGCAACTTCAGAAAACTGATCCCGTAATAAATTACAGGAAAACCCCGCTACTGCAAATACATGCCCGCATTTGTATTCCCACTGAACACAAATACAAAGAGACCAAACTACACTATCTAATACTAGAATCCGGCTTAAGCCAAAGCCGGCTAGTAAAAACCGTCCGATCACGATCCGTGCAATACCGCACGTATCTGATCGAACCCTGCCATATCTCCATACGGCCTCTACAGCGTTTCGCCCGAAACCTGAGTAACTGTGTGTGGTGGACTCTAAAGACTCGTCAATACTATAGCTGTGGATTTAACCATTAGCACGTCAGAGGTATCGGCCATACGTGACGGGCCACCAGCTACTGACTAAAAGGGACGTCGATGAGTGAACTCATCCTGACACCCTACTGAGCCTGTCAGTGACAATATCCGTACAGTCCGGCCCGTTCGTCTATAAGCATCGCATGGCGGGCCTAGGGGGTTGGTAAAAGTCAGACCTCCAATAGCGGTACAAGTCGTGTCGGAGTGTAGCTCAGAACACCCTGAGATACTACTGGAATACCTACCAGCGAATCTCCTGCCTTGGCCAAGGACTTTTCATGTTCTGGCTCTTCTAGACACAGAGCGACCTCACCCCCAATATCGGGAGAGACGAACCCCTGCAGATCCGCTCACTACCTCCATGTGGCTCGGGACTGTACCCAACTAAAACCTGTTTGCACGACTCCTTTGAGCCGTGGTAGGGTAGTAATCAAAGCACAGTGGGAACTCACACGAGAAAAATGACGATCTCAGGTCGATGAACTAACCTGTACACATGTCACCAGGGAACTGCTATCTGACGTCTGGTATAATCCCAACTAGTAGGTTCCCGGCGAGTCCTGTCCGGTGTACTCATAACCCAATGAGCACTTGTATACATCTTAGGTGAACCAACTGACACCAGTGGCGTGTGAGACCGGCCACCGCCCCTCGTCGGGGTCTCGACTGTATACACTAGTCTACTCTGGAGAATCGATGCCCTGTCTCGAAACTCCCACGACTAGGGACCTTTTAAGGATGTGCTTATAGACTCCAGCTCTCACTTATATGATCGCCTTCATACTGCTGGTAGTCAAGCAAGAATCCTAGGGGCTCTATCAACGTGTAATAGAGACTCATAAGGTCGTCTAAAGCAGTACACGATGATAAAGATAAACCAGATAGCATACTATCATCTTGAGTAAGACTGTCCTACCGGGATAGGTCCTCCCTCAATCATTGCAATCACGTGCTTGTGATCAAATAATTGACTCTGAGGGCACTATCTCCAACAATCTCCCACTTGCACTCAAGGCTAATTATTGCGATGTCGCATACTCACAGCCTGTGTAATACCGAACACCCAACTCCTCTACTAGTCAGTCTCACAAAGCTCGTTTGCGAAACTATTTTGTTCGAGGAATAGTCTCAGTGAGTGGATCCGCTGTGATGTTTATTTCTATGTCTCTCTATATCTCAAGTTCGCGGAGAAAACCATCTCCCGAAATGAGCAATACCTGTCTTAGAATGTCTGGATGTCTGATGGGACCTAGCTCAAAAATGAACTCCAAATCCAAACTTCTTAGACTGTATCGTCAACTGAACTTAATCAGTATCCTGCGCCATGCCTTCCCTCTGTATCCACCTGGACCACCTGTCCAAAATACTGCCCCTCGTCAGAGGGAAAACTATAACTCTGACAGCCACTCTGCAATCCAGGTCTCCTTGGAAGCCTAGAATGATAACCGTCTCCTAAAGGAGGCTGCTGTTATCATATCCATAGAACATCAACTTATGTTCTAAAACTGCTTCCGATTGTTTCTCCAGGATTGGATTAATATCAACTTATTGCATCTACTGCAAGAACAACATCTGGTGTGGTACTTGACATCTCATGATTGACTCAATTGCCTAAGCAAGTGATCTGCCAATCATGCACATCCCTCTCCCCTTTAGTCTGCAAGACACTTTTAGAGAGGGTGACTCCATCATCTGCAGGTATACTACCATGCCAGGAGTCGTCCAT
The DNA here is from genome assembly GCA_030015575.1 of Agapanthus africanus. Lineage (NCBI taxonomy): Eukaryota > Viridiplantae > Streptophyta > Magnoliopsida > Asparagales > Amaryllidaceae > Agapanthus > Agapanthus africanus. The sequence continues at coordinate 429,987,175 of JASDDO010000012.1, forward strand.
TCTAAATACTCATAGAATGCTGTCTAAGTACCCAGATTGGGAAACCATCCAAATCTAGATCTAAAACGATAGATCTAGTAACCAGAATGTCTGATATCCAAGTCCTGTGTGGAGAAACTACTGTGTGACAACCAAAGTATAACCGATTGTAGTATATGAATATCACTTCCTACTCTGTGTATGTCATCCAAATACCAGGACATCACACCCTACTACCTTCTTAACGGATCCATCCCCTTTTCTGATGAAGTCAAACCTATGACTGTCACATCAGAAATAGATGATCTATCTCCGTTATATCTGCTTTAGTCTATAAATAGACATAAGCCTGATGTCCACCAATGCTTCCGCTGCTCCCACTGACTACGACAACCCTCTGGCAGAGTCATACAGACGTGCACTTCTAAAGCTAGTTCAGAACGACGCTATACTCATCCTCCTGCCGGGTCTCATAGTCTGGAACAACAGCAATGGCAAGTCTGGGTAAACAAGAACCTCCCTGCCACCGTCCTTGAGCATACCGAAGTAGCTCTCGAGTGCCTGAGGTTACCCACCTTATCTGCGGAGTGGCTAATGGAATGTCAAACCAGATTGAATCTTTAGGTTCTTATTAAATCTTCAGTAATCGTTTGCGGTTCTGGAATCACTTCCAGTTCTACCATACTACCACTACTGTTTTCTGAAAAAAAAATCCATTTTTATTAAAACTGTGGTGAGTCAAGAACAATATCACTATTGATCTTCCAGATGGTAGAAAGTCAACCCTCGTCATAGCCCGGGTCGACCCACAAACAGCCATTACAGAAACGTGCCTTGAGTTATCCGGAGTCTGGTTTTAAGCATAAGCCGGACAACTCCCCGTATCTTAACAATGTCAAGATATGAACTGTTTTATATCCAATATAGAAACAGAGGCACTGATTTAATTGAACCAGATTCAAATCATGCAGCTGTCACCAGTGCATGTCTACTAAATGGAAGGAGGCCGATCAGCGTTACTCAACTTAGGAGTACTTCCAATTATGAGTAACCTGAAAAAGAAGCAAGTTCTCTTAACCATTACTATCAACTGAATACCATATACAAGTATCTACATCTCCGATCACTTTGAAGAATCCCGATACTTGCAATACCTGGTTCTCTACTTTATTCTTATACCTATAACTTCTCAAAATTTAGACCCTGTGTTTCTACGAAATACATGTCTAAGAACTAGAGAAGTTAAAAGTAAACAGAATATAGTACGAGGACCAACCCCTCTGTCCTAATGGACACTGGACAACATACAATACTCTGTATAAGTCCGCTGAGTCTAACAACTCTTTCACTGTGTGTCGTAGGTTGAAAACTGTACTTATAGTTAAGAACAATTACACCGCTGTTCAATACTCCTTACCTAACCATCCACTGGTATGGGTAAATGTCATAGACATAATTTCAAAAAGGTATATCTCGCTCTATAAAAATAGATGTACAGATATATCAATTTGAAATTTGTGCATAACAACAGATATTCAAAACCAAATATTTGCCGTCCGGCAAACAACCCAGGTGGCTTCCTCAAATATCACCAATTACAACGAATCCCGATATAATGAGGATGATTACCTAATTCCCAATAACTTACTCCCACTCATCATCTGTAAAACCATACAGATGTGAGAATCCAACCTGGTAAATACATACCCTGGAGCAAGTGTCTAATTGGGAAATCAGTTCTCTTTTAACAGTACACAGTGAAACTGAAACATTGAAATGTTTCGATGGGGTATCCTGGTATTCCTAGTAATGCCTCTTCCATTATCCAGATTCACAACAATAACCATATAATTCTTTGCCACTTCTCCAAATCCCTTTTTATGTCTTTAGTCATTACCTTCTGTACACCCCTTTAGGCCAAATGGTTTTCTTCCTTCCCTACCGTTCGACACCAGCCTATGGTTTGGAAGAAAACTATCCAATAAGCATAATGGGTGTACTGTCCTAGTCCTAGGAGCACTCGCAATGCGAGAGAAGGTGAAGATAAAAGACAACCGAATAAACCTTAGAAATAGGTGATTTTAGGATTGGCGAAGAAATACTTGGTTTGGTCGTGAATAGCAGTCGCAATTTACTTTGCCCTCTTACTAATCCCTTGCTTTGTCTTAACTTAATACCTTCTGTACACCGTTTAGGCTAATTGGCTTTCTTCTTTTCCTACCGGTCGGCACCAGCCTAAGGTCTGGAAGAAGACTATCCAATTTGCGTAATAGGTGTAATATCTCCTAAACCAAGGAGTACTCGCATCCTGAGAGAAGGTAAAAGGAAAAGACAACTGAATAGTCCTATTCGTTTTCTCCAGAACCGGAAACCATCCTCGAATTCCTTCGAGTTCGTATATAACCATACGATGGTTTTGTCCAATGGAAGTGGACGTTCGTAGTAATACGGGGTGTCCCGGAGAAAAGGGTAAAAAGTAGGAGTGGCAATGAGGTTTGCAACTCTGACAATCCAAAAGCCAGTGTTAAGAAGGTTCGGTCAACTTGGTCACTGAGTCATAGTCTAGGGTCGGGTCAATGGTCACTGCCAAAGAGAGAGAGAAAAGAAACACTCAGCGTGCACTCTAACCTAGATCAGAATGGTTATCACTTTATCTAATCTAGAAACCTTCCACTGTAACGTCAAATTCTTCCCCAAACCTGAAAGAAGAATTAGCCGGGATCACCCGAGGAGTAAACCATCTCATCAGTGGGAATCGGGATCCAACTATCATCGCATGATAACGTGACGGGATCCGCTCAAGTTATCACACTCCAGAAGGTATGCGCAAATCTGGCAAGTTTCAGTTCTTTTGAAACTCCCGATGTGGATTTTTGCCCCATGCTCTTATGACCTTGACTTTGGCCAACATATCTTAAGTCACATGTCAAGTTCTACCCGTCATTATCCAGGTTAATTTGAACCCACCCGTACATACCCTTGACTTTGGCCAAAATAGTAGTACGACTGTCCCAAACCAACGCATCTATCTATGCTGCATATGAATACCCAACAGCTACCAAACACTGTGCCTTGACTTTGGCCAACATATACAGCTTGAATACTATTGACTATCCATATGAAACGACGGAGGGCTACGAATGGTTTCTGGCGAAAACCTTTAACGTAATGAACTTGATATCGTTGAAGGAACGGATAGCTTTTTAAAAATATAGTAACGAAGACCTTTGCTAAAGAGGTCACTCCCGGTGAAGGGATCTCGGCTCTTTCCCCGTAGGATGGGGTGCAGGATATTCCAACTGAATACCACGATGCAAAGCAAAAGTAATCGGCTATAGTGAAGTTATTGCCCTGACGCAAACTTTTTGTCCAAGGGGTCACTACCGGTGAAGGGATCTCGGCCCTTGCCTCGTCGACTGAGGAGCAGGATATTCCAACTGAATACCACTGTGCAAAACAAAAGAGAACGCCCTTGCAATAACAGCCTTTTGAAAAAGTGTTCCAACAACATCAGAATAGGTTTGTTTAACTTGCATTGATCCGAATCAACGCAGTCCCATCAATTGATCACACCACAAAGAACGAAAATATACTGACGTACGTATATGCCATCCGCATTCGCCACTGGGTCCCGTCATCACCCGTTAGGTTAGCTAACTAACGACAGAGCGGGGACTGGACTAGCGCGGATGCAAAACATATACAACATCTACTAGTATATATAAAATATATATATATATATCGTTCAAGGCGTGATAAAAGGCAACATCACAGAAATGTACAGCATCACTGAACAATACAGATATCTGGGATCCCCGGGTTTCACATAGCCGCTGAAACCCGACGTTCCCCTGGTCGTGTGGATAGCCTGTGCAATGAAAATCCTAGACCCCTACGGGCGCGGCAAGTTACCCGCCAAAACCTGAAGCGAGGCAGCCCCCTTCAGCGACATGAATGGACCCCCAGCACTTCACGGAATCCGGTAACTTGGGCACCCCTCCTGGGTCAACCTGTACCCCCTACGAGTGCGACGAATAGCCTGCCAATTCTAAAGTAAAGCCCCCTCCGTCTCAACGCCATGAGATGCGGGCTCGTTTCCCTCTAGAACCCGGCTATCCGTGCACCCCTCCGCGGGGTAAACCTAGTACAGAAAGTAAAAATATACATACAACGGGTACATCTACCGCAACCTGGTCGTGCCCCAAAAGAATAATACAAACAGGAAGTGACGGCAGTCCACATGTCGGACGCTCGCCCCGCAATATCGAATGTACATATAAAACAGAACTGTACTAACACTGCAACCAGGCTATCCCCTACGACCGATCCGCAACAACACAGCACAATCACAGAACATCAACGTGAATGTCACGTTCGCAAATCCGTCTAACCGGGCTATAGCAGTTAGACAGGATTTACCGATCGAGTGACATTCACGGTCGCAGATATAATGTAAATACTGTGAACTGGCATGTTTAAAATATCCGATCGAACAAATATATCGAAGTGGGCCCCAAGCAGTACTGTAGCACTTACAGAAAATCTGGGCCCAAAAAGAATGTTCCAAAAACCCCATTTCTCAGACTAGGACCCACTGGAAAAAAATGGTGCAACGAAGCTATATTACTGCGGCGGAACCGCAGCCAAAGTGGGGTTATGGCCGCGGTTCCGTGGCCGTATAGTCGAATTAGGTCACCAAATTTTTGCAGTGTTCGTAGAATTATCTACACATGTTTCTGCAACACCCTGAAAAATTTTTGAAGCTTAAAAAAATTTCGACAGAAACTTGTATACTTGAAATCGGGTTTTCGGAAAAATCCGTTCGATCGAGCTTTAAACATACTAGAGCAAGCTAGGCTAAGTTAACGGCGTGGCTCTGATACCAATGCAAGTCCGCGGCGGCGCCCCGGCCGTCGATCCGACGCCGGAAACGCGGAAACAAAAATTTTGCAAACTTGCAAACCGGCACCACCGCGCACTTTTCACCCGGATCGGGCCATTAACCTAGCAACTAGCAAACTAAAATACGGGTAGAGAGTTATACCAAGCGATCCGTGTCCTTCGGTCTTCGTCTCCACTCCGTTCTCCCGCGAATACTTCATCCATCACGTCCTCGTCGGAAAGGCACCACGTAGCCGGGTTCGTATACGGGCTCCCACCTCTGGACCGAGGCGACTCGGGCGTGAAGTTGGCTAGCCGACGCATCCAAGGGATGCTATAGATATAGTGTAGTAGCCATGTCTCATTTGGGGTTTAGTTGCCTTTGATGTGTAGGAGGAGAAAAGGACTTTGGAGAAAGAAGAATGGTGCTCTCAATTTTTCAAGGAAATGAGATGACAAAAATCACCCACCTAATGAACCTCTCTCTCTCCCTCACCATAGTGGCCGGCCCCCTCTCCTCAAGAAGAAGATTGGAGAGAGAGAAAGACCTCTCCAAGTCTATAGAAAAAGGAATGGAAAAAACAATATAGAAAATGGTCACTCTCATTTCTCTTCTCAACAAATCAAAACAACCATCAAAAGAAAAGCCATGAAAAAGACTAGAATAGAATCCCATCATGATGCTAGTCTCATCATAAAGCCACAAATGCAAGAAAGCCCCTCACTAGTAAGTTAATTGCAATTAACACCCTCCATCAGAAAGTCCGGCCGCGAAGGAACAAAGAAAACCGGCCGGAACGGAATGCAAACTGGTAACTTCAGAAAACTGATCCCGTAATAAATTACAGGAAAACCCCGCTACTGCAAATACATGCCCGCATTTGTATTCCCACTGAACACAAATACAAAGAGACAAAACTAAACTATCTAATACTAAAATCCGGCTTAAGCCAAAGCCGGCTAGTAAAAACTGTCCGATCACGATCCGTGCAATACCGCACGTATCTGATCGAACCTTGCCATATCTCCATACGGCCTCTACAGCGTTTTGCCCGAAACCTGAGTAACTGTGTGTGGTGGACTCTAAAGACTCGTCAATACTATGGCTGTGGATTTAACCACTAGCACGTCAGAGGTATCGGCCATACGTGACGGGCCACCAGCTACTGACTAAAAGGGACGTCGATGAGTGAACTCATCCTGACACCCTACTGAGCCTGTCAGTGACAATATCCGTACAGTCCGGTCCGTTCTTCTATGAGCATCGCATGGCGGGCCTAGGGGGTTGGTAAAAGTCAGACCCCCAATAGCAGTACAAGTCGTGTCGGAGTGTAGCCCAGAACACCCTGAGATACTACTGGAATACCTACCAGCAAATCTCCTGCCTTGGCCAAGGACTTTTCATGTTCTGGCTCTTCTAGACACAGCGCGACCTCACCCCCAATAACGGGAGAGATGAACCCCTGCAGATCCGCTCACTGCCTCCATGTGGCTCGGGACTATACCCAACTAAAACCTGTTTGCACGACTCCTTTGAGCCATGGTAGGGTAGTGATCAAAGCACAGTGGGAACTCACACGAGAAAAATGACGATCTCAGGTCGATGAACTAACCTGTACACATTTCACCAGGGAACTGCTATCTGACGTCTGGTATAATCCCTACTAGCAGGTTCCCGGCGAGTCCTGTCCGGTGTACTCATAACCCAATGTGCACCTGTATACATCTTAGGTGAACCAACTGACACCAGTGGCTTGTGAGACCGGCCACCGCCTCTCGTCGCGGTCTCGATTGTATACACTAGTCTACTCTGGAGAATCGATGCCCTGTCTCGAAACTCCCACGACTAGGGATCTTTTAAGGATATGCTTATAGACTCCAGCTCCCACTTATATGATCACCCTCATACTGCTGGTAGTCAAGCAAGAATCCTAGGGGCTCTATCAACGTGTAATAGCGACTCATAAGGTCGCCTAAAGCAGTACACGATGATAAAGATAAACCAGATAGCATACTATCATCTTGAGTAAGACTGTCCTACCGGGATAGGTCCTCCCTCAATCATTGGAATCACGTGCTTGTGATCCAATAATTGACTCTGAGGGCACTATCTCCAACATGGTAATCTACCGGCTTGTCACGGGATCACCCTCTCCAAAGAGATGTCTCCCAAGACTGATTTGGAAAGGGATCGCATGTCTATTATACCCTACGCTTCTGCGGTAGGCTCTATAATGTATGCGATGTTGTGTACCAGACCGGATGTAGCTTATGCACTGAGTGTGGTAAGCCGGTATCAGTCAAACCCTGGGGAGAAACACTGGATAGTGGTAAAGAACATTCTCAAGTACCTGAGAAGGACTAAGGAGATGTTCTTGGTGTATGGCGGAAAAGACCTCCAGATCGAGGCCTTTGCTGACTCCAACTTCCAGAGTGACAAGGATGATTCCAAGTCCATGTCGGGTTTTGTCTTTACCTTCAATGGAGGGGCGGTGTGTTGGAAGAGTTCCAAACAGGAAACCGTTGCAGACTCGACGATGGAAGCGAAATACATCGCTGCATCTGATGCCGCCAAAGAAGTTGTCTGGATGAGGAAGTTCTTGAAAGAACTTCAGGTGGTTCCGTCCATTGTTGATCCAATACCTCTGTATTGCGACAACAACGGAGCTATAGCTTTAGAAAAGGAACCCAGGTCCCATCAGAGATCCAGACACATCTTGAGGCGGTATCACCTGATCAGGGAGATCGTGGATCGCCAGGAGATCGAGGTTCGGAGGGTTGCTTCAGAAGATAACACTGCAGATCCATTCACCAAGGCCTTGCCCCAGACTCAGTTCGAGCGGCTGATCGAGATGATAGGTCTTCGATACGCCAGTACATGGCCTTAGTGCAAGTGGGAGATTGTTAGTGTATATGCCCTAGAGGCTATTACTGTATCATACTAGTTTGTAAATTACTTAATGGAAGCTTGGGATATTCACCTTGTATATACAATCTTGCTCAAAATAGTAGTATGCTACTTGGTTTGTTTCTATTTCAATGTGTACATGTGTTTATTTTAGTATATCACCTATACACATTAGTGGAGCCCTTAGGATCTTTGCTTGATTACCAGCGTTGCGATGGCAGTCACACTAGTAGGGCTGGGTAATCTATAAGCACATCCTTATGCAGGTCCCTAGTCGCAGGACTATCGAGATAGGGCATCGATACTCCGGAGTAAACTAGCGTATGCGCCTCTCATCCCAGAGTGGGAGATGGTCTGTCCCACAGCCATCAGTACGTCATACTGGAGATAGTATGTGGGTGCTCGTTAGGTTACGAGTACACTGGACAGAACTCGTCGGGAACTGACCGGTTGGTATTATACCTATCGTCAGTTATCAGTTCCCAGGTGACATGAGTACAGCTTAGTCCGCTGACTTGACACTGTCACTTCGCGTCGAGTGTGTTCCCGCTGTACTTTGATTACTACCCTACCACGGCTCAAAGGAGTCGTGCAAACAGGTAGTAGTTGGGTGCAGTCCCGTAGCACTTGGAGGCAGTGACGGTTAGACATGATTCGTTTCTCCCGGTATTGGGGGTTGACATCGCGCTGTGTCTAGGAGAGCCATTACACGAGTAGTCCCTGGCCAGGGCAAGCGAGATATACTGGTAGGTTTCCAGAGTTATCTCAGGGTGTTCTGGGCTTCACTCCGACATGACTTGTAACGCTATTAGAGGACTGACGTTTACCGCCCCCTAGGCCCGCCATGCGATGTATCAGACGAACAGACCGGACTGTACGGAAATTGTCATATTCAGGCTCAGTAGGAGTTCAGATGGGTTTCACCTCGTCAGTCTTCTTGTCGGCATCTACTTGGGGACCGTTACGCACAGCTAGTGCCGCTTGCGGTCTGTGGTTAAACCCACTGCTAGCGTAGTGTCGAGTCTTTAGAGTCCCACACAGAAAGCTATTCGCCTTTAGGAAAAAGAGTAGAGGTCGCATGGTTTTGCGACAGGTCGCATGGTTTTGCGACAGGGTTCGGTCACATCCGTGCCCTTATGCACGTACAGTGTCCAGACAGTTAACACTAGCGGGCTTTGGTTTAAGCCAGATCCTAGTGTACATTTTGGGATTGGTTTTATCCAGTATGTATTCGTGTTCCTCGGAACGCGGATGCGGGTGTGTATGCACAGTTGACGGAGAGACAGAGGCAGAGGATTCTCATTAGGGTTGCTGACTGTTGACTGTTGACCATTGACTTTTTGCTCAACCCTAATGAGAATATGATATGTAATTAACAATAATATTAATTAAGTATTATAGTGACATGGTTGTTGAGTGGTTGACTTTGTTGACTTATTGACTTTGTTGACCGGTTAACTAGGTTGGACTAGTTGACCATCATGATGACAATGGCTATCATTTCATGGCAAAGACTTTTGCTTGCTTGTTCTCTTATGCAAAATGAGTGCATGAAATGATATAGCTATTGTAGCTTAAACCATCACTAATACTTAATTGCTATTATGGGTTATGATGGTTTTGGATTATGAGAGTCAAGTGAGAAAAGTGTTGCACTTTTCTTTCATTTCTTTTATCTCTCTTGTGTTCTTGAGCTCTCATCTTCTTCTTCTTGCTCTTCCTCTCTTTAGTCTATGGTTCACTTGTCTCATGTGTTGAGAACCAAGAACCATAGAGAAAAATCCCAACACACTCTCCTCTACTCACTCTAGTTCACAAGGTTTAGCAAACCGAGTGAACTAGTTTCTTCAAAGCTCGAAGAAGAAGCCAAAGGTAGAAGCTTTCGGGTGGATCGATCTTCGGCGCAAGGAGACGACGGGGTGAAGCCGATCCGGACAACCATCGAGGCTTGAAGATGAAGGAGTTCAAGAAAGAAAGGTATAACCCCCTAACCGAGTAGTTAACAACTCCTAGTTAGGTTGTTAGTTAGATGTTTAACAAAGATCCGGCTGTGAGTCCATGTTACCGCCTCTAGAAAATTGTTTTTCATCAAATTCCGCATGCCCGAAAGTACCGAGAGAGGTAGCATGGACTTACAGTGTGAATAAACTCCGCTCGTGGAGGAATCGAGATGATCATAGAATGATGATGTTGATAAATCTTTAAACGTTTTCTTAAGTCCTATAGCGATTGTAAATTCTTGAAAATAGAATGATCGATGATCTAGATCATTGTGAAATGGGTTCTTGATTTTTTTCGCACGATCTAGAGAATTAACGATCGATCATTGGATTTTCAAGAAGCTATCTAATGAATGTGATTCATCGAAAGGACAAAGGATAGGACGAAGAACCCTAATTCTTCGCAAGATCCATAAACCTCGATCAATCGATATCGTGTTAGCATCAATTCGTTAATGGATAAGAAACGTTGATTTCTAATCTTCATCACATCTATGATCTAATCGATTCCTACGAGCCTTTACTTCAAATCTTGAAACCCTAAGTGATTGGAATTCTATCGAAACTCGATTCTTGATATTTATCATTTTCTTGATTCTTGATTAGAATAGTGACACTTGAAACAGTTGATAAAATCTCGAATCATGTTTTCTTTTCTTTTCGATTAACTTTTCAATTCAAACAAATCAAACATAGAAACGAATCGCACAATCCCTGTGGACGATCCGCACTCGCTTACGATCTACAACTGACACCGCAATTGATTGCGGTCAAATATAATTCTTTGATTGTGAATTTTATTCAATTTTCATACCGACACAACAAGAAACTCATATCAATCAAATGAAACCGTTATTGGGGATCATTTGAATTGATTTACACAAACAAGAATTTCTTTTCAATCAAGGTTCGTCGGGGACTATAGAATCCTTTGGTTCTGTCAAATCATCAGCTGTAGTCTGTATAGCTGGAACTCCTTCCAGTTCTACAGAACTGACCTTGCCTCAATCTTGTCTGTATTTTGCTTTTAACATAGGCCGGACAATCCCAAATCTTAACTTGCTTAAGAGATGGGCTTTTCCTATACCATATCTCATATGGAGTGGTAGGCACTGATTTGATTCGAACCTAATTCAATAGGTATGCAGCTTCTCAAGCGCATATCCACAAAAAGGAAACAGGTAACTCAGTAATACTCATCATAGAGCACAACATATCCAATATGGTGCGATTGCTCTGCCCCGATACACCGTGTGCTGTGGTGTATACGGAGGAGTAATGCTGAGAGAGAATCTCATTCTCCTTTAGAATAGTCCAAGAATTCCATGCACAAGTATTCTCCTCCCTGATCTTATCATAGGACATAATACTTATACCCGTATTTTGGTTCTCTACTTCTAACATATATTATGTGAATATCTCAAAAGGTTCGGACTTATGTTTCAACAGGAACATATGACTGAATCTTGAGAGATCATCAGAGAATATAATGAAGTACAAAGAACCGGTGCTGGCATGTGTAGACAGGGGACCTTACATACATCATCATGTATCAGTCCTAAGAGTTCACTAACTCTTTCTCTGTTTCCAGTTAACGGAGCTATGGTCATCTTATCTTTGTGACATGACTGACAAGTTTCACAAGATGTAAATTCAAACTGATTTAAATATGCATCTAAAATGTAACTTAAGCTAGTCGGGTCACATTGATATGACCTAGTCTACAATACCTCAAGAAGAATTCGTTCATTTCTGAACTCTTCTTCTTGTGTGTGTTCTGTATACTAAGAACTGTAGTTTGATTTAGAATGTTAATGCTTTTAGATAACGTGCCTAAACCGATCAACTCTTGATATAGAAAATGTTCAAAACATTATGCAACAATACAAAATTATATCCGTTCTTTACTAAAAGAGACTGATATGATGTTGTATATCAGGTTCGGTATCTAATAACATTCGTTCAGAATCAAGGTATTCTGGTAATACAGGGTGATAGTGACCAACAGACTTGGCTGCAACACTTGCACCGTTTTCTGTCTCATGAAACTTTTCACCCGTTCTCAATTCTCTGCCTTTCTGTAGCCCTATGTAAAAGATTACATGTCTGGGATCCTGATCCGGTATCAGATACCCAGGACGCAGAGGATACTGAGAAAACAGTTCTGTGTAATGAACATACCCGAAGAAGATGCATCATCATGCACTTTCTTCGTTTGGGAGGCATGGGAATCCTGGTATTCCCCTAATTCCTTCTCGGTCTTATAACAATTATAAGTTAGAGCGAGTCCAACGTTCCCAAGCTCAGTATAACAAGCGGGTTCGGTCAATACATCCATATTATTATCTTGATTAAGGCGTGACATGGTCGCTACCTGGAGAGAGAGAAGAAAACACTCTGCGTGCGCTCTTGCAAGATTAGATTGGTTATATATTTTATCTAATCAGGATGGCTCCTACTGTTTTTATCAAATCCTCCTTCAAACCTTAAAAGGAAAGACTAGTCGGGATTAATTACACTCTACAAGTTCGTCAATCTTTCAGCCAGGCTAGTGCCGGTACTTTGAGGGAGGTTCCCCGTGCTTTCGCACGGACCTAATTAAAATAAACCTCGTTTTCCCAGGGGCGTAACCCCGTTGACACCTTTCTAGACACCTACTTGATCGGCTAATTGTAAAGTGCAAAACTCTCCCAGGAGTAACAATTACTCGCAGTGGGTATCAAGATCTAACTATCATATAGAAGGTATGCAATCTAATTGCAAATTTCAACACTAGAAACTCCCGATAAAGGTTTTTACCCCTAGCACTTATGACCTCAACTATGGTCAATAAATCATAAGCACTAGTCAAGTTCTACCCATCATTTCGTGATTAATTAGACCCACCCACATGACCCTTAACTAAGGTCAACAAAGTCACGCGACTGTCCTAACTAATCGCATCATATGCGGTGTAGGAAGACATCACTTAGCTACCGTACACTGTGCCTTGACTATGGTCAACAAACACAGCACGGATACTAAGTGCTCTACTTCCTAAAATGACGGAGGGTTGCGGATGGTTTTTAAGAAAACCTTTAACGCTTTGAACTTGATCTCGTTGCGGAATCAAATAGTTTTTAAATGGAGTGTTTTTAGGCTTCTGCTAGTTTCGCTAAAGAGGTCACTCCCGGTGAAGGGATCTCGGCTCTTTCCTCGTCGAATGAGGTGCAGGATATTCACAATACCACTATGCAAAGCAAGAACAAGAAAAGCAATCAAAATATAAACTGAGGGTTGTAGCATCTGCTAATTATTGCTAAAGAGGTCACTCCCGGTGAAGGGATCGTCGGCTCTTTCCTCATCGAATAAGGTGCTGGATGTTCTACAAGGAATACCGCTATGCAAAGCAACAACTAGTGCTACCTAATTTTTTTTTGAAATCCGATTCCACAACATCTTTTAGGTTTATTTTCTTTCATTAATCTCATTAATGAATATCCCATCATTTAAGTCTACCTAAACATCACAGATAAATACAACGTACGCTTATACCATCCGCATTCGCCTCGATGTCCCGTCTGCACCGTTAGGTTAGGTAACTAACGGCTGACTGGGGCAGGGCTAGAGCGGGTGTAAAACATAAGCAACGTCTATATAATATATCATATATACTATATACAGTATCAATCTGAACATATCACATGATCACATCACAGATAACGCAGCAGAAAATGACATACGAAATATTGGATATACTAGGACGTCCGTGTTTTATTTTGAGCCTGTATAAAACACGGATTCCACGGTCGTGATGAATAGCCAATCCCACACCCCTAGACCCCTATGAGAGCGGCAAGCAACCCTACCAATTCTAGAGTTAGGAGACCCGGACTCGACTCCTCGAGATGGTCTCCCACTGGACCCTAGAACCTGGTTACTTGTGCTCCCCTCCTTGGGTCTATCCTAATGCGGAAAAGTAAATAATATACAATGGTGACATCATCCTCAACCCGGAAGTGCCCTAATAAAAGAATATTACATACAATGAATTTTACATGAATGAAAAAGAAAAACTCTCATCTCACATAAAAAAACCCGGCTATTCAAACACGACGATCCAATATAACATATCCAGCAGCACATAACATCACATGTCATCAACGTAAGTAAGTATGCATACACCAATTGTCGTCGACGTATAGCAACAAAAACCGGTGATACAACTACATACAACACTTACGGTCACAAAAAAGAAAGTGTAAAACTACAACAGTTGGAATCCGCAACCCCTTTAGACATCGCATGCCTAACCAAATGAATTCCTTAGACATCGCATACCTAACAATTATAAACCCCGCATTTTTGTCTCATTATCGAAAACACTTTTCAATATCAAGTCGGGCAATTCAAAAAGATTCCCGACATCCTTAACGAATGCTCATCGAAAATTTTAGTAGACGGCCGCACCCTCGATACCGTCGACGAAGTGCATTAAGGTGGAACACCGCTGCCGCGAGCACCCGAACGGATGCTTTTGGCGACGGGGTTCTCCTACAGTCACTTGGTCGGGGCTATGGGGTGTAGCTCTATCTATTAAGTTTACCCGGCGAGTATCCGCGTATGCAACGTAATTGCAACGGACTTTTGATCACATCAAAATCCCGTGGCAACCGATCAAGTGAAACTAAACTGCTAGATTTATAACATTCAAATTAGTTTTCTCATAACTACTTATGGATTCCAAATATTGTATCGCATTCCAGATAAATAGACAATGTTAAACTTTCCGATCGAATAATCAAACACCCAAGTTTTCCCGAAAAGCTCAACATATGAAATAAGTTTAAAAACATTCACTTCATGCCACAGTACCAACGGTCCAGCCATAGAAGGGTCAAGCCCACGTCTCACATGTGGCACGTCGTACTTCCCCAAACCCTAAGGTTCAAACAGCAGTTCAAGACGGTCATATAATCGAGTTAAGGTTTGTTGTCTTCTAGAGGGTCATCGTGTTACTTGCACTACTTAGAACGTTCTTAAACTACGAAAAAATCCAACACTTGGAAATTTCCCGGCAGGGGAAAAAGTGGGTATTTATATCCGGTCGAACTTTTTAACATGTTATAAAATTACCCTGAAAAATAAAGAAAGTTAAATAATCCGATCGAATCATCGAGTCCCTAATATAACCCAGGAAACTCAACTCTTGAGTAGAAATTAAAAATTCCCAGAAAACACAGCAGTTACAGAAAAAAAATTACTGTGCAAACCACGTAGCATGATTCACCATTATGGCCGCGGAACCACCGCGCAAGCCAGGGTGGGGCCACGGTTCCACGGCGCATTGGTCGATTTGGGGGTACGTGCTGCACAGTAACTCCTAGAAAACCCTGCTGAATTTTTTGGATATTTTTAATTCACAAAAATCCACAATTTCAAAAAATATACAGAGAAGGTTTTTGATTAGGGTTTCGAGGTTCGATCGGGTTTCTAACTCGTCTACACATCGCCTAAAACTCTAGCTAGGCTCTGATACCACTGTAGGCTTCCTAGGCACACTAACAAGGTTCCACAAGGCATCTACCATGCCAAAATCAAATGTTTATGTGCCGAACAACCCTATGCAAGATCGTATACTAGAGGTAAGGCGAAACTAAAAACAAGTAAATTACTTTACTACTAAGTGAAAGGGATTACAACCTTTGTAGATCCGGTCCTTCACTTCTAAAGCTCCATGTTGACGTCCCTTCGCTGCGATCATCGGGATCCCAGACTCTGGTGATCGATTCCTCGGAGAAATGAGTGGGCTAGGTCGTTGACTTCGAGGCCGAAGATGATCTACGTCGGGAAGACTCAAACTCAAGCTATTCCTTCACTTGGTCATTAACTTTGTGAAGAGAACACCCGATACTACATGGAAAGTAGTAGAGGATGAAGAAATAGGAAGTGGGCTCACTTTAGATTTGGATTTCTCACTCTTTTTCTCATGGCATGATTGGAGCTAGCAAGCTTTTGATGGAGCTTGATGAAGAAAAAGAAGAAGAAGAAAAGAATAAAAGAATAATGAATCCAAATGAAACTTATCCTTTTAATTATGGCACCATGGTTAAGTTAAGCCCTCATGCTTAACTCATGTAGAGAATTAACCAAAGTATTAGGTTAAGGGTTGGGTTAACTAATATCCTAAGAAAATGACAAAAGAGTTGACTTTGTCAAAATTTCTTCAAGCTTCATGAAGCTTGATAACTTTGACCAAAGTCTCACCTCTTTTATTATTTGTTAGGAAAATAGTAAACCCTAATTTAACCTTGATTTGGTTTAAGTCTCATACACACAACTTGTATGTATCATCAAGCATGATACAAACAAGTACACTTGCATATATCACATATAAACAATGTGCACATACTAGTGAGAAAATCAATCTTAAGTGAACCAATACTAGTTAATGTAAAGTAATATATCAAATATATAATTATACATTAAATCATTAAATCAACACTTGATTTAACGATCCAGTCATATTGCATATAACCGACTAATATCAACAGTAACAACTTATCGAATCAACACTTGATCCGATAACCCGGCTATATCGCATACAACCGATCAATGTCACAAATCGCGAGAATAAAATACAGTATCACATACTGGTATTATTCTCGGTCCCGCACATATCTCATATGCGCTCCTATTTCGTTTCGTTTGAGCCAGGAAACCCCTGTGTAGGACTCTAAAGACACGTCAATACGCCGGCAGTAGGTGATGATCATATCAAACACCCACAAGCCGCAAGCGGTCTGCTAAACGTAACGGCCACCCGGGTATTGAGCGATCAGAATATCAACGAGCAAGCCTGCTCACACTCCTGTGAATCTAACCAGTAACTCTTACCGCACAGCCCGGTCTGTTCGTCTGATATGTCGCATATCTCTCCTAGGGGTGGTAAACGTCAGACCCCAGTAGCTTGATAAGTCATGCCGATGTAAGGTCCATAACAAGCGTGAAACTACTGATAACTCTTACCAGTAAATCACTGCAACCCTGGCCAGGAATTTCCAGTTATGGCCAGTCGAGCATAGCACAACATCAACCCCCAATACCGGGAGAGACGAATCCCCTCCTATCGCTCATTGCCTCCATGAGAATCGGGACTGTACCCAAAAACCACCTGTTTGCACGACTCAGTAGAGTCGTGGTAGGGTGGAAATCAAAGCACAGTGGGAGACACACAAGACTCTATGACGATCTCGGGTCAACAGACTAAGCTGTACCAGTGTCACCAGAGAACTGCCATCTGACGTGAGGTATAATACCATCTGGGAGTTCTCGGCGAGTCCGTTCAGTGTACCCAGTCACCACTGAGCATCCGCATACCATATCTGATGTCAAAGACCAATGGATATGGGATCATCCATCGCCCATCACATGGGTCGAGAAGATATACGCTAGTCTACTGTGGAATATCGATGCCCCGTCTCAATATTCCCATGACTAGGAACATTGAAGGATGTACTCATGGACTACCCAGGCCCCACTGGTATGATCTGCATCATAGTCCTGCAAGTTGAGTACACATCCTAAGGGCTGTATCAACACGTAACAGAGTGACAATAAGTATACATGCTAAGATAAAGAGCAACCAGATAGCGTACTATCATGTCGAGCAAGAAAGTCCTACCTATATATGTCCCAGCATCCACTACAATATACATCCTATGTACAGTAATGGCCTCTACGGCATACATATAACTAACAGATATCTTCATACTTGCGTACAGTCATACTGTATTTTCATAGTAGTGCTACACTCATATTAGCGTATATATCCTTTGCACATTTATACCTACATATGCTACATACATGGATGATATCGATTTTATTTCATGAATAATACGGACCGCATGAGATATTGTCAAAACTGGATTCTTTTAAAAGAACGGTTTTCTCTTTTTACTCTTACTATCATACGACACATTGCATGGATTTACGCATTGAGTTTGGATTTATGGGATTTCTGGATTTGAGAAATGTGGTAATATTTTAAGAAAATACGCACTGTTTTAAAAACCCGGTTTCTCTTGATATGATATTTCAGTGCGTCCACCATGAGTTTTCTCGGTTTCAGAGAGCTTGTGTGAGTATACCCGATTTGAGGAGCGGTAGGCACCGATTGCGGGTACATTGTGGACCCGGTATGGTACCCCGGG